>OX388274.1:5000000-6250000 GCA_947579855.1 Anticlea derivata | reverse complement strand
GTACTACGCGAGCGAAGGCGCGGGCGGAAGCTAGTTTATAATATTAGTAATTTATGATTGGATCGATAAAAGTATGTCCCGTCTCTTAGACTCTTTACTGATTCTTTACTGATTTTAAGGAATACGCCAAGATATAGAGAATAGGTACCGACCGTTACTGAATCAAACCTTACTAGAGGAAAAATACCTCTAAGAGACGCACTATAATCCTTTCACTACACTGATTCTTTACTGATGCGAGAAACTAACCATTTTATTCATAATCGGACTAACTTTATCGGCTTGATAACTCTCGCTCCCTTTCCGGCTGAAGAATGGGCCCCTCCATAGGTATCTACCTATCCGCGGATGTCGTAAGAGGCGACTAAGGGAAAAAAGCTAGGGGATGGGCAGCAGCGTCTCCTATTTTAACAACGATAGCTCTAACTGCGCTCACTAACCCGCATGTCCAGCGTGGTGAGTATGGGCAAATGATAAGGAATTCGCTCTGTCTGTGGGGGAGGCCATGTTCAGCAGTGGACGTCGTACGGCTGAAATGATGATGATGAAATAGGTAATCTGTTTGTAACGCGAAAACGACTTTCGTCACGCGCGGCTTATTTTGCTTTCGCCGAGTGAATTACTTTGTTTCAATATTTCATTATTCAATAAAGCCAGCTGCATATGGCAACGACTGTTACAAGAAAACCTTTGTGTTAACCTTCACGTGGTAGGTATGTATGAATCAAGTGGCATTGGGTGTACCGAGAAAGAGACCCTGACATGAGAGGAGAGCATAAAAATAAACGTGATTGGTGAGATGAATTTACTTATTAAATGTGTCTTCAATGTCATGTCATGAAGCTTCATTATTACAATATGGAATTATTTATTACCTCAATATTTCGCGGTCATGACGAACGGTTTCATCAAAACTGATAACATAAACATTAAACAAACACAGATACATGTTGCTGCAAAAAGGACCCTAACGCAGCATGAACCAGCATGACCAGCGCGGGTTGTTATCAACCCGCGCTGGTCTTCTGTTAGGGCCGATTTTGAATTGCGGACGTGTATACAAGCGCAAAAAATAAAAAACCAAAAGAAAACAACGTGATTGAAGTAAAAAAGAACAAACACATATTCAGAAAAACTACAACATAAATGTTACCTGTGACGTTTTTTTATAAATCCCTGCTTATTCTCTATCAAACGTACCTATCATCCGGTCCATTAACTCAATTACCGTTTGTTTTATTCTGTCCGATACATCCGATTCCCGGATCGCCATATCACCTAGGGTCCTAGTAAGATTTGAAGGAATGGTAAATCTAGAAAATTACTACTTAATTAAATATATTTTCTTTCTTTCTTTCTTAGATGTCATCGGTATCATAGGCACAAAGCCTTCCATTCTTTATAAAGGGACGTGCTTAATTACAATTGCCAATCAGTGAAGCACCGTTATTAATAGCTGTTGTGACAATTCTATTTGAATCGATTTTCCTAGAATCTTGTTCTTGTGTCTATTTGCTAGGCAAATTAATGAGCTGATTCAACTACAGTCCTTCTTTGGTTGAGACATTAATACATACTTACGAATAATCGAAGACTTAAATAGGTACCTATGTAGGTACCTAGTCTATCTTAAATGCTTCTCTCGGCTCGAATGTTGGTTACGATTTTTCAAGCTTTGAGTCACGCTACCAGTGAAGCTTTTTGAAGTTTATTTACAAAATTAGGTCAGTGAATCCGTTGAAAATGACTCAGATATAAGACACAATACAGGTGTATATAAAACTTTGTTCTGTTCGTGGCTTTCTCGCGTGTTATCTGGATAAAATAGTACCTATAATGCTATTCCAGGTCAAGAACAATATGGAGTCGAAATTTTGGCCAATTCAGTTCAGCCGTTACGGATTGATTAAAACACCTACTGATATTAAACTTCAGATTTCTCGCTTCAATCACCGAAAACACATAAAATTGTTTAAAGGCGATAAAATAGCGCTTAGGGCATTTGATATTTGTAGCTTAAGTATTGTGTAAGACACGAAAGTGAAAGTTAATTGGTTATGTCTAGGCATTTGGAAACTACCTATTGTATGATGGGTGTGCCGAATAAATATTCTAATATAATGCAAGTTATACAAAGATGCAAACTGCTGCGTGTGCAACGATGCCCCATCAAAACGCTAGAATATCTAAGTTCGGTTAGCGATAGAAGAAAAATCAGACTAGTTCAATCTACGAATAGGTAGACATATTTATAAATTAGTAGAATAACTCATTGATATTTGTAAAGAAACCAAAAACTGAATGTAATTAGTTCGTGGGGAGGAAAATATGTTGTGCCGACCCCTCATGAAGGGATACCTAAAGGCACAGAGATGATGATGATGATTGCAGTTCAAATGTACCTAAGTAACACCTGAAGAACATAGTTTTAACGTGCCAGATGGTAATATCAAAACAATCAACGAAGATGACTAATCACAACTATGAGACAAACATTTACCTAACACTGTCAATGCAACATAGAGGAAAAATAGGTATTATTAAGAGAAACGTGAGCAAAGGACGGAAGTGGGTTACATCAGCTAAATGTGTCGATGACGAAATAACCCATATACATACTTTTAAGGAAATACTTGAGAAATTGGAAATATGTTAGGGATATGAAACACTGGATATGAAGTGCAGCTGTGCATCTGATTCCCTGACTCATTAAGATAGCTTCACATGTATTAAGGAGAAAACAGCTGGGTTAATCCACAACCAGTTGCCACAATTGCCATTATTGACAGACTGCATCTGATCAAAGGAGAGACTGTGATAATAATTCATGGTGACTGGAAAAAGTCTATTAGTTGTAATAAAATTACTGCATTAGACAAATAATCATGAAAAACCCTGCAGAATTAAATAACAACTTCAGATGTTAGATACTTTTGAAGAAATTGCTATTATTTATATGAAGATTGTACTCGTCTCCCTCAAGTTTCAAAAAACACCTCAGTTTTTATGGAATAAACCAGCTGTTATATTCATCTGTGATACCCTCAGACGCCTTGTTATATCGGGTGATTACTCAACATTTCTCTCAATGTGACTGAATGAGTATTTCAAATTGTGACTAATGTTGTTGTTTTGAATCATCCCTCACTGTTAATGCAGCTTCTGTGTAATTTATTTATTTTAGCACTTCGAGTCAAGCAGAAGGATCTCTTCTTCTTCCTGCCCTTCTCCCACATTATGTGGGGTCGGCACAACATGTTTTCTTCTTCCATTCTCTTCTGTTAGCCGTCATCTCCGCACTCACTTATTTCTTACTCATGTCATCTTTAATACAATCCATCCATCTTTTCTTCGGCCTTCCTCTAGTCTTATATCCATCCACATTCATACCTAACACTCTTCTCGTCAAGCAGAAGGATCATAAAACAAAATGCACATGCCAGTGAGAGAACCGTTTCTTTGTGCTAACTTAGTGTTGCCAGCCCTGAAATTTGTTTTTCCCCCAGACTCAGTGAAAAATACCCTAAATTCAACAATATTAGCAAAGGTTTCCCCTAAAAAAAGTGTAAAGAACAAAAGATTCAATCTTTTTTGCAAAATCATACTTTTTCTGTAGACTTAAATTGCTAAATTCTAGTGGAAGTTCTGTAACACATTGTCAAAAAAAAAATACCCTAGGCAACAATAAATACCCAAAATATAGGGGAAAATACCCTAAGTTGTGGACACTGTACTAACTGTAAGCTTGTTTTTAAACATGTTATTTTAATGCTTTGAGCGTCTCTAGTCTCTACCGCGTACAAATTGTATTATTGGTTCCCAATATGCGCCTTCAAGCGTGCATACCAAATTACGTATGGATTTATCGGAATCCTTGCCATCTTCGGCAACCGACAAAAAGCCTGACCCCAATGCGCAGGAGTTGGAAAGTTGTCTCGGAGCGCGACCAAAAATGGCGATGCCTTACAACTTGCCTGATGTCATGCAGACGGAGACAAGCGGCCCGACCGCAGAGCATTGTGTAATTTAAGCCAACTGTTCATACATACATAAGTACTAAAACTTACGTTTTTTTTATAACAAAATTTTAAAGTTTGTTCTCCGACAAGGCAGGCTTTACAAAATATACCTACCCAGACGCGTTATGACCCAAGCATGTATTGTACAACTTAAAGACTGGCATACCTAAGCCGCGACAACAAAATTGCAAAGTACCTACCAACCTATTCATTTCATTGTTAGGTAATGGATACCCAAACAAACGTAGAGACTTAGGTAGAGCCAAACTTTTTTGGGTAGGTAACAACATGTTATCGTATGTTAAACTCAATATGCAAACACCTATAACGACTCAACAATTACTTTAAAAGGTCATTGTTTCTTTAAAAAGACAGATAAGATACGCAATCTCTCTGCCATATGAGAAGGCATTGTTTTGACATACTCCATTTGTTACTTTTTTTGTCTCCGTTCGCGGGCGTGAAGGATCGGAAATAATATCACATGTGGGTGTCGGAACAGTTCGCCAGTCACCGGCAGAACTAGACAAGGTCGTCGACCATATGGCCTACCTGTCTGTGACTGTAAGCCAGGCTATCACGCCAGTAATTCTGAAAATTACGCAAGATTCGTGCGCGAGTGATTTTAATCTCGTTAGTCCAAATTCCAATTCTGGCGCGACCTCTATCAAAATGTTGTATGCCTAATTGCTTTCAGCTATAAAAGGCTTCCTGTGTTCAATTGGTTTGCTCTTGAATTCTACCATTGATTCAGTTTTTTGATGGCGTTACCTTGCAAACTTCCTAGCGCCTACAAAAAATATAAGTCTAGAGGTATACTGAAGCCGGTTTTGACGCGGCATTCCGATTGTTGACGCCTCGCAAAATGCCAACGCAAATTGTTGAGGAGACCTCTAACAAATTTTAAGAACGCTAATGCAAGATGGTGGAAGCGTGAGCAGCGAGGTAGGTGTTTGCTTTAATTAAGAAATTCGGCAAAACGACAAGCAATGACGTAATGCCGACGGAGTTGATACACCGCGTCCTGTGTTCGAAAACATTAAGTTCTTACATCGACAAGTAAACAAGAAACGAGTTTGAGCGAGGACGTGGGCTCAGAGCGACGCCGGTGAGATCATCGCCGTGAATGGAGACTGAGGTCGTAGCCTGCACCACTTTACACGTCACGTATCTTTCTAATTGGCGTGCTGATTTTGTTTACAATGCCTGCTATTTCCGTGGCTCTCACGCGACGCTAAAGTTCATGCGAACGAAGGTGACTTACTGCAAACAACACAAGTTTTCAAGGCTTGCAAATTGCTCGAAAATTCTTCCAAACACGAAACCCACCTAGCCTAGCCCGCAATCATTTGCCGCCTATTATCAGCCCACGTCCTAATGATTGAACAAAATTGGAAAGGAGATAATCTAAACACAAAACTGAAAACTAACATAGCAACAACTTTAGACGAGACGATCGTGATCGAGTTATATGAGAATTTGCGGAATAAGAGCCAACGTGTCATCATATCCTCTCGTTAAATCACATAGTCAGGACAGAGTAAGGTCAATTCAGAGTCGAGGAGTATTTTTCAATTGTACTGGACAAGTGGGCGAGTAATGTGCCATCGGACACTTAACTCATTACTCTCGTTAACTTCGTGCTATGCTATCACTCACATTTGCAGGCGACAGGTGACTATAAAAAGACTATTGAAATATATGGCAGTTATCTTCTCTACAGGATATAAAGATTATCTATATCGCAGATTATTATATCACCGATAATGCACTGGATGTCATAATTGCATTACGAATTTCTACGAAATACATATATAAGTATGACTCAGTTGTAGTTCATTTCTGTAATCCCACAAAGTTCTAAAGATTGAATTTTTATTATTCTTTATTTTTTATTTAAAATGTACCAAAATAATGGCTAAGGTATGACCGAAAAAACGTAAACAAATGCCGATTATACTATACTAAATAGCTAATTTTAAAACATCAATTACCTACCAAGGAAAACACAGAAATAAATAAATCAGATGACTGCATTATGCTAACGTGAGAATGGCAATCAAAGTTGCGATGATGAAGTGTTTGTAAATAAATAAATACTTAAATAATATCCAATAAATACATAAATATTCAAGACATATCACACACGGTCAACTGATCCCAAACTAGGCATAGCCTGTACTATGGCATGGGTACCAGAGACTGATATACATAATAGATATATATTTAACACCCAGACACAGAACAAACATCTTTGTTAGTACAAATGTTTGTCCAGTGCGGGAATCGAACCCGCGACTTCTAGCGCAGAAGACAGAGTTACTACCAACTGAGCTATGAGGCCAGTCAATAATAACAGTCATAGCCCTGACCCAACACTGGGATTCCCTGTGTCATGGTTATCAGAAACTACGAGTACCATGGTACATACCACAACACCCAGACCCAAAACAAATATTTGCAGATCATGCAAACATTTGTCGAATCGGGGATCGAACCGCACCCCTTGCGTCTCACTCGCCCGCTGAGTTATACTTTGTGTCTTGTGTCATATTGCAGAGCAAACTATAGGTAGGATTGTTATAGCTATATTAAATCCTATCTATCTGTCTCTTAGACAAGTTTAATTCTATGGCACATGTCATGCCTATCGCAAGACGTTCTAGCCCGGTGGAGTCCCACTAGGGATTTGCATACAATATATACCGTACCACGCATCTCGTTATCATAAAAAATGCCTACTTAAATATATATATTTTATTGGTTGAAGCCAAGACAACCAGACATACCTACCTGCCATTTTACTACCATACATTTTACTGCCTAGCCAAAACGAGCAACGGACCTAAAATATTTAATCTAAGCAAATCGAGTTTGAAACAGGTTCTGCCAAAAGAGACTCGCAATTATCTACGCCCGAGGTCTCCTTGGAACGTTATAACTTTACATAGCTACAGTTCCCGGGTATTGCAACAGCACGGGTATGGCTTGGAAAACAACAAACATTTTTTTTAAACGACTTCAAAAAGAAGGAGTGTCATCCTCAGTAGGTAAGCAAAACGCAAAGAGGTCGATAACAAAAAAAAGAGGTCGATCTTGTATTGTTTTCTTGAATTTGAAGTCGTTTTTAGTTTTTGTAAAAAATATCTTATTATAATAGGCATTATGAAACAAGGAAGACATTTGAACTACTAAATACTATCTTGATCATCCTGCATTAAGGCAGGTTGAGTAATCTTTAGTGGCCCTGAAAAGGGCCAGTATGGGGAAAAGATTCAAGTGCGCATGTCACATGTCTTCTCTGAGTTAAAGCCGTTTTAGATGATATATAGAATGCCGTTCGAATACGGCCTGATACTGTGTTCTGTTATAAACAAACTTTGCACAAAACCTTATTTTACCGAACCCTTTGCAGATTCTGCTTCAGTGGCAGATTTACCGGGACGCTGAAGTACCCGGTCTGCAACATGCTTTCACATGAAGTAAGTAATCTATCCCACAAAGTGCCATTACACAACAGCCGAGAACTTTGCCCACTATTTCATCGGAGCCAACCGATATGGCTATCCTGCTTGTCGGAGTCGACGTGCCTCGAATGTAGAGCCTTTGGAATAATCGGAGGCGTCGCGGTCACGTCCGATGATGGCTTGTGAAGAGCTTGTGAAACATTGCTATTGTCATTATCATCAAAAATGGGTGCCAATATATCATTTTTAATAGTTATTTGAGTTGATTGTTATTGGGTCCGTCTGAACATCATTTACAACTAGAGACTTCGTTTAGTACCTTCAACACAGAAAACCCAACCTACCTGCCTAGTTAGATAAACGCACCAACCATTTTAATTAACCTTATCCAATCGTACTATTAAGTACTTATTATAAATGCGGATGTTTGGATGTTTGTTAGTCAATCACATCACGGATCAGTGGCAAAACGGATCTGGATGAAATTTGGCACAGAGATAGATTATATTCTGGAATATTACATATGCTACTTTTTATCCTCGTAGGTGGTACCTACCGCGAGCCGCGGGCGCACGCTAGTAGCCAATAAATCATTTACACAACACTGTTAGATCACTTTACACACTCATCTCGTGATTCAATCAGCACAGAAGCATTAGTACCTACAATTGCCTGTCTTTAGATTGCTCCCTAAAAGCGGCATGACGATATATTTATTCTTAGAAAACCTATCACCATATTTATGTGGGGGGCACACTAGGATTCCCTGTGTCGTTGTGGGAACAAGAAACTACGAGAGTATCTACCATGGTAGATGGTACCACAACACCCTGACCCGGAACAAATATTTGCAGATCATGCAAACATTTATCCCGCAGCGGGAATCGAACCCGCATACCTTGCGTCTGAGACGAGCACTCGCCCGCTACGACTTATTTTAATTTTAAAAAGGCCATCAGTCGGTATAATTCCGTTGAATGCGTAGCTCTAGTTACAAAAGAGTTTCAGTTCATCCAGAGTATGCGATTGTGTACCGTTCATTCATGTGACGTTACTCAACAAAGCCCTTCTGATAATGCTACAGTTGCAACGCGTAACGTAACAAACCGTCACGGTGGCGGGCACGTTAACTCGTGTCACAGTCGAGTGACCTGTGAATCTCTAGCGTGGCTTTCGCGACCAGCAGGTATCTGACAACCATAGAGAATACTGGAAGGGTGATAAGTACCTACATCCTCTGAAGGACATAGAATAGTTTCAAAATGTTAGAGTAAGGACCCTCTGACCAAAAGACAATAAGAGATTAACTCAGATTACAGGAGATTATTGCCTGTTTGGCTCCGTATAACATAAAAAAAAAAGATTAAAATACATTACATCCTCGGAATATGCACGTATTGATCCACAAAACATAGTGGCGAATTTGTAGTTGTTGGAAATGCTATTCTTTCAATTTGTAGTTCCATAGTTTCAGAGTTAAAGGCATTTTTATAAGACATCACAACCAGGACCCTGCGACCGTCCATATACGATTATGGGCCGTAGGATAAGAAAAATTCCATCTGTTTTTTATTCTATTGTTGCCTGAAATAAAATTATTGTATTGTATTAAACGACTGTAGAGAATCCGCGAAAGGCTAATTACTTTTCTCTTGTTTCTTTTATTATAAGTACCTAATGTTTATTGTAAAGTGTTGTGCAAATGTGTGTGTTTTGGTGGCAATTAAATAAATGTCTATGTCTATGCTAATGATTTTGTAGTAACTAGAGAGAGAAAATTAAGGTTTAAAAAATAACGTCATGGAAATCTATGGGGGGTTAAATCAGCCTGTATTCGTCCAACAGAGGACTTCTACAGGCTGATTATGATGATTTAATTTAATTCCAAGTTTCAACGAAATCGGTTTAGCCGTTACAGCGTGATTGAACAACAAAAATCCAAACTTCTAAACATCCTAACATCCTCACAAACATTCGCATTTATAATATTAGTAGGAAGTAGGATTCCACCTTGAAACATGGACATAGAGTAGGAAGAATAAGTTAATAATTCAAGAATCGATAATTATAACTTTGCCCTGTACGATAATATTCAGTTATGTTTAACTATTTTCAAATTCAGAGGTTAGTAGAGCATCTACGAAATTGATCGACCTATTTTCACAATTGTAGGCGTAGGTCGTCCACAGTAATTACCTTGTCTCATAAGTCTTTACGGTGATTTATTATTCAAAAGTAAGTCCGCTTTAGAATCTATAGGTACCTGTATAATGGAATAAGTAATCCTTCTCTTTTTCTTTTTTCTTCGCCTTTTTATTTATAACGCGAGTACTTAGGATAGTCAGTAACTAGGTAAGTACCTACCTATTCTTCTTCTTATTATTCATATTCTTCTCTTCTATGTTCTTTTGTAAAAAATAATAAACATACCTATCAATATTTTAGAACCACACACCACATTGATATATCCCATCTTAAATGCGATAGTTTGTGAGGATGTTTGGATGTTTGTGGTTCAATCACGCAGTAACGGCTCAACTGATTTCGATGAAACTTGGAACAATTAGAGTTACCTAGAATAGCATATAGGCTACTTTTATATAGGTACCATACGAGCGAAGCCACGGGCAGAAGGTAATATTTTCTATGCTAAAGATTAATTTGTAAAGGTAGAGATACGAGCCAGCACACATTCGATTAATATTATCTTATCACTTATCAGTCACTAAACTACCAGAGATGGTGCTTTATTTTGGCAAATTGTATACAATATCAGTCGTTTTATTTTGCTTTTACTGGTACCTATAGCCTTGCATGTAAATGGTGTTTGTATTGCTGTAAAAATAGTGTACCAAGTCGTCGTACCGTCATAAAGCGATGTATTACGTGCCTACATCAGTAATATATATTTATTTTTTTATACTACTGAGGTGGCAATCATACGGCCCACCTGTTGGTAAGCGGTTACCATAGCCTATGAGCGCTTGCAATACCAGAGGCATCACGCACGCGTTGCCGACCCCGAACCCCTTCCCCCCTAAAGAGCTCTGGCAACCTTACTCATCGCAGGAACACAATACTATTTGAAACAAATAATGTTATTTGGCTGCGATCTTCTGTAAGGCGGAGGTACCTTCCCAGCCGGGCTGCCCCGATTCAGAACGAGAAAATCTCGCTGTGCCCTACCTCCTCTCAAGAAAGATCTTTTTGTTGGCTGCTTCTAAAGCCTGTAAAGTTTTCGCAAGGGATATGTCTATTGGACAAAGTCAGTTGACGAATACAGTGACAATATCGTCTCGTCGAAGCCGGAGATTTTATGAGAGCTCGAGAAGTTCTATGGACAATTGTACACCTAATCGTAAAGTCCTGCTCCGAGCACGACAAGCGATGCAAGGGCCTGTGTGACCCGGCATTATACCGAAGACATCCCGGACGGCTCCCAAACAGCTTAAGAAAAATAAGGTCCGGTAACCCGGTGGACTGACGACTTGTTAAAGTTGCGGGAAGTCGGTGGATGGAAAAAACTCAAAACCATTCGTCATGAAACTCTTTGGGGGAGGCCTTCGTCCAGCAATGGACTTCTACAGGCTGACGATGATGATGGCTATCAGCATTAATGGTTTTTGACCTATCCGTAGGTGTATTTATAAACTAAAACCCCGACTGTATCGCAGAAGGTTTACTAAATGTCAGATTGTTGAGAAGTCTAACACAGAGCACTGATCGATTCTTTGTTTTAGTTCCATTTATAGATCCAGCTCATCTGTTTATTAGTAGGTATTAAAAGGTCAAATGCAGATAATGCAATGCACGAAGAGTTTGTTTACTATTTTGTAGTTGTGTCTATCGGTTTGCTTAAGGTCAGCATGGAGGCCACGCGTAAGTTTAGCGCGATTATAACGATTTGCAATTTCAATTCACCATACAAAATTAACGCAAAATTGGTAATTTGTGTTTCATAAAATGTTACCCGAAATCTAGCTAAGATATTACACAACCAAATGCATAAGTTAGAAACAAGTGGTAGATTAGATAACCACAAAGCATTATAAAAATGATTTAACGAAATGCTGATTATGTTGATACAACATTTACCTACGAAACAGATTTTATGTAGGACATTCAATGACAAAGAAATCGGTTTGACTGAGCATAACATTCATTGATGTGCATCAAGAAAAGACTACACTTCACCAAACTATTTTACGAGGACTGTACCTAATATTTTGGGTAAGTGGTCTTCGTAGAATACTAAATGAGCACTGTTCTATAAGTATGATGTTTTGTAAAAACTTTTTATCAGCTACATTCATTAGCCTTGATTCTTCCAAGAGTTATCTCGCTTATCAGCTACAGATACCCGTTCGTCCAAACTGTTGCAATGCAACTAGGTTTCGCAGACTCGGAAGTAAACTACCTACTTTCTATAGATCTTAACGTAAACTCGTTCTGATTTCTTCCGTCAACCATAAAAAAGCTAATCGTTAATGATTTCCAATATTATATTAAACAAATCTAATGATGCCGTGGTGGCCCCGGCTGAAGAATCGGCCTCTCCATTTACCGTAGATGTCGTATGAGGCGACTGAGGGAACAAGCTAGTTAGGGGATGGGCAGCGTTCCCAAAATCAGAAAAAAAATCCCAGTAGTTCTGTCAATAGAACTACTTAACAGAACAGGTGGGAGTAAACGAATTTAACAATAGCTTTATCTGCGCTCGCCAACCTGCATGCCCAGCGTGGCGAGTATCTATGGGCAAATCCCCCCAAATTATTGTTTCTGGAAATCTATGGGGGAGGCCTTATGTTCAGCAGTGGACGTCCTACCTACGTCTGAAAGTGTTTGTTATACTTTAAGCTGTGAGTAATCGGAAAAGACAATGACTAAAGTAAAAGACCATGTACCTACCTATATATACTATACTTCATACAAATAAAGCCATTCATTCATTCATTCATTCAAGAAAAACTCGGTCAGTAGAAAGAAACTGAAAAATAATCGAAGAAAGTTAATATCGTGACAACCATGATATTGAAGCACTTTAATACGATGAACGCATCACCGTATAAGATGAAAGAGAAATCGTTTCACAAAGTAAATCTTCCTATAATATAAATTGTAATTAGGAGAGCGGGGAAGTCAATAATACTATCAGCTTAAATCAAATAAATCGACATCTTAGGTTGGGTATAATCAAATTATTTTATGGGATTACCATTCTTTATTTCTTCGAAGCGTATTTAAGCCCACATTTTGATCCTTTCCCTATGGCTTATAAATTTAAATGTAAAGGTGCCAGACACTGTACGGTACGGCTTCACGAATCCTATCCATTTATCATGATTAGCTAGATATAGCTACATGTATGGTATCTAAGATTATTGTACCCCTAAGTCATGAGCCAGTCATCAGTTTTAGCAATTATCCTAGTGGAATTTAATGTTTCAGCGTGAATATTTTAGTATCATGGTATCCGTAGTTTCTGATATCCACGACACGGAATCTTAGTGTGGGTTCAGGACTATGTATATGACTGTTGTTTATAAATGATGATGCTATTTATTTATTATCCATATTCCATATTCATATCTCATATGAAATGCATGTCAGCCATGTGCAAATAAACTTTATTCGGAGTACTAACATAAAAAAATCATACATACATACATACAAAAATCATACATCAACATGTAGTCAGTAGTCACCGAATCGATAACCTTCTCTTTTTTCGCGTCGGTTAAAAAGTTGAGCTGCTTGCTTTGCGTAAGTTTACCGTAGTGTTTACTCAGTTGTATAAAAATGTATTCTCAACTGTATTCAAGTTAGTTTTGAATTGATCAAATAGCAGCTAAGTCGATATTGTTTTAAATTCTACGAATTCCGGGGCTGTAGGCAGCCGCTCAATTAAATGTGATCAACGCTAATTTAGCTTTATCGAAACAGGTCAACTGAATGTCTGCGTTCATGGTAATATATGTACCTGGGTAAGCATTGTAGTAGGTATCTATACTATCTGTTCTAAATTTACTTAGGCTCGTATTCAGAGACAAGACTCAAGCGTTGATCTGTACTTAAATCTCGATTTGAGTCGAGATTCTAATTCTTGAACAGTACTTATGTATAGATTCAATGATCACAGTTCACCTGAGTAAATGCTTAATCTGAAACGTCAATCAGACGAAATCGGTGCTTGAGTTTAGATTTGATTAGACATTAATCAAATGTCATTTCCGTTCCGTTATACGTACTTTGATGCATATTTATACTTCACTTTATAGTTCTGTTCTATTTCCACCCTGGCTGTTTGAATTTCTGCGTAAAACGGATCGAAAATTATAAATAAATCAAAATGTAAACGAGAACATTTGAGTACAGATTTAAGACTCGATTCAGCTGAGAGTAGTTTAAGTACCGTTCTTGAATAAAAGCTATGTTTGAGAAGAGATTCAATACGTAAGTAGAGTTCAGCTGATCTGTGATTAAATCTAAGTTTGAGTCGTGTCTCTGAATACGAGCCTTATTAGTTGTTTATGTTTTTCTATCTTAAAACCGCGGCATCGCTCGCGTGGTAGGTAAACAAAAGCCTATAGGCTAATTTAGGTAAATAACTCTATCTATTCCAAGTTTCATCGAAATCGGTCGGTTTCATCAAACATACAAACGTCAAATAACATTATTTGTTTCAAGCAGTGTTGTGTTCCTGCGGTGAGTAAGGTTGCCAGAGCTCTTTAGGGGGAAAGGGGGTTCAGGGTCGGCTACGCGTGCGTGCCTCGGTATTGCAAGCGCTCATAGGCTACGGTAATCGCTTACCATCAGGTGGGCCATAAGCTTGTTTGCGACCTCTGTTGTATAATAAAAAAAAAACGTCCTCACAAACTTTCTCATATAAAATTTAAGTTGGATAAGTTGGGGTGTAAGGGGTTCCATTAACAACTTACGGAACCCAAGCCAACCTCACCGGCTCGTGGTACACCCTGCCGTTCAGCGAACGAGGCTCTGTCGTCCCACCCACCAACCCGCACTGGACCAGCGTGGTGGGTTATGGTCCAACCCCCCCCCCATATGATAGGCACAAAGAAAAGACGGCCCCCAGTCCCCGGCAGCTCCGCTATTCCTGGCACTGGTAGCAGCCACGGTAACGGCGGAGCAGGGGGTGCTAAGAATCCCCGGCAGAGGCCCAGCTACCAAACCCCACGAACCCTGGACCTGGTAACTTTCAACGCACGGACGTTGAGGACCGACGAGAAGTTGATTGAGCTGGAAGAAGTCGTAAGTAAGTTGCGCTGGGATATCATAGGATTATCAGAAGTCCGAAGAGAGGGGGAGGACACGATAATCCTGAATTCCGGCAACTTATTCTACTACCGGGAGGGAGATCAGCTATCCCAACACGGTATCGGGTTTCTCGTCCATAAGTCCCTCGTCAACAATATTGTAAAGATAGTGAGCGTTTCGAGCAGGGTGGCATACCTTATACTCAGAATCACCGAACGGTATTCGCTGAAGGTCATACAGGTATACGCCCCACACTCAAAACGCTCAGACGATGAAGTGGAGGCTATGTATGATGACATTTCAAATGCCATGCATGCCTCGAAAACACACTTTACAGTTGTGATGGGGGACTTCAACGCGCGGCTAGGCACGAGGAACGGCGATGAACTGAAAGTGGGGCAATTTGGATTTGGACAGCGAAACCAAAGGGGTCAGCGTTTGGTCGACTTCATGGAGAAGGAGGGACTCTTTGCGATGAACTCTTTCTTCAAGAAGCGATCGTCCAGAAAATGGACGTGGCTGCACCCCGGCGGTTATAAAAGCGAGATAGATTTCATCATGACGACCAAGAAGCAAATATTCAATGACGTCTCTGTGATCAACAGGGTCAAAACCGGCAGTGATCACCGTATGGTTAGAGGCTCATTGAATATCAACATTAAGCTGGAAAGGTCTCGTCTGATGAAATCTACTCTTCGCCCAAGTCCTGTCCAAATTCAAAACCCCGAGAGCTTTCAGTTAGAACTCCAAAATCGCTTCCAAAGCCTGGCTGAATGCGAAACAGTGGACGAGCTGAACAACGGGCTAGTGGAAATTGTCCAAGCGGTTGGGTCGGAGTTCTTTAAGACCCACCGTAAAAATAGAACCCAGAAACTCTCTGAGCACACTCTAAAACTCATGGTTGAGCGAAACGAAATGAGACTGCATTCTTCAGTGGACAGGTCGAAATACGGCGTGCTCAATAGGCAGATCTCTAAGTCCATGCGACACGATTTGCGCCTTTTTAATACAGCTTGTATTAAACGCGCCATAGAGCGCAATAAAGGCTCGAAAGTGTTCGCAAAAGATCTGTCTATTGGACAAAGTCAGTTGACGAAACTGAAGACCGATAGCGGCAATATCGTCTCGTCGAAGCCTGAGATTTTACGAGAGCTCGAGAAGTTCTATGGACAACTGTACACCTCATCGCAAAGTCCTGCTCCAAGCACGGCAAGCGATGCAAGAGCCCGTCTGACCCGGCACTATACCGAAGACATCCCGGACGTCAGCCTATACGAGATCCGGACGGCCCTCAAACAGCTTAAGAACAATAAGGCACCGGGGGAGGACGGAATAACGTCAGAGCTTCTGAAAGCGGGTGGAACACCGATACTTAAAGTCCTTCAGAAGCTATTTAATTCCGTCATCCTCGAAGGTACAACGCCTGAGGCGTGGAACAGGAGCGTGGTGGTACTGTTTTTCAAGAAAGGTGACAACACCCTCTTGAAGAATTATAGGCCTATCTCGCTGCTGAGCCATGTCTATAAGCTGTTTTCGAGAGTTGTCACTAACCGGCTCGCCCGTAGGTTTGACGACTTCCAGCCTCCCGAACAAGCCGGGTTCCGCAAAGGCTTTAGTACCGTAGACCACATCCACACGCTTCGGCAGATTATACAGAAGACCGAAGAGTATAATCGGCCATTATGTCTAGCGTTTGTGGACTACGAGAAAGCCTTCGATTCAGTCGAGACCTGGGCAGTGTTACGGTCACTACAGCGGTGCCAGATCGACTACCGGTATATCGAAGTGTTGAAGTGTTTGTACAGCAAGGCCACCATGTCTATCCGACTCCAGGACCAGAGCACAAATCCTATCCAATTGCAAAAAGGGGTGAGACAGGGAGACGTTATTTCTCCGAAACTGTTCACCTCTGCATTGGAGGATGTTTTTAAGCTTCTGCACTGGGAAGGACATGGCATCAACATCAATGGCGAATACATCACTCACCTTCGATTCGCCGATGATATAGTCATAATGGCAGAATCGCTGGAGGACCTTGGCGCAATGCTCAGAGACCTCAGTAACGTTTCTCAACAGGTGGGTCTTAAAATGAACATGGGCAAGACTAATATCATGTCCAATGCTCATGTTGCACCCATGCCGGTACAAGTTGGGAACGATACCATTCAAGTTGTAGACCACTATGTCTATTTGGGTCAGACGATTCAACTAGGTAGGTCCAACTTCGACAAAGAGGTCAACCGACGAATCCAACTCGGATGGGCAGCGTTTGGGAAACTTCGTCACATCTTCTCGTCGCAGATACCGCAGAGCCTCAAGACGAAAGTCTACAATCAGTGCGTGTTGCCAGTGATGACTTATGGCACTGAGACTTGGTCGTTAACTATAGGCCTCATATACAAGCTCAAAGTCGCGCAGCGTGCTATGGAGAGAGCTATGCTCGGAGTTTCACTACGTGATAAGATCCGAAATGAGGAAATCCGTAGAAGAACGAAGGTCACCGACATAGCTCTCAGAATTAGCAAGTTGAAGTGGCAGTGGGCAGGCCATATAGCTCGCAGAACCGATAACCGTTGGGGAGTAAAGGTTCTCGAATGGCGACCACGAACCGGGCGACGCAGTGTTGGAAGGCCCCCCACCCGATGGACCGATGACATTCTAAAGATTGCGGGAAGTCGGTGGATGGAAAGGGCTCAAGACCGTTCGTCGTGGAACTCTTTGGGGGAGGCCTATGTCCAGCAGTGGACTTCTACAGGTTGTTGATGATGAAGTTGGGTTGTTGTTTTATTACTAAACCTTCTATTAGAGTTTAAATAAAATATTATTATAATAAAATATGTTTACCGAAATGTTCTCCTAGACCAAAATATATAAATGTGCCTACAAACTAAAATCTTGAATTTCTAAACACAGAGGAATATAATAAATTGTACTGCAGTAGTACCTACCTACCTCCTACGCTTCTGAGGCAATCGATAAACCCTCTTGCTAAACCAACTGACTCACGACCAGACTACCGTAATTGGCTACTGAAATTCGAATTTGCTTGAACTATGATATCATTTTGTATAACATCGAAGAACGAGAAAAGATCAAAACAATAAAACCAATGTAGGTATTTGAAACAAATGTTCATCATCATCATCAGCCTGATGAAGTCCACTGCTGAACATAGGCCTCCCCCAAAGAGTGCTATGACGAACGGTCTTGAGCCTTCTCCATCCACCGACTTCCCGCAACCTTCACAATGTCGTCGGTCCATGGGGGGCCTTCCAACACTGGGTCGTCCTGTTCGTGGTCGCCACTCGAGAACTTTTGTTCCCCAACGGTTGTCGGTTCTGCGAGCTATATGGCCGGCCCACTGCCCAACTTCAACCTGCTAATTCTGAAAGCTATGTCGGTAACCTTGGTTCGTCTACGGATTTCCTCATTCTGGATTTTATCACGCAGCGAAACAAATATTACAAGCCTTTAAATCTCAGCAGTTAGGTACAACACGCAAAAGTTAACTAAGCACCTCGCTGCTTTGTCACATTCACACTCGCGAGAGCAGTAGGCGGTGGGTGGGGGAAGCACAATCCACGCAGGTGCCAAGTTTATTTCTGCGTGATTACATTTAATTTGGGAAACGCATGAATCCTGTGAAAAACATAAGTCACATGTGCAGCCACAATACTTTATTGAACGATGACTACGAACATGATTTATTGATTACTGTAATACAAAAACATTGAAGGATTAGTCATCGACCGTGACATTGAATCAGCAGTGAGGAAACCTGTAAACGATTTTTCGCATCGGCACGAACAAGCATTCTCAGACCTAGGCACTTTGCCAGATTTCGGACAATGGTACCGTCCATAATCTGTCATATACTGTCGTACTGTATGGATCTGAGTGTTGGGCAACCAAAGGGACGGATGAAAGAAGAGTGCATGCTGCGGAAATGAGAATGTTGAGATGGATGTGTGGAGTGACTAGAATGGACAAGATACGGAATGAGTACATCAGAGGAAGTTTGAAAGTAGCGCCTGTGACTGAGAAGTTGAAAGCAAAAGGTTAGCGTGGTATGGGCAAGTCATGCGGAGGGAAGAATGCCATGTGACTAGAAGAGTGTTAAATATGAATGTGGAAGGATATAAGGGGAGAGGTAGACCAAAGAAAAGATGGTTAGATTGTGTGAAAGACGACATGAGTAAGAAAGGAGTGAATACTGATTTGACGGCTGATAGAGGGGAGTGGAAGAGAAAAACATGTTGTGCCGACCCCACATGAAGTGGGATAAGGGCAGGGAGATGATGGTACCGTCCATAATCATCATAATATTTGCAAAAAATAACAAAAAATAACCATCCAAACGACTGACATCAGGGCGGCATAGATATTTAGCTCTGTGAGCAGAACTAGGTAAACTCAAATTCAAAATGTGTTTATTTCATTAAAATCACTAGGATCGCTTTGAACGACCAAGCCTAGAAGAATCAGGCAACAAACACGGCTTGGTGCCTATCATTCTTTATGATGATCCTTTTTCACAAAATGGAATGTAGAGCTTCGGTGTGGTGCATATGGGCTGGTACCTACACATTACCATGTGCGAAAGCTAAAGTTTCATCAGCAATAGGTAAATGTACTGCTGGTTATACCTAATGACTGAGCTAAATTAAACGTCGGTAAGGTACTGATTGATGACCTCTTACCATCAACTTTGCGCGCGGTGACGTAAGTTGACAGTAAAAGATTTATAGCTCAAATTCGTGTAAAATAATACCATAGACTAATTGAGGTAATTAGTCTATGATAATACTGACATGCTTGCATTTGAATGGTAGTGAAGGCGTCAAGGCGTTGTCGGCGCCGAAACCGTTGGGGAGTAAAGGTTCTCGAATGGTGACCACGAACCGGGTGACGCAGTGTTGGAATTTCCCCCACCCGATGGACCGTCGACATTGTGAAGGTTGCGGGAAGTCGGTGGATAGAAAAGGTTCAAGAACTTTCGTCGTGGAACTCTTTGGGAGAGCCCTATGTCAAGCAGTGGACTTCTACAGGCTGATGATGATGATGGTGAAGGCACCACAAAATCTGCTGACTTTATTTGTATGGTCTACGATTCGAGATTTTAGAAGAGAAAAAACCTATTGGTCCGAGTACAAAATGTAAAATAGGTACCTATCTATATAAAAAAATATATACCTAGGCATAATACATTTTTAACACTTAATAACAGATAACTATTCAATATTTATTTACAGAAAGAAGATTAAAAATAATACAGGTTAATATTTACAAAATACACAAGAAACAGTTGAGCCATCTAAAGACCGTTACAAACGATCTATAGATAGCTCAAGTGATCCAGATCACTACCAGTCGGAAGCGTCCCCAAGACGCTGGCGGAATTGCCACGCTGGATGGCAATGCTAATAACAGATTAATAAAAATAAACAATGTCTCTATGTCTCTAGCTTAATTTGCATTCAGAAAGACGCTTTATCAAACTGAATTAATGATCAAGATGTAGTCTCGGTCAATGATCTCAAATTCATTGCACGAAAGGTAAGTTGGTGAAATGAAATCATTTGCAGAAATAGCTCTTGGCGTTAGTTCATCGTTATTCAGAGTTCATAAATAAACCAATTGCTTTACAGAAAGAAAATCAAAACTAATACAAGTTAATATTGACAAAATACACAACAAACAGTTGAGCTACATATCTAAAGACCGTTACAAACGATCTATGGATAGCTCAATTGATGATCAAAGTCTACTCAGTATATCATTGACGATAGGTGGCGCTCTTGTTGTATTTTATTGAAAATATTTTGTCATTTCTTTATTTAAAAGTGAAAGCAACACAAGGACAACGTTAAATTTAAATGCTACCCAGAATTTTAGGTTTGGTAATTCGGCGGTTTTGTAGATATTTATTATTTAGTACCTATTTCTCCGTAATGACTAGTTTTGATCCTCTGATGCCTTGTTATACCTATTACTTCTGCATTTTAATGATATACCTAACCATTATGTTATCTTTGTTGATACTTAACCTTAACTCGACTCAGCCAAACAATTTGTTTTAGCCGTGACTCAACAAGGCACCACTTACCAAATGAGGTGATTGTGTGATATTCTAACGATGCACTTTGTGCTCAGGAATGTTTACATAACTTTGATAGTAACTGGTTACTAAGCAGTGTCATTACTAAGTACCTAAATCATTCCAGAAAGATTAGGGCTAGCCTCATTAGCTGGCTAATCAAATTATCCTATACGTAACTAAGTACCTACTTATCTAAGTCGAAGCAAATACCCTATTTTTATACGTCATATTAGATGGAATATTTTTTTTTTTTGAAGGACATATCACTAATGGTCAACTGATCCTAAACTAGGCATAGCCTGTACTATGGGTACCAGAGACTGACATACCTACATAATAGATAAATATTTAACACCCAGACACAGAACAAACATCTGTGTTAATCACACAAATGTTTGTCTAGTGCGGGAATCGAACTCGACCGCTAGCGCGAAGGAAGAGTTACTACCAACTGAGCCAGTCTGTCTGTCTGAGTCTTTCTTGTACTTCTTTAGACCAGAAACCAGCTTGATGTATGACCTTCAAAAGGGTCTTGTGTCTTTAGCCTGATAGTAAAAATACCAGTGTAGCAATTTGGAAGAATAAATCAGTATGCCTCATAGGAAGGGAGTCTCCAACGCAAAATAAAACGTAAATTCGGTACCTTAGTTGGAGGTTGGAGAAAACTGCGTTACACTTACATCTAATAAAATTGACTGTGCCAACACTATTCATAAACACTGTGCGATAGGACCAAAACGTGCAATGTAGTCTTTATTTTTAAAACCACGTTTCGTCTCGTAACTAAGTTTTTAAAAATACAGCCCACTAAATCGTACATTTTGGTCTTATGGAGCCTGATATTCATTGTAAAGTGGACCTACGGACATTTTGACACTTCCAGTTGTATTTATTTCTAAATTATGAGATTGTAACGACCTACAGATATTTTGAAACACCTTTGCTTTTCTAACTTTTGTTAAATAATTATATCGTACCATTAAAAAAATATTTAAATATAAAGTATAAGGTAAGTATGTTTTTTGAAATCCGAACATAAATAAGAACATGTCTATCAACCTATAAATTAGACAAAAGCTTATCAGATACGTGAATTCATAACGCATTCTTACCACTCCCAGATGTTGTAAAAATATTTATTGTTATCTGGCACCTTTGTGTGGTTTTAAAATGGCACAGTGAAAATGGTATCACTGATGTTGCTTCAGATATGTTCGGTATGTGGATTAGATTATAACTTTCGTCACAAATTCCTCATCATTATTTCCACTTAGGTACACAAAGGCCCTTTTCAGGGCCACCATAACTCGACCTTGGTCACTGACCAAAGACAGGATAACCAAGAAAGAATCAGAGACACGACAAGAAGAAGAATAATTTCCACTGCTGGACATAAGCCTCTTCCACAAATTTCCTGAGCGCCTTCCTGTGAGGGGTATTTGCCCATACTCACCACGCTGGGTACGCGGGTTGGCCAACGCAGTTAGAACTATATTTGTTAAAATAGGGGACCCTGCTGCCCATACCCTAGCTTTATACCCTTAGCTTAGGCTAAGGCTTAGCCGCCTCTTAGACATTCACGGATAGGTAGATATGGAAGGGCGTATTCGTCAGCCGGGGCCACCACGGCGACACATACATAATAAAGATAAACTTGCTTAGGTGATGCAAATTTTATTTAAAACTGACTGATTCGAAGTAGAGTCGTGACTCTTCATTTATTTATGCTTTGCAAATACACGTAGGTTTGGCGCATTTCATGGCTAGATCATCGCGTTTTTGCTAACAACGTCATCAATGAGAAACTACTGATTGTTGCGACGATTCGGATCGCTATCTTAGGCTTTACAGACATGAAATATAATATAGAAAGCTAGAGCAATATTCCACCGCATCCAATCGGTAACGAAAGTAGGTACCTACCTACATGTCACATGTACCTTATTCAAATATCAGTTTGAAATACGGATCCTACATCCCACTAATATTATAAATGCGAAAGTTTGTGATGATGTTTGGATGTTTGTTGTTCAATCACGCCGGGCGCCGTAACGGCTAAACCGATTTCGTTGACACTTGGAATATATATGGTTCTTTACCTAGAATAGCATATAGGCTATTCTAGGTAAAGAACTTTGTATAATTTATGTAGGTACCACGCAAGCGAAGCCACGGGCGGAAGCTAGTTTGTAATATACCACGCACTCACTGCGTCATTAGACTTCTTTGAATCTAGGCACCCAGAGATGACCAACAATATGTGACAATAAACGCCCATTAGCTGATGCTCAATGCACATACATGGCCAATAGGCGACTACAAATTACAAGGCCACCTGGCATCTGTTTACGATATTTTTATGAGCAATAAATCAAGGAAGATGTTCATGAAAGTGCTTATTACAACTAGCTTGCGCCCACAGCTTCGATCACATAGTCACATAGTATAGATACTTTTTAACCTGTTTCCACGCGGTAACTGGATAAAAAGTATGTGCGCTTCTCTATCTGGAGGAGGTAGGGCATAGCGAAATTTTCTCGTTCTAAAAAGATCGCAGCCAAATAACATTACTTGTTTCAAATAGTGTTGTGTTCCTGCGGTGAGTAAGGTTGCCAGAGTTCTTTAGGGGGAGGGGGGTTCGGGGTCCGCAACGCGTGTGTGATGCCTCTGGTATTGCAAGCGCTCATAGGCTACGGTAACCACTTACAAACAGGTGGGCCGTATGCTTGTTTGCCACCTCAGTTGTATTAAAAAAAAAAGAAAAGAAATCTTTTCCAAGTTTCATCGGAACCAGCAGAAACATCCAAAGGAACATACAAACATTCAAGCATCCTAAAAACTTTCGAATTGACATAATATTAGTAGGATCGTAGAGAAAACTTAATCCAGAACTTGATGAGAATAAATCTGAGTTTTTTCATCTGGCTAGGGGTCATCCTTATCGTGTCGTGACCATTCTTTATTCATTCTTTATTCTTTATTGTACACAAGAAAAATACAGATACAAAAATTAAAAAGAAAGGTATGTACAAAGGCGAGCTTAACCCTAAAAAGAGTTTTCTTCCGGCAAACTTTTGAGGCTAGAGAGACGTGATTATAGACGGAGGTTCGTGTACCTACAATGTTTGATAGAATATTATATTTATAAACATACATATACCTATTAATATTACTATACAATAAATACCTACCCGTTCAAAAATATATATTTAATTAGCTAATTTATTATTAATATATATATATAAATACAATACAGAATGACCATGTGTTAATAAAATAGAGAAATAATTGTAAGTACTCACCCACAGGTGCAGATTTCGCAGATGCATTGCTCCTTGTGCACTGGCTTCTCTGGTTTCTTCGGGCCACCATGCCGTGGCTTGGTCTCATCAATGTAGACAGTCTCCTCAGTAGTGGTCCTGTCGTCGCGCACCGTTTTCCTATCATCGATAATCTTTTCGTCGTAAACGGTGCTGACGACTGTGTTGTCGGTGATGGCTCTGTCTACCACGTCGTACTCCCGAATAACGTCTTCAGTCGTTTGGACATCGCGCTATGGACCAAAAGGAACGATAAGTATCGAATATTTTCAGATCAGTTTTTTACTGGCCTCAAAGCTCAGTTAGTAGTAACTCTGCCTTCTGCGCTAGAGGTCGCGGGTTTGATCCCCGCACTGGACAAACAGTTGTGTGATAAACACAGATGTTTGTTCTGTGTCTGGGTGTTAAAATATTTGTCTATTATATATATCTTTCAGAATTAGCAGGTTGAAGTGGCAGTGGGCCGGCCATATAGCTCGCAGAACCGACAACCGTTGGGGAACAAAGGTTCTCGAGTGGCGACCACGAACCGGACGACGCAGTGTTGGAAGGCCCCCCACCCGATGGACCGACGACATTGTTAAGGTTGCGGGAAGTCGGTGGATGGAAAAGGCTCAAGACCGTTCGTCATGGAACTCTTTGGTGGAGGCCTATGTTCAGCAGTGGACTTCATCAGGCTGATGATGATGATTATATATATATATATATCAGTCTCCGGTACCCATAGTACAGGCTATGCCTAGTTTGGGATCAGTTGACCGTGTGTAATAATTATGTCCGGAATATTTATTTATTTATTTTCTGGACAATAGGTCACTTACCAAGTTTCTGAAGTCAATCTTGCTCTTGTCGACGAAAACGTCCGTTTTGATCTTGTCATCTTCTTTGGCATCTTCGTAGGTGGTTATTTTTCTAGTGATACCATTTTCAGTGATGTATCGGGTAACCTCTATTTGGCTTCTGTTCTTTTCGATTTCGAAAGCCTTACGTGTGGTGCCTCCACTCGCAGTTGTCAATACAGTGGTTTCTTCAGTATCGATTCCTTCATACAAATCCTTCACATCTTCGTTTATTTTGGTTCCGAAAGAAACCTTTTCGATACGCTTGAAAGGATACTTCTTCACAGTTTCGATAATTTCTTTCAATACACGATCATCGATGTTTCTTTTGATTACAATATTATTATTGCTCACTTTGACGTCTTTTCTGGTTTGTGTAGATTCGATGATCTTACGCAACTCACTAATCGATGTAAAATCTTTGATGTCTCTCGATGACAATATGATGTTCTCTTCAGTATCCTGTCGTTTCAGGTGATGCCTAGGTTGCTCAGTCCTTCCAAATGGCGATACTTGCTTTGGTTGCTTTGGTCTATCATCACCAGTTTCATAGGTAAATTTTCCGTTCCATGTTCCAGTACTTCTTTCATAAGTAGTCAAAGTATCCTTTGTTTGTGAATCAGTAGTTTGTTTGCTTAAGTTTTGTTTTTCAGTTGTCAAGAACTCTGTTGTTTTAGTTGTATCTTTTGTATCTGTGATGTGAGAATGAGTATCACTTGATGAGGATTGGTGAATAGTAGAGTGAACGTTGCTGTCAGTCGAAAGATTAGTGTCTTGAATATTTCGGTTATGAACATCATCAGTATTGGTAACATGTTCGGTAATCGCCTTCTTCTTAGTGAAATCTCCAAGGTAAGCGTTGCTAGTAGAAGCTATTTTCTTCCCATCTTTATACAAGACAGATTCTTCAGAGATCTGACTCGAACTCGTGGGCACACCATTTTTTCCAGTGTCGTAGTGAGATTCTTTGTCTAAAACATGTCTTGAGTACTCATGCTGAGGTTTTATTCCAGTACCACTAACGTTGTGACTCTTTTCATGGGTCGAATGATCTTTGCTGTCTCCCCACTCTCTGTGAGTGCTGTCAACAACTACTTCTTTGCCGTCAATAACTTCGATACGGTAGGAAGATGCAGAAGCCTGCTGAGCACTGCTTGTGTTGCTCTTCATTAATTTCGTTGAAAAATTAATATTATCTGTATCCGTAACTTGCAGAATATCACCGACTTTCCTAAGTTCATTTTGGATAGTAGAGTCATAGCCGTAGAAATTAGATGAATCAGTTTGGTTCACGTTTTTTCTTCTATCGTCCACAACCTGTCTGTTGGTATGGACATTTTTTATAGAATCTGTTTGGGAAATATTATGTTTCTGATCTGTAGATGTGCTCTGCTGAGTGCTTGTAATATTTTCAGTAATGCTACTACTGGTCTGATTCGTAGTCTGAGTATTCGATGTTATTGATGATTGATCAGCTGTGACATTATTACGTCTCTGATCAGTGATCGGCTGTTGAGTATTTTTTACATTTCCACGTTTATCTATGTTAATCTGATTGGTGTTGTAGTTATCAGTTGTAATCCTGGATTGCCTCTGATCATCAGTTAATTGCTCTTGAATGTACTGTTGATGTTTAACATCGTCTTTTTCAGTAATAATGCTAGAATGTTTGGTAACCTCGGTACCATCTTTGATTAACTTAGAATCTTGTTTTAGTATCATTCCACTTGTAGGTTTTTGTCCATCTTTGCCTGTGTCATAGTTTGATTGCTTGTCCCGATTTTGGATAGTGTGCACAGACTGAGATTTTATATCTGTACCACTCACACTAGCATAAGCTTCTTTATTGGAATGCTCCTGTGCATCTCCCCATTCTCTCTTTGATTGATCCACGATTCGTTCCTTACCATCTACAATCTCAACAACATACGAAGACGAAGATGATTTGCTTATGTTGCTGGTTTTACTCTCATTAGTTTGAGAAGTGCTGCTGTAAGACTTAACATTCTTGTCAACAGGTCCAGGACCTGCCTCAACTTGATAGAAATTGGCCGCGTTAGATTTCACTCTTCTTGAAGGTTCTGGAGGATTTCTGTTAGTAATATTCTCGCGCTGGGTAACATTTTTCTGGTCTTTAACATTGTCTTTTTCTTTTATCATACTGACATGTTCTGTCACCGCGGTACCATCTTTGATTAACTTAGAATCATGTTTGAGCGTCATTCCACTCGATGGCTTCTGTCCATCTTTGCCAGTATCATAGTTTGACTGCATATCCCGATTTTGGATGCTATGCACAGACTGAGGTTTTATATCTGTACCGCTTACACTAGCGTAAGCTTCCTTATTGGAATGCTCCTGCGCATCTCCCCATTCTCTCTTTGATTGGTCAACAATTCGCTCCTTACCATCTACAATCTCAACAACATAAGAAGACGATGATGATTTGCTTATATTGCTAGTTTTACTCTCATTCGTTTGAGAAGTGCTACTGTAAGACTTAACATTCTTGTCCACAGGACCAGGAGCAGCGTCAACCTGATAGAAATTAGCTGCGTTAGATTTCACTCTTCTTGCAGGGTCTGGAGAATTTCGGAAAGTCACATTCTCACGCTGGCTAACATTTTTCTGGTCTTTAGAGTGAGTGGAAGCTCCTGTCTGAGTTTGAGAAACTAGGTTCTCCCTCTCAGACTGCAGAAAATTATTTGAGGCATTAGCATTACGAGATTTTGACGTATAATTGGTATTGGAACTCGATACGTTACCGCCGGAGCTGTTGTCAATGAAACCAGTATTCAAGGTCTGGTTTAGAGCCTGCGAATCGGTGGTTCTGTCGAACGATTGGCTCTGGCTAGTACCGGTCTGCTGGACGGAACTGGTAGAGCTCTGGAATGTTTCATTATTGGAACTCTGCTGATGTGAAGTTGATGATTCCTGCAGCACAGAGTCGGAGACGAACTCTCCAGTTGTAGATTGAGCCATGTCGCTTACGTGGTGTCCTTGCGATCTTATTTGCGAAAGATCAGGAATGGACGGTGCTTCTGTGATGATGTAGTGCGGGTGACTGTTGTAGAGCTCGGATACAGTGGAACCGCTTATCGAGCCATGGTCAGTCACATCGGTTATCATGAGCGGGTCATCTTCCTCGACCTTTACCTCGATGTAGCGGATCTTCTTACCGGAGGACACCTTCTGCAGCGTGCTGCTGCTGCTGCTTTGCACGGATGTGGACGTGCTCGACTTCTGAACACTAGTCGAAGCGTTCGATGACGTCACTTGAGATGTATTTGATTGTTTAGTCTTTTTATTTTTAATTGTCATTTTGGTCCCACTGATTTACGGACTAATTTTAAATATGAGATTCGATCTCTTATAAATAAGCACGATTAAATATTCTTAACACAAATCACAATTAAATAGATTCAAACATTTGCCATGTACCTAACTAATGAAAAAAATTAAATAAATGGTCGCGAGTCGTTCGGTCGTATGTCGCGGTAGCGCGCGCGCTGTGTGCGACTGGCTCGCGGATTCTGAGTTGGCTGCGCGCGCGCCGACGCCGGTGCCCCTCACACCTAGCTGACTGGAGTGTGTCACTCAATACCGGCTCTCAAATTAAACTGAACCTTATCGCAATGTATTTTAGGCCTAGAATGGACGAGTACTGGGTTAGTCTCTACCGCAATCGCCCACCAACCTTCGAGACACGTAAGCGCTTACATCTCGCGGTTGGACTCATACCAAAAATGGTTTAAAGTTAACCTTACTTATTGCTAACATTTAGTCATCGACGCCGTTGGCGTAGTGACGCGATGTATTTTTAATGCGCTTTTCTAGGAGATACCTACACGAACTACTTAGTGGGTACTTACCTACATACCTATGTGACGATTGGTAGCGAGCGTACTAGATCATAATTTTATTATGTAGCGTCAACAAAATGTATACGAAGTTCGTATACATTTAGGGACATTTGGTTGCCGCTACCAAAATTCGCGGGGTTCCCAAAGACTGGTTCGTATTTCGAACCAATCTTGAACCCCGCGAATTGTTCAGTTTGTAATCGAATCTCCACACAATTTCTGATGGTGGTATAAGATTTTTGCATCCGATTGCCTCTGTCCTGCCTTGCCTGCCCAGCCCGTCGCGTCGGGAAACAGGAGTGATTCTTAGCAATAAATAACATTCATTTCATTTTATGGCACCTGCTGTTTTTACAGTCAATCTTATACCTACCTATATAAAAACAATGTTTATGTCATATGACATAAACATGGTTGACATGACACAAGAATATTATTTTCAGCATTGAAATACATTCCTGTGTCGTGTTCTTGTTACCGATGCCATTGGTGGCCTAAAATCTTGAAAGCCATGAAGAGAGGTTATGTTACAGTAATGGTAAGGAAGCTTCAGGGCGAGCGTCCCACTCGCACTTGACAGTCTTTTTTTTATGTTTTCAATCTTTCCAAGTTATGTAGGTACTACTACGAGTACCAAGGTACTTGTAGTAGTGTAGGGAAAAAGCTTCAACTATCTACCTATTACCTACCTTATAATTATAATTGACTGACCATATACATAAATTTCTCGATAACTGTCATGAGTCGGCAGGTAAGTGGTACAGAAACTACAGGAATAAAATTTACATAATCTTTTGGCGAATGCAACCTCCAGACTAAGGCTGAATCAACCAGGCTTACCTCGCAAAAGCGTAGGCTGATTGCCTACTGCAGTCAATGTGACCTGATTTTCACCAACCACAGTACGACACAACGACAAAACGCACGATAAAACGCTTAGGTACCTTCCAACAACACTACCTACAGTACTAGTATAGTATTATGTTATCTGTGGTACTACGTTGAAAGTTATGCGCTTAGGAAATCTCGTAATTCATATCGGCATCTTGTTCTCGCAAGTGCAAGGATAAAACGAGGATTGCCGAGAGGTAACAGAAGAAGAGGTAAGTAGGTACAAAAGCTTATATCTAAAAGTTAAGTTTATTTCTTGTCGCAGATACCGTAGAGCCTCGAGACGAAAGTTTACAATCAATGCGTGCTTGCATGCTTGTCGTGCCACTGATTCTTTCTTGGGCATTCTGTATAAGGTCATTGACCAGGTTAAGGTATGATGGCCCAGAAAAGGGCATAAGACGCCGTCAGTGGAAGAATCAGTGTTGTGAAAGGAATCAAGTGTGTCTCTTATAGCTCGAAGCAGTGTTCGAAGGCCCGATGGACCGACGACATTGTTAAAGTACCTATCCGGAATTCGGTGGATGTAAAAGGCTCAAGATCATTCAGATGCTTGTCCAGCAGTGGACTACACAGGCTGATGATGATGATGTTGTTTATGTGATATTATCCTTTTGCCCATCTTTTTTTCAAATAGATTCTATAATTTCATTTTCGTTACAGTCAAAAATTTTTCATGATTGGCTCCTAAATCTTTATGAAATTGACTGTATCTAACTAGGTACGTTCTAACAAAATATAATATAAGTTTAAATACTCTTTCTTATCCAAAAATGATATTAATGCCGAATTATCGATGGCCAAAGCTGGATATGGTGGGTTGCAAGGCTTGCCCATACAAGGAGTTGGTGGGCGAGCCAATCCACCATTGAATCATGCACCCACGCATCTGCAAACAGTCACTCCCTCCAGTCAGCCACCCAAATTCAACCCATTCATCAGATTTGTAACGTTACCTAAATTTAGTTTGCCTTAACCCGTTACAATAATCCTACTATCCTACTAATATTATCATCATCATCATCATTGTAGTGTATGCCTTACACCACGCTGGTTCCTAGCAGGACAACTCCCTCGTTATTATTATATCACTTAATATCTCACAGTGATTCCCGCGCGCCTGCTCGTGCCGGCTTGACCACAGACTGACTCCCTCCTAGAGACTATGTATACATCTCTCCATCTCAGGTGTCATCTGTTATCTGTCACTGTCAGTTGTCCCCCGGAGACAGCATAAGTTAAGGAATGCAGGTATCCTTAAATACTAGTCACTACATCCCTTCCTTGTTAAAATAATTTTAATGAATCTATTTTCGACCACCATCACTTTCGCTAGAAGTAATGCTTTGGCGAGTAGACAAATTCTACCGACCCTCACTACCGTTCTTAGCTTCTACTATACAATTCGACTACAACTGAAATAAGGCGTGTTATTTCAAGTAACTCAGCCGCGTGATACCCACCCCACAGTGGGGGTATTGCTTGATAATTCGATGACACACGAGTCGGTAACTGAACGCAGCCCGTTCGTTAGTTCGTTTACTTCAGATGCCGGTAGCAGGTCAATATGACTGAGCTATCGTATCACTACGATGCTGAAAGCAAGGGAAATAATAATAATAATAATCTAGCGCATTATCCCTTTCGAGAAGAAACCTGTAATGAAAGCCCGGTTAGCCGATGTATACCCGATAGCCAGATCATTTTAATCACTAGTAGGTACATTTGAACATCCATACCCTGATCATAACTTAGAACCTACTACGCCACCTACCTCTCTCCCTCCTTTTTCTTAATTTTTTTTAAATGAAAATGATGGTTATTCTAATTAGCCTACCGGATTCTTGTAGTTTAATAGGAACAACCACTTACAGAACATCGAAGTCACAGCAGTCTTGACCTAACGCCAGTATCTCATGTGCCGTCAGGTATTAAGAATTAGATATCAGTTCGTTATAATATACTAAAATCTCGTAAACCATTTAAAACTGAACATAATTGGTCACTAAATTTGCTACTCAAACATGGTTAACTCCTTGGTCCACCGCTAATCAACTTGTTGGTGTGCCTTTAAGCAAGGGCTATTTAACCCCTTTGGTCCACACTTTGCATCCAATTTAGTGGAATACCTCCCACAACCAATTGAATGGCAAGCCCTTTGGTTCACACTTTGCATTCAATTTAATAGAACACCTTCCCCAGCAATTTAATGCTGGACGTCTGACCAGCAACCTTGCAACCAATTTAATAGTACGGCTTAGTCAGACTGCCGCCAATCCAATGACACGCCGTGCCACCAATTTAATGGTACGCCTTCCCATCAGCACATGTGCAACCAATTTAACGGTAAGCCTGCGCTCGACAGCATTCAACCAATTTAATGGTAAGCCTGTGTGACCAATACTTGCAACCAATTAAATGGCAAGCTTGTGTGACCAATACTTGCAATGCAACCAACAAATGGGCAAGCCTGTGTAACCAATACGTTTGCGACCAATTAAATAGCAAACTTGAGTGACCAAATCGATTATCTTGAACGTTAAGCTACCTTTTCTTCCAAAAGTTGCAGTTTATTTGAGAAATGCTGACTATTTATTGTGCTCTTGAATATGATGAGTAGTAGTTTATTTAGATTTCCCTTTATTTAAACAGGATTCATAATGAGGCCCACATGACTCTAACATGGTATTAAGCGTTCATATCTCTATGGTCTCGTTATGTACGTATTTCGATATTTGTTACTATTATCGAGTCGTGGAAAGAAGCTTTAACAAATTATCTTTCAAATCAACATTTAGGCATATCGAATTTCCAATTCTCATGCATGACAGTAGGTAGGCATTAGATTTGACGAATGTTCACTAGGGCTTGCAAATATTCGAAACTGTAGTATTCGACCATTCCTTTGGTGGTATTCGAATATTCGATTGCATGTTTTAGTTCACTAAAACTCGCACTAGTGTTGGTCGAGTATGAATGAACACACCCTAAACAACAACAATCCCGAAACAGTTTTCATGAAACCACGTTTAGTGTTTGCCCGGCTGACTGTCTTCTCGGGAGTTCGGAATTGTTAGTAAAACGCCCACAAACACTAGACTTTTAATTGGACATACAAATACACTTTTAACACAAAATAACTAAATATACATAAATATTACGCACACATCACACACGGTCAACCGATCCCAAACCAGGCACAGCCTGCACTACGGGTACCTGTATCTGTGATAGTCACAAATGCCCGTCCAGTGCGGGAACCGAACCCGCGACCTCTAGCGCAAACTAACCGAAAACAATTAAACACGTAAAACTAAGGAAAGTTCTCGAGCCGAATCTTCAATCGCGGAATCGCGCGGGCCGCCTTGTTCTTCATCACTCGCCGCGCGATGGTGCTAGTCGTGTAGGAACCGTGGCGCGTAGGAGAGACGGAAGTGTCGTCGTCGCCGTCGGCGCGGCATGGTGCATTTGAATTCAAATAAGTAGACTGATTAGAAACGCGCACTATACACGTTACAGGTTTTGTGAAACACATGTGTGGTCGGGCAGTACTTTTGTTTTGCCGCTGATTCTGAAGATTTATCTCTAAGATTGATTTCTTGTACCAATCACCTAGCTATTACAACGCTGCTGCATCGCCGCCGCCACTCTGCTCCGCGCTGCCAACACGCCCATGACATGACGCCAGCGCCGCCGTCTCGTCGTCCGACTTCTATATTTTGTCTTCCTTCATCCAAAGTATGGGTTTATGGTTAATAGGCACTTCTTTGTGATCTTATCTCAACTTGACACGTTCCTCCGTTGACATAATACATAAGAATATCCACTGTTACTAAACCATATTGTTTTCTGAAGTTACTTCCAACAATTATCGTTCTTCACACATTTTCCATGTTGATGTCCAGATGAAACCTCACCTCTTAATTTTTTTTTGGAAGTCCTTACTTCAGTTTATGCTATTTGACCATCCACTACCTCTCCGTCAAATAAGTACGTAGATCATCAGAACTGCCATCGTACCTACTTACATGAGTTATACCTACTTATAGTATCTACGGCCTCTCGGTGCCGCTACTTATGTATGTGCGGACTACCTACCTCGTCGCGTCACCAGACCTAGTAGTTAAATCGGTTGTATACTCATGTATAAAATCTCTAAACATTTCCAGTCTTAACTTAAAACACGAGAATTTGAGTTTAATTATTCTTTTATTTTCAAAACTTTACGCAAGTTTTGTTTTGCTAGATAATACTAACAAAATTATTCCTCACTCATGAATCTTAAATGCAATTATAATTAGGCACTTATCTTCTCTTTTATTGTGAACCTAGTGACTGCAGGTTACATATGTCGCCATTGACCTTTAGACTGCTTCCATCTCGGACACAATAGAAAATCTATTGTGTCTCGTGTAAATCTGTGTTTAAGCAGACAAGGTGTTAATTACAAAGCACATAAACTTATACTTATCATGTAAATTACTTTGGGAGGAAGTTCGCGCTATTTTATTTCTACATTCTATTTTCACTCTTAATCACTAATTGTCGCTAGGTAGTTCAATTCCAGCATGTTTGAAATTCTGTTTATTGACAACTGTACCTACATCTACCAAGATGCACCAGCATAGATAGCTGAATCGACCACAAACAGTACAATTTGCATAGACAGAGAGCTATTGAGAACCCATGATTCAAGGCAACTAAACTGTTACCTATGTTAGCTGTGCCATACATGGTCAATATACCTACTAATTTACTAAGATTACTCTCTAGCTACCTAAAGGATCTCCTGATGTGCCTCAGATAGGTATGTTAACTTACCTAGTTATCTGGTATATTATTAGTAGGTAGTTAGCTTCTTTAGGTACCTACTGACTTATAATTAACTGGGATATTTCAAAGAAGTAAGTTCTTTAAAACACTTACCTTGTCTTTTTTGAACAAGAGTATTTCCACTATCACTGAACTCTGCCAACAGTTGTTAGAATAAACAAGTAACTAAATGTTAACATGTTTTTTCTTTCAAATAATCCATTCTCAACACAGGAAAATTTAATTTACCTTTTATTTTCAAACATATGGTGGGAAGGTATTGGTACTTTAGTACTTATCTCAAATAATTTGTAAACACACTAGGTAAAAATACTTTGAGAGTAGGTATTATCTTGTAGGTAAGTAAGTTCCAATCATCATCCAGGTATATTACCAGAAATCTTACATTACCTACCAATCTTTCCATTTAACGCCTACATTCTTTTTTTGAAATGGTCAATTAGTTCCATGATTTTTTCTGCAGTTTGTTATACACGCATCACTTTCAAGTCGCACCCATGATAACAACTAACGCCCATACTTTTAAACGAAACGCAAGCAATGCTTAAAATTATCCCCGTCTGTATTATCACTGCTTGTCACCATGCTTGTCAATAGCAAGAGATGGCAATACCTTAGCTCAGCTCCCATATCTATGACCACTAGCATTGTCCATCCCTTATCAGAAGTTTATAATTAAGGCATCAGATTTTATGCTCCAAAGTTTGTTTAACCCAGCATGATATAACTTTCAATAACAGTTCTACATTAACCTTAATTCCCATACCTTTTTATATTTTTTTGGAAGAAAAAAAAATATTTTTCATTTCTCCAAGGATCTTTAGTAGAATACACCAACCGTCTCGTGCCAAAATGTTTGGCAAAGAAAAGATAAAAAAAACAATGCTTTATTTTTGCCTTTTCTATCAGAAACACACAAAATATAGATTCCTGAATCCTTGTAGCATAATAATGACCTAGATAACCAACATAGGATATCACAGCAGGTATAATTTGCAATAAATTAGCCTACACAGGATGGTGGGCAACTTTTTGTGAAATTGTTTGTTTGACCGATTCGTACTTATGTTCTCTAGATTATACATAAATACCTCGTTATCCTCATCGCCATTTGTAGTGTATGCCTTACACCACGCTGGTTCCTAGCAGGACAACTCCCTCGTTATTATTATATCACTTAATATCTCACAGTGATTCCCGCGCGCCTGCTCGTGCCGGCTTGACCACAGACTGACTCCCTCCTAGAGACTATGTATACATCTCTCCATCTCAGGTGTCATCTGTTATCTGTCACTGTCAGTTGTCCCCCGGAGACAGCATAAGTTAAGGAATGCAGGTATCCTTAAATACTAGTCACTACAATCATCATCAGCCTGATGAAGTCCTCTGCTGAACATAGGTCTCCCCCAAAGAGTGCCATGACGAACGGTCTTGAGCCTTCTCCATCCACCGACTTCCCGCAACTTAATATTATAAATGCGAAAAGTGAGGATGTTTGGATGTTTGTTGTTCAATCATGCGTAACGGCTTATTGAAAATTTACTTAGGTTACTTTTATGTAGGTACCACGCGAGCGAAACCACGGGCGGAAGCTAGAGTAGGATATTTATGACTTGATTGATTGACTTGGTTCATGCTTGATTCATAGGCCTGGCAATTTTCACTTGCAATTATCCGCTCGCGCGCCGCCCTATTGGAAAAATGGCGCTCAAAAACCAGTGCTGCCAACCCTGAGGTGTTCCCCCAGACTCAGTGGAAAATACCTTAAATTCAGCAACACTTGCACAGTTTTCCACTGAAAAGTTTACTGGACAAAATATTAAAACTTATTGACAAAATCATACTTTATACCGTAGACTTAAATTTCTTAATTCTAGTGAATTTTTTTCCTCACTCGGTCAATTTTTTTTCCCCCCTATAAATACCCTAAAAAATTCCACTAAAACTATCGTAGTCCTTGTCATTTCGATCTATTAAAAAGAGACAGGGAGATTCGTTGGTTTCGGATAATGCAGCAACAGAATCGAAACCAATATCTCGTTCCAATTCAATAGCATTTTGTTGCGAAAAGTCCTTTTATGTTTCTGTATTTTAGGTTTTATGTATTCATTGCCTGGACTACTTATTCCAACTTCAATACCAACAAGCTATGCGACAACATCCATTGATTCAGAAAAACCACAATCGTCCATGACCGTAAAAGATTTAAGTAGGTAGGTAAGTAAATAAAGTAGCTGTAGATAACCCTCAAATAAATACCTAATAATGTGTGTGTAGTGACTAGTGGCTAGCAAGATATTGAAACATACTACCCAGCTAATTACCTAGTAAGGTCTCACACGAGTTATCTCTAGATCACCCTTGTCGCGACATGGGAATTGAATCCGCAACATTTGCGTTGATATCTTTTTAATCAGCCACACATGGTGTGATGTGATGTTTGTATTATGGCAGGTGTACATTATGAATGAACCTGTTTGTTGACCGTACGCTAAAGTTACGTATCTTCGTATTCAATCAATAATTTTACTATTTATAACAATATCCCACAGCAATGTAAAATACTCCTAGTGACATCTGTTGAAGTTCTCTATTAACTATGACCTAACGCTCCACCTTGGGCCTTGGGACTAAAAGCGACATCTAGTAAAAGTTTTTGTAGTCTCGTTTATACTCTATATATATATATATGTAATAAGTTATTGGTAAACCTTACTAGATGGTGTTACCAGTCTCGAATTCATTCAATCAACAAAACAAATCACTGACTGACTATCGTATCAATTCAATGAATTTCAATGGCGGCGTGCATGCGTCACGTCACGCCACACTGCGCGATCAAGCACGGAAATAAAATAACAGCTGTTCCACAATATTCGCTCGGGCAACTCCAAGAAAAGCAGCAGCTGTACCACACATTATAATTCTGTGACCACGCAGCCGTTTTCCTTGGTGGAATCACGATTGTTTGGACTTGGTTTGGTTTGCGTTGCTTGCTTTCTCATTGTTGTACAACTCGCCGTGTGCTCTGGACACCTTTTTCATTTTTCAACGTTTATTACGTGCAGGAAATTGCAGTATTGGCGTTCGAAGTGTGTGAATCATAATCAGTTGTCTTCATTGGTGGTGTGGTGATGTTTACCAAAAAACGCCTAATGTTGTGATTTCGGATTGAAATGTCTCGTGGATTCGTGGTTCCCGAGGACAGTTCCGTAGTGTTATGTCAATAGAATCTCTTAAATATAGGTAGTGGTTTTAGAAAATTTGTTGGCAAAATGTCTTACACAGCCACTGCGCCCAGTAGTTCTGCATTGAGGGCTCTGGCCTTAGAGTACAAGAGTCTACAGGAGGAACCCGTGGAAGGATTCAGAGTGAAACTGTTGGGGCAAGACAATTTGTTTGAGTGGGAAGTGGCAATTTTTGGACCCCCTGACACTTTGTACCAAGGTGGTTACTTCAAGGTGAGTTGTATTTATTTTGATTCCAAACTAGTGGAAGGAGACCACGCAAAGCATTAGCGTGATGTTCTTTCATACAAATTTCAACCACTGCTGCAGAGGATGAGTTTCGGAAATTCCTTTCACTGTGCACCCTACACTACAACAGGAATCTACCCTCCAACCCATATTCTCAGAACTTCTGGTTTAGTGTGTTAGTGCATTAATAATTGTCAGTCAGTCAGTAACATAAAAGTTTTATTTAGTGATGATGATGCATGGTATTAACAGTCATTGTAGGTACAAAGCAATGCTACCTTCATTTCTATTCATACAAAACATACACACAAATACATAGGTATGATTTGATGTTAGTCCACTTTCTAAGTGCTTGATGTTTGTTTGTTGTACTGTAGGTGTTCTTCCCTGCTATTTATGTTTAGGAAAGTTTCATCACCATCATTTCAGCCGTTCGACGTCCCCTGCTGAACATGGCCTCCCCCACAGACAGAGCAAATTCCTTATCACGTGATTTGCCCATACTCTCCAGGCTGGGCATGCGGGTTGGCGAGCGCAGTTAGAGCTATAGTTGTTAAAATGAGGGACGCTGCTGCCCATCCCCTAGCTTTTTTCCTTTAGTCGCCTCTTACGACATCCGCGGATAGGTAGATATGGAGGGGCCTATTCTTCAGCCGGGGCCACCACAGCCAAGGAAAAGTTTAGGAAAGTTTAGGTTAGACAAAACCCCTTAAGGTGCTCCCTCACCGAGAGCATTCGCCGCCCAATCTGTAATATTTGATTCAACTTGTAGCATCAATGCGCAATACTTGTAGTTACTAACCGCGTTACGGACCCAAATCATTAGTCAATCAAATCTAAATGTTACATTACAGGTGAATGCTCGTCAGCCAGGGAGGCAGTATTGTAACGTAATGCTCAAAATCGAATCTAAAATGTAACATTACAGGCGAATGCTTCCGGTGAGGGAGCACCTTTAAATATCAACACTGTGAGATGTAGACATATCAGCGGAAGCTGCTCGTCTATAATCAAATAAATAAATATCTGTTCTCTTTGTTTCAGGCACATATGAAATTCCCTCCTGACTATCCATATTCACCACCCACTGTCAGATTTTTAACAAAAGTGTGGCATCCAAATGTGTATGAGGTAAGTTTATATTAAGTTCATTCTTTATTATGTATAACTAGTTTCTGCATGTACCAAATAGAAAGTAGCCTAGGTCCAGGTCATGTTGTTTCATCCACTCGGTTTTAGCCGTTTTTTTATTAAAAAAATATAGATTTTTTGTTTTTCTTTTTAAATCGCTATTTTTGGTCTTTTAGCCATCTTCTAACTAATTGTTAAACGTAAGAGAAGTTCGACAAGATTGCTGCCTAGAACAGCTGAATAATTGAGTTTAAACTGATTTGACCCTAAAGACAGATGATTTTTGCAGTGTTTTTTCGATGAATAATTCTAATCTCCAAAAAACGTAGAACAAACGTTAGCTACCAATTGGCTGTAGAATAAGTCCCTTTCGGAATATTATACATATTATTAATCACCTTGTATAGTAATACATGTTTCCTAGATCTCGATTAGGTATAACGTCGCGGCCAAATTGCCTCTATCATTTCTTCATGAATTGTTTATAAAATCAATCAAACTTGTGACTTTGAAAAGTACAGGCAAACACGTGCGTGGTTTGGGGCAACTTCGGTCGATAATCGAAATTACTCTTTCAATAGTGGAATCTACAGTGAATTTGTAGAATCGCTCTAGCTTATGGTATTCAATTAATGGCAAATAGGGCTTAAAATAAATTGTGGTAATATCCAAGCACCATAATAAACCACCATACGAGGATGGTTGAAACTCAACCATCCTCGTATACAAGGTATTTCACAAATTCACAACATGGATATTATGAATAACCCATCGAACATCCCGATGCTTAATCCAGCCGTAAACCAAGATATGTTCTTGGTACTTACGAGATTTCTTCATCAATCTTCGAGGGATACTGTTCGGCCCCGTCAGCCGATGATTTAGGGGAATTTATTAGTTTTAGCTGCTCAGGGCGGTTTTAGTTTCTCAAAACTCTACTGCACATCCAAACGTCTAACTTCCTAACGGCAGAGCCCGTCGGGGGGGTTCACGACGCTTCCGCTTACGCTCTATCTGGGGCCGTTCCCCTCTTAAGAAAGTCTTATCCCCATGGCATAAAAGTCACTCCGGACGTAACATTGTCAGCTTGTGGGTTACCTAAGGTTTTCGCACAACTAACTAAGTACTTCAGCGTCTCTTTAAGTTATCAATATTTCTACGGAGAACCGACCGATATTATACTTCTGGCGCTCATCATCATCATCATTTCAGCCGTACGACGACGTTCACTGCTGAACATGGCCTCCCCAACAGATAGAGCAAATTCCTTATCATGTGGGGGGATTTGCTCATACTCACCAAGCTGGGCATGCGGGTTGGCGCAGTTAATTCTGGCGCTCAATCTTTGTAAAAGTTTTAGTTTACTCAGTTCCACTGTGGTAACAGGCAAAATAATCAGCAATGGCTTCCATCTAAAGTACTGAAGAAAAATAACAGATTCACATCCGGATAACGATAACAATAGTATCGGTCGAGTGCAAGAAAAACTCAGGACAATGGCAATTGTTGCAAGCTTTAATACCTTCACAGCTTATTCTGAAGCCCATTCCATTATCTTTGTGTTTAACTTCATACACATTAGGCTGTTGGCAAAAGTACGTACCAAAGCGAGAAGCGTACCAAAGCGAGAAGCGTACCAAAGCTAATTCGTAGTCTTTCGAATGTTACGCAAGTAATCTTTTTAAATCTGTCCTGGCTCTCATCATCTTCCTGCCCCTATCCCGTATTATGTGGCACACACAACATGTATTCTTCTCTAAAATCTGTCCCGCTCTAGTTTGTATTATTTTGCTATCAGCATTAGCTCCGTCGGTTTGTTACACGATTGTCTTATTCATCTAAAGCCAAATCAAGAATGATATATTTGCACGATTTTAAGCAGAGTTTGTGAAATTAACGGCATGCTAGTCCAAAACCATCAGGCTGTCACCTAACCACAGTAGTCCACGAAAGTTGTGCACGAAAGGAGCCTCTAGGAGGCGCACTTTAATCCTTTCACTACACTGATTCTTTCATCGGCGGTCATAGGCCATTTTCAGGGCCACCATACATCAACCTGGTCATTGACCAAAGACAGGATGACCAAGAAAGAATCAGTGACACGACAAGAAGAAGAAGAAGAAGTAGTCCGACATAAAATCCTTTATAAAAAGTCCAGTAAAGTTTTCCAAAGAAACCTAAGTTTGTCCTTACCGGTTTTTCAGTCTATACGCAGAGAAACCTTTATCATTTTTAATTGAAATGGAAACGAGCTACAGATATATCTACCTACATAATGTATAAGTGCGCGCGGTACTTCCCGTCATTGCGGAAGGAAAATCCTAACTATTATCGTGAATAGTTAGAAATAAATTAATATTCGTTAATCCAGTCGTAAAAGCTAAAATACGCTACCCGGGTACATCATTCCTTGTTACGCTTACGTTTTCTCGCATAGTATTTTAGTTTCCTGCTCTGCAAACCGGAGCACTCCGCTGTGCCTATTGAACGGAAGGTGTGCTAACTTTATGCAGACGGTCTCCTTAATCACCTTATCAAGATTTCTCGTTATCTGTTCTCTATAACTGGGAGACATTTCTGGTTCTCGTTAATTGGTCTCGAGCTTAGAATCTGGTTTGAAAGTCCTTCTTGGAAGCTTTGAGATAGGTTCCTCGGTTGCTACAGATAAAGTTGCATTGCGACACTACCTACACAGTTCGTTGTGACCGCTTGCAGAGAAACATTTGTTACGGCTCTGACTCATATTCAATAAAAAAAATATCACTTTTTTTTTGAACTTACATTTGATAGATACAACAAAAAAAAAAAAAAAAAAAAATTACATTCATCATCATCAACAACCTGTTGAAGTCCACTGCTGGACATAGGCCTCACCCAAAGAGTTCCACGACGAACGGTCTTGAGCCCTTTCATCCACCGACTTCCCGCAACCTTTACAATGTCATCGGTCCATCGGGGGGGCCTTCCAACACTGCGTCGCCCGGTTCGTGGTCGCCATAATTTACATTACTTCATGAATATAGCCTTCAAACCTAAGCGGTTGGCTACTGTTCTCTTCTTAACGCTTAGTAGTTATTACCTATGAATCATTTTCATCTGCACTCATTTCATAGACAGGCGCGTCAGAAAAGTTCCTGCAGTCACTTGTGCTGAAAGCTTTGCTGATGCCAAAAGTAATTTCAGTATATCTAAATTTTTCCATGCATTCTGCTTATAAAAAAACCTCAAAAGTAGGTAGATAACAAACTAAGCAGACAACAACATTTGCATCTGCGTATCAAACAAATGCATTATTCAGCAGGTTTGTCCAGCTTTATTCTTCGTGTCCGCAATTTTAACTCCAAAACTTCATTGGCTAGTTTACTGGCCTAGCGGCGTATCCAAGTTGTTACCGTTAGCATTTCGAAGAGCTCACTGTGACTTTCAACATGGAATATTGCTAACCTGCGGCGGGGTCATCAGACTTGAGTGTGATTCACGACATGACGAGCGAACTCGACTGTCCCTGCCCAAAAATTTGTAGAAATTAGCTTTTTACTCATTGCGGGTAGTAAATGCTTGGTGGAAGAAGATGAAGAATGCTTGGTAATAAACAGAAATAGGTAGTTCAACTAGGTAAATACTATGGAAGGCAGTAGTTTTTTTTGATACAATCTTGAACGATACGATACGACAAGAAACAGAATGCTGTATCTGACACTGACAGACAATAAAAGGAGCTCAAAAAGACCCATCAAACAGGATGTCTACAGGTTGAACGACCTACAACATGAAGCCACAAGCTATGGCACCGACAACATAATTAAATGCATTATGAATCATTCAGTAGTCATTGAACCAAATGGTGCAAAACACTAGACAATATGGCAAATGTGAATTTGGTTTACCGTAACTCTGTTCATCCTAATTTATAGTAAAGTCGTCCTGTCCATCCACAGAACGAATAAGATTACAACTGATCATAATCAACGCCCTAGTAAATTTAATAGCATTCGGCGCTTGGCGCTAAGTCGAAAGGGCGTTTGTTTTGATTTCCTTAAGAAAAAGCCTTATTTTCTGCGAGAATGTCTTTGGCGCTCCCCCGGCCTTGGGGTAATTAACCTATTCTCGACCTACGCCTCATTGGCTGCTTTGAACTTGTGCTACAATTCACGCGTGATTCTTTAAATAAAACCGCAGAGTTGCGATTTCATCCCAACGGATCGACGATCGTGCCAACATTTCAGTTAAACGTTCTCTTCTCTTTGGACACGTGGTTCTATCAAAGTCCAAAGCAAAAAGAGTATAACAACAATCATTCCAAATAACATTTGTTAGCAGATGCACTGTCTGACTTAAAGAAAAACAGCTAAGTGATTCACAGAAACCAGAAATGTCATCATAAACTGCCTACAGTACTGTTGTGTTGTTTTTATTATGGTAGCGAAGTGAGACTCTGGTTGTACTGTATAGTTATACTGTAACGTTTCGATTGCAAAGATGTAATACAAGGTGTTGAAGGCATTTCCGCGACAAACCTGAACCAATCATCTCAAATGAAAACACTCTGATCAAGCTGACTAATCATATGCCATCTTACGCAATAATAATACTCTGAAATCAAGCTTCTTTCTGAGATATGTTATCAGTTCAAATATATGAAAGTAAGGACACGGGTTCAGCTTGAGCTTAGCTGCGCAGATTTGTCGTCAATGTTGTAATTTTACAGTCAAAATAGCTACTGAATGTATAAACGTATTACTTATGAAAAATACATAATAATTCTAAAAGCTATAATAAAAATTCTTCTTGTTATTATCAGTTCGACAGGACATGCTTGTGTGGTAGATTCTTAGAAGCATGCCCTGTCGAACTCTTAATAACTATTAATCTCTGAGCCTGAGAAATACAAGATCTTTTCCGCTTCAGTCTATTATTCTTGACCGTGCACCTTGACTTCTTTTATGCCTTGCTCGCTTATCGTGTCGAATAGCATCATTGCCCATCTCCGTTGTATCTTGTTCTATCGCTAATGGCGTTGTAAATAAACAAAGTCTATGTACGAGTATATGTGAAGTGTTTCCCGATTTAGAGGTCAGACGCGCACCACGCATTTTCTTTGTGAAGAAGCGGTGAACCGGTGGCATATTTTTAGCTGGGGGCGACGCTCTGCGCATGGACAGGCAAGCGTCTTGCTCCATCATCGTGACATCAATAAGCAGAAACAATATTATTCGCATCACCCACGTAGATATTCTTATTAATCTTTGAAGTTTAGTATTTTCTAGCAACAACTGTGGCATTTAGATTTTCATAACGTTTAAATGTTTCATACTTTATTGGTTCTTAATCGTACTATATTATAAATGGGAAATTTTGGATGGATGGATGTTTGTTACGCAATCACGCCAGACTGACTGAACGGATCTGGATGAAATTTGGCACAGATATAGATTATAGTCAGGAATTTTTAACATCGGTACCGCGTGAGCGAAGTCGCGAAATGTGTTTACTAATATAAACTTAAGAGTGTTTAAAATCTTGCAAACACATTATCGTCTAGTTATGGTAATCCCATTAAGTTAAATTGATCAACCAATAAGTTATGATAATAACTCAATATTGTGGTGACTGGTAGATAGTGTGATGATTGAGACGAAAGACATACAATAGATTTCTACGTTGGTTTATTGCACCAAACTATAGCAGTTTCGTTTAAAAAAGCTTGATAATATTGACTATACAAAATCATGTCATTTGCATAACTTTTGTACCGATACCGTTTACGGCAGTGTTCATCGACCACAGCCGGATAACGTCCTAAAATGAAGAAGCATGCCCATTTGAGTGAGCAGGTACACGCTGCATAGGCTTTGCAAAAAAATATTGCGAAAGTTCTGGCAAAAGTTTCAAATATATCGTGTTTGGTGCTTCGAATTATGATGCTAGTGAGGCTGCCGCGTCAGAAGCACCGTTAGAACCACTTTCTCTGTGTCTCCGTTGTCTGTGTTGATGGTAAAATATCCAACAATGCAACATAAATTATTTACCTATGTGACGAAAGGCGCTGAAGTGGGTCATGTATTTGTATTGTAAATAAGGCATTGTACACGAGCAAGACCCAGAAACCCTAAATAATAAATTGTCCTTGACATATTATTTACTTTTTAAACTGTAAAATCGCTTGCATTAACTCCTAATCGTAAGTCGGAGATTGCAGAGTATTACTAACTAAACAAGTTTCGTTTATCGCGCGCTGTAGTCTCTCATCTAGGTCATTTGGAAACCGGAGTAGGCCACCCACTGGTTTCGTGTTACTAAATATTCCAATTGTATTTTAAAACATCTCTGGTTTAATTGACTTACACTGCGTCGATCCGTTTCTTGGTTTGATGACTTTGGCGAATCACGTATTATGACATCAAACTTTTTGTCATACTATATCCTCTTATCTGTTATATTGAAGAGGAGGTAGGGCACAGCGAGATTTTCTCGTTCTGAATTGGAGCAGCCCGCCTGGGGAGGTACCTCTGCCTTACAGAAGATCGCAGCCAAATAACATTATTTGTTTCAAATAGTGTTGTGTTCCTGCGGTGAGTAAGGTTGCCAGAGCTCTTTAGGGGGGAAGGGGGTTCGGGGTCGGCAACGCGTGCGTGATGCCTCTGGTATTGCAAGCGCTCATAGGCTACGGTAACCGCTTACCATCAGGTGGGCCGTAAGCTTGTTTGCCACGTCTGTTGTATAAAAAAAAAATCTGTTTCTGTTCAAGTAAATACCTTGGTTTACTTAAATTTTGGGCTTCCATTTACCTTCAATGTTTATGTTAATGTGAATTTGTAATGACATTTGTATGTAACTTGCTTAAAACTGATTCTGTCTGGGCAATTAAAATCAAAACTATCCGTTCTGATGTTTCCTAGTCCTGCCGTGTTGGTATAATGAGATGTACCTCATATTTCGATCCGTAGTTAGTGGGTTCCATCCAATCACGGTCGTGCACAAATAGATTTTTCTGCCCAATAAAAAAAGATGTGCATTAACACTGTTCGTCCAATACGATCAAGGAAAACACCATGCTACCCACCGACACCCCGTGACTAAGCCTCGGCTTAGTCAGCTCCGCAGGGTATTGACCATATCTTTCCTGTGATATGGCCAACTAGGCTAAGAGTATAGATGCTGGGCAAGCCTACTTCTCATCTACACATTTCCTCGGCACTACAGCAGCGTCCTGTAATTGAGTTAAAAGTTCCATCTGACCTTGTATACATCATCTCATTTCAGCCGTAGAACGTCCACTGCTGAACATTGCCTCACAGATTTAAAGAGCGAATTCCTATCATGTGGGAGAAATTTGCCCATATTCACCAAGCTGGACATGCGGATTGTCGAGCGCAGTTATCTTTGTTAAAATAGCTGCTGCCCATATAGAGGAGCCTATTCTTCAGCCACCACAGCAATATAGCATTTAGAATACAACAGTATTTTATTTACAGAAAGAAACTTAAAACTAATACAAGTTAATATTTACAAAATACACAAGAAACAGTTGAGCCATCTAAAGACCGTTACAAACGATCTATAGATAGCTCAACTGATCCAGATCACTACCAGTCGGAAGCGTCCCCAAGACGCTGGCGGAATTGCCACGCTGGATGGCAATGCTAAATCGCTGGGCCAAATAAGAGCCGGCTCTCGGGTCACGCGTCGCTTCGATCAGACGTCCTGATATCTTTTTGAAAACCCGGAGGGCCCCGTTTCCCCACGGACCCAGGGTCTCAACCCCAAAAGGCTCAAATATGTAAGCCCTATCAAGACTAACATATTTGCGCCTTTTGAGATCCTCGGCCGAATCTGCCGCCGCACCCGCCCTAACTGATATCCCCGGAAGATGTGTGCGCGCTAGTGTATCAACACAAGTAGCGTCCCACACCATAGGCCTACCCTTCTCCCAATAGATAGAATAGGTGTAATAAGGCCCTTTCTTTTTCGTCCTCCGTCCAACGTTCCAACTCCTAGGGCAAACTCATGAAAATAAAAAGACGGACGTTTCCCGCTCTCGTAAATTTTGCAGAGTTAGCAAACTCAAAGCGAAACCAAGGCCTAGCTCTAAGGTTAAACCGCTCGCCCGTTCCGTCTGGCTTGCCTCTTCCGCTATCTCCATAGCGAGGCATTGTACAGTACATAGACAAATGGTGCAATGACATTCAAACGTTTTGTTGTATGAAAAGGTTTTATCTACTGGTGAATACCGTTAGTTCATCTATGGACCCTGTGTATGGTAGAGAAATCTTCTCATTCACATCATCCTTCTATCCATATCAAGCTTATTTATCTTTAAAAAAAAAGGCTATCAGAATCAGATCTCCAGGCGATCAGATCCTTGAAGAAATCTAAAGGTCTATCTTAGATAGGCAGAGGCACGTCCAAGAATTTTGGTACATTCATCATTTTGCAGTAGTGGGTGGTCATTCCACACGTGGCAGGTTGCAATCCCATTGCCGCTTATAAGGATACTTTCTGGATTACTTACGAAGTTTTAAGGACGTTTTAATGCGCTCTTAAATTTTTCGAATAGAAAAACTCATTGGTTCACGACCGCGTTCGAAACCCCCGACCGTCTGATCGAAAGTCGGGGTGACTCCCACTAGACCAACACTTATTATGCTATAAAAGTGAGTCTTGACACCAAATCCATCACCAGCCGTTCAGATTAAGTATTCAGATTTCGTACTTGTTCGTGTCTCGCTGAATTTATTTTATTTCCTCACCTTTGATCATAAATTAGCTTTGAATTACCTTCAAACTGTATTACATTTTGAATATTATCTTGTTTATTGAAAAATAGCTTCCGCCCGCGGCATCGCTCGCGTGGCACCAGATAAAAAGTACCTCATATACCGGTTCAGTCATCCAAGTTTCATGCAAATCGGTCAGCCGTTACGGCGCGGCGTGATTTAATCACAAACATACAAATTGACAAACTTTAGCATTAATAACATTAGTATGATAAATAAAATAGGTTTTTGTAAGATATAAATTTATTATGCATACTATTATGTAACCGTTTAACTCGCTAACATTTTTAACTTTTCTTTGATATACCTACCTACCTGGGGGAATGTAAGCCTATACTTTAGCCTAATTCAATGTGAAATGTTTGTATGAAACAAAACCACCCATACCTTTGATGATTTTTTTATTGATCTCTAATCGACAACAAATGTCAAAGTCAAAAGGCGTTTATTTCAATAAAATCACTTGGATCACTTTGAAACGTCTTAGAAACTAGGTGAAGGTATGCCTGTTCCTCGCGACCAAGCCTAGAAGAATCAGGCAATGCAAATTCTGTCCGAAAATAAAAGCCAAGCAAGACAAATTTAGCGGTTTGTTTATAAATATTTGACATCGAATTTGGCCAAATAAAGGGACACCCCCGCAGTGAGACGAAAAAGGCTTTTTAAAAAATACATATCTATGTAAAAAAAAAAAAAAAAAAAACAGATAGATTCGACAGATAACCTCTACGTTGCCAAAATAATCTCTCTGTACAATTTGCATGTATAACCAGTAATAACTAGCTAACTATTTATCTATAAACATGGTTCCGTTTTAATTGTACCACTAGTGTGATAGATATCCGTAGTCGGAATAATCAACATTGATTGCCAAACTCGCTGTACGGTCTATTTTTGCAAAAGAGCGTAGTTTAACTCGTATGAAATTGTTGATGTTTCTTATAAGCGTAGAGTCGCATAGCTTACGCCGAAATTCAGCTAAAATTTAATTTTCTCCTCATCCGATATGGATTTACGGGCCGATGTTACGAAGCTTGCCAGTAACCTGTAAACACAAGAGGCGAACAATAGATTTTATGTAACGTTCGTGTTGCGAGCGAAAACGAAATCTGCCTCAGTCAGTGCTACTAACCAAGAAGCATTATATCGTATCAAGATATAAATCGGCCTTCCTTGCTCGTTGCGCAAACTCAATGTTCTGAATCTAATATCTCCTGGATCTAGACAAGCTGTCGCTCTAAGCTAAGTCTGTTTCACAGCTTCAAGGCCTTGAATAACAAAATTACACTTTTTAAGGATCCGTACCTTGAGCTTAGTGTCCTAAAAAATTCAACGCCCGAATACTGAGACGCATCTCAATTCATCCACTTAAGTAAAGGATACTTATTTCTGAGGGGCCGTTAGATTTAAGTAAAATACTCAAACGCCACTTAGTACTTTTGAGACCGTGATTAGCTGAGCGTGCTCTCAAATTCTCAATTGTCTTTATATAGCTGTCAAACGCTAATCAGCGTTTCTGTATTCCGTTTTGATAGTAAGTGATCATTTGAGTGGTGATCTAATTGATGTTTGAGTATACGATTCTGAACGATAACGGCGTCTTAATTAATTGAGACCATCTCAAATAGTTAGTTCGGGCGTAACTCAATGCATTAAATAATAAAAAATAATAAAAATAAAAATGCTTTATTTCAGACAACAATGGGTCCACATGAAATTGTCTCATTTTAATATGGAAATATTGAAAAGGGCTCTGACTATATATATAGAAATAATTTACAGATTAGAGGTTAGCTGAGATTCATTTCAAATCACTTGTTATTACGAAAGACAGTTATGCGCGCACGTCATCAGCGACGTCTGTAGTGTATAATGTATTATGTATGTTAGTTTTAAGATATTGCTATGGGCCTTGCATGTAAAAATATTGACTATACTTTGTTGCCTGAAATAAAGATTATTATTCTATTTGCGGTTACTATCATACAGTGAACTACGTGAGCGACCGGTAAATATAAGTTTGTCGCTTCCACGCTTGGGTATCTCGATTTTCTGACCTCGTGTAATGTCGTACCTACGGAATACTCGCGGCGCGAGTTCTCGCACTTGACAGTCTTAATTCAAAAATCTTATAAATAGCTGCAAAACTGAATAGATTTATAAAATAACAAAAATGTAGGTAGGTACTGGCAAGACTGATTCTAGAAATCATGACTAGGATGCCGTTCTCTGAATCACAGAAAAATCGTGCATAAACGCAGAACTTTCTTATAAACATCTACCTGCGCAATACATAACATGGCAAGGGCATTAACATTTTAAATGTTTTCAAAAGCCCCAAGTGGAAGTTTACTTGCCCTTAACAAACAGTTTTCAAGTTGTACAATTTAAAACAAAGTCCTTTAATTGACTTCCCAACTTCCAAGTCTATTGTCAAACTTAGTTCCAAGTTTGGTAGTTTCGATCCACTAGACTCACAGGAATACATATAAAGTTACTTACTCGAACTTATTGTTGGGGAATTGCAAAGAAAGTGTTTTTATAGCTTTGACTTACGATTACAAGCTGCACCCTTCAGGCCACTTTAAGGCAGGGACTGAATAACCAGAATATAAAGGTACCTTTAAATAACGATATGACGTCATAACGATAAATTCCGGTTACCCGAATATTTATCTACCGATAAATATAACGGTACCGGAAAATCTGGCTTCGCATTTCATTTCGGTTTATTTCGCTACCGGTACCTATAACCGAAATAAATAAAGGTTTATAAAGGTTTTTTTGATGAAACGCCGCCACCCCGCCACCGCGGCGCGACTGTCCTAGCGAACTAACCGCGGCTCAAAATTTCGGTACCGAAATCTACCGGTATGCCCTACCGGTATAGCATAATGGTACCGAAATGTTTTATTTATTTAGAATACAGCATAACATCATAACAGGTTTTTTTTTATCCCTAAGGCGATGCCATATGTTATTAGTAGGTACGTTATAATAAATAGGTACAATTAGATAGGTACTAATTGAAACATTTCGTTTCTATCACTATCTGTGCAAGTTGTAGGAGTTTCGGTAGATGATTGAAAAAAATATCCACGCTGTTCGCAGACAAGATATTGAGCAGATAGACAGCGAGTGACATGGGAGCAAACTTAACTTTTAACGGTACCAGTACCTATAACCTCTACCGCTTTCAGTCCCTGCTTTAAGGTTTATATTATTTATGGGGATTGCAACTCTAGACCATCAATGATGGCAATCCTTCCAAACAAATTTCTAGCATGTGTTCCGTGGTGGCCCCGGCTGAAAAAAAAGCCCATAAGAGGCTAGAAAAAATCTAGGGGATGGGCAGCAGCATCCCCTATTTTAACAACGATAGCTCTAACAGAAGACACTCTGTTAATGTTCAGTAGACGTCCGGCGTCTGAAATGATGATAATGAGTGCTGAGATTTGCATTTGAATGGCAATAAGACTTCACGGTAGGGCCAAATGTTTAGAGACATTCACTCAATGATAAGTCAAATTCATCACCTATTCGTCGATGAATATTTAAAAAAATATGAACCAAGTCGGGGGAAAGCGTATACAAATAGCGAAAGTGGCTTCTGATTTTGATAGTCCATTTGACCTGGTCCAAATTCTATTCAGTTTCCTTTTAAAGCGATTTTTCGGTGCTTCTCAGTAAAAACCGTTTGTGCCTGCACTTTAATGCGCATTCTTATTGACCTAATGACCTAAAGAATTTGAAGACGTTCACATTTGGTACGGAAACGATGAGTATCCAAATCCCAAGAGCACGTTATTCTTGTTTATGCTGGACCAGTTCCATCCCAGGCAGACGCTTGGCGACCTTACCGGCTGACCTTACCATGTCGTAAAAAATTACTTCCTCTTGACCACACTTGACTTATTTATATCCGGAAATCTTAGAATGAAAACGGAGGTGGCTTGTAGTAGGTGCCTCGAACACAATAGTTTTAAATAGCTTTTATGCGTCAATGACGGACAATATATTTCTGACGGACTTTCAACCCTTCCAAGATACATACTCCAACTATACATCTTTATCATTTAGTCCAAAACATCACTGTCCTCCTGTCCAAATCTCAATCTATTCCATAAATAAAGAAAATAAATAACACATAAACAGCCCTGTATCGTGGGTATTAGGAGTACCATGGTACCACAACACCCAGACCCAGCACCAATTTTTGTAAATCATGCAAACATCTGTCCCGCAGTTGGAATCAAACCAGCATCTCTTGCATCTCGACCGCACGCCACCGAGGTTGTCAAATCAGTGCTGCGTATGACAAATCACTGCTGCATATAATACCCGGAACTGCCTGACTGCGAAAAACTTCTGCCGCCTTTTTTCCAATACAGTTTCCATTTCGCTTGACCCATTTTTAACATTTTCAAAAACAATTCCAGAACGGCGATCTCTGCATATCGATCCTGCATCCGCCGGTGGACGACCCCCAATCGGGCGAGCTGCCTTGCGAGCGTTGGAACCCCACGCAGTCTGTGCGCACTGTACTCCTCTCCGTCATCTCGCTGCTCAACGAGCCCAATACGTTCAGCCCGGCGAATGTCGACGCCAGTGTAATGTACCGCCGCTGGCGCGAGTCCAAGGGCAAGGATAAGGAATACGAGAATATTATCAGGTGAGAGAGCTATAAATAAGATTTCTGCGATAATATTTGCCCGAAAGAAGCCTATGTTTATGATGACTTTCATGATAAGCGGGGCGTGAGGCGCGATGACCAGGATTTCGTTCGGGGAACCGGCGGCTGACACTTTTCCCCCATTCCCCATGCCCTTGTAAACATCGCAGGACGAGTCTGCCTGAAGAATTCCACTGTTGCCCTCCCCCAAAGTCCCACAGTCCCCGTCTTAAGCCTTCTCCATCCACCTACTTCCGGCAACCTTTGCAATGACGTCGGTCTGTCGGTTGGGGGGACATTCGACCATGCTTGGCAAAGCGTGCTACACTGCTTCTTTCATCAACGATCACTGGAAATAATTACTGCCCTGCTATTTACCCTTAGCTTTCCTAAAGTACGTCGTCCTGGCGCGCTGTTGCGTTGCGATGATAAATGATATACCTATCGGTCACATGGTTCAGCCTGGACATTAACCTATGACCGTGACAGGACGAACAAATTAAAAATCAATCCGCAACAATATTCTCGTGCTATTGGTTGAATTAAACAAGCAAGCATCGCATCGACGGGAAGTGTAACTAAATATTCTTAGGAAGGATATGGGTAAATATCACAGACATTAATTATGTCCAAGGTAGAAAGTGCAGGAAATCTGTGCCTCGTTTGCGAAGTCAGGATATTAATTGAGATCTCATTTACTGTGAATCTAATCGAAGCTGTAACTAAGCCAACGAGTATGTAGTTAGAATTAATATCCAGGCAGCGCTACAAGGTAGACATACATAAAATCACGCCCTTTTCCCGGAAGGGGAAGGGAGAGACCATGGCTTTCCAATTGCTAAGATCCTGACATACCTGCCGCTTGCTTCATTCACTCTCATAAATCCTTCATGCAGGATCGTCAGTATAGATAATTCTTGCCACCATATTGGTCAGTAAAATCGAGGCAGTGAATGTGTCATGCATGATATGATACGAATTCAAAACAAACCCAATAATTTACCATCAACATTTTTTCGCTAAAATGTGCGTCAGTCTTCATTCTCATCTTCATTTAAATTTTCTAATGAATCATTTCGTGATACGAAAACACGCCACCAAAATTGCCAATTTAAAAACTTTTAAACGATTTGCTGGCACACAACATGTATGGAAAGCCAACCGTCAGTAGGTATTAACCGAGTTGAGAAAGTAGTACAAAAGATTATCAAAGTGTTAAGTACTGGATTTGCCAATAATCTTTAAAACCCCTTCACTTTGCGCTAATTGTGAAGTCATTGAAATATCGTCCTTTTCAACGTGAGATATTGCATGTGTATTGCTGCATTGCATAAGCAACTAGCGGCTGTCCGCGGCTTCGCTTGAGCGGTATCTGGATGAAAAGAAGCAGTGTCCTAACCCTATACCAAATTTCATCAATATCTGTTCAGCCGTATAGTCGCATTGCACTTTCACATCATCGATATACTGAAAGTAGTGGTTCGCCCCGAACTGAGATTTCGCTTATGTCTGATATTGCTGCTTTGATGATCGTTGAGGCACAAATCGGCACAATTGAGATAATTACTTATTCGAATTCTTCGCAATCTGAGAATATTTTAGGTTCCTGGTTTGTTTAACCCCCTCTTGATAATTTTAGCTTCGCGTATCGCATCGTCACGTTGCACACAACAAAGGCTGATTGTAATCTAACATTGCCGTTTATTACAATCAATATGTATTGATTACGTTACATCATTATCGAAACAAAAGTACTGTGTGTTTATTTTATGTGTTTTTCTTAGTTGTGTACATTCGTCTTTCTTTTCAATAAACTAAATACTTAACATTCATCACTAAATTATCTTTGATTCATCTTACCAATCTTTACTAAAGGCATATCCTTTTTTTTTAATTGGGAAAATTGATATCCTCTCTCAACCGGTGTATCATAGCTTCTTCCAACGACTGGCTACTCATCATAGAACTGTTCTAGAACTTTTTTAAATACATACCTACATATTACTTAGCTTAGCAGAGCCTCAAGACGAAAGTCTACAATCAGTGCATTTTGCCAGTGATGACATATGGCACTGAGACTTGGTCGTGAACTATGAGCCTCATACACCAGCTCAAAGTCACGCAATGGGCTATGGAGAGAGATTTTTGCACTATGTGATTAAATCCAAAATGAAGTACTCTGGACATTGCTCTCAGAATTATCAAGTTGAAGTGGCAGTGGGCAGGCAATATAGCTCGCAGAACCGACAACCGTTGGGCATAAAGGGGCAATGAAAGGTTCTCGAATGGCGACCACGTATCCGGCGACGCAGTGTTGAAAGGCATCCTACCCGATGGATCGACGGCTTTGTGAAAGTTGCGGGAAGTCGGTGGATATAATAGTTTCAAGACCGTTCGTCATGGAACTTTTTGGGGAAGACCAATATCCAGCAGTGATATGACTTACTTAGCTAAAATCCAGATATCTTTCGTCCAGTATACCTATTTATCTTAGTTTAAACTTTAATATGTTTCCTAGAAACTGCCCATTCATTGAGTCATTAGGTATCTAGATTTTCACAGGTGATACCAATAAAATTATGACGTCCTTTTTCAAATACCGATTGCACAACGTTACATCATCCCACCGCCTATGCTTCCAAAATGAAAAGTTGCACTACCCAGAGGCTCAAACCCATCGGTGGGCGAGGCTAGAACGCATGATATTTCATTAAACATAGTGTGAAAGGCTCCTCTCCGCAACCCGTGCGTCGTAGAATATTTCATTGCTTCCTTGCTTATCATGTCACTGGTTCTTTCTTGGTCATCCTGTGCTAGGTCAGTGAGCAGGTTGAGGTATGGTGGCCCCGAAAAGGGCCTATAACCATCGGTGAAAGGATTAAAGTGCTCCTCTCCTTTCGCGCACAAGTGGAATATTTTACAAGCACGCAAAAATGTATCGATCTTTGGCTCTAGGGTGTTGAATATACTACTGAATATATTTATTCTAACTGAAGATATTTTCTATATTTGCAGAAAACAAGCGCAGGTAGCGCGCATGGACGCAGAGAAAGAAGGCATAGTAGTTCCCCTTACCTTGGAAGACTACTGCATCAAGACACAAGTCAAGTCGACGACGCAAGAAGCACAGGTAAGAGAGAAGTCTTTACATTTAAAAAAAATGGCAGTCCATTACTTTTAAATATGACATTTTTTTTTTGCTCGGGCCACAGGTGTGGCCAGCCAGTGCTTGTCGCACCTGTGGCCCGAGCAAGAATAATTCACGATAGCGTTACGCTTACGATACGATGGCAAATGTGTTATAGCAAATATTAGCCAATCAAAAATAAAAGATTACAGGAATCGCATATTGTCATTGGCTTAGATTTGACCGTTATCAATTAGATACTTTAGTAAGCGTGAGCTTGTAGTCAACCTTCGTAAGCAAAATGGCAGTGGAGTCCGCAACTAAGAATAATTTTAAAAATCGCAACTTGGTGGCGCAGCGGGCGCGTGCCCGTCTGAGACGCAAAGGGTCGATTCCCGCTGTAGGACAAATGTTTGCATGATCTGCAAATATTTGTTCCGGATCTGTGGTACAATTGTACTCGTAGCTTCGGATACCCAAAACAGCTGATTTTCTCATAGTTTTTTCAATGAAATATGTTGAATTTCCAAAAGTCGTAGAATTTTTTGCCAATTGAGTGTAGAATAAGCCCCTTTCGGGATGGCAAAAAATCGGTCCATTTTATGTTACCAAAATCCATGCACGCAAAAATGATAACATAAATTTTATAACAGTGAATAAACAATTAGGTAATTAAATTTCAAAATGTCAAAAGTATCTCAAATATAACAATAATAGTGTCTGAGTATGAAAAATATTACGATATTTTTTTATATCTCTTGTCGTCATTCTGTACTATGTCAACTGTAAACGATGCCTTAAACAGCTTATTTCTTCCATTTCCAGCTGGACATGACAGATTTCTACGACGACGACTACGATGACCTGGATTCCGACTCTGACGAGGAGTTGGAGGGCGGAGACGGCGACGCTGACGACAGCGGCAACGGCGAGTCGTGAGGCTGATGTAATATAGCTATCAACTCAACCCGGAGTCAACTATTATAGCTTACCTATCAACTCAATCCGGAATCAACCATTTTAGTTACCTATTAATTCAACCCGGAATCAACCATTATAGCTTACCTATCAACTCAACCCGAAATCTACCAATGTAGCTCACCTATCAATTCTACCCGGAAACAACCTCATAGCTAACCAACCATCTCAACCCAGAATCAACCATTATATCTATCAATTTAATCTGAATTCTGAGTCAAATCAATCGTTGCTGGGTATAGGCTTTCTTTAGATTCACTGTCTCCTCTCTCTCTATCTCTCTCCTTGCCTCATCCATCTCTCTCTCCTTCCCTCATCCATCTATAGTCTACACAGAGTCATTGCGTTTGTTTCGATTGCCAGTAGCTGCGCTCACACTGAATAATACCTATTTTCCGGTATTTCCGCTTCAGCCATTTGGTTCTATTACATAATTATTCCACGATTTTGCCTGTAATTTAGTTTTATTCATATATTACAACATAAATTATCTTCAATATTGTTTTGTTTGCTTGAACGTGTGGTGACATACTACTATTACTTTTAACAAGTAAGAAATAAAATACCTTTGACTTTTGGATACCGAAGTAGGTGCTCTTAAAATTCTCCCCTTCCACCACTTAACTTTTTTCCACGTATAAAAGCTATTCAAAGTTAAGCAATGCTTAAAATTATTCTGTCACTGTATGTCCATATGCAATAGTAAAAGATGGCAATACGTTAAGCATTGTACAACTTTTAACAGATTTTTATAAGTAAGGCCATTTATCTCTCAAGTAAGCACCTAGCGATGTCAGTTTGTATGAAAATATCTTCGTTTGTATGCAGGTGGGTAGGTACCTACAGGTTCCAAATGAATCTTCGTTGGTGAAATCTTCCTCCTAATTAATTTTACAATGCATGTTATACGCTATTGACCAAGCGTGCTTACGTTTCCGCGGTTACAGCTACCATGACGCAATCTGTTACGAACTGCAATGAAAAATTATGCAGAAATTATAATGCACTTACATACCTAACTTTCGCAACACTCTAAAAATATTCTTTATCGAATTTAATCTGCCTTGCTACGCTACTGTACGCAACGCACTGTTCAAACTTACGGCTAAAACGTGGTCACGGATTATTCTTCTTTGTCCCCTTACAGAACTTAATATTTCTGCTTCTTACCTTAAAGGATCATCGAAAAAAATGATAGGCACCAAGCCGTGTTTGTTGCCTGATTCTTCTAGGCTTGATCGCGAGGAACAGGCGTAGCTTCACCTAGTTTCTAAGACGTTTCAAAGTGATCCTGGTGGTATTATTGAAATAAACGTCTTTTGACTTTGACTTTGACGGGAGAAAATCAAAATTATTCAGTTACAAAATTCTTTGAATAGAAATCTCAGTCCGACTGCCTGTGACTTACTTAAGGTGCCGCTTGGTTCTATGATACTTGTACTGGTTCTATGATGCTTTGTATGTTTCAGTGCGTTCGTAGCCTTAACCTAATTCATAATCACTCGCTAACTCTATCGGCTCGATAACTCTCGCCCTGTCATCTTCTAACAGTTATCAAAATAAAGAGGGGGTCATACTTTTATCGAGCCGGTAAATGGTGACGCATGCAGTAATAATGTCATACTATATCCATACTGTGCCTATACCAAGCAATAAAATCACAATTTACGAGAATGAAAATTACAAAATTGTATTGTAGCAATAATATTCTTAACTTAATCGATTTACAGCATGCTTAGGCCGTTTAATCAGCCATTTTAAATAATGAAATAGCTTTCTGAAAAAAACATATTTTTGTACCTTTCAAAATTGGTTCTTTTGATCTATAATTCACAACGTAGCGTTCTGGTACCCTAAGCCGTGTTTATCAAGTGTTCTAACTAGAACGCATTTTGCCAATTGCTTACCGCTCACAATTGCAAAGTATTTTCAAACTTAAGACTTATTTTAAAACTTTAACTTGAGATTATCTAAAAGTATTGATCGTTTTTTGAATTCAGCTAAAATACTTTGTCATACGTGTTCAGTTCGCAATGGGCTGTACCTCGAGACGATTGTGTTCGGATAACTTACGCTAAACTATCGTGTGAGCCCGCTTAAGTGAATTATTCAATTTCAATTTATTAATTTTTTGACTTATTTACATGTGCTTAGATAGGTCAGAACAGAACAGATACATTTTTTTTATTCGGGATTGTATTGTTTCAACTTGACATGTCTCGTGTATTTGAGCCTTATTCTCGACCGTACTACTTGCCTGAACTGCATAATTGTAGTAATTCTAGTATAAATAGTTGAATTAGTCACCAGTTCTCTGCTGTGTCCTGTGTCACTATAATGACCATGGAATGTTAAGTTTCCATTGTGTAAATGATACTTCATTCGACTAAAATATTAGGTATTTAGTTTGTGTAATACGTTTATTACAAGACTTCTGTGATTTTTAAACATTGTCGCCTAATATTTGATTTTATACAATTTAGTTTAGTTATTTGAAAAAATAAATTGAAAACATTGTATTTTTTTTTATTGGAGTGTTTAATTTCATAAAAAGTTTTTTAGTTTTGCTTTCTCTAGTAACTAACTAATTAGTGATGTAACGCCAATATCTCATAAATAAAATTAATCTAATCATAAACTAAAAAGTAAAAAAAAAACAAAATATATTGTAGCATCCTCTTATTCTATTGTATCAAAATCTAAAATGTACAGATTTTATTGAATTGTGTATCATTCGAGTATGTGTATGCTCAAATCGAATGTAATGCTAAATGTGTGCAGTTATTCATAAGCTACAAGTAATTTATAGAATACATGCATATTCAATAGTATTTCATGGATGAAATTAATCGTACCTAATGTTTTAACACGCGAAAGTGAATTATAGGTATGGTTAGTGTGCACTAAGTTAATTACATAGAACCTATTTTATTATAAGATTTAGACGCCGGTTTTAGCTTCCGAACTTTCAATCGTCAATAATGTTCGTTGCGATTCGATAACGCAGCGGTGTTGTGTTGCGTAATGTGACAGGATCGAACACTTCCTAAACCCAGCTAAAATCGTCCAAAACTTAAATGTTAGCTAGATTTAAGTAACGTAAGTGGTTTGGAAAATCATTGTAGGAAAATTTCACGAAGAAAATGTTAATTACATAATGATAGTGTTAATAAAATGATGTGTTTAAATGAGAATCTTGCTTTCATTTTTTGACTTATGTAGATAGAATAGTTTAGTAAGGTAGTAGTTTAGGTAAGTAGGTAGGTATTGTACATATTATCATACTATAGGTATTATCTTCCTAGCTATACCTACCAAAACAGTCAACCAAGGCCAGATGAACACCCAAGGAACAAGGTTATAACCCTTTTTCTCGTAGATAAAGATAACAGAGATTTTAATATAATTGTGTCTTGATTTCCTGGGTAACTGGTAATTTCAAAAGATTTGATTAGGGTATCTAATATCGGTTATCTACACTTCAAGGAATAAAGGAACTGTTAGTGAATCATAAAAATAAGAGGATGCTCTTGAAATTCAGAAAGTGATCCTTTTAGTTAGCCAAAATTGACAAAACCACTTAGCAGTACCCAAGAGAATATCAAGAGGCAGAACCAGTAGGTATTCTGGTCACACGTAATGATGTACAATTTTAACACAAGTAGGTAGTGAAGTTCGCGGACGTATAGGTAAAGAGGGTGTACTCATAATGGTTTTTTTGCATTCAACCTCTGCATCGCAGGCGTTTTGTTCGCGTAGCGCTATCTACCTACCGACAAAGCGTATGCTTACATTGCATTGAAATAATTTTATTGATCTACTATCCACCCGCTCTACAGACAGATGGCGCACCATTCGAACTGGTAGTTTTTAGGTACTATGCACACGGTCAATCATTTGCCAAGTTGCAATTTATTTATTTCGAACAACATTTTGTGTAGGCGGTTTCGTTTAAGCGTAGCGGCTCCCATATCTATGGAACAACATTATTTAGTATTCCTTAATAGTCTATGCATTTGTTGTGTGAAGGTGACTTTGACAGCAGTCACCGTCAGAGTCGTCAGACAAAATTCACGTTCATTGATCGAAAATGTGATCGAAAATCGAATGAAGTAAACAACTCGCTCGCTCGATTTGTTTGGTTGGTGTAGAATAATTATACTACGAGAAAGTTATTTTATTTAAATTAAAGTGAAAAATGACCTGTCTTAGTGATTTAGCGCAGTCCAGTGAATATTTAAGTTTCAGAAGCAGCATTCCACTGAGGAAAATTGTGGTCGACTCGGATGGCTCCAAGGTAAGACAAGACCAATAGGTACCAATAATAAAGTAGGTATTATGACCTTTAACTCGTAACTCGGTCGCTGTCGCTGTTACTGATACTTTTATACATACATAGCTCATTAATTTCAACATGAATCGATTATATTAGGAGCAAAATAAAAATGGTATAGGTACCGACCTACTTACAATATTTATTGGTACAGGACTCTTACCTTTTATCATAAGTACTAATACAACAAGCCTTCGGCCCACATGTTTATGAGTAGTTACCTTCAATAGGTAATTGTACCAAAGGGATCTCAATGCATTGCCAACCTGACAATCGCCCTGCATACCTGTTCACAAGCTTACACTCCATGTACTGGAAAACAGGATCTTGTGTCCAGAATTTATAGGCAAGCCATATAATACCTATCTTAACATGTTACAGTCATGGCGTATATTTGACTCTGGACCAAAATCTGTAAGCTGCCCGCTAATATGTCTACCACCAGTGTCGGGCACTGCGGATATTTTCTTCAAGCAGGTGATGGGACTTGCTTCCCGAGGTGTTCGGGTGATAGCTGCTGAGCCTCCTCCATACTGGAACATCAAGGAATGGTGTGATGGCTTCAAAAGGCTTATTGACTACTTGGAGCTTGATAAAGTACATGTTTTTGGAGCCTCATTAGGTAAATATTTGAAAAATAGTTCTATGATGATTTTCACTTCAATAAAATATTCTTTTTTGAATCAATGTACACAATGAACCTATGAATGTTACTCTACCTACTTTGGGGCTAGCAAAGGTTTGCTGGACTAAAACTCTTTTTAATTTAAGCTTGCCTACATACATACCTTTTGAAATAGCCTTGTTTAATGTTTCTGTGTGCAATAAACGATTACAGAAAATTTGTGGGCATTGACACACTTGTTAACAGTTAAGAAAAATCTAGTGACAAAAACAGAGTTCTTGCAGCATTTGGTTTGCAACCTACCACATATAGAATGCTAATACTACAAAATATGGGCATGTATGGACTACCTTAGACATTTTCTAAGATCTGAGAGGATGTCTGTCTAACTATTCATTGTTTTGCAAATAATTGGTGCATTGATTTTTTATAATATCCCAAAAATTCGACTCTAACGGCATATATTTAGTGTAGGTTATCACTTTAAAATAAAATAGAATTTGTGCATTATAAAATATGTCTGTGAAAGTCATTTAAAAATTTCAGGTGGCTTCATAGCTCAAAAATTTGCAGAACTAACGAAGAACTGCCCCCGAGTTGCATCTCTTATACTATGCAACACATTCACTGACACATCTGTGTTTGAGTACAATGATTCGTCTGCACTTTTCTGGATTCTACCCTCACTCGTCCTGAAGAGAATGCTGATGGGAAACTTTACATCTGATAAAGTTGATAAAAGAATGGCTGAGTCCATTGATTTTATGGTTGAAAGAGTAAGTAACTATCATCTGACCTAATATGAAAGTGTGTTTGTTTGTCATTTTTTTATGAAGTAACAGATTGATGTGGTTTTTAAAAATAAATTGTCATTTTTAAATAAGAAAGCTGTGAAGCCTAGAGAGTTGTTTTTGGGCAAACACGCGAATCGCATCGGGCAGCCACTAAGAATCAATAATTTAAACATGGCTTATCTATTTCGTTTTAGTATTACGCACACCATTATTTAGTAACACAAATAAAAAATGTGTGATGATAATTCAGTATCATATCACTTGAGTAAACAATTATATTATTAATGTCTAACAAGATGTCTTTCCCTAAATGTATAATGATGCAAATTTACGCACTTCTCTAAAGCCGTGTTCAAACGGCGTGCAATATTATTCAAAAATATATTTTAAAACGATCTGATTACGATATACTCTTCGCGAAATTGTGATGCAATTTTGGAAAAAGCGATCTCTCCATTCTTTCAGCTGGAATCCCTAAACCAATCAGAGCTAGCATCGCGTCTCACAATCAACTGCACCCCTTGCTTTGTACAGCCACAGCTCCTCACGTCTTTACCTGTTACCATAATGGATGTATGGGACGAGAGTGCGCTGAGCTCCCGAGTACGGGAGGATCTGTACAAGTCGTATCCACACGCGAAGTTAGCCCATTTGAAGAGTGGAGGGAATTTTCCTTACTTGAGTAGGGCGGATGAAGTCAATTTACATCTCCTTGTAAGTTTCATTCAATATACTCTATACAGTATAGTATTATGTTATCTGTGTCTATACTAAAGTACTAAGAGCCCTATCACCCAAGCGGTTTTAAGTGTAGGTGATGGCGTAACTGCAGCAACTGTTCTTCACTGTTTAGTTTTCGCCGACAACTTCAAAACCCAACGACAAAATCGCTCTTAACGCTGCTTGCAAGCCAAAGCCTGAAACTATTTCTATACTTTATATTTTGTATACCTTAATAAGTCACCTTGAATTTTATGTGGCACGAATAATTATATGCCAATATAAATAAAAATAGACTCTAATGATAGTTTCGAACCCAGCAATTTTTTTAACTTATAATTTTATGTGCAGATCCATTTGCGGCAATTCGAGGGTACAGAGCTCTCCCCATCATACGTCAGTCTGCACAAAATGCCTGCAACGAGCAACCCCGAAGAAGGAACCGTCAGCTACTTCAACCAACGCGACAATTTTGTTAAGATATCTTAGACGTAAGACAACACAGAGGCCCGAGTGTGAGTTCTCACTTTTCGACCGTGAAAAGTGTGACTGTTTTTGTGTGGATGCACGAAAAGGGACGCCTACAAACCTGGCCCCCAATTCCACTAATTCAATAGCTTCAAAATGACAATGGTTCAATGGCAAAATGACCACTTTTGATACTTTTGGTATTCTGCTATCACAGTCGTATTTCAATGGCAGTCATTTTGGAACCAATGGACCAATGAAATCAAAGAAACGAAGGTAGCAACAATCGTAACTTAATGATAATGGTGCGACCATTATCATGCAATTATCATTTTCAAGTCATTGAATTAGTAGAATTGGGGGCCAGTAATCTTTGCACGATACACTAGACACACTTTCCACGATCGAAATGTGAGAACTCACGAAAACACACTAGGGCATCTGTATGTTCTACCAAAGACAATAGAGAGGCTATTGTCTTTGGAAGTACTCATAAATTAGATACATATTCCCTCTTATTCATAATCAGTCACTAACCATACCATAACGGTTCGATATCTCTTGCCCTTTCCTTTTCTAATAGTGAACAGATTTAAGACGTGGATACTTTAATCGATCAAATGAAGTTAGTGAGTGGATATAAACAAGGGGGATAGTGTATGACCAGTGTTGTATTTACCCGCAATTGTTTTCATACAAGCTGTCATCTAAATTGATGATTTATTACAACATTGGTTAATGTGTTGGTAAACACTAGCTCAATATTTTCGAATATATTGAAGAAATACTGAAGTGGCCAAAAAGAGCGCTCTGTTCACTAGGATCCACAATTAAACTCCACTTGTGGATCCGTGGATATATTTTTTCGCCTCTTCGATCGACATTGTGGATCTATTATTATTAATCCTCTTTTGATCTTCATGTGGATCCATGGGAACATTTTCCGTTCTTCGTTAGTTGCATTTTCGATGTCCTAGTTTATTTTTTAAGCTCTTTTCTATTTTATTTATTTCTCATGTACTTTGTCATTACTGCAAGCAAGTAGTAGGCAGGGAATTTGACTCCTAATTTTTTTTTGATATTTTTATCCTATCTTATTATAGGAATTTTTTTAAATCCCTCATCAAGGAAAACCCGATCCCACATCAAGGTAATATAGTAATTTAAAAAAAATACATTCCATATTAGTTTTAAGATTTAAAGACTTGTTGTTTAAGAAATTGGCAAAATATCCTACTAATAATTATTTTAAATGCGAAAGTTTCTTTGGATACTTGTCTCTCAAACACGCCTTATGGCGGCTAAACCAATTTAGATGAAACTTGTAATAGATATAGGCCGTCCTAGAATATAATATAGGCTACCTTTTATCCAGGTACAGCGCGAGCGAAACCGCGTCGGAGAAAATAATGTTTTCGCATCTCTATTTTTTTACATTTTTGATGCAATTTTAACCTGGGTGTCGGCATACTTTTTGAAGCGATATTTTTCCTTGTAAGTACATACACGGAAAAAAAAAGCTATTTTCCATAGTTAAAATAGCTATGTTTCAATAATTTCAATTTACTTACGACGGCAAGGCATAGGTACTTAGAGATCATGACAAAATAAGAAGGCAATGATGCATTTTGGTTTGGCAAAAAACCTTTCAAAGTTATTGTATATCTTTTATTATAAATATTATTATTGGGCATTATGCGTCAGAAACCAAAGTCCGTAATGTTCGTGAGCTAATCCCTTATCATCTTGAGACGTGAAAAGCGAATAGCTTGACGGTTTTTGTACGGGCGCCTTTCGTAACACCATAAAAAAACGGTAACCTATTCAGATTTCACACATCACGGTTTCACGTAACTCAGAAACATTACGCCCCGTATACAATAGGGGACATTTTGCCGCGCAACATTTTACATGACGCGGGACATGTTGCTTCTTCCCGCATTGAGTTAGCTGTAAAAAGATCCGCGACATTGTCCCCGAGACATTTCACGTAGTTGTTGAGCGACATGTTGCGCAACATGTCGCTCCATTCGTCCCCAAGTGTATTCACGGCTTTACGGATTCTGGCGTCGGAACCAAAATGAATATTCGCATAAGAATTTTTGACTTATGAATTTACAAGTGCTAGTTAGTAGTGCGTGCTAGTCTAAATTAGGGGTGATATAATTAAAAAATAAGTCATAAACTTATACTGATGTTTATTGTTGATTCTTATAGTATTTAATTAAGTTATGATGAGCTAGGTAATATGGGAAACCTATGCATGTTCCAAAATAGTTTTTACTACATTTCGTACTCACAATTTATATGCGCAGCATACTTTAAGAATAACTTTACAGAAAAATAAATGCAAGCATGTCGTAAATTGTGTATTATTTCAACAAGAAATTACCATTCCCATAGGATCTATAAGAAAAGTAATAATTTTATATTTTTGTACAAGGTGATTCATAATCAAAACGAAATCAAAACTCAGTTTTTGGGGTCAAATAAGTTCAAACTCAATTATTCAGCTGTTATAAGTAGTTAGGTACGTAATCTTGATGTTGAGCTTCTCGTACGTACGAAATAATTACTCAACTTTTATAAAAAGACCAAAAACATCAAAATTGAAAAAGAAAATCATTTTTGTTGATAGAAAGAACAAGCCCGGGATGGTATACATATTATGAAACACCTTGTATTTGTATACATTTTTTCTCTTTCGCAGAGACTTCGTAATTGTTAACGGTCATAAAATTAACGGGGTTTCCCCTACCTACAAATCAAATCAACAGGTAGAATTCTTGCAATTTATTTAACAACAGACTACTAAACTATGTGTCCCTCTCTAACTTACTGAATTCTTTCTTATCCTTCTGTGCTTGTAGTGCTTTCTCTCTCTCTTCGTCGTCTGAGAAGTATTCCGCTAGGCTGTCTTCGTCGTTGGATACTGCAGGGCCGGCCATAGTGGAGCCTTTTTCAGTTAGCGAGTTTAGATTGACTAGGGGATCTTCGTAGGGGATTTCTGACACCTCATGTTGACGTGACTGAGAGTTGTGCGCTGTTACCGTGGAGTATATCGACATAGCCTGAAAATAAAGATGATTTTTTTAGGTCCACTCAGGCGGGCGAAGTCTTGTGAGAGTAATCGAAAGTGAAGTTAGAAGCTACGGGGTTGATTTAATAGTTTCTTAGAAAAAGTAGGTTTTTGTATATTATTCTTGTTGCACATTCTGGGTTCTTTGTTTGATAAACATTATATAAATGTACTAGCTTCCACCCGCGGCTTCACTATCAAGATAATAAGTCTATATGCTATTCCTGACTATAATGTATCTCTGTACCAAATTTCATTCAAATCCGTTCAGCCGTTTGGGCGTGATTGAACCATAAACATCCAAACATCCTCAGAAACTTTCGCATTTCTAATATTAGTAGGAAGTAGGATGATAACTTATGTTGTTGGAACACCTTTGTTGATTCTTAGTGAGGTCAAATGGATGGGTGACCGCTAGGCGTTAATTGAGCGCTTCCTTACTTCGGAGGACACGTTAAGATGGCGGTCCTAAGCTAGGCTGAAAACAGGAATGCAGGAGGTGATCGGATCCTGCTCCTCTTCATCCACAGCATCAACGGGGATTCTCGAACAATGTTGCCACCAACCCAGGGTCCTTCTCCGTTACTTTAAGGAGTTGGGCTGGCTGGGGTGAGGTCAGCAGGGGGACAATGCACAATACACCCCAACGCGGGACGTCAGTGCAGATCTTATTCCCCCATGGCGGTCCTAACTATAAAAGTTGCTAGGCCAGGGGCCTTCGGGCGGCCTAAAAACTCCTTTGCCACTAGCTCGTACGAACTTACTACCGGCTACGTTCCTTACCTGAGCGACTAGATTGGAGACATCGCCTGCATTCGCCGGTAATATGAGCGTGTTGTTCGTCCGGGCCAGCTTATTGAACGCAGACACGTATTGCTCAGCCAGGGTCAGAGATGCCGCGTGTTTGCTGTCCTGGAATAGATAACCGAGGTCACTTATTTATGCGAGGTATTGGAGCAGCCCGCCTGGGGAGGTACCTCCGCCATACAGAAGATCGCAGCCAAATAACATTATTTGTTCCTGCGGCAAACACTTACCGCAGGTGGGCCGTAAGATTGTTTGCCACCTTAGTTGTATAAAAAACTTGCTGGCTTGCTTGTCGTGTCACGGATCCTTTCTTGGTCATCCTGCATTAGGACTGTCACCAGGTTGAGGTATGGTGCCCCTGAAAAGGGCCTATAACCGTCGGTGAAAGAAAGAGGCTCATTTCGTGCACATGTCACACGTTTTCGAATTTTTAGATTCTAGGACATGCCTGTTTCGTCACGATGTTTTCCTTCACCGTTTGAGGGCACATAAATTTTCCGAATGGAAAATCGAGGGCACTAGTATAGCGCTCATTAATTTTCCGAATGGAAAATTGAGGGCACTAGTATAGCGCTCATTAATTTTCCGATAGGAAAATCCATTGGTGCACGACCGGGATTTGAACCCACGACCTGTGGAACGGAAGGCGAGGCCACTACGATCACTCCACCAGAAAAAAAAACATAGCGTAGGATCGTGTTACCCGGTCGGCCAGCGCTCTGCCGACGAGCCGCAGCCCCTGCGCGCGCGCCTCCGCGACGGCGAGCATGGCGTTCGCCTCGCCCGATGCTTTGTTGATCTGCTCCATTTTCTCAGCCTCTGAGAACATATAATTCAAATAGCCTTTATTAACAACCTTACACACTAGTTTTACAAAATATTATGTTGTACAAAGACAGATTGTTTTGCTTTTCAGCATAGGCCTCCCTCAGGCTCTTCCATAGTTCCCGATCACCAGTTGACCTCCTCCATAGAGGGGGGACATTATAATCTTTATTTCAGGCAACAAATATTTTTACTATGGGCCCATACAAATATATAACCTTAAAACTAACATACACACATAATTTATTACAATAATAATATTATTTTAATGACTAAATAATGCTTTAACTTAGGTCTGTAATCCACAACTCAACTCATTTTCACCACTTTCCACACCTTATATTAGTTTTTGGTTTGTTGCCTCTCCTTCCAATAACCATATTATAAAGAAGAAAAAGAGAGATTATTAGAAATTAAATAAATGGTATTACCAAATTTTATGTTATATTCAAACATTTAATTGTTTTTCATTAATCTAATAATATTTTATAGAGGTAACATTTGTTTGTTTGTATGTATGGATACAATCTCAAGAATTATGAACAAATTCTAAAAATTCTTTGACTAATAGGAAGCTACACTATCCCTGTGTAACATAGCTAATAATAAAAAGGTATTGTATTAAATATTAAGTACGATAATAATAATAAAAAACTCTAACAACTTTGGAAACTGATTGTCTCTCTTGGCCAGTATACGGCCAAGTCAGAGTTGGGCAAAAATCATGTACCCTACATGATTTTTCTTAGCGATTTCTCTGATTACAACATTATTTTTACCTGAGAAATATAGGTATATACATAATATTTATAAAAGAATCATTTATGCTGATGGTACATAATCTATGCTCATAGCATACCTGAAGCCAGTATCCTAGCCTGACGCTTGCCCTCAGCTACGTTGATGTCGGCGGCCCTCACCCCCTCAGACTCCAAGATGGCGGCACGTTTTTTCCTTTCCGCTTCCACCTGCATTTGCATGGCTTCGTGCACACGCGACGGGAGTTTTATATCGCCTGAAATTGAACTTCAAATAAGTAAGTGATCATCTAATCTGAAACTGAACGCCCCTCCACTAAGTATTGGCACTCTTTCGCTACTAAAATTTAAGCATTGTTTAAAATTATCCATCACCGTTTCTCATTATTTAATAGTAAGAGATTGCAAGTTAGCAAGTTGAAGTGGCAGTGGGCAGGCCATATAGCTCGCAGAACCAATAACCGTTGGGGAGTAAAGGTCTCGAATGGCGACCACGAACCGGGCAACGCAGTGTTCGAAGGCCCCCCACCCGATGGACCGACGACATTGTGAAGGTTGCGGGAAGTCGGTGGATGGAGAAGGCTCAAGACCGTTCGTCGTGGAACTCTTTAGGGGAGGCCTATGTCCAGCAGTGGACTTCTACAGGCTGATGATGATGATGAAGAGATTGCAAGACTTTGAGCATTGTTTATCTTTTGATAGATTATTATAAGTAAAGTGCAGTGTTACATTACACAATATTGTAATAGTAATATATATATATATTTTTAGTAATATTTTTATTGAGAAAAAGAGAACATCCTATATAAGAATATCCTATGTAATTATAGCAGACACTATCTCCAAATGAGTTCACTTGTTCAAATTTCTATTTATTTGGTCAAATCAATAAAAAAACCATACTCACGAATCTCATAACGCAGACAAGTGATGCCCCACGCCTCACTTGCCTTATTAATAGCCTCAACTATAGCAATGTTCAAAGATTCTCTCTCCCTGAATACTTTGTCAAGCGATATCTGTCCGAGCTCCGAACGCATAGTGGTTTGTGCTAGCTGGGTTATGGCAAACTCAGGGTCCTCTACTCCATATGAAGCTGGAATTTAATTGATATTGATTATAATTTTTATAATGAGGTGGTTCAATGATATTGTAAAGGAAAAGGATAAGTAAGAATATATCAGAGAATGAGTGATTTATTTTGTTACATAAACAATTGTTGATTATAGAGATATACACCATTCTGTTGTGCTGTTGGGGCTTCATACAGGGAGAAAAAACAGTAGAGTGCGTAATTTTGAGAAGGCCAGAACCACATAGGGCCTGCGGGCCATGTTTGGAGCGGTCATGTAACCCATTCCACCACTTAGAGTAGCATTGTAGAGACATCATTATTTTAATTAAAGTCGTTTCTATGGTCACTTACCCAAATAAGGATCTAATATTCTGAGATACAAGACTCCATCAATACTTAAAGTGACATTATCGGAGGTGATAGCACTTTGTTTTGGCACATCAATGGCTATTTCTTTCAAGCTTTGCACATACTTTATCTTGTCCACAATCGGCCAGAGCAAGTTCAGGCCTGGCTCTAGTATTCTGTGAAATTTACCCATTCGTTCCACAACCCATGCCTAAAAAAAGAAATCAAAGAATGTGAAATTGATGATGGCCCTCCTATCCAAGTCTTCGCATCTGGACGGCCTACTACTAAATGGAAAGATAGCCTATCTAAAATGGTCACTTTGAATGTTCATAATATTAAATTTTATTTTATTCTTTAGTTTCCTAATTTTTTATGTAAAAGTTGCACCTAGGAATGTGATTAAATTGAATGCTACTCAAAATTATGAAAGCAACCGGATTCGAATGTGCATCTTTGTATTGCATTGCTAATTAAAGGCCAAGCTGCCGGGTTCGATTACTGCTGGTTCCATAATTATTTTGAGTATTGTTAAAATGAAATTATTCATAATTTTTTTTTATTTCAATTAATATTTTCTACACCCAGATGTATGAAAAATGGCTCACAAAATAGTGTGGCATTATGTGTTTAGCAAACAAAGCTCAAACAAATGAATTGCATAGGAATCATACGCAAATCATTAATTAATTTTCAAAGAGAATATTTTAGACCCCAAGGTCTCTCTAAAAGGATTGTTAATTTATACATATCAGAGCAAGGCAGGTAAAAATAAAAATGAAATGAAAAAAGGTTGTAAACTTACTTCTTGTTGTGGAACGAACATGACCACCGTATTGAGTGGTGTGGTGGAGCGGCTTCGAGTCGCTGTGATGCTGTACAATAAACCTCCATTGTTTTGGTACTCCGGCACAAGGAGACTCTAAAATCAATTTCGTGGTAAGGTTATGTAGAATTTACGAATTAAATAAGTTTTTTGAATTACATACTCTTATCGGTAACGCTCTGGTCAAAAATAATCTGGAGCGGCTGAACATGTTAGTGAAATCACAGTCCTATTCAGATTCAGAATAATCCTTCAATCCATTCCACGGCAGTTTCATCAAAGAAAAAGCGGAAAACAAACACGAAGTTGGCTAAATTTGTCTTACTTGTCAAAATCAAAATCTGACATCATCGTAATGTCAAATTGTTTCATTTCATTCCATACCGATACTCTGTTTACGTTTCATTCACTCACAAACTCGTCCAAAGATTGCGGAGTTTCTTTTTTCAGCATTTTTTTTGTTGCTGTAACAATTTTATGTTAACTAGACTTTTTGGCGGGAACTTGCGAAGTGATGTTGTGCTCTCAATTTAATTTACAAAACTAGTGTTATATTGAATAATATTGTGTGAATAAGGTGGTGTTTTGCGTAATATTGTTTGAGTAAACCGCACAAGTGAAGCGAAAAAAAATGATTGCGTGTATCGTCATTTTTAGAGTTGGCGCCAATAGGTCCCTCCTCCCTCGTCCCTCGTCCCTAGGCCGTAAGACTTGGCCTACTTGCCATAGCCAGCCCGAAAGGGAAGAACAACATTAATAAATAATATTTAAGGAACACCGCCACAGAGTACTTTTGTATATATACCAACACCGCCAAGCAACTCTTAGTAGCACTTAGTAGTCTGTGCCGCGAAGCAAGCGCTAAAATTAAAATCAAAGTTGTTAAATCAATAATTTTCGAAAGCGACGTGTTTTTGGACTTTGTTTTAGTGAGGTAAAATTGAACCTCGAACGCTAGCCTAAGCTACTGTGTTTAATAATGGATAAAACGTCTTCAGCATTGGATACAAGCAATTTAACAAATAATGACCATAACATTCCTTCAAAGTTACGTCGCTTGCGCATTCAAGAAGCTCTTCTCTTACAAAGTATTCAAAAACCTGGTAAAAATTTAAAGGAAGATCTGGAGATAAATAGTACTTCGAGTTATAAAGATATATTAAAGAAAGTTAAGGATACATACATAAATCTCAAGAACTTGTTCGATGAAGTCAAAGCCAATACCCAGTCTCAAGAACTTCTTGCAGACTTAGGTTTGTTAAAACTTAGATAACCTGTTTTATTGCCTTGCGAAGTTTAACCAATAACTTTGCAGTAGGTACGCTCATCTATCACACATCATCACATCACACATCATCCTCACCTATTTTCATAAATACATCACACCAATCCTCACCAATCTTCACCATTCCTCACCTAACTTTTGCCAAAAATTACAGATATTGATGAAATAAAGAAGAAGATATTTGAATTGGAGTCCAATATTAAAACATTCAAATCGGATATTAGTTCTGAACTAGCTGTTCTGAAGTTAGCTGAACAGAACTTAAATAAACAGGTTAGTTCTTTCTTGCTAAATATGTATAAATTTATGTTGTATTTTATGGCACGCTCTCACGTCTTTAGCGCGTTTTCGTAACGCGTTATTTTCCGCTATATACGTTTTTCCATTTTACATTTTGATTCGTTCTTCGTTTCGTTTTTATGTTTACTTTTCCGTTTCTGTAACACTTCGCTTATATTGTATGAAATGTTGAGGAAAGTGATTGCCTACCTACATTAAGAGTGTTCAAAGAACATATTTTCTAGGTAATGGGTTCCAAATTAAAATTCGCGACCGTCTTAGACACTTAATTAACTAATTAAGTACCTACTAATTTATTAAATTTGTTTTAAGATACTTGAGAGTCCAAATGAAGTAGAAGATATTATCATACGCCGACCGAAAACATACTCAGTAAATTATAATGCAATTGTACCGAGTCCAGTTAGAGCTCTGATGACATCTCCCTTCAAATGTGTGGTATGTTATTTTATTGCATTTACCTAAGTTATAATTATTTTCAACACATACACAAACAAACTGTAATATTAAAAAATTGGAATGGCTGTTATTTAGTGAAAGAGACCTAATTTAATTTCAGGAAGTTCAACAATTCCAAGATTTTATGAAAAACAGTCCAAACCGATATGGAGGGTGGAACGAGTACAACCATAACTTATTTGTGAAATATTGGCAAAAGTTTTTTGGAAAGAACTATAGCTCTGAGTTTGGTGATAAAAAAATTCAGCAATCAATAACTTACGAAATGTTTATCGAAGATGTTATTACCAAATTGCAAGGTTGCTTACTTGTTTATTAGTACCTACTTATAATATGGATATATTTTTATGTAGGTATATAAAGATTAGATATATTTTTATAGGTAGCTTTTTTATTTAAAACGAGTCGAGTGGCTGCTCGAGGCTTGGCAGGCTTAGTAACCCGTAACCGGCGTTTAGTTCAGAAAACGTTACAGACATACAGAGTTACTTTCGCATTTATAATATAAGCGTGAATAGTGTGAATTAGTGCGATGGAAATAAGTGCCTACCTACCTACCTAATACTACGTATTTACCTACTTTTCAGATGTCACCGCAAGTTCTTTTGCTTCACATGTAAATTGGTATGTTCAATACTTATTTCATAAAGAAAGGCAGCAAAATGCAATTGATAAATGGAAATGGAACAAAACTACAACCAAAAAGGTCCCAAAGAAGGCAAGTAACTACATCTTTGCTTGCTCGATGGATGGAATTTGTGAAAGATAAGAAAGGTTAGAATGGAATAAGTAAGAACTGACATGACGGCTGATCAAAGAGAATGGAATAATACTCTGGTCGCTTCTGTTGTTTTTGCGACTATACTAAAAAGTTCTATGTTACAAAGTAAGAATCTGTAATTGGCAGTATGCTTAGTTTCTATTAGATATCTTAATTATTCTAAAGTGCTGTAGATTCTATGATAATAAATAAATTAAAAAAAAATAAGAAAACTTGTGCTGAACCCACACAGGAGAAATAAGGGCTGGGAGAACTAGAAACATTGTAAAAGAAGTAAGCGAGCAATTTTAAATTTTATTTGTAGACGCAATAGGTATATAATAGGTAGGTACCAAGGTTAAAGATAGGTAGGTATTATAAGCCTACTTACCTTATGTCTAGGTAACTACTAACGTATTTACTTTAAACACTGTTTTTGTAACAGGTGATGAACGCTGATGAGGAAGAAAGTTTTCCAATAGAAAATATTAAGGACGCTCATAACTTTATAGCGTGGTAAGAAAGAACCTGATCTAAATCATGTAGTTATAGGTTTTATATGAACGCCAACAACATATCTATATATACTACGTTCACCCCCACCTCCATCTAGGTCCCAAACTTTCTCAAATTAGCTGTTTTTGGAATTTGTAATAGGAGGAGGTAGGGCACAGCGAGATTTTCTCGTTCTGAATTGGAGCAGCCTGCCTGGAGAGGTGCCTCCGCCTTACAGAAGATCGCAGCCAAATAACATTATTTGTTTCAAATAGTGTTGTGTTCCTGCGGTGAGTAAGGTTGCCAGAGCTCTTTATGGGGGAAGGGGGTTCGGGGTCGGCAACGCGTGCGTGATGCCTCTGGTATTGCAAGCGCTCATAGGCTACGGTAACCGCTTACCATCAGGTGGGCCGTAAGTTTGTTTGCCACCTCTGTTGTATAACTTTATAACTGACTAGCTTCCGCCCGCGGCTTAGCCTATATGCTATTACAGATTAATCTATCTGTGTACCAAATTTCATCCAAATCCGTTCGCCGTTTGGGCGTGATTGAACCACAAACATACAAACATATAAACATCCTCACAAACTTTCGCATTTATAATATTAGTAGGATAGGATTACTAAACGTACGAGAAGTGCGGCATCGAGATTACTACCTAAGATAAATTCCAACGTCGCGTTCTATATTTAAATTATTATTCGTTATTACGAACTGTATGTAGAATAAGCCCGTTTCGGGATAGCTTACATATAAATTCATAGAATCACCTTGTATATACAATGACCTAGTGAAAAAAAAGTGATTTTCAATTTCAGCAACTTTAACACCAGTCAATATGGTCCACCCAAGCGAACAACTAACAAAATAACCAGAACAAAAAGCTTGGTAACAAAAGCCAAATTAAATAACAAAAGCCTTGACCGGACTCATGACATAATGAAACCTACTAAACAGTGGTTAAATAGAAACCACCATCACGATGATGGTGACATTGTATCATCTTCTGATTTTCACTGTATTGAAAGTATGAAAAAACAACTGTAAGTTGGGATTTATTAAAAAATCTGTGTGTAAAAAGTCATGCATTTATGTAAAACCTCATAATTTTTGTCTTTTCAGGCGTACTCCTTACTGGAGGCTTGGACTTTGAAATACTTCGATAGTATGAGAAACAAAATATACTTTTCATTAGCAACATACATTTAGTTATAAGGTGTTGCAAATAAAATCTTATATAAAAATAAAATAAATAAATATTCCGGACATATCACACACGGTCATCTGATCCCAAACTAGGCATAGCCTGTACCACAGATAACATAATACTATACTAGTAGCCTGTACTATGGGTACCAGAGACTGATATACATAATAGATAAATATTTAACACCCAGACACAGAACAAACATCTGTGTTAATCACAAATGTTTGTCCAGTGCGGGGATCGAACCCGCAACTGAGCTATGAGGCCAGTCACCTATTTACCTACTTGAGAGTTCAGACCCATTATCCGCAGTAGCTAGCTGTTTTATTTGGAATTGATTATCAGGTAGGTACCTATGTACTTACTTACTTGAAAATGTACTAACAACTAGGTATATACACTATACATTGATTGCGACATCGACACGTCTCGTCGCAGTAGTCGCAATGTTTTAAGTTTTTATATTGCAGGTATGTATGTTAGTTTTAAGGTATATATTGCTATGGACTGTAGAATAAGTTAAATAAGACCTGTAACTTTACTATGGTCTGAAATAAATGAATAATTATTATTATTATTAAAAATGCCTTTATCTAAACAAATGTTTTTCTTAAATTATGTAATTTCAATTTGATAATCCGATAATACAAATAAAATTGTTCGGTTTCTTAGCGCTGACTTTTATTTATTTGATTACCACGTTCAGTCTTTCGCGTTATCACGAGACTATAATTACTATAGTCTCCATCTCAATATATTTAATTGCTGACTGAATATTGTGTTTAACTCCAAAGAGCACCAAAGACACAAATCCTTATCCATCCATTTCACACACCACTGGTTTGCTTGGCGAGTTTGATGAGACCATAGAATAAGGTTTTTAAATGGATTGATTTATAGGTACTTAGTTATAATAGTGTCTTGGCTTCGCCACTGTCCGAGGAGGCGAAAGTGCTGGTGAAGCTTTATTCACGAGTTGCATAGGTAAATAAATGGGATTTCGCCAGCATTATTGTTTCGGATAGTGGCGAAGCCAAAAAGGTAGTAATATTGTTTGTTTAGTGGCCTTACGGGAGTGACATAGTCACTCTGTGACAAAACCCCCAATTAAAAATATTAAAAAAAAAGTATGTATCGTAAACAGAGTTTAACATAGACCGGGCTAGCGCGTATACCCGAGCAAGATGAATGTTCGTATAATCCAGCCAATTAGAAATTGATATTTTTGTTCGTGGCTCTAGGTATGAGAATGACCATGCAATTAGTGCGGTTTATCATAACCAATAATCATCATCATCATCATGTCAGCCGTAGGACGTCCACTGCTGAACATAAGCCTCCCCCATAGATTCAGAACCAATCTGCAACGTATCGCGTGGAGCCTATAATACTGCAACGTACCATGTTATCAGTTGAATTCTACATATTAAATATTAGTTAGTAAATTAAACCCAAAGTGCATACGCAGACAGTGATGGAAGATACAGTTCTCTCTCCTTTACTCATACGTCGTTTCATATATTTCTATCCTTTTCTTTCTTGGTATTTATTTATCGTATCTATGTTATTCTTGGTCTACGATTCTGTAGATTAAAAAAAAATATATATTCCGGACATATCACACACGGTCAACTGATCCCAAACTAGGCATAGCCTGTACTATGGGTACCAGAGACTGATATACATAATAGATATATATTTAACACCCAGACACAGAACAAACATCTGTGTTAGTCACAAATGTTTGTCCAGTGCGGGAATCGAACCCGCGACCTCTAGCGCAGAAGGCAGAGTTACTACCAACTGAGCTATGAGGCCAGATGATGGCACAGAATAGACCCTAATTCCGTAGACCGCTCGGTCTACGCCTAATTCCCTATTACAAACTGTGTGTGTCTGTGGTAAACGACGACGCACTGCGTATTGCGCTGATGCGCTCTTCATTCAACTGAGCAAAAAAAAACCTGACGTTTGACCAAAGATAAATCACAGAGTACTTTTGTAAATACACTACTGGTTTGACGACCCTGACGTGGCCTTTTGCGGAGCTGAGAGGAAGTTCGGTTGAACGATAGAATTTTTAATTTCATTTCGATTTTGTTAGTTGCCTTGAACTGTCGTGCCGGCCGGCCGAAAAGAAACAATACCTTGAATTTACTTAGCTGTTGCCCTAAAGGCGACTACTATTAATTCGTAAAGATAGCAAGGAGGAAGACGAAACTTTTCATAATCATGGGTGCTCTAGCGATGGGTCTCGGCCTCCTTCTATTTATTGCTCTCGCCCGCTCTGATGACACTCCGAAAGGACCTAAAGTTACCCACAAGGTATTTACATTATTATTTTTCCCACATTTCTCTTATTCGAAATAATACTTTTTGCCTTGCAAACTATGAGCGTTAATAACGTTATCTGATCAGATCTTTGTGTGATGAACCGGATGGCCGGTCGGTGACCTCTTGATGACGCTACAATTTCTTTTGTTACTCGATTCCATGAACTTTTATATTCTCTTATTCTAACGGGTAGGTAGGTACTTATTGTAGTAGTTGATTTGATACCTTATCGCAGTTTCTTATGTTATTAATTGGTTCTTTTGTCGATAAAATATTACTTCACAATCGTTACAATTTTTTCAAGGTCACGGTGCTGCCTAAAATTATCTCTAAGTTATAGTAGACACCTATAGAATTCTTACCCAAAATCTGAATAGCGAGTCAGCATTAAAACTCTGTCTGTCTCTCTAGTCACTGGTTAGTGGTCAAAAGTAAATAGCTTGCTGGTTTTTGTAGAGGTGCTTTACGTGACACCATAAAAAAGTTGTTAGCTATTCACTTTTCACCACTCACCCGTGATCAGTGAGTAACTCACAAGCATTAGGGACTTGAGCCTCTGTTCTAATAAAGTACCATACCAATATAGAAATTTCTATAGCAATGTACGTATTGAAGTAAAACCAAGCAATTACTTAAAACCTACCTAAAAACAACTTTAACAAGCCCTTCAATAACTGAATAAAATTCCGTGACATTCATACACGAGTTTACAGGGCAATCATTCAATGACCTTAGTTGCTATTATACTTCAATTTATGTGAACTAACTGACCTTTTCCTTAGATATCGGCCAAATCTATCAGACTCATTCTAATGTTCAGTGATATGATCTTTAAATTCAATATACAAGAAGATATGCAGATTTCATAAAAGGATGTCTTTGCAATGCCAACACAATACCTACCATACTTTGTTTTGCTTTTTCCTTATTGATGTTGATTTTGTCTTGTCTTTGTTTGAATCTTTAGTGCATTGTCCTGTTCTTAATAATAATAGGCTCACGACTTTTATCCCTAAAAGCATGATGTTTCTAGAGGCAAGGGCGGGTCCAACCTTTGAGTCAGGGGGGGTCACATAGTGGAGGTCCAGTCAGGACAGGCTGGACCAATAAACACTTGACTTATCAGTGGTCGACTTATACTCAGCTCAGGGGGGTTGTTATGACCCCCCCCCTGGATCCACCCTTGTGTTTCCCTTCACTATTTTTAGCAAACGTGTTAGCTCACATGTGTGTTCTTAACATGCCTCGCAGGACTGCAAAAATCAAACCAACAAACTATAATTTTAATTAAGAGCACAATTTAGTAAGGTTGATTTTTTATATTAGGCACCTACTTACCAACATACCTAGTTACACCAAGAGGTTTTAACATTTTACTTAGGAGCCTGTCACACCTACAGGTTTACTTGAAAAATCGCAGCTGCTGATGAAAACATAATAAATTGGTACATACCTACATAAATGAGCAGCTGCGATTTCGGGATTTTTTCAAAACTGCAGTTACGCTACACAGTACACGTAGGAATCCCTTTCTGAAGATCTTTTTATGGATAGGCCTTGCTAGAAATAGGAAAACGTCGTGTAATTGGTATTTCCAGGGGCTTGATGTGTCAAGCCCCAATGTGGAAAGCAATTTCAGTTGGCCCTTAAATATAAAATGATGTGTTTACAGGTTACCTTTGACATGAAAATTGGGGATGAAAATGTTGGCAAAATCGTGATTGGACTGTTTGGCAAGACAGTACCGAAGACTGCGGAGAACTTCTACCAACTGGCCCTAAAGACTGATGGCGAGGGCTACAAAGACAGCAAGTTCCACAGAGTGATTCCTAACTTCATGATTCAGGGCGGTGACTTCACCAAGGGTGATGGTACTGGTGGTAAGTACCTACATCCATGCTGCTGTTCTTTATACCGTTTATGGATTTCAAATAACCTTAAGTACAGTACCTTACCTCTAAGTTGTATAACTTTAGTTAATTTTCAAAATGATGCCACAATACTTTGTTCGCTTGAGAGATTATTGTCATCGGAGTGTGTAGCGCATTGATATATATTTTTTTATTTAGGGACATTGAGGAGTCATTCCCGCTCGGTAACACCCTGTCGTCCACACTGTTGACGAATGGGAAATAAAAAGTTGCACTCGTTCACAGTGTTGACGAACGCAACTTTTTATTTCCCGATCGTACCTATACCTACCCATCTAGTAGGTACAAGAGTCAGAATATAAAAAGCGGATTTAAATAAAAGATGATACAGATTTTAAAAATGCTTTATAATAATTATAGATTACCATATTTTTTGTTCAAGCCACTAAATTAAATTCTACAAATTCTTAAATAATACCGTTTCTCTTTTATTAAAATTTTAAAATATCTCGACTCGTGTGCCTAGATGGATACGATCGGGAAATAAAAATTTGCGTTCGTCAACACTGAACGAGTGCAACTTTTTATTTCCCATTCGTCAACAGTGTGGACGACAGGGTGTTACCGAGCGGGAATGACTCACTTTGAGTCGCAAAGCACCTTTGTCAGTCCCATGGGGATCTCATTTATATAATAACTACACTATACATCCTGCAGCAACCTGAATTTAGATTTGTAGAGCGCAATAGTGGCAACAGAAGACTGCACCGCTAACACGGTCTTAAACAAACAATCAAGGTGGTTTACATTTATTGAGTTGACTCCTCCCTCATAGATACTTTGATAATGTGGCAGATAATGTCATCAGAGTGTAGCACTCTGATATCATGGCAGATAATGTGATACTGATACCGGTTGCCACGATTTGAATAGCGTCTGAGTATGTATCCGAGTGGACTCTTTCAGAGTATACCTGATCCCTGATCCTGTCCCTCATCATGCTAATGGATCTTTAGCCTAGTGGCTCATACAAAACTTACATTTCAGGACGCAGCATCTACGGCGAGCGTTTCGAAGACGAGAACTTCAAGCTCCGCCATTATGGAGCCGGCTGGCTGTCCATGGCTAATGCTGGCAAGGACACCAATGGATCACAGTTCTTCATCACCACTATTAAGACCCCCTGGCTCGATGGCAGGCACGTCGTCTTTGGCAAAATTTTGGAGGGAATGGTGAGTGGAATATAAAATGTGACTCATGCTTTTTCACACTTAAGTGTGAAAAAGGTTAGCACATAGCTCTCAGAATTAGCAAGTTGAAGTGGCAGTGGGCAGGCCATGTAGTTCGCAGAACCGACAACCGTTGGGGAATAAGGGATCTCGAATCGCGACCATGAACTGGACGGTGCCCGGAACCGGAAGTCGGTGGATAGAAAAGGTTGGAGACCTTTCGTCGTTGCATTCTTTGCGGGAGGCCTAAGTCCAAAGAACTTCTCAGGCGCTGATGATGAAATATAAGGTCGCCCTGAATGACTTTTTGTTTGTCAAGAAATCTGAGAATCTTTAAGACATGTAAGAAATGCAAAGTTTCAGCTCAGATAAGAAAAGATAAAGGTTAATTTTTATCTAGGTACCATACGAGCGAAGCCGCTAGTTCAAGCTAGTTATTACATAGGTTTAACCTTTTATGTTATAATATTATTGCGTAGCATCCATTAAATTCTAAAAAACGCTACTGAGATAGGGCAATAATTGTACAGTAAGTGGAAAAACAGTGAACTGAATTTCTATTTCTTCTCTACAGGATGTCGTGCGTAAAATTGAACAGACTGTAACTGGAGCCAACGACCGCCCCATCAAGGATGTAGTCATTGTTGACTCACAGGCTGAAGTTGTGCCAGAACCTTTCAGTGTCACAAAAGAAAGTGCTCAATAACATAAGATTGTATAGTAGTATTAAGTATTAGCTAGGTTTTCATTCATTTCCAGTGCATTTATCTGAATTTAAACAAAACAGGCTTATAGCGTAGCCTGCTTAGTTCATAATAGATCAGCTAAGTTTAGCCATCCACACTGAGGGCTTAACTTAGCTGTCTTTAAAGGAAAGACCAGACCGTGGCACAACTGGTTGTACCACAGTGACAATATAGTACCTACGGTTCATCTTTCAGTTGGAACTACTAGTGGAATTAACAGCTGAGCACTAACGTGCTCCGGAAGGGAATGTTAAGTCAGCCCTGGCTTTAAAATTTGTCAAACTCTGATGGAGGCCTTGGGCAGCCTACAACTCCATCATCATACTTTAATACAGGGCGAGATTCTCTCTAATCAAATTGTTTTTGACTAAATGTATTTTATCAGCAATAAAACAAGGAAATGTTTTTTTAACAGAAATAAAACAATCTTTTACTAGCTCAAGTTTTTTATTTGTTTGAGACATTGTGCAGCTTCTTCTTTAACATCATTGTCCTTAGCTAGTACTCCTAATTTCCATCCATATCCACAGCTCTTCCTAGCTTCATCTATCATTTTCTTTTTGATATACACTCTTCCTAGATTTACATAGGTTGATCCCATTTCATCCATTTTCATTGATTTCCCTAGTAAAATAGCTTCTTTGAAGTAGGATATACTTTCATCAGGCTTATTTAGCTCATCATAAACAGCTCCAATGTCATTTAGTTGAAAAACAATGTGCTGTTTTTCCACGTCGGAGACTTCTTTCATTTTTTCCAAAGCACTGACCATAAGCCTTAGCCCTTGCTCATATTGTTGACAATCCAGAAACAATCGTCCGTACCAGTCTTCTGTTAGAGCTAAGAGCTTCCTATGGTCCATGTTATCAGGATCTCTGTCTGTGATTATTTTCAGCTGATTGAGGCACCAATCAAAACCAAGCTGCGCAGTTGTGTACTCCTTCTGCAAGTGGCTGATTCTTGCTAATTTTGCACTGATGTGAACCACTCTAGGGTCATCCTCTTTAGCTCCATTTGCCATAATTCTTTGTGATACAGAAACAAATAACCGTTTTGCCTTGTCTAGTTGTTCTCGCTCGAGTGCCAAGTTTGCCATTATGTCATAGATGTAAGTTATACCCAGCTCATGGTTCAGTTGCTGTGCTTGCCTCAATGCTACATGAAGGAGCTGCTCAGCTTTCACATAATCCAGCCTATTGATGAATAATACACAGTGCTTTATGGTATAGATGAGCTCATCCTCTGCAGTAAGGTTTTTATCGCTGGTGTCGAATCCAAGCCAAGTAAATAAAGAAAATCCTAGCATACACGGCACGGCACTGGTTTTCTTTTGAGTTACAGTCAATATACGTGGTACAGCCTGGAATTTGAATGTAAGACGAGTTATGCTATTCCAAATGAACCGGTATCTCGCAGACATAGTGAAAATTTATGTATGGAGTACGTAATATGATCATAAATTGGATATTACATAACACGAACGTCTTTCATGTTCATATACGTTTGTAAAAAATATTTTCAAACTACATGTCGCTCGAAGTTCCAAGAAGATAAAAAAAGTACTCTGTCTGTGGTTCCAATCCCTACGCACCACTTTGTTGCAGTTTAGTTCAAAAATGGTCAAATTGTTAAGAAAAACGAAAGAAAACCTACGGAAAAACTCTGTCTGTGTGAAAGAAAAACTGACTGACCAATGAATGACCCCGACGACCGGACCATCTCGGTCCACAGCAGGCTAGGAAGATACTTCTACGGTCTACGCGACCGACCGATCGATCTATTGATTGGTGAGTGACAATTGACATGACACGTAGACCGAGACTCTGTGTACGACATGACATCACACACATCATTTTTTTATCACTAAATGAGTGTACATCAGGTCACCACCAGGACTTCTGACCACCATGCTATCTAAATGATAGCATGGTGGTCAGAAGTCCAGAAGCTCCCGTTTAATGTCGGTGTTCCTGCTGCCCTGACGTACACATTTTTTTAAACAGACATATCTGTTTGTCAGTGTTAATTAATGTCATGTCATGTCACCCATCAATCAATTTTAGATGGATGGATTTGGAAGACAGACGACGGATGGATGCAAATTGCAATGCAAAGAAATCTCTTGCTTGGCTCTTGCTTTGCTGATAAATTGCGTTAGCGTTTTGTAGCGTCGTCACTGTAAATTTAATTAGAAAGCGCAAGTTGAGTACGAGAGTATTCTTCTTGTAACTGCTAGTTCTGAAGCCCAGTGTGCTTTCCTGTGTTTAAAATGATGGAACTCAGTTGACGTGCATCGCTGAAATTTTTTGTTTGGAGTAATGCTTTTCTTCCTCGGGAGTCGAGCTCGAGAACTGTCGTGAACAATCGAATGGCGAAACATTAGCTATCATCAGAATGGTGTACAGTAACGGCTCTGATTTTCCGCCTGTGAAAGAGGACACTTTTTGTAAATACGTTTTGTACTACGAAATAAATAACTCAAGGTTGGTTGGTCAATCTAATGTTTTTGTCCTTATGTTTTTTGTTGTTTGTTTCTAACAGAGCGTTTTTCTTTCCAGGGTCCGTATCTGGGATCTGATAATACTGATACCTAATGCCCTGTTTGTGCTGTTTCTCGTGGCTAGATTTAACAAGGCTCAGTTGAAGTTGCGGGCTACCAGTAGTCCTATATTTCTGACATTTTACACATTGGTATGGGGCAATGTGATTATCAGCCTTGTGCGATGTGCTGTGTCGATGACAGTGAATGCTGCGATGCCTCTAGGGGGGCTGGTGGATAAGATCCTATGGGTGGTGGTTCGCTTCTTCTTGCTTGCCACTGAAATGAGTGTTGTTATTTTTGGCCTGGCTTTTGGTAAGTTGATATTGCTTTAATTCTAATTATAATAATTAACATTGAATATGTTGATGAACTCGGTGGATTACGCCACGGGACTTTATTTTTAAAATTAAAAATGTGCTGTCTGTCTCTTATAGACAAAACAATAAGGACAGCTTTAATTTTAATGCTGTCAAATTAAGTTACTTCAATAAATGCAACACCAGATTCTTAAAAAAGACTTTAATTTTCAAACTCAGGATGTTACTAATCTATTATAATTTTCAGGGCATCTAGACAGCCGAAGCAGTATTAGATACGTCCTCCTAGCCACATCTCTCATATCACTAGCGTTCACTGTGACGCAAGGCACACTGGAGATTGTCATGCCCGATGACATGTTCCACATTGACACAAGGGATTACAACCTCTTTGGACATGGCGGCATGCTGTTCTGGTTTATATCCTCATTGGTGTTTGCAGTGATATACTTCCTTATACTGCTGCTGCCGTGGATCCCGCTAAGAGAGTACTTGGCATTACCAAGTGAGTGAAATTTCTTTTTACTTTAGACACTTGTTCCTTTTTTTCCCATGCCACTTGGATATTGAGTTGTGCTCTGGAAAAATAAGGAAAAGAAATGAAAATAATTTGATAAAGTGTGCTAAAAGGTTAATAATCCACAGAGAGCTACCAAAACACTCAATTATGGTAATGGTTGACTTACATAATGTCTAAAACACCTACACTAAATGACTTTCATATTTGGACTAATTACACAAGTGTTCACCAACCAACTTTTCACCTAAAATATTTCCTAGACACTATTAATTACTCTGAGACTAATTACCAACCAATGATAGATTAACTAGGGAAATAATTGTAGTTTACGTCATTAAATTATAAACTAAACATCCATATTATCATGTAATTATTCACATTAAGATAATTATGTCACAGACATGTATTAAAATGCAGTTTTCTTCTAAATTAGTAGTTATTATGTAGCACTAGCTAGTTAATAGGTACTCTGCGCCAAGAAATTATTATTAAACAAACAAAGTCGTAAAATGCTGATAAGTATAGTGGAAGTCAATACTAAATAGGAAATGTTTGTCTTTGAGTGGACATTTATGTGATTAATTTATCTTATAAGAAGTTTATTGGTATTGCTGATAACTTTAATAAATTAAAGAAAGCCATTACAAATTACCTTCATATAAGTATATTCATTTGGCTCTGATATTAAGTAACTTCGATCAGAGGGTCGTGCGTTCGAAACCCAGCCTGTCGTGAACTAAATAACTTTTTTAATTCTCAAATTTGTGTCCCCTAAACGGTGAAGGAAACGGCAGTTAGAACTAGAGAGCACTGTTGAAGTGGTGGTATTGGCCCCGCCTTCCGATCCTTGGGTCGTGGGTTTGAATCCCGGTCACCGATGGATTTTCCGAATAGCAAGACAAGCATACGGCCCACCTGTTGCTAAGCGGTTACCGTAGCGGGTACCGCCGCCCACGTTGCCGACTCCGAACCCCCCCACCCCTAAAGAGCTCTGGCAATCTTACTCACCGCAGGAACACAACACTATTTGAAACAAAGAATGTTATTTGGCTGTGATCTTCTGTAAGGCGGAGGTACCTCCCCAGGCGGACTGCTCCAATATAGAACGCGAAAATCTCGTTGTGCCCTACTATCTCCCACCAGGCTATCGCGGCATTTAACCAGTTCAGATAAAAATGAAAAATAGTAAGGTAGGACAAGGTCCTTCTCCTTTACTTTAAGGAGTTGGGCTGGCTGGGGTGATGGCAGCACAGGGACAATGCACAATACACCCCAACGCGGGACGTTTTTGCAAATCTTATTCCCCCACTTCGAATTAGAAGGTAGGAAAATGAGAGACGTCAGTCTATTTTTACGACTACAATCATGCTAATTGGATCAGAAGGTACCTGAGTAGCCTTAGTAGTTTGCAACTGAGGTTAAAAATGATTGGTTTGTGACTTGTGTCTTTGATATATTTTGTAACTTTAATGCTTGCTTGTCTTGTCACTGATTCTTTCTTGGTCACCTGTATTAGGTCAGTGACCAGATTGAGGTATGTTGGCGTTGAAAGGATTAAAGTAGTCACAGAATGACTATGAATGTTTAAGTTTTAATGCCGGTTTCGTCACTAAGTTTTCCATCACCGTCCGAAAGCCCAAGTTTAGCTCACATCAATTTTCCGAATGGGAAATTCATTGGTGTACCGGAATCCGCACGTCCACGACTTTCACTGGGTACACTGATTCTTTCACCGATGGTCATAGGCCCTTTTCAGGGCTACAATACCTCAACCTGCTCACAGACCTAATACAGGTGACCAAGAAAAAATCAGTGACACGAAAAGCAAGCAATTCGTGGTTTCTTGTCATTCTTCTAGGCTTGGCCGCGAAGAACGGGCGTAAATTCAACTAGATTTAAGACGTTTCAAAACTTTCAATTAATTAAAATAAAAACAGGATGACCAAGAAAGAACCAGTAACACGACAAACAAGCTAGCTCATTAAGAACATTTACTGCATTTCAGCAAAACTGTCGTTCTACCTCTACGTGCTACGTACACGACGCAGGCCGTGGGCGCGGGCCTGCTCGCGTGGGGCTCGCTGCAGTCGGGATGACCAAGAAAGAACCAGTGACACGATAAGCAACCAAGCTCAATAAATATATAAATATTCCGGATATATCACACACGGTCAGCTGATCCCAATCATCATCATCATTTCAGCCGTACGACGTCCACTGCTGAACATGGCCTCCCCCACAAACAGAGCGAATTCCTTATCATGTGGGGGGATTTGCCCATACTCACCACGCTGGGCATGCGGGTTGGTGAGCGCAGTTAGAGCTATCGTTGTTAAAATAGGAGACGCTGCTGCCCATCCCCTAGCTCTTTTCCCTTAGTCGCCTCTTACGACATCCGCGGATAGGTAGATATGGAGGGGCCTATTCTTCAGCCGAGGCCACCACGGCCAGTACTATATGGGTACCAGAGATTGATATACATAATAGATATATATTTAACACCCAGACACAGAACAAACATCTGTGTTCATCACACAAATGTTTGTCTAGTGCGGGAATCGAACCCGCGACCTCTAGCGCAGAAGGCAGAGTTACTACCAATACCAATTGAGCTATGAGGCCGGTAATAAGAACATTTACTGCATTTCAGCAAAACTGTCGTTCTACCTCTACGTGCTTCTGCTCGCGTTGCTGGACACGACGCAGGCCGTGGGCGCGGGCCTGCTCGCTTGGGGCCCGCTGCAGTCGGGCCTGTGCGTGGTAGACGTTACCACGTGGCTCTATTTCTCGCTTTACACGCCGCTCGTATACCACACCTTCCTAAGCGAGTTCTTCAGGTAAGAATTTTGCACACAGAATTTTTTTTTCAAATTCTTGTTGTTTATCGTGCATATGTATAATCCCGAAAGGGATATCTACTTCCATCCACCGACTTCCCGCAACCTATACAATTTTTAAATTCATAAATAAAACGAATATTCCGGACATACCTACACACGGTCGACTGATCCCAAACTAGGCATAACCTGAACTATGGGTACCAGATACTGGTATACAAAATATATTAATATTTAACACCCCGACACAGAACAAACATCTTTTTTATGTTATACGGAGGCAAACAGGCTTACGGCCCAGTGGTTACCGTCGGCTATTGACATCAGCAACACCTGGAGCATGTCTAATGCGTTGCCTGCCGAAGCCCGTCCCCCCTAAAGAGCTCTGGCAACCTTACTCACCGCAGGAACACAACACTATAAGAAACAAATAATGTTATTTGGCTGCGATCTTCTGTAAGGCGCAGGTACCTCTCCAGGCGGGCTGCTCCAATTTAGAGCGAGAAAATCTCGCTGTGCCCTACATCCTCCAAAAACATTGTGTTAATCACACAAATGTTTGTCCAGTGCGGGAATCGAACCCGCGACCTCTAGCGCAGAAGGCAGAGTTACTACCAACTGAGCTATGAGGCCAGTCAAATTTTCCTCGGTCCATCGGGGGGGCCTTCCAACATTGCGTCGCCCGTTACTGCCCGTGCTCATAGTCATACTAGGCCTATAGGTACACCTACTGCCTCATATCAAATAACCCCTGTATATTCACCAATTTTGTGTTGCAGTGTTTCCCAGCCCAGCATTATGTTCTCATACAAGGCTCAAATGGACGAGCCTATGGACGAGGATCAGGTGTCCCTGCCGCATCAGCAGAGCTTCAGCTCTCTCAAGACAGACTCAGATTATATTTACCAAGTAAGTGTACCACTGATTTAACTTACTTGTCCCAGTGTCCTCGTATGTGACAGAAATGATAAAATAGTCAAGTCTTCCTACACACAGTTAAGTAGGTTCATAAATGATAACAAAGAAAACAAAGTTATCCTCATATGAGGCTGCATTATGTGCTGTGACTGATTTTGAGTCAGGAGCTGTCCGAAACTCCTCAGTAAATTGTCTGACTGGGCTGAAACTTTGCATACCTTTCAAGCTCGAATGCCAATACAATATTAGAATGGTGGCAGCGAGCTGATCTGGTGATGTCGTCAGATGTTCCACGGGACGTCTCACCTCAGCAAATAAGGCTTTTTTTTTAGTTTTTTAAACTATGTAATTTTTTTTTCTTTTTCAATCCCGCTTCTTGGCAATCTGTTTCAAAAACAATAATCCATTCTGCTGTTTGATCTATCTGTTTTGGTGACATGTCGAGAAAGATGTGTTCAGTGAGACATCTTTCAATCAATCGCTGCGAATCTCTCTTTGGATGCCGTGTCGTTTTAGTCTGGAAAATTGAAGGCTGCCTCCCCCCCGTAACTGGGACGCTAGTTCGTTACGATGATTATCGAGTCTTGATTGGTAGTTTCTGTTGTAGGATTCTATTTGTTATTTTATTGTTTTTAACTTGATGTCCATGTACATGTATTTGTTGCTTATATGATAAGACTATGTAAATAATATATGGAGCGAGGGTGTCTTATTTGAAGAGCTTGCAAAGAGATAAAACGTCCTGTGACTTCACAAACAACAAAAAAGTCAAAGTCAAAGCCGTTTATTTCAATAAAATCACTTTGAAACGTCTTAGAAACTGGGTGATACTACGCCTGTTCCTCGCAAACAAAATAGCATAACCTTTCTGTGGCACTAACTATAGCTTTCTTTCAGCAGAGTAACAGCGTATACGACAGTACGCTGTTCGAAGCCGGTGGCGCTACACCCATGAACCCCGCCTACAGTGCCTCACTCCAAAGCCCCGACTCCATAGCTTCAGGACAATCCATCGATATCGGAGGGTTCCACAATACGATGCCTTCGACATAACGACAATAACCCAAAGAATAGTCCATTGGAAAGCTGAAGAGGCCTTGGGAATGTGCTTGGGAAGTTTGGTCGGAATAAGCTTGGTCAGTCACAAATTAGCAACAAATTAGACAGAAATTAGCTTATGTACTACCCGGTTACTCTATGTTTGCAACGTCTCGGTAATGTTACAGGGCAAATCTAATATAATCTAATTGCCCTATACTATTCTACGAGACTTTCGTTACCGGTCTAGGGGAAGCAAATCTTCCCTGGACCTGGTCTGTGTGTGTCACCCCCCAAAAAAAAGCTTTTTAAATGAAAGCTCCAAATATTTTATCTGCTCGCTCCTCTCTTTAAAACTCACTTTAAAACTATATTATAAAGAACTATACAAAAGTTAGAATGCCGATTTCTGTGTGGACTGAACTGCCTTTAAAGTTGGCCGTACACCATCAGAAATATGTAATCAGTTAGGACGTACATTCTTAATCACCAATCAGGAATAACCGTACATCCTCTGATTGGTTGATTTAATTTTTCGGATAGTTTACGGCCAGGCTAAGAGGTGTAACTTGTTTTGTTTGCCTGTTAGTGTAGGAGTAGAATTTGGTAGTGTCTGTAATAGAATGTGTATCATGGTGCGTTGATTGTGCAGGGACAATTTGACCACGTTGTCTATCGCCTTAACTGTATAGCATGTCGCTAGATACCCTCCTATTCATAAATCCGTCCCTAACTTGATAGGCTCAATGACTATCGCCCTGTCCTTTTCTAACAGTCAACAAAAGAAAGAGGCAGGCATACTTTTATCAAGCCAATGAAGTTAGTGATTATTTACTATACTTATTAAGTACTAGCTTCCGGCCGCGGCTTCACTAGCGTGGTACCTACATAAAAAGTAGCCTATATGCTATTCTAGGTACCTAAAAAACTATTAAATTCCAAGTTTCAACGAAATCGGTTTAGTTGTTACGGCGTGATTGAATAACAAACATCCACATAAACTTTCGCATTTATAATATTAGTAGGATAGGATATTGAGTTGACAAAATGTCCGGAATATTTATAATTATAAACCTTAATCAATTCAGATAGAGTTGAATATACTAGCAGTAACTGTGGTCGAATGTGAATTTGTAATCCCTACTAATATTATAAATGCGAAAGTATGGATGGATTATTGTTACTCAATCATGCCAGAACGGCTGAACGGATTTAGATGAAATTTGGCACACAGATGGATTATAGTCTGGAATTGCACATACGCTACTTTTTATTCTCGTACGTACTATGCGAGCGAAGCCGTGGGCGGAAGTTTCTACATTATAAGTGTTCAAATTGTTCCTGTAAATGGTGTAGGCTTTCGTTCGAATAGGTAGTATGTACAGAAGACGCTCACCAGTGGATGATCTAATTTAGTTCTAGGAACACTTAGATTAGGGCTAGGATAGCTTCCTTCTACTTAGAATGAATCTCAAAGCCGATTTCACTCTAATTTTGACTTAACTAGTCCTTATATTGAAGTCCTGTACAGCGTTGGCGTAACCTTAGCCACATTTCTATTTTGTCCCCTCAAAGAATAGAAAGATGACTTATCTCGAGGCTCAGCTTTGGCAGACGGTAAACCGGGCTTTTGAATAACAGGAATGGTGTTTTATCGGTCAACCCATCCCTTTTTTCGACCAATGAAATTCGGCGGCTAACATCGGAACAGTGGGCAGCATATTTTGTCGAATGAACCATTTATTTTTGTGATATGTAGGTAACCAGTGAACAATAAGAATCAATTGAGACTGCGCGACATCCCATTTCTGCTATAAAGTCTTGTATGATCCATCCATAGTTTGACATTAGGTTTAGCTAGTTTAAGATTATGGGACGATAAGTAAGTCGAAGCGATAGCAGAATATTTGTATAGTTTCCATTTATGTTGCTCTGGCGCGAATCACATTTTTGTTGCTGTTACCGACTTTCGAACACAAACAAGGTCGTGTGTTCGAATCTCGGTCACGCCTCATTGGACTTTTGCATACATAATATTTGTGTGTTTCACAAGATGTACCTATGTACACTAACCTACATAATTGTAGTGACTACGCCCTGTCCTTTTCTAACAGTAACCAAAAGAAAGAGTCGGAAATACTTTTATTGAGCCGATGAAGTGAGTGATTGTAAATAAGGGGTAGCGCTTTGCAATACAAACAAAAGTTAATCTCTTCGATAAATTAAGACGAAACAAATCTTCGCAAAACTTCGCATCGGCTTGACTGTCTAAACCCTTTATAGATAAAAAAAAGTTGTGACACATAAGTGACTTGTGATTTATTTAGTTAACCATTCTGTTCACGCGAAAGCTTGAAACACATAGATAATAGAAAGAAATATTTTTATATTTAAGGCAGGTTTTTGTTGCACCTTTTTCTAAATATCAGACTTATCACAGCTTATTTTCCTACCGGATATTTTTAAGAATAGTTTTATTATGATACTTATGTAACTACTTTAAGCCATAGAAACTAGATTCAATGATCTTGCATGATCTGTAAAGTTAATTATTTGAAATCATTTTGATCGCTGATCATTACCTGATGTTGAGGCTGTTAATATAGGCTAGAATGCATTGAGCTTCATGTTTGTTGAACTTTCTTAAATCTATCAGCAAGTTAGTTCATTGTAGGTAGGTAGGTACTTAATATTTAGGTATATATTTTGATTGTGATCTTTTTCTATTATAGTTTTCCTACCTACCCCATCCTTGGAAGTAATATAAAATCACTTTAGTTTAAATTTATTAGATATTTGTGTCGATTATGTTGTTGCATTATTATCCTAAACTAACTTAATTTGACAGCGAATTGTCGCCGTCCCTTTCTAGTAGTTCGAAAAAACAAGGACGGCAATAATTTTAGAGCTGTCAAATTCGGTTAGTTTAGTATCATGCAACAACAGAATCAACCCCAAAGCCACATTTAGCAGATGCATTAGATAATATATAATATTATTCTCGTCCTAAATGGCTCCATCCACTTACAAGAAAATATATAATGACGAGAAATATCTAAAGATTGTTGAATTCCTATTCATCCATTTAGAGCCATTATCTAACCTATCTTCATTTATTATTAAAATTTTAGTGATTATTATTCACCAGAATAGGTATTTACGACTGTTCGAAGATTACGTATTATTAAAAGGTACACACATCCCCTTAAGTTGGCTTGAATGACGTCATAGCTTATGTATGAAATGGATGTGCGAGTGAGAGGCTAGATATTTCGACCAATCATCAAGTTTCAAGTGGTCCATATGTTTTCGCCTTGTTGCCCACTTGTATTATTGACTTGTATATTGTATCATTGTAATTTCTATTGATCTGTTTTTCTATTTTTTTTTATTTTATTGTTGATTTTGTTGAAGCATAAATCAATCAACGAATTAAAGGTATTCTTTTAGCAAAGCTAAAAGTCAAATATACTTTAAATTATTATTTTTTAAGTTGTTTATTTTTAAGTTGAAGGATAATTAACTGCATACATATACTATTAAGCTAACAAGCATGTGGTAGGTAACAAGGTACCTAATGGTACAGTCTTAATAGGTACTTATTAGAAGTTTATTAGTACTCAATTTATGTTGTTACCGTTTTGTTCTTTTCTAGGTCGATTGCAGAACCCCCAATTAATGATCTTGTCAATTGTTCCTTTTTGTGATAACCCATGAAATGTATTTTTTAAGTGATATTTTGGTTGATGGCATATATTTTTGTTGATTTCGTATATAATAAAACAAACATAAAATTAAACTTTGTTTTATTTAAGTACTATTAGATTTTATGTTTACCAAATGTCTATACTTAGGTAATTTTTTATCATCACTTTTCAAGCTCCTCTTGTATAAACGCGTGCTTCAAGCAATCACTAACCGAAAATCTTTGGTGTGGATCCAGCATTAGCATTTTATCCAAAAGATCTTTAAGTTGTGTCAACTTCTTCTCTTCCCCAGGACTCAAATTCTTACAAGATTTCTGGAGATCCTTGCACAAATCTCTGGTAATAGCATTGTTGCACACTTCAATAACTTTGTCCCTGCCAGTAAATTCATCCTTTTTATGCAACAGGAAATTGTTGTTATAGTTAAAATGTTGATCTTTGAACTTTCCTCTCTTTATCAGTTTTACAGGAATCTTCCCCTTCAAATCCATGAAGCATTTGAGCATTCTGTTATTTGAACTGCCTGTAAACAAAATCCTTCCAGTGGCCATTTCAAATATTGTACATGCTGATGACCAAACATCTATTCCGTGACTGTAAGGTATGCCAAGGATAATTTCTGGGGCCCTGTAGAATCTCGAAACTAGATATGGCGTGGGCTCATTCTCGTCCAGTTTGGCTGCCGAGCCGAAATCGCACAGTTTGAGAATATTCTTCTTTTCATTGACCAAGATGTTGTCTGGTTTTATATCTGCATGAACTATGCCGATTTTTTTCAATAGCCTCAATGCCATTAGTAGTTGTCTGCTGTAACTCATAAGTGCTTTCATGTGGATCCCATGATGTTTTCCGTATTTTTTGAGGATATTGCGCAAATCCATGTGTAGTGCTTCTAGGACAATACACAGATGTCCCTTGTGCATAAAGTTGCAAATATACCTTACACAGTGATATTTATTTTCTGGGTCTGCTATATTGATTTCTTTCAATATAGATATTTCCTTCAAGCTTGTTTTATACATCAATTCATTGTTTCTTACAATTTTGATGGCAACTGATGCATTCATTTTTGTATTGTCTTGGGCATGAATGACATTGGCAAAGACCCCTTGTCCTAACACTTCTTTCAGAACATATTTGTTTTTAATTATATCTCCCAATCTTATGTTGTAGTAGCCTTCAGCATCATCCCAGTTATCGGTAAGTTGGGAGTTATTCTCATCATTTGTATCTCTTGCTCCGGGAACATTTTGGGCAATGAAGTCATCTTTTTCAGAAAACATATCTGATTGCTTGGTAGAGTTTGTATTCTCTTTTTGTGGCAAGTTTTTATTGCTTGGGGAGTCTGTAACTTTGATTTGGCTTTTAATTTGATTTGGCTTGTGTTCAGATTTTCCATTGTTGCTAATATTATTTTCATTGTTTGTGCTAATGTCACTGACATTTAATTTTTCCAGGAGTTGTTTCCTTTGCTTTCTTCTCTGTTCAATTATAGTTTCTTCGTCTTCTGAGCTCAAGTATTTATCTGCAGTGTATTCTGGTGAATAATGTCTTCTAGTTCTGCTTTTAAGTGATATTTTAGAACTATCAAGATGAACTGTTTTAGAAATGTTGGTGTTTCTTTTATCATCTTCATGTTTCCGTTTGCTGCTTTCTCTAGAATATTTGATATATGTAGATTTTTTTGCATTCAGCTGTTCTAATTCTTGTTTGAGAGAATCTCTTTGTCTCATCAGCTCTTCTATACTGTGCCTATTTTTAGGTAATGGAGGAGTTTTAGCTTCTATTTCATATTTTTTGTATTCTTGGTAACTGTTTTTTCTTTTTGAAGATTGAGATGTTTCTTCTTTGTGTCTTCGTGATGTTCTGTGCCTGTTGTACTTATCGGACATATTTGCCTTTTAATTTTCACTTCTCTGAAATGTTTGATGCTATCTGTAACAATAAATCAAAATTTCATAAATAAGTAAGCGCAACGCCATTTTAAGCCACTTTAAAACAAAAACCAGAAGATATGCACAGGAATATATTTTAAGCATTCAAAAAAGGTCACTGTCATGAATGTTGTTTATAGAAAAACATTTTGAGTGTTTGTGTCATGAGAGTGACTTCATATGTGGCACATCTAGTATAAAGTAAATTAAAACTATTGTTTTGATTACATTTCCACCCAGTTCCATATCCAACATTACTTAGTCACTCTTGTACTTTTCATGTTGTTTAAAGTGAGATTTCATCTTCACTGAGCCTCTGATATGCATGTACATGGTTTGCTCACTCATCTTGTTGCATCAATGATTCATTTTATGGTACCACTCTTGGTTTTATAAATACAGAAATTGACCTCCATAATGCTGATTATGTTTTCGAAACTAGAAAGAAACAATTATTAATGGCAATATCTGATGGGATACAGAATAAACAAATTGTCAATTTAGAACATAACAACAGAAGCAATTAATGTGTACATTATAACAACTTTACTTATCCCAATTGATTCTCAATAATGATCCTTTTGGTGGCTATTATTGAAAGATTTTAGTAACACATTAGTACTCATAGCATGAACTTTATCAACTAGCAAAATTCTAAGGCCATTGTTCACAACACCACTAACCACGGGTTTGTAATGATTCACCTCGTGAACTAAATCCTAATCCTAATCCTCTAAATCCTAGTCACAGCGTTACTGGTTAAAAAAACTGTTGAAAAATGAATGAGCATCGCATGAATTATCATTAGTCATATCGATTATTTTGTATATCATGTCGGTTTAACTATTACCCATAAGCATAGTAGAAATCTGCTCAGACTCCAAAGCAACATTTTTTTCATGACCCATCAGTTTTAGAATTATAAAAAATCAATAAAATCAAGATCGCAAGTACTATCCAGAAGGGGAGCCACAAGTGTAATACATTATGTAGGTATGTTAGTGTTCATGCTATGAGCACTAATACACTTCAGATAAATATTTGTGTATTTCAGGGAATTATATTTTACGAGTATGTGTTTGTGCTACGTGCTATCGTAAAATAATATTCCTTGAGTTACACACACAACGCAATTTTCTTGAAACAGCAGAGTACGAATCAAAACGCTAGGATGCTTTGATTCGTACTCTGCATATTACGAGGTAGAAATGCAATAATGGTAACACGTAAAGTGTTACAGTAATAAATAGGTACTTGACACACGTTTCGTTTAACTTTAGCCAAGGAGAAAACACAAAGATTGCAAGAAAATACTAAAATATCCTAGCTTTCACTTTCTAGTTTCGGACATGTTTGTTTGTTTGACACTGACAAATCTGATAATTTCATTTTGACAAACAGACAATAAAATCACACACACTACCTACTTTGTAACTTGTTTTTTTACTTTCGGGCTGGCTATGGCATCTAAGGCCTTACCATCTAGTTTTACGTATTATTATATTTATAAAATACTTACATATTTACTTAATTCATTTCTTTATAGATTTATGCTCAAGTTAAGTCCAGTTATGATGTCCAGAAAGATATGATGATTGCTATTTTACTAAAACTTCAAGGGATTCGCCAGCTCGAATAATCATTATAAATGCGAAAGTTTGTGAGGATCTATGAAACTAACTACCTAGAATAGCATATAGGATACTTTTTTTGTATGTACGTACCACGCGAGCGAAGCCGCGGGTGAAAGCTAGTAATATAATGACAAGAATAAATTGTCAAGTAAATTGCCCTTAGATGCCATAGTCAGCCAGAACGAAAGAAAGTGGAAAAATTAAAAAAACACCTAACGGGCGCCCAGTGTCCGCAACTTAGGGTATTTCCCCTAAATTTAGGGTACTTTTGATACTTAGGGTATTTTTTAGGGGAAAAAATGACAGTGTGAGGGAAAAATTCCACTAGAATTATGCAATTTAAGTCCACAGTAAAAAGTATGATTTTTCAAACAAGTTCGAATATTTTGCTCGTTACACTTTTAAGGGGAAAACTGAGCAAATGTTGTCGAATTTAGGGTATTTTCCACTGAGTCTGGGGGAAAAACAAATTTTACTGTTGGCAGCACTGCACCGGCCTAACCTATAATTTAAACTCTATTTTGATTCTGCTCGGTCTAAAAAGTTAAAAAATGACTGCTTTTCTAAGTTCTTTTGTGAAAACATCCATAAATTTTCGTTTGTTCCAACAACCATGCAGGAGTTTCCATATATCCCCAGGTTTGTTGACTTTGTTGTTGGGAAGCAATTTTAGTCGCAGCATTTGGGGATTGTTTAGAAATTTTACTATATTTTCAGTAAGTCAGCTGTACTCTCAATCTGCCCTTGGTATTGATAACTATCTTCAAGCCCGAAAGAGGACAAAAGAGCAGTTTGCGAATTTCACAGACAAATTCAGGACAAAGATGACAGACTTTGTTTCTGATCCCAAAAACATGATTTTCACTGAAGATTTGAAGAATATGGTTCACATGGCTGAACCTTCTGATGTTGATCTTGTAACGAAAATGATCAGAAAGTTAGTAACATTTATGTTAGTCTAAATTGAATTATAAGCACAATACCAATCTACACTTCTATGCTTGCTTGTCGTGCCACTGATCTTTTCTTGGTCATCCTGTATTACAGTGAGCAGGTTGAGGTATGGTGGCCCTGAAAAGGTCCTATGACCATTTGTGAAAGAATCAGTGTAGTATAAGTGTTAAGTAATATAAAAGTGCACAAGTAATACACAAGTATTAAACTCCAATGAAAATATCTACTCAATTTTTAGGTTCAACTCACAAAACTCAGAATTCCGATTTGGCTCATTTGTTTTTGGACCAGTCGCAATGAGGATGTTCTATTTCCTGGATTCTCCTAATGAAGCTTTACAGGTATAGTATTCATACTACTCATATTATAAATGTGCATGTTTGTGAGGATGTTTGTATGTTTGTTGTTCAGTGTAACAGCTCAACTTCCATGAAATTTGGAATAGATGAGTTCTTTGTCTTGAATAGCATAAAGGATACTTTTTATCTAGGTACGATGCAAACAAAGCTGCGGGCGCAAGCTATTAAGTATATGTAAATTAAACTAAACTTATCATGGGAAGCTTAGCTGTGGTTGGAAGTTAATATCAAAATAATTATTTTTCCAGTGTTTTGAAGACCCAGCAAATGATGGTTTCTTCGACCAGCAAGTCAGCTTCCAAATATTACTCGACTTGCTATACATCCATGAGATGTATGATGAGATGTACAGGGTGTTTGAAAAAATCAAGGAAAAGCAAATCAATATGACCAAATACCCCAAGTACCCAGTTGTTCTAATTCTCGCTGCATGCTACAAACAGGTAAGCAATAGGTAGTTAGTTTCTTAGTATCAAGAAAATTTATTCAAAAAAATAAAATCCGACTGAGTGAACTGAAGGCCTTTCTAGGTCAGTATTGTTGCAGCTAGTTGCTGCTCTATTTAATTTATTGATATTATTTATAGCACTGTACGGGTCAAGATGATTTGCAAGTAAACAGAATTCTTCACAAAAAAAAAAAAACTAAGAATTGTCGCGGAATTTTCTCATATATTTTATTAATTTTAGAATACAGCACAAAGTCTTGAGTATGCCTCGAGATTATGGACTGATATGACATCTGTGGGCACTAAGCCTCTAAGAAGAGCCTCCACATTCATGGCAGGTTTGTATTTTATCTATTTTGATATTGACCCACATAAATAGTAAGTGCCTAGGCTGAAGTATAGTATAATATAGCTTAATATTTTGGTAGCTACTAATTTCGCTCTATTGAGAAAATAAATCTGTAAAAACATCTAAAAAAATGTAAGTTTTTATGAGTCAGCACCTATCTAGTTTTGTTTTTTTCCCTTGCATGGTGGCTATGGTATCTTATGCCTAAATACCATGTCTTACGTGTGTTTTTTATTGTTCATTCTTCATCTTACTTCTTTTATAATATCTTTTGTAGTCACGTCAATTCAATAAGTCAAGTCAACAATATATTGAGAATACAAGAGTGTAGTGGCTCCATAATATATTGAACACAACATCACTTTGCAAGTTCATGCCAAAAAGTCCCTCTGGTTTTGAGCTCTTATTATTTTTTCTGAAAATAATGAGTCCTTTGTGGAAAATTTAAACATTTTTATGCTTACAGCTTTGGCGTTAAAGCAAGGAGCTCCACATGTGGCACTGGAATCGGTATCAATGCAGAGGCATCAATATGTTACTATCAGGAATATAAGGGTAGGTTAAATATTTTACAAAGACAATATTCAATCAAATATTTATATATCTTGTATAATTAAATAACAGTATGTCGGTAAAATCTTTTCTTTACTGACTGTCAAATAATGCACAGCTTAATTAACCATAAGTCTCAGAAACATGAAACTTGAAGGCTGGCTTCCTGTTGTAGTATATGAGGTCCCTAAGAAAGGTGTTCCCGAAATGAACTAACCCTTAGAGGTTTAGTTTCGGTGGTTTGAACTTTGTATAAAGTTATCTTTATATAAATCGTCCCTTTTATAAAAAGGCTCGCGGTTTTCACTAGTAAATATATAAAATAACTCCCAACAGTCACATACATAGTCCTGAGCCCACACTAGGATTCCCTGTGTCATGTGTATCAGAAACTACGAGTACCATGATACCACAACACCCAGACCCGAAAAATATATTATCACAACAGATCATGCAAAAATTTGTCCTGCGCCGCGGCGATCGAAGCCGCACCTCTTAAGTCTTAGCCGGGTACTCGGCCTCCACACACTTATAACGTTACTACCAGCGACTACTTTTTGTGGCGATCACAATAGGCCAGTTGTGGCCGCAGTGACACCATAGCCACAAAAAGTAAATAAAAAAATTAAAAAATACTACCAGCGACCGCAAAATATAAGTTCACCACTCAGTACATTTGCGATCTCTATTTTCCGACCCCGTATAATGGTACGGAAGCCTCAGGGCGCCAGTCATACTCACACTTGTCTATTTCTCTACAGGCGTCTGCTTTAGCTGATATGGGAAGGCCAGACGACGCGTTACCAGTACTGAAGTCAGTTATGGACATCGATGTTCCTGAGCAGAAGGACAAACACACATTCTTTGAAGAGACTGTAAGTTGCTAGCTTGTCGTGTCAGTGATTCTTTCTTGGCCATCGTGTATTAGGTCAGTGACCAGGTTGAGGTATGGTGGCCCTGAAAAGCTCCTATGACATTTCTAAATTAATAGAATAGAAAACGTTTTTTAATTCATAATATTAATATTAATCATAATATTAATTTTTAATATTATGAATTATTTTGTTATAATTTGACGTACACAGTAAAACACAGAACGGGCATAGTCAAAGTCAAAGTCAAAAGGCATTTATTTCAATAAAATCACTAGGATCACTTTGAAACGTCTTAGAAACTAGGTGAAGCTATGCCTGTTCCTCGCGACCAAGCCTAGAAGAATCAGGCAACAAACACGGCTTGGTGCCTATCATTTTTTTCGATGATCCTTTTTCACAAAATGGAATTTAAAGCTTCAGTGTGGTGCCGATCGAACTAGGTGAGGCTCAAAAGAAAAGTAATCTAATTATAATCCTTAATAAATAAGAGCTTATAAAAATGTGAAAAAAAAGAAGACAAATGTGAGCTTCAACAAATGATCTAAGGGCAGCACACGCTACACTTGATGAAATATGTACCTAATGCTTATATAAAATTAAATATTACTTAAAATATGATGCAAGCAAAAACTGTAAAGACACTGCAAAATGGCATTTTAGCTGTCGAGGGGCAGAGCGACTTCTGGCCATGCGGTTTTACCATTTATATAATCATTTAGTTTATAGTACGCTTTAGTACGTTATATAGTACGCTTTCATTTAGTTTATAGGCATATACAAGGAGGAAGAATACAAATAAGAACAAACCTAATAGACACCTTACCCACCTCCCCACCCACTGCCATAGGTAGGCAGGCATCCATCCGTCGCGTCGCGTGGAGCCAAACAGGCCTTGACTCAGCTCGTTGCTGCTTTACATGTTTACATGTCATGCAAAGTAGCGCTGGTTTTAAGGTAGGCCCTTAAATAGGGTGACGTCACATATAACAAACAAAAATTATATTGACTAGCTTCCGCGGCTTCGCCTACGTGGTACCTACATAAAAAGTAGCCTATATGCTATTCCAGACTATAATCTACCTCAATACCAAATTTCCTCGAAATCCGTTCGGCCGTTTAGCCGTGATTGAACCACAAACATACAAACATCCTTACAAACTTTCGCATTCATAATTTTAGTAGGATAGAAAACAAGTTAAACGAACGCTATATACATAGACACTTATTATAAATTTAGTAGTAATAATTTTATTTTTCTAGGTTTTAAAAGTAAAGGCAGCTGTTGAGAAGTCAAACAATAAGGATTTGCAGAAGGAGTTTGATAATGTTGAGAAGGCGCTAAGGGACAGAGGACTCGTAGATTCCCACCAGGTTAGCTGAATCAAATGCAATGTCAGATAAAATAAAAAAAATAAGTATTTATTCGAACCGAACCGTGCGACGCCGATGCGAAGGCCCGATGGACCGACGACATTGTGAAGGTTGCGGGAAGTCGGTGGATGGAGAAGGCTCAAGACCGTTCGTCATGGCACTCTTCCTATGTCCAGCAGTGGACTTCTACTAGCTGATGATAATGATGATGATGAAGTATTTATTTTCAAAAGGAAGGTTTAACAAGGCAAAAGAAAAACTTATAAAATAAGCTTAATTAAAAACAAAATACGTGCATGAGAGTTCCTTGTCTAACAAAAACCTTGTGTAAAGTCCATACTATTGACTACTCGCTCTAACTAAGTATTAAACTTGTATTTAGACGCGAGTGATCCGTTCTCGATGGTCCATAATATGTATGCTATCCCAAAAGGGGCTTATACTACACGCAATTGGCAATATAGTTTGTACTACGACCTTTAAAAAAAATCAACATTTTTCACTGAACACAATTATTCAGCTGTTTAAGTAATCCTCATTCTCGTACGTTTAATAATGAGAAATAGAGATGATGAAAAGATCTAAAACAGCTGATTTGAAAATATTAGCGGAAAATAATAATATTTCATTCATTTATTTATTTCTCTCCATAAGCATAAATACAATGCACTTAGAAATTATTATTATTTATTTATTTATAGTTATAACACCATAACAGCAAAGCCAAAGCGATGTTATAAGCAAGGAATGTAAATGCACTTAAAATCTAAACATATAAATTTAAACGTAATATTTTATTTTTACCTACTGCATTTTTTCCAAAACCGCCTGTGCTATCTGCATGAGTTTCGGCAGGTTGTGGAAAAAATAATCAACATTGTTCTCAGAAAGAACATTAAGTAATCGGATGGCTCGTGACATTGGGGCAAACTTCAAAACATAAATAGGTTTTTTTTCCGATAATATTCTTTCTTTTTGTTGATAGAATAAGCCCCTTTTAGGATGGTATGCATATTATGAATCACCTTTTATAAATCTTTGATATGGAACGACGACATTGTGAAGGTTGCGTTAAGTCGGTGGATGGAGAAGGCTCAAGACCGTTCGAATGGCGACCAAGGCGAATGTCCAGCAGTGGATTTCTGCAGGCTTATGATGAAATCTTTATTAATAGATAGCTCAGTTGGTAGTAACCCCGCCTTCTGCGCTAGAGGTTGCGGGTTCGATTCCCGCACAGGACAAACATTTGTGTCATGAATACAGATATTTGTTCTGTGTCTGGGTGTTAAATATTTATCTATTATGTATATCAGTCTCTGGTACCCATAGTACAGGCTATGCCTAGTTTGTGATATTATGTCGGGAATCCGTTTTTTTGCAAAAAAAAAATACAATTGCAAAGTTACGAGCAGAAGTGCATGTTTCTTGGCCATATAATTTTTATAATCACGCTGAAATGCTTTTGCTCGGGCCTTAAAGTTGTAATTAATTCTTTCAGTCACTGGACCAGCTACTAAATAACGAAATCTCAATGACGCCAAGAACCCAAGACCAGCCTAGGGGAATGCCGTCCACGCTCCACAGAAAGATGCCTTTCGGACTACGGAAATCGAAAAATCTAGTCTAGCATGGAAATTTGTAAATAATTATATGGTTTATAGTTTGTATGTGTTAGGTAGTTTTGTTAAAGCTGGGCCACATTAATAGGCATTCGGCGTTATGCATCTGTTTAACCTTTTTTTTATACAACTTAGGTGGCAAACAAGTATACGGCCCACCTGTTGGTAAGCGGTTACATTGCCGACCCCGAACCCCCTCCCCCCTAAAGAGCTCTGGCCTTACTGACCGCAGGAACACAACACTATTTGAAACAAATAATGTTATTTGGCTGCGATCTTTGGGAGTAAACAGTTCCACCTGATGTTAATATCACCCTACTTCCTACTAATATTATAAATTTGACTAATATTGTTCCAGACTAGCTTCCGCCCGCGGCTTCGCTTGCATAAAAAATACCTACATAAAAAGTTGCATTATATGCTATTTCAGACTATAATCTATCTCTGTACCAAATTTTATCTAAATTCGTTTGGTCGTTTAGCCGTGTTTGAACCACAAACATGCAAACTTGTAAACATCCTCACAAACTTTCGCATTTATAATATTAGTAGAATAGTTACCGAATCCCTATAATGTGGCCTCAGCATAATTATGTTCGATCGCCTTATAAAAGTGATAGCATTTACTTTCTTTTTACATTTTACGAATCACAACAGCCATTTTTTATCGAATAACCTTTAGTACCTTTTAGTGTTTTTTTCTCGTAAATATGTTTTTTTTTGTTGTCATCTGACACAACCTTGTCTGATGAAATAATGCATTTTGTAAAAATCTTGCTATCGAATACACAAATATCCAGTTTTTTTTGGTTTTATTTATTGTGCCTCTAACCATAATTAACCATGTACATCGATTTTAACACAGAACATAATTAATAGTTACTACGATTTTATTAATTATTTACCTACCTACCTTTCTTACTAGGAAAGGTTGCGCTGATTTTGCCGCTAAAATATAATTATGTGGGGTTCTAAAGTGATGTATAGGTAAATCTCTTTTGAAAAATCTGCGTAGATAGACAACATAAACATTTATCTACTAATGAGTACCTATTCAATTTATTAACGACATCGGACATACAATAAGGAGATTGTAATAATTAAACGAGACAACTCAGTTTTTATGTTTGGGTAGGTATTTCTTGTATAACTAACTACGCTTGAGCACAATTTTAGCATACGAAATTGAGATTTCGTGTCGGAACAAATATCTGCAAATATTGTCCCGCCCGCGGGAATCGAACCAGTTGAGCGCTCGCCCCCGCGCCTTTCTGCGTCCTAGATTTTTTAAGCGCGCATTTATTTGTCACGTCTCCCTTCTTTGAGATCCAGAAGACAATGACCGCAATTACAGATGAAAGCCGAAATGTGTACAAGTGACAGCGTTTATTTGTTTACGGATCAAAGTAATCCTGACTGAGGTTTGTGGAGCGTGCCAGTTTTATTTCCAAGGAGATTGACGTTTCAGATTAATAGAATGCTTCTAATTAGATGGGTTTGTCGAAAAGCGGTTCGGGTTTCGGAATAAAGAAAGAAAGAAAGATTTTTATTTCCCTTAAGAACTACTACACATAAAATAAAATAAAAGAAATTAAATGCTATATGATACAAATATTGTGCGCAGCAGAGCTCTTGGAAAACATGGTCTTCGCTCAGCATTGTGCTGGATACACACTGATGTGTGCACCCGCTGGTTTTCAGCGGAGACTATAGTAGTCACGTCACGACCTTCTAGAGGTCAATCAAAATAACTACATACCTACTGAAGTTCGAGACCTGAATCTCTCGTGATACTGCAGAGTGAATAGCTTACCGTTTTTATAAGCGCCCCTACATAAACCGTCATGTCATGCTATTCAATGTTCACGTTTCACGGTGAGAAGCGAGTTACGAACATTACGGACTCGGGCCTCAAATTACTTGAAACATCTACACAAGTTTACAGGGATTCATAGTGTAAACAACGACCCCGTTGAACTAACTTTATTGTCAATTGGATGTAGAATAAGCGCCTTTTGGGACAGAATAGGTAGGTACATAACCTTGTAGATGGCCACTACAAATATCACTATCTAACCACTAGTATACTCTAGCTAGACGAACTAAATGCCTCTGTACGATGCCAATTACGACGTTCACTCACTCGCCCTATTACGCTTCGTTCCACGACGGAAATTAAACACTTTTCTAGCCGCTTGTATCGTGAATGCATGGGGCCCATTCACTTCTATCATTTACTTCTATCAGCGAGTAAGAAGGGCATTCGAACAAAAATAATAAGAAATTTTACCATAAGTACTACTAATTAGTATTTTATGAATGTTTCCAGTTTTTTATCTGGTAGCGATGCCTAATTACCTACAACAGCCAACATACTAACTTATTTTATGGTATGTAGGGGGATTATGTAGGGCCATGAGTTGTTTTTATTTATTGGTTTATGGTACCTATTATCAACTATACAAGCAATAATTCATGACGTCATTCAAACTGGGTGGGTACCTACATACTCTGTCAGCTTACTCTATACTATTTTTCATACAAACTTTGGTTACTTACCTACATATCTCTTTGTTGCGGGAAGTCGGTGGATGGAGAAGGACTAGAGACCGTTCGTCATGGCACTCTTTAAGGGAGGGAGGCCTTTTTTTAGCAGTGGACTTCATCAGGGTGATGATTATGATATCTAGTAACTCTTTCTCTCTTATAAACCTACATTTAGGTAGTTATATGCTCTAAAATTCATATCACGTTCAAAATTGACGCGCACGGCTAGTCAGATTCGGGAAAAACTCTTTTTTATCTGAGCTCTCACAATTTACGATTCAGCAAAACGTAAACTTAGTTAGTGGAAAACCTGCGCTTTCAGTTCTAAGTTCAGTTGTACGTGGAAAGGAGAGTGAAGAATTTAAATAACCGTTTAGGTTTTTAAATGCTACCCGAAATTATCGACGCAGTGGGTGTAGACCTCCCATTTTTCAACTACTTAGGTACGCCATGAGGCCCTACTATCCATGCCCCGTACCATCAACTCTGCTATCTTGTTTAGGCGGTGAAGTAAGTTGACAGTTCAAAGATTTATGATTGTGTAAATTGTGCTAAGGCATGCAAGTGAGTGGTTGCATTTGAATGACAATATGACGCATGGTGCCCCAAATAAGTTTTTTTTTTCTTAAATCTTTTTTTTTTGTGGCTCGCACGACTTGTGCATTTGCCATTTTAATTTTAATAAGTTTAGTTTTTATTTTTGTTGGGTTTTGTCACAGAGTGACTATGTCATCCCCGTAAGGCCACTAAACAATATTACTGCCTTCTTGGCTTCGCCACTATCCGAAACAATAATACTGGCGAAGTCACATTTAACTCGTGAACAAAGCTTCACCAGCACTTTCGCCTCCTTGGACAGTGGCGAAGCCAAGACACTATTATAACTACCTACATAGACTAATTACTAGAGGTAATTAGTCTATGCTACCTATATTAAAATCAATCCATCTAAAAACACATTTCATATCAAGCCGTTGTACCTCGTTCCGAACACATTCCGTCAGTACATGATGTACATCCTCTTGAACGTCACATGCCGGGCAATTGGGGGAATCCGAAACTCCCATTAAAAATCTAAATCTAGTTGGTAGTTTTAATCACGTAGCAACTAGGAATTTAGTATTCCATGGATGTTGTAGGTATGTTTCGGGTATAGGATACGTACGAAAGTCAGGAAGAGATGTAAGTTGTTACATCATAAATTATCATTTTGTATTTCAGCTAACTTTTATGCGTGTTTTTTGTTCGTTAGTTTGTTTGTTCTTTTTTCCAAAGAAATAGAGCTATTAATGACGAGATTTTTTGACATAGGCTTATTTTTATCGGGGAACGAGTGAAGCCGCTTGCTAAAGCTAATAAGAAACATCACAAGCCCATATCGTGGTAGGTGTAAAATAAAACCAAAAATCATAAAATAAACCGGAAATCCGTATTTGAAATTGCAGATTCCAACGATTTAATGAAATACTTATTAAAAGTTTTTCATCGGCGAGGAAAACCGATCACGACGGCAATAAGTCTCCAGTTGGAAAACTCATTGAAAACTCAATAAAACGTCAATGATCATAAAGAAAATTAATTTCGATCAAAACTTTTCTCTACTTTGTTAGACCTTGGTTCGACCTCGGAGAAGCTTAGCACTCCGTGGTCTAAATTAAAGTTTGGCAGTTTTGTTACAACACTTTTACATTTTCGGTATCATGTTTTTACGATGTCTTTCGGAACGTGACCTTTTTTCTCATTTAATAAACAAATTATGCGGTGTTCCTTATATTTTGCACTTTAGTCTTTTCACTACACTGTTTCTTTCACCGACGGTCATAGGCCTGGTCACTCATCTAATGCAGGATGAGCAAGAAAGAATCAGTAACAAGACAAGCAAGCATGGCCTGAAAAATAATGTTTCGTTCATAATCATCATTGTCTCCCCCAACAGTTATTTACAGAAAGAAAATACTAATTACAAGGAAATATTAGTAACTAACTATTTTACAAAATACACAAAAAAACAGTTGGATAGCTCAATTGATCCAGATCATTACCAGTCGGAGGCGTCCCGGCGGATTATTGAAGTTTACATTTACTTATGTTAGGTAACATAAGTAATAAGTATTTATGACATTATTTGAAAAAAATATGACCACTTTCTAGTATTTAGTCAAATTTTTATAACATCAATTTCTGTAATTGAACAAAATTGTTAACGTTTAAATAAATTCGTAGAATAACGTTTAACATTTTGATTAAAATTTAAATAGAAAATTACTCCAGTAAATTATAAATATTTTTACATTGGTTTCCTTTAACGTCGGTCTACGATATTTCGTAGCAGCGTAGCACTCCCTGAGCCGCGTAGCTCCGCGTAGCATCCTTACAAAATATAGAATATCGAATGAACCTGAGTACAAAATGAAATTGCCAGTATTGTTAAGACAATGGATGGATAAGCAGGCTGAGGGTGATCCGATCGAAGCGGAGAAGTCGATGGTCAGCGCCATTCAGAAACTTGTTGGCATCCATAATGTTTGTGGAGATAAGGAGAAGGAAAGTACGTATTACCTAGTGTAGCTTCCGAGTCATTCCTCACTCAAGCTTTGTTACGCGAGCGACAGCTTTATACAAACCTTTACGTAAATGGATTTATTATCCCCTAAGTGCTCAGAGCACACTTGCAATGGCCTATATTGCATTACGTTCGTAGCTGCGGGTCCAACAGGATACGTAATTTGCTTTTCACCGGAAGTTGGAGGGGACTTTTTACCCGACTGCAGCGAAGCGAAAAGTGGGCTATGTTTTTGCTAGCTGTCTGTATATTCGTGGGTGGTAAGTTCGTGGGTTTTGTAGTACGTATGAGCATCATCATCATCATCATCAGCCTGTAGAAGTCCACTGCTGGACAAAGGCCTCCCCCAAAGAGTTCCATGACGAACGGTCTGGAGCCTTCTCCATCCACCGACTTCCCGCAACCTTCCCAATGTCGTCGGTCCATCGGGTGGGGGGCCTTCCAACACTGCGTCGCCCGGTTCGTGGTCACCATTCGAGAACCTTTACTCCCCAACGGTTGTCGGTTCTGCGAGCTATATGGCCTGCCCACTGCCACTTCAACTTCCTAATTCTGAGAGCTATGTCGGTGACCTTAGTTCTTCTACGGATTTCCTCATTCCGGATCTTATCACGTAGTGAAACTCAAAGGATAGCTCTCTCCATAGCCCGTTGCGCGACTTTGAGCTTGTATATGAGGCCTATAGTTAACGACCAAGTCTCAGTGCCATAAGTCATCACTGGCAACACGCATTGATTGTAGACTTTCGTCTTGAGGCTCTGCGGTACCTGCGACGAGAAGATATGACGAAGTATGAGCATAGTGACTCGTTATCTGGGGCTCTCATTTTAATGGGAGTGGCGTTTTATTAAAAAATAAAAAAAATTACTCACGTCTTTTATCCCCATGTGAGACATCCTTTTAGATCTCCAGGCGATCGGATCTTTGATGATAAGGCAAGTCCAAACATTTGGCATATTTTACAGTAGTGAGTATTCCATCTGCGATAGGTTGCAAGCCATTAAGGGTATGAAATGAAATCAAACTTTTGAAACAATAGATAAATTCTATGTAATTAAATTAGTATAAAATGTTTAAGTACCAACATAACATTTAAAACGAATCCGATTTTGTTTTATATTGCAAGCTATTCGGGGATTTAATGGCATTTTATCCAGAAGAAAATAGGGTAGTTAATGGTGTAGGTTATGAGAAGGCTCGGCTGTTTTGTGAAGTAATATGTATCTTCTAGCTAAGTACAAACTTTTGGTTGAAAAAATACAAAATAAATTCACTCGCTTTTTGTACTTAAAAGAATACGGAATCTATCCATATTACCCGTTGATGTACCCGAGTCAGTTCGTGTTAGGCATGGTAGGGTATTGCAGGCTGTCGGTGCGGAGAGATGTGGCTCTGGTGAAGTACATGGTGCGCGTATTGCGCGGGGAGCTGCACCACCCGACGGTACTGGCGGCGCTGCGGCTGCGCGCGCCCAACGACTACTTGGGCCTCCGCCGCCGCCCCGCCATGCTGGAGGTACCCAGCTGTAGGACCAACCTACTTAAGTTTTCTCCCGTGTCACTCGCTATCTATTTACTCAATATTCTGTCCCAAAACAGTGTAGATGTGTTTTACCAAAATCTGCCGAAAGCCATGGAAATGGCGAAAAATCTTCTATCCTCCTATAACACGCAGAAATCAGCTTGGCACCTGCGTGGAATGTGCTTTCCTCTCCCACCACACCCCACCGCCTACCGCTCTCGCGAGTGAGAATGAGACAATACAACGAGGTGCCTAGTTAACTTCTGTAATAATTTTCGTTTACAGGACTTACAGTCCGCGGTTTACTTTCCATCATCATCTTCGGAGGAAGCTTCGTATACGTGGGCACGTTGAGCCAGCTCGTGTACCTGGTGCAGGTGTTTCCTGATAAGATGGAAGTCTTCAAGGCGATGAACTGCATCAGCGCCACCTCGGTGCCATTGTCCAAATACATCTTCATGTGGATGGCTCGGTAAGAACCAAGTCACTAAACTATTAGATATACCTACTGCCCTCATAGCCCAGTTGGTAGTAACTCTGCCTTCTGCGCTAGAGGTTGCGGGTTCGATATCCGCACTGGACAAACATTTGTGACTAACACAGATGTTTGTTCTGTGTCTGGGTGTTAAATATATATTTATTATGTATATCAGTCTCTGGTACCCATAGTACAGGCTATGCCTAGTTTGGGATCAGTTGACCGTGGGTAATATGTCCGGAATATTTATTTATTTTTTATTTATTTTATTCCTCTAGCCATGTGGTCTACGATATTTCATTTCAAATTCATTTCAAAATGATCCTTCATCATCATCATCAGCCCACATTAGACATAGGCCTCTCCCAAAACGCGCCGCTGAGCACGGTAATCGGCCCTTGTCATCTACTTACATCCAGGGGGCGCCCCACACTACGATTGTCTAGACGTGGTCTCCACTCGAGAACTCGTTTACCCCAAAATGATACTTTTGAGCTATATCGCTCGTATCGAAATTATTTAGAAATATATGCTAACTACATTCACAGAGGCCTAAAGAAAAGATGAAGAAGAAATATATTTAAAACATATTTCAAATGATGCGATATGTAATCTAAAATATGATAGCTGATGGTTAGCATTTTAAAACGGCTTTAATAATAATAATAATAAAATCATTTATTGCCTTTTGTTACGTACAAATATTAAGAAAGAGCAAATGATACAAAAAAAAGGCAAAGGGGGCAAATTCAGCATTTGCTGAATTAGATAATCACCGAGGGATAAGGTATAAGCGGGTTACATAATTATAGCAGGCACAATTGTTAATCAGATTATTAAATAAAATAAAATAAAAAAACACACAAAAAAACATAGGCATAGGTGTGAGTGTGGCTTCTCCTTTAAAATCTTCAGTCTCATTCAGGATTCATTCGCCTGCGACTTCGATCGCGTGATACCAAGCTAAATAGTAGCCAAGTAGTTTCAGCTGTTAGGGGGCGTCCATAAATTACGTGAGATGTTTAAGGGGGGGAGGGGGTCGAGTCAAATCTCATCTAATCTTACGTTGGAGAGAGGGCAAATATTACGCATTTTTTTTTGATTAAAACAAAAAAAAAATTCTATTTTGGTCCATTTAATCCAGATTGTACATGCTTAAGATTTAATCTTAAGCGTAATCATAATACGATTAAGATCATTCACTAATTCGTTCGAAAGAAAATAATTTCATTCATACTTCGACGTTATACATCTACTGACTGTCAAACCACCATATTTGTTTTATACAAAATAGCTCAATTTAATCTGAATTCGTGCCACTGTCAGCCGAATTCGCGACTCGATGAACGAGAGCGTAAGAGCTGAGCGGCAGCGACTTTTTACAACAACAATACAACGCGATTCCTTTTGAAAAATCTCACGTTAGATTGGGGGATGGGGGAGGGGGTTGAGTAAAATCTCACGACATCTCACTAGGGGGGGGAGGGATAGACAGAAATTAAAAAAAAACACCTCACGTAATTTATGGACGCCCCCTTACGGCGTAATTGACTAACAAATATCCTCACAAACTTTCGCAGAAGGATTCTAGACCACTAACTACACACTAGATTATTATTGAACTTAGCAATGGGTGCCAGCGGACCAGATGGATGGATGGGACTGTTTAATATCTTACAGTCTTTGAATATGTCTAGTTCTCAGATAAATCTGAATTTTAGGTTCTATAGCACCCTGAATACGGTTTGTTTTAGTTCTCGCCTGCGCATAATCTTCGAGATGATTCGCGAAGGTCTATCCTCCATTCCGGAAGGCAGTTCAGCACACACCAAGATGACGGCGACACTGCAAACGGCTCGGTACGCTCGCTGGTTTGTCGTGTTCAACCAGACCAGCACCCATACCCTGTACCTGCTTATGCCGTTTCTGTTCACGGTGTTCGGGAATGATCGGTACTTGCCGACAACGCCTGGAGATTCTTACGGTTAGTCAATTATCATAAACACCTTCTTTGTGTTTTACATACACACGGTATTGAAGTGACTTGACAAATTCACTGTTTGGAACCAAGATTATATCAATTTAAAAGAAAAAGGTGGTTTTACCCACTAACAGGACGCTGTAGCGCCTGGGACATGGTTGCATGGTGTAGGACCCAATCGATTCATTCAGCATAGTCGGCCATAGGCCATAAGACATGGTCAATACGTGCGGAGCTAAGCCGCGGGTTTCCTCATGATATTTTCCTTCACCGCTTATTTAAATAGAAAACCCACGACCTTCGGATTTAAAGTCGAGGTACCTCCCACTAACTAGACCAACAAGACTCAATCGAACATAAACAAAGGAACTTATTGCATTCGATTGGTTGTTTATTTTTATCATTCTTTGTTTTCTGCATTTTTGTTGTAAATTAAAAAGTGGTCTTTCTTCACCTTCATACTTTACACAATTTGAACGCATTTTACCTAGCTTTTTATATTATAAACTAGTTTTGACAATTCCAGGTCTTTCCCCAAAATACGAAACACCATTTTTTGAGATCACCTTCATATTTACGGTTACTGGAACAGCGTTCTCAGCTATCAACCAAACAGGCTACATAGTTCTATTTGTGACCGTATTAGCTCATGAGCTTGGTCACTTCTACTCCATCACTGAAACCTTAACCGATATCTACGAAATCCTCAAGAGCCCAGACTGCAAAAATAAGCAAGAATATATTGAAAGTGTGAATGAAAAGTTGAAGTTCTGCATCAAGCACCACCAATTCCTTCTAAAATACCACCAGAAAATCAGGGAGCTATACAAAAAGGTTTTCGGCGCGCACTTTCTCATGATGACGATTGTCCTCGTCACAACATTACACACGATGAACGAATGGGATATCAGGAACACGATCTTGACAGCGGCCACGGGAATACTGCCCCTATTTATATACTGCTTCGGCGGAGAATTGCTGATTACAGCTGGTGGGGAGATGTCGGTAGCTATGTATAGTTGTGGCTGGGAGTTTATGGAGGTGAGGCAAGCAAGGAACGTTCTTCTGATGCTTTGTTTGTCGCAAAGGCCGCTTTGTCTTACTGCCGCTGACGTCTTCGTTATGAACAGAGAGACCTTTGGGGACGTTGCACAGGTGGTGTACAAGATTTACGCAGTGTTCAACTAAATTACATTCAAGCTTAGTGGATTGTATTATGTACTTTACGTAATTAGATTATGTAGTTATTTAGATAGTAGAAACCGATATCGGATTTACAAGGGAGTAATTAAACTAATATTGGCGGTGGTTATCTGTTGTTTGTTGGTAATATGCCTTTGGTTTATGTATATACAATCCTTGCTAAATTGAAAAGAGGTTATTCACTTGCTTTACTAAGAAGTCTGTCTGACGATTTGTTATCCAGCCGTATCAAATAGATAAAGGTACGGTACCTAAGGTTGAATTTCATTTGTTTATTCGCCGGCACTCCGCCCGTCAGCGCTATCTTTAATCGTCGGTCATAGGCCCTTTTCACGGCCACCAAACTGATTAATGACCTACTACAAGATGACCAAGAAAGAATCAGTGACACGACAAGCAAGCAATCGTCGTGAGGGGGTAATTTTGAGGGGAAATATCAAAATGAGAATCAAATCCAACAATTTCGATGAAAATAATATCAGTCTTCTATTAAAAATGCGCGGTATACAAAGTGCTCATAATAACATAACATACTCATAGCCTAGTTATAGAGCTTCTTATGTCTTTTAAAAATTAACATTTACCATGTTTCAAAAATTCAATATATTATTTATTTTGTCAAAAGCTCTTCTAAGCGCCTTAGCATGCCGAGTTATATCTACTTACAAAAAAGTTAAGGTGTATCGTACTGACCTGTGTTTACATTCTTCTATACAATATTATGTAAATAAAGACCTTTTAAAACGAAACAAAAAATGTCAGTCCGATAGACCGATATCACTAAGAATGGCTGGGCACTCCTTTATCACCATCGACCGCAGCGTACTTAGAGGTACAGTAACCGGGTAGCTCTGACGTCACAATGTGTGGCATCCCGTATCTCATGCCTACGATTTATTGCGTGCATTTGTCTAGCTTACGACCACTGTAATATTGAGATAAACAAAAAATGAGGCATTTCACTTAGGTTAACTTAATTGTATTATAATAGAGGAGCCATTTCATTCTGGGCCTGGTCCATGTACATTACATAGAAAAATTAAGCAAAAATAGGAGATTACAAAAAAATTCAATTTCATTAATTTGAAGACAAATGCGATGGTACAAGAATAGTTCTTCTGGTAAGTTTTTTAATATGTGAACACTATTTGAAGGCCGCCATGTTGGTTTATAATTGGCGTTTGACATGACATTGACATTTTTTTCATGTCATGTTGTTTGATTTGATGTTTTTGATTGGTCAGATAAATGTAGGTTGTCAAAATGACATTTCATGCACGTCCATCCGCCATATTTTTGTAGCGCTGTATGTTGCTATCTTTGTGGAAGAAAATCTTAAATGTACCTTATAACGAAGTCAATTTATATAAAAAAAACCAATTGAATACGTTTACTTTCTTGCTTACCCATATTTTAGAGTAGTGTACACAGTGCAGGCCTAGGCTCCATATATTGAGGAAACGTCTCTTTTGCCTTATTTATAAGTAAGATATATATATATACACCTATTCCAGATGATTAATACAGCTTCATGTGGAAATTATTACTCACTTACAGGACGCTGTAGTGCCTAGGACATGTTCAGATGGCGTAGACTTGCCCAGCACCTGTACCATCCTCTCAGCCTAGTCAACCTTATCCACAGGAAAGACATGATCAATACTTGTTGAGCTGGCTAAGCCGCGGGTTAGTCACGATGTTTTTTTCACCGTTCTGAGCAAGTGTTGAGGAATAGGCCCCTCAATACCTACATGTGGATGTCGTAAGAGGCGACTGAGGCAAAAACGCTAGATGGGCAGAAACGTCCCGTATTTCCACAAAAATAGCTCTAATTATGCTCATCAACCCGCGTGTGCGTCGTGGTGAATATTGGCAAATCCCGCACATGATAGGAATTCGCTTTGGAAATCTGTGACCTATGATCAGCACTGGACGTCGTAATGAAATGATGATGATGAATAGGAGATGAAGGGATCGGTTTTATGAGCTTTGCACGTGTGACTAACTTATATTGTACCTACATACATTTTCTCTCCATCTTTTATTTCTTCTATGGCAATCATTCCGGTTTGAATAAATTGGGGTTACTTGCCAATTGATTGACTGTAGTACGAAGGTACTACCCGTTATGTGGGGTTAAGTGGGTACCTACGGGCCGGGAAGTCATTAGAGGGGTCCTCTTAACGAGTAAAAAGAGCTACAGTTAAAATGTATTCTGCTGTTGCTTTTTATGTTAATGCGTTTTGCATGCTCGTTTGTAACAGACTCTTTTGAACACGTTTTTTTGGTATTTGAGGGCGTACGATATCGCAAGCCCCCTCAAAATTGACTTTATCCAGTATAGATAAGGATCATTTTGTAATAAAATTTGATAATTGTGCGATATGCGCACGCCATATGAACACGGCTTGACATAAAGTATTCGTCAGCATGGAGGGTTTTCCCAAAAAAATCGCGCATGAGGGCCTTATTAATCGTATAAGCCTACTAAGTTCTGACATATAGATGTTCATCAACAACCTGTGGAAGTCCACTGCTGGACATAGGCCTCCCCCAAAGAGTTCCACGACGAACGGTCTTGAGCCCTTTCCAGCCACCGACTTCCCGCAACCTTTACAATGTCATCGGTCTATCGGGTGGGGGGCCTTCCAACACTGCGTCGCCCGGTTCGTGGTCGCCATTCGAGAACCTTTACTCCCCAACGGTTATCGGTTAATATAGATGTTCAAAACATAGAAAACATCAACTTCGAAGTTCCGACGGGATAACAATCAGAACATTGAATGCCAGACGTGACAAACCGCAGATTCACAACGGAATCCTCGAGACAATTCCCGCAGGATCATCCCGGAATTCTAAGGAGATTACCGGGATTGGACGAGTCTCGTATCTTATGCGGGAGATGACACAAACTGGGGACCGAGCCATCGGTGAAACATATAAGTTGTATCTTTTCAAGAAAATTTTTAGGTACTCTTAGTGGAAAACCATAGGCATACCTATTCACGTAGTTCTTTACCTTCCGTAAAGAGTTGTTGGCCTAGAGGGAGGCTTCTCGACTTTCGATCCAAATGTTGTTGATTTAAACCAGGTCGTGTACCAGTGAGAATATTTATGTGCGCATTAAACGGTGATCGAAAACATCGTGAGGAAACCAGTAAGTTTTATTAAAGCGGCGATGGGCTTGCAACCTGTCATGTATGGAATACCTACTAGAGCAAAATGTGGGCATCTGTCAAATATTCGGACTTGCCTCTGATTACCCCCTTATGTATATTCAAGGATCTGATCGCCTGGAGATCTAAGAGGATGATCTACCATTCTTGGGGATCAGTCTCATGAACATTCAAGACTCTTTTGGAGGGGCCCAGTCCAGCAGTGGACTTCTAGGTACAGGCTAATGATCATAACTCAGATAATAATTCATAATAATAATAATATAAATTTTATTTCAGGTAACTTAAGAATAGTACAGATGTTAAAAACTAAATTCTAGGACCCATAGAAATATATACCTTAACCTAAAATATATAAAAAACCTATTAATTAATTAATTAATAGGTTTTAATAACTATTAATTAATTAATTCAGTCGCGTTTTTATTAGTAGTCGTTAGTTAAAATTAAATAGTTATTTAGATTAGGTTATTATATTTAGGATTATTTGTTAATATGTTATTATAGGTCTTTTGTTGATTATTATTTAAAATTAGATGATTATTTAAAATATCCGTTATATACATATATGCCTGTCTACAAACAAAGAGATATATAAGTATATTAAGACCTTTGAAAAGCTTTTTCAATTGCAGTCGGCACTATATTAAAAACGTCGTGAAGCTTTCATTCGACACCAATAGCTGTGGGTAAATTGAGTATTGCCTTCCTAATAGCGAGCTAAGAATCTGGAAATCTATGACTTGGCGATATTTATTATCAGACTGCTACATAAACATTAATATCGCGGGTAAGTCGTGAGAAAACAGAAGCCCAATGTTCCGCATTATATTTATTACCTACGTGAAGATTGCGTACTCTATTTCTGTAATCGGTAAAATAACACTATAGTCTCCTGAGCCGCAGAAGACATAATACAAGTACTTACCTACATGCTTAGACTCTAGACTTTAGGAGATTATCAGTTCTCTCAGTCCTTTGAATAACGTTATGTCAAGTCCCGGTTATATCATAAATGCGAAAGCTATAGTTAGGATGTTTGAGGTTCAATCACGCCATAACGACTCAACCTACCTTTAGGAGGAGGTAGGGCACAGCGAGATTTTCTCGTTCTGAATTGGAGCAGCCTGCCTGGGGAGGTACCTCCGCCTTACAGAAGATCGCAGCCAAATCTTCTTCTTCTTGTCGTGTCACTGATTCTTTCTTGGTCAGCCTGTATTAGGTCAGTGACCCGGTTGAGGTATGGTGGCCCTGAAAAGGGCCTATGACCGTCGATGAATGAATCAGTGTAGTGAAAGGATTAAAGTGCGCCTCTTAGAGGCTCCCTTCGTGCAGCCAAATAACATTATTTGTTTCAAATAGTGTTGTGTTCCTGCGGTGAGTAAGGTTGCCAGAGCTCTTTAGGGGGGAAGGGGGTTCGGGGTCGGCAACGCGTGCGTGATGCCTCTGGTATTGCAAGCGCTCATAGGCTACGGTAACCGCTTACCATCAGGTGGGCCGTAAGCTTGTTTGCCACCTCTGTTGTATAAAAAAAAAAAAAACCTACATATTTCGACGAAACTTGGAATTACTAGTGTTCTTTACCCAGAATATAGGCAACTTTTTAGGTACCACGCGAGCGAACGCGGAATTGAAGAGGAAATCCTAGAAGGGTTTTTACCTGCGAACGTGCATTTCATTCACTACTTATTCCATTTTCTTGAATTTGAATAGTTCAATGCAATTCGTCTTTGCACCTTTAAAGCGCTTTAAGGGTTTCTTCTATAACTGTTATTCTCTTTGAATGGAGTGCTCCTTTGAACGGGTTCCGTGCCTTTGTGTTATATTTCAATATATATAAGTACCTAGGTACTTACCTATTTATATTTTATCGTGATAACACCCACTAAGGGAATTCTATGATTTTTAAAATATCCCAAAATGTTACAGCACTGACGGGTGCATGGTGCTAACATGATAACGCGAAATAAATAAGATGGAAATGAGGAATATCTCCAAAAATAGGATTTCATGCAGTGAAATTGCTATGAATTAAATTTAAAGTTCAGATTGTTGTAAAAAAGAAATACAGTCGAATATAGAGATTATTCCTTTGTTTATTTATCCCGAAACTTTAACAAAGGGTTGGAATGAACCTATTACTTGCTCCAAAATAAAAGTACGGCTACTGCCTTTTGAATGATACGACAAAATGCAGTTTTATCTAAATAACAACGAAAATCCCGGTTTCATATAAAGCGGGAACTGTACGGTATTGTTCATTACAAAAGACTGAACTTTTTGTTGCGGGGTTAGTGATTGCAACTTGCGTATACAGCGGTGGACAATTGATTAGGCACAATGAGAACTCTAGGTAAATTTAAATGGCTCAAGGCCCACTTTTTGACTACCTCAATAAAATATCTCTTTTCTTTATGTAATTATGTCCATTCATCATCATAATTTCCGCTATAGGACATCCACTGCTGCAACACATGCCTCACCCTTTGATGTACAGAAACAATCTAAGACATCTAAGACAAACCTCTTTTGGTTTTTTAGATGTATACAACTTTATTTTGTAACAATTTTATAAGAATAAATAAATAAAAAATAAAAATAAAACATTTGGTCCACCCATACTTGCCACGTAGGGCTTAGGTTATAGATTATTTTAATGTCTTTAAAAAAATATATTTTGATTTTGTACTATAGCATCCCTAATTATTTGTCCACCACTGTAAGTAGGTATATGCCCTTGTTGTTACTACGCCGGTTGCAATCACTGAACAACTAATCTGGGTCAACTGGGTCTGGATATTGTGGTATAGGTCTTATATTGTGTAGGTTACGTTTCTGATAAAAATCACACGAAGAATAATTGGGGCTAGGGCTATGATACGGTTTGGGAAGTCAGTGACGACTTATTGTCATTCGAATGCTCGTGTGTCTGCATAATTTTACACGAATTTGAACCATAAATCTTTAAAATTTAAAATAAGGGGTTACGTAATAGGGGATGACTATGTCGTGGTATACCTATACCTCACATTATCCAATAACATCGAATTTTACGCCATGTCGATTCCATGAGATGAATTTAGATCGACTATATCGAAAACATAACTTATCAAAGGAAATTACATCAGTCCGGTGGCTGATGCTTCGATAGTAGAAATGTATTTTCTAATATACCTACTTGAGAACGCTTCGTTTTATTGAACATGACTTTTTAGACGTTGTCTTTCTTTAATACAACTTTTGGATTTCTACAGGTGATGATGATGAAATATGTAGCATTTTTTTTGTTAGAGTGATAAATAAAAGGTATGCTGTATCTGACATCGACGATTTATTTACACGGTTTAAATGTTTGTATCACACATACACACTTACAACCTAGGTAGCCAAGAAATCAATACCTTTGTGCCATTCTTGCAAAATAACCATAATAGTATTTATTTTTAACACATAAATATGATTATTTAGAAAAAATACAGGTTTTTCTATGAAATTATTTGTAAGAAGATTCTTAAACTACCAATTTTTTTTTATTTTTATTAAATGTAATTAATACATGCAAACGTTATAATTTTCTCAGTGATATACAAACATATTCACTCATTATTTTAACTCTTTGTAGCTAATTAGGTACCTATTTAATAATGCAAAATTCTCATAAAAACATGCATAATATCAAACTATAGGTACCTACGTTGTATAATATAATTAATTATAGGAAAGTATATTTCATGAAGTTATACCTATTACCTAGGTATATGAATTTACAAAGAGGTATTTATATTTAATTTTACGATATGCTCTAATTTTTTTATACAAATAGCGTTTTGTTTCCCGATTTCATTCTTAATTTACAAGACAAATTATTTATAATTATTATAGAGGAGAACGATATAATCTTTGGCAACATTATTATTTTGGTAATAAATTTCTTAAGCCTTCATAGGGATATTTCAATGACATTATGATAAATATTTATTTACATAAGCACGATAAACTATAAGAACTAGATAATCTACATAATTACATTAATTTTAATTGTTAGTTAAATAAATAATAATTTCTTATTATTTTACAATCAACACCATTAAAATGACTTTGGTTCAATTTCATCAGATATGATCATTGCGCAATTTCATGTTTTGTTCCAAAATTAGAGATAAATATATTTTGATTTGATATTATTTGTCTGAAAATGAACTAAGGTCAAGCATGAAAATTACAAGGGAAATTCCTATTTTGTGACGTTTTACGTTCTAAATTGTAATAATGCTAATTATTATTAGTACGTATCGTGTAAGCACATTATAAATTCAATAGTTTCTTACACATTACAACTATATATCTACGTTAAATTTACAGGAACAATAAATGCATTATTAATATTCGATACTCTTTCGAGTCGGACTGGTATTTTCCGAACTCGAGGTAGAGCCTTTTGATATATCCTGATTCATATAAGGACCGTTGGATCTACTCGAATACTTCGGGAACCCATCAGGATGGACAGAGGCATGCTTGCTTTTGTCTATAGAAATTGAACTTATGCAGTTTGAGACATTTGATTCAAGCCAGGCTGAGTGATTTGCGCAGATGGGCGAAGAGGCGGGAGAGGCAGGGAGCGACGCGTGCAGACCGGTAGCATCCTCCTCGGGCAAAGTGCGCAGGCGCAGAAGCCTCCCCCGCCCCTCACCTCACACCGGAGATTGGTCCCCGCTCGCGCTACCGCTGGTGATGTAATCCTGCGCATACAAAATTCTTGACAAAAAGTGGATGCGTTGGTACTACCAAATCAGACTTCGATTCAGACTTATTTCAATCATTTTCCTTGACCGTATATTATACGGTGTAATACGGTAAAATAATTGTGTATCTTTATAACTATACGCCAAAATTTTCCGTATAATATCAGCCCCTATAGTAATATAACAGACTAATAATTTGTTGGTATGCACCTTGTTTGAATTTTAAATAACCAAATTACCCAACCACAGAAACCCAAAACTTTCTCACCTACATCTTCAGTTTCCTTAACCATGCCTAAGACTGAACTCAATCACTATTGTTATAAGCGTGCTAGAACGCACACCTATTGATTTGTAATTATGTATCGAACATGTGAGTGGCGCCCAACGTGGGGCAACTTATATAACACGTAGGTGTCAAAACTATGTACCTACTATTCTAATTGAAGTTTAAAGTTAGGACCGCAGCATCAAGGTTCATGAACGATTAAGTACCCTTTATCGTTAATGTACCATGTACCCATTATATGGCGCTGGTGCCTAATACGGGGTTGATTTTAATGCCACGTTGGGCGCCAAAACATAAAGGTAGTATATTAATAATGGTAAGGTTTCTATTTATTACTCACAGCATGTAGATGGCGTCCGTCCAGAGGCGGCGCTAGCGACATCCTAGGCATGAGGAGCGTAGTCGTGGTTGTCTCTGAGGCTGCTGATTCCCTCTTCGACGGGTGACTGTATAACCTGCCCCATAGCCTTCTTGTTAGCAGTGTTTATATATCTGTACAGGTAGGACAGGAGCTGATGCGTTGAGAGCAAAACAAAATGAGCAGCAAGGCTTAAGAAAGTAATTAAAGCATGCTCGTACAATCACAAGATTTAAAACTTTTATGTTACACTGCTTAATGTGATGTAGAAATATAGAAAGGTACGAATGGCAAAAATAAATTGAAATGAAACTGACACTTGGCTTTTGCTATTAATTTGATGAAATTAAACTTATTCAAACGTAGCGTGAACGTTTTATCTAGAACAGCAGAAGTAATATAATGATTTATCTGGACCAAACTTTGTTACGATCACGGTCTATGAAATTAATTTTAAATTCGAATTAAAAAATATATATTTGTTATTAAAAATTCTATTCTATTCTATTTTCAGCCATTTTTATCCCACTGCTGGGCAAAGGCCTCCTCCAGTCCCTCCACACTTCACGATCCTGTGCAACGTCAACCCAGTCTATCAGAAATCGGTCTAGCTCATCCTGCCATCTGCGTCTCGGTCTGCCGCGTCGCCTTCTCGTTGGGTTGGGGCGCCACTCTTATTAAAAATTACCAAGTTAAAAAGTCTGAACTATTATTATAGTAAATCATTAAACACTGTGCTCGCGCCTCATACACTGAACGTCCTAATATGTTGCTTTTAATGTTTGAGCTGAGACTTATTTCAGAACCCCTGATTTAGTTTCTATAACGTATTTGATGCTATAGAACGGTAGTAGACCATGGTTTGAACAAAGTTCGTTCTAAAACATTTATTTCAAAATCACTTTGTTTGTTACCAAGCTTTTGTTCTGTATGATGAGATACATGCGCGTATAACTAGGTTAATTAATGAATGCATACGGTCTGATCCTAAAGAGGCCCGGCCCGTGTTAAGCCAAGTGAGGAAGCGCTTACAAGATTAAAAATGTATGATGGAATAATTTTCCAGATTATATTCTGTGATATAAAGTTGTCAAAGAGGTTTTACATTTTTTAAAACTATTAGCGATCGAGTATCGTAGGCGTAGCAAATATGTATTATGATCTTGTGTATATATAAAAGAACAAGGCCTCACAGTGCGATCAACGCACAGCCCAAACCGCTGAAGCTATAAAGCTGAAATTTGGACAGTAGCTGTCTTATATGCCAAAAACATTCACTAAGGAGGGATTTTTAAAATATCAAAACCTAAGAGGCTGAAAAGGGGTTAAAACGTTTGTATGAAAAATCGTATTCTTTGAAGCTACAGATTTGAAACTAACTATAAATAATGTATAATAGAAATAAGGTAAAACTGTATTTTTAGATTTTCAAAACTATCTCTTAAAAGGGTTTAATGAGATGTCAAAGTTTGTATGGGAGAATCTTAACGCTTGGAGAGATTTATCTGAAACTTGGTACAAATACTCATAAAATCAAATTATGAAATACATATTTGAGGGTTTTTCCAAACTGCACATTTTTATCAAGATACTACGCGAGCATACCGCTAGCGTACGCCCGCGGTATTATACAAATCTTTAAAAAATATTTTCTATCTACAAAACAGATTTATTCTAATGAAGTCCCTAAGACTAATAGTTACATTATTAGCATGCTCTAAAAGATGAAATGGGTTAATGTTGTGAATAAAAACAATCGGATAAAGCTGATAAGTTTTATTGCGAATAACAAAATAAAACATAATAAAGAAATTCTAATCCATCTAATAATTTCTTCGTAAATGCATTAACATTGTTCCGTTTCGGCAAGCGAATTCGTTGAACCCATAGGTATATGGTTTGGTTTCTTCATACCGTGAGCCTATTGGGAAACAAAATAGTGTGATCAAATATGGATTTTGAGGGAGCAGATGGTAAGGCTGCGGCAAAAGTCGTTGAGATACTAGATGAATGTTATTCATACTGGGAGGAATTTCTACAATGGCCAAAGCGCAAATAATTCATGTAGCGCTTACGATACGATAGTCAAAGTCAAATAATGGCAAAAGACATTGGCGATGCTTGAAATATTTTAAAGCCGCGTTCAAACGGCGTGCGTGTCAATTAATATGTATTTCAAAATGATCTTTCTTCTTCTCTTCTGAATAAAGTTAATTTAAAGTTTGACTTTTAAGAGCTTGCAGTATCGTTGAGCTATATCGCACACCCTCAAAATGTGAAACGCAAAATTAACTTTATTATGAAACAAAAGAAACATTTTGAATGACGTTTGAACGCTGGCTTAATTTGTTTGTTTTTTTTATATTTGCTATCGTATCGTAAGCGTAACGCTATCGTGAATTATTCATGCTCGGGCCACTGATCTCTTTTCCACAAGACGCATCATTCGCGCGTTGTAAAAAAATCCAGATGACCCAATTTATAACATCCCATTAAATTTTGACTCAGACAGGATTTGAACCCGCAACCTTCCCCCTTTATACAGGGGTTTTGGGATATAATAAAAATCATAGTATTTCATTAGTGTCAATTATCACTACGAAAATAAAATTACAATGACCCAATTTTGTTTTGAAATAAAAAACCAAGGATATATCTTGCCCACTGAATGTTGTCGTTGCCTATGGGACGAAATGAGGAAATATAATGTGACATAACTGAAGCGTGTAAACCATGGTGTGGAAATTCATGCCATGCGATAGAAAATATGAATAAACACGAACTTAAATTACAGAAGTTGCTATACATGTTTATTACGCAGAGAAAGTTTATTGAGGAAAGTAATTTCAAGATGCGAGGCCGTCAAGAATTTTAATCAGATTTTAACAGAAGATCTGAATTGCTTAGAGGATATGAAGGAAAATATAATCTTGACGAAATGGGAGCTTGATTCCGTCGTTATTTGCCTAGACTTAGAGCACTGGTGGAGTGGTTGTAGCCTTCCGATCCACAGGTCGTTAGTTCGAATCCCAGTGCACTAATGGATTTTCCATTCGGAAAACTAATATGCGCAATCAAACGGCGCAGGAAAACTTCGTGAGGAAACCGGCATGTCTAGGACATGCCTAAAAATTCGAAGACATCATTTATTCGAAAGGAGCCTCTAAAAGACGCACTTTAATCCTTTCACAACACTGATTCTTTCACCGGCAGTCATAAGCCCATACCTTAACCTGTTTGAGCTAATACAGGATGACCAAGAAAAATTCAGTGTCACGACAAGCAAGTAAGCCTAGACTTTACTGATGTTATAACTAGGTTACAATAAAATCAGAGTACTCGTAATTCTGTGTAACTATAACATAATTATTAATTCAATGCGGCAGAGATCGTCTACCTTCTGTTACAATGACGCATTTATCTACAATGGACGTTTTAAAATGATCCTTGTGAAAAAATGAATAACGTTTAATATACCGTACTTTAATTTTAAAGAAGTGCGTCATTTCATCCTACAGTTTGCAGCAAACGATTTGTTTTTACATACTATTCTAATAATGTAGATCAAGATTTTTTAATAATGCAGATCTACAACGTGTTCCGTAACTAGTAGGTATATTATCCCTATATCTAGTTTTTGTTAAAGTTATTTCCCGAACTTTTTCAAATCACCTGGTTAGGTTTGGTCTCTATCATCCTTAAAACTAACTATAGCCATCTATATGCTATAATATGCCATCACATTCAGAACCACAGAGCCCATGCCACGAAAATTCACAGCATATGGTAATCGTGCGACGGAACTCGAGTGGTTATTCCGTAATCATGGTAATCGCTCCGTAACATGTAATGGTAATTAATTGCCGTTGTACTACCTTCATGGCACGATAGTTTGATTTATTTTAAATTATTTTCAATGAGGCCAGCATACCTGATGCTCTCAGTCCTGGACCGGGGTGACCAGTCCTTGGAGTAAGAGGTCCCTCTCCGCCTCCCTCCTCCTATGGTTCTGCCAGTCTTCCATCTCTCCACGTGGTAGCGTATCGCGTGCCTCACTTCTGTGTTCATGAAGCAGTAGAACAGCGCTACTGTGAAACCCTGCCGATAAATAAGAGAATAATAGAGTTATAAGAAAAAACATAACGAAGGTTAAGTAGCGCATACGAATCAGAGGACGCGGTGTATAGGAACCCCATTCGGTGGACTGAGGATAAGTAATTAATTCTACTCCTAAGCCACATTTTTCGACATGGTAAGCACTTAGGTATCACACGTGAGCACCCACACACTTACTCATCAGACATAGGTATCTGCGAGTGTAGAGCTAAAATATTCGTGAAGAAAAAAGACCGTCAAAGCCCTATTAATCTCCAAATACAATATGTGGATTTGGAAGATAATAGGCTGGACGGTAGTTAAGTTAGGTACCTTTACCTACTTAAGCTACGGTACGTGGATTTTAATGAAATTCAAAATAATCAATAAATAAACATTCCGGACATATCACACACGGTCAACTGATCCCAAACTGAGACTGAGAGACCAGAGACATAATAGATATAGTTAACACCCAGACTCAGAACAAACGTCTGTGTTAGTCACAAATGTTTGTCCAGTGCGGGAATCGAACCCGCGACCTTCCTTGCGAAAATGGTTCCTTTAACCACGTACCTACACCACATGACCTAGAACCTAGAAAACGGTTTTCTTGTTTTATTTGTTCTCCATTATCACCTGCCTGAGGCTGCGCTGAAACTGGATCCATTGAAGGCTTTGTTTTTACATTTAATCGAAATTAGATCAAACATTACCGAATCATTGAGAACATAGAGTAAAATAACTGTCGCGATATGTAAGATATACGACATCAGTCCATTGCTTGCTTCTCTTGTCACTGTTTCTTTCTTGGTCATCCTGTATTAAGTCAGTAACCAGGTTGAGATATGGTAGCCCCAAAAAGGGCCCATGACCGTTGGCAGTCATCCGTGTGAGCATAGCATTCCTAGTGTAGTCTCCACCCCGTCAATTTTCTTATCTTGTTATGTGTGCACTGTGCAGCGACTTTTCTGAGAGTTCCAAGGAAAAGGAAAGAGCTTGAACGCCAGCGATAAGAGCTCTCGCAAAACCAACAGTGACAATTTCACCCTCTCGCTTAAAGTATAACAGGCTACGAGTGGGTTTGAACAAACATTTACTTACAAACTCTCATCCGGCTTACGATTTATATACGACGGCGGATTTCAGCGCCGAATATGCTAATTTTGATGATTGGGACTTTTTGGTACTAACCTACCGATTAACGTAAACTGAACTGAAGTATTAAACCGAATTGAACAATATTTAAATAGCTCTAGAAAAAAACGGAAAGAAAAAGGCGGATTTTCTATGGGTCTCCATGAATGACCTGAGACGTAGAAGAATGAACAGAAAAGAACCAGTCGTAGAGAGATGAATATTGCTTTCAATTTGATGGCCTCGATGTCACAGTTGTCACATGGTTGATGTCAGGCCGTGGTGGCCCCGGCTAAAGAATAGGCCTCTCCATATCTACCTATCCGCGGATGTCGTAAGAGGCGACTAAGGGAAAAAAGCTAGGGGATAGGCAGCAGCGTCCCTCATTTTAACAACGATAGCTCTAACTGCGCTCGCCAACCCGCATGCCCAGCGTGATGAGTATGGGCAAATCCCCCCACATGATAAGGAATTCGCTCTGTCTGTGGGGGAGGCCATAGTCAGCAGTGGACGTCGTACGGCTGAAATGATGATGATGATGATGATGTCACAGTTGAGTGCCCGTCTGAGGCACCGGTTAGCCGCTGCGGGACAAATTCGCATGTTCTGTTAATATTTGTTACGAGACTGGGTGTTGTGGTACCTAGTACTCGTAGTTTCTGATACCCACGATGTTTTTTTTTTTTTTTATACTACTGAGGTGGAAAACAAGCGTACGGCCCACCTGTTGGTAAGCGGTTACCGTAGCCTATGAGCGATTGCAATACCAGAGGCATCACGCACGCGTTGCCGACCCCTACCCCTTCCCCCCTAAAGAGCTCTGGCAACCTTACTCACCGCAGGAACACAACACTATTTGTAACAAATAATGTTATTTGGCTGCGATCTTCTGTAAGGCGGAGGTACCTCCCCAGGCGGGCTGCTCTAATTCAGAACGAGAAAATATCACTGTGCCCTACCTCCTCCTAAATATGAAATACTAGGATTCTCAGTATAAAATGATACTGAGAATCCTAGAGTGGGGTCAGGACTATGTGACCCCACACTAGAATTCACACTAGGACAGGTTTAAGTGAATGTTGGGTGTTATTTATTTATTTACCTATTATTTATTTCAAAACCCGATGCCAGATTTATGTCTACTCAACCGAAAATGTGGATCGCGTTTCTAACTTCAGGCTTATGCATCACTTCTTTGATGAAAATACTCCTCTTTGGTTTACCTATCGGGCTTTCCAAGTTTAACTTTAAAACTGGCACAATTTCAAATTGTTTCAATATAAAAGTTTCGAGTCTTGAGTCGAAACTCGGCATCTGCAAATACAATGCTCTATGTTTCGGATGAACGGAAATAATAAATATTCCGGACATATTACACACTGTCAACTGATCCCAAACTAGGCATAGCCTGTACTATGGGTACCAGAGACTGATATACATACCTAATAGATATATATTTAACACCCAGACACAGAACAAACATCTGTGAATCACACAAATGTTTGTTCAGTGCGGGAATCGAACCCGCGACCTCTAGCGCAGAAGGCAGAGTTACTAGCACCTGAGCTATGAGGCCCATCGTAGCTCAGGCCACCAATGTTTATTGAGGTGGTTTCAGGCAGCTGTACCTTATTCCGTGCGATTCGGTGGCGTAGCGAGCGGGTGCGCGGGTTCGATTCCCGCTGTTGGACAAAAGTTTGCATGATTTGCAAATACGAGGGGATAAATTGTAACACGCTGGTGCTAGTTACTGGGATTACTGCAAGCGACTTATGGCACAAACTTCAAGCATAACTCATAAGCCTATATACTATTTGATTGTTCCCTAGAAACTTTGCAAGTTGAAGTGAGCGGTATATTTGAAGGGAATGTTGTATTTCAGAAGAAAAGCTTAAGTTCCAGGGTTTAAAGCGGTGGGCGGTTAGACTTAAGCCGATTAACAGCGGCTTACGGTTATTTAGATGAAAAGTTGTTTTTTAATGAGCAGAGTATAAGTTTACAGCGAAGGTTTGATGAGCGTCTCAAAATGGTAGTATTTTGGTGGTACTTACGCATTTTATTATAAGACCATTATATTGATGTACGTCCAAAAATAAGTGGACTAAAATTATTCTAACGGAGCGCCAACCGCGGTTGTAATAATTATCTTAGTGACGTCCGCGATTACAAAAATAAAAGAAAAAAAAACATGAGGGTATTGATAGGAACTTAGTTCACTGTCCGTTGCCGATTTCGTGATATCCTTCCATATATTCAGAGCACTATTATTGCAGTAGTTCTTGAATTTAAATCTATTGTTATCCATTGTTATCATTGACTGGCCTCATAGCTCAGTTGGTAGTAACTCTGCCTTCTGCGCTAAAGGTCGCGGGTTCGATTCCCGCACTGGACAAACATTTGTGACAAACACAGATGTTTGTTCTGTGTCTGGGTGTTAAATATATTATGTATATCAGTCTCTGGTACCTATAGTACAGGCTATGCCTAGTTTGGGATCAGTTGATCGTGTGAATATGTCCGGAATATTTATACATATATTTTTTTATTGTATCGGATAGCGAGGTTACTCACTACCACCACACTAACTACTCAGTTAAGCGTTACCTGTGTGGACAGCATCAGAGCTCGCGTATAGTCAAACGCGTGGGCGAACCACGACTCGTCGTTCGGACCCCACAGCACCAGAAGGTACGTTATGCCCAGCAGTGGGATTAGCACTAGCAGCGCTTTAGTGGCCTTGCGGTACTGTTGCGTTTCTAACGTGTTTGCTGACCGGAGTTTTGTGATGAGCACCTGTGGATGAAGAAATATATATTTTGAAGATACTGCTTGCTGGCTTGTCATGTGAATGAAGGATGACCAGAACGAACCAGTGGGTTCTAGTCATCCTACATTAAGAACCAGTAGGTTCTTTTTGGTCATCCTTCATTAAGGTCGGTGAGCGAAATAGCCTGTGTGATGAAAAGATTGAGGTGCGCCTCTTTGAGGCTTACTTTCAGCACTTTTGGTTCTAGTTATGTCGGATTCCTTACGAAGTTTTCCTTAACCGTTTGCTTATAGCGCACATAAGTTTTCCGAATAGAACATCCATTGAACATATTTTCATGATCCTACTCAGTGGTGGATTTGCAGTCTTGGCCGCTCTAGGCCCCAGGCCATGAGCCGCCCTTTGCTCAGCATCATTAGAGTAGGTACATAATGAATTTACTTTATTGCCAACTTTATCTATATCAGAAATTTAATTAACTATTGCTACTAATTTCTAAAAATATTCCGAGATGATGAGATTTTCTACGACAATTTCTACAAATTTTTGCCGTCCCTAATATCTGGCCGCCCTAGGCCCGGGCCTACTGGGCCTGAGGGCAAATCCGCCACTGATCCTACTTACTTCTACCTGCTTCGCTCCCCTGGTTGCATATATGCTATTCTAGGTGAAAAACTTTATCTATTCCAGGTTCCAACGAAATCGATTGAGACGTTACGGCGTGATTGAGCAACAAACATCGTAAACATCTAAAGATCCTCACATTAAAGCTACAGAAATAGAGTTAAATTCATCTCACCCACATGATCCTGATCAGGAAAAAGAGATTGAGCGCCACGGCGGCCAGCGCCGGGGCCTTGTGGATCCAGTCCACTTGGTGCTCATGCATCCATTTGCACATCTTCGCCTCGCCTGCTACAGTCATCTGCATAAAAGGAATTGTAAATTTAGTTGTACGGAATTGCAGCCGTACGACGTTCACTGCTGTACATGTACCCCACAGTTTTCCAGAGCGATCGATATTTTGCGGCGTGTACCCAATGGATCCCATAAATATTTAGGTATTAGGTCGACTTTCCATCTAGCGGGGAGATGTCCTACGATGCGCTTTCCGGTGCTTTGACACTCGAGAATTTTTCTGCCCCAACCTCTGAGAGCCTATTGTAAAGTATAAAATGATATTCATCATGATCATCATCATTTCACTGCTGAAATGACCTTACCAGAGCGAATACCTATCATGTGGGGGAATTTGCCCATACTCACCTAGCAGGGCATGCAGGTTGGCGAGAGCTATTTTTTTTGTGAAATTAGGGGACGCTGCTGCCCATCCCCAGCTTTTTTCCCTTAGTGGGCAGATATGGAGGGGCCTATTCAGTTCATATGAGGATCATTTTAATACAAGTTTCAGATGACTTATCGCACGCCGTTTGAACATGGCCTAATGCTGCTAAATAATAAAGTTAAAACTTTATGCAGCAAAGCATTGTAGCAATAAATAAGTGCACATCTTGAGAGCATCGATCTGAATAATTCGTTTCAGATTCAGCTGTCCACGTCCGGTCCGATTGTGCCCATTTAAATATTTCCCCGGACGTGTTTGAACAAATCTTGAGCACCAGAAATATTTTGGGATCGATTCTCCAGAGATTTGAGGGCCGAAACGTTACTATGGGGTTTAATGGTTGACCACGTCTGAAATACCTATCAGGTATAAAAATATTTAAATCAAACAGAACCAGGTACATTATAGATACCTGTCTATTACCAATCGACCAACCTCGCTGCCCACCTTCTCGTAGTTAGACAACCTGGTTTGTCGGTTGATAGGTATATATACCTACTTACTAAGGGATAAAAAATCATGATTTTATTTAGTCAGGATTTTATCGGTTCGGCGCGTTTTATATGGACTGGATAGTTGAACACGTCGTCTAGTTTAAAACCATAGCCTAGCTTAGCATAATCTTTACCTAATCCTCACTACTTAGGTATTTACTTCGTAATAAATTTAGGGTAAAGTTGAGGACTAATTAGATTTACAGTAAAACCGCTGATATTGAATGAAAACTTTACTAAGGATTATGAAATTTGGCGTTACAATAGTTTAGAACGTAGGTACTAGGTTATTTTTATCATTTCTGACAACCAAAGGTGATCTTCAACTGGTGGTGATGAAAGGTGAGACTTCATAGAATAATTTCTTCGCATTTAGGTTCGTTCGGAAACCAAACAATTTTAGTTTTTTACCTCACTCGTTCTCTTAGAACATAGCCATAACTTTAAAGCTAAAATGCACTGTAGCCTGCAGAAATAAAACTTAAAGTGGCCTGTATCGCGTGATCCCCGGGAACCATATTCCGCTTGATGGGTGGGTTATTTACAAGTCGTCGTGTATGTTCGTTATTAAAATCATTATTTCACCCCATCAGCTGTCGTTCCTGGTACTATGCTGACGCAGCTTCTCGCTGTCACCCATATGGATACGAACACTGCTGGAGCGCCTGAAAAAAAAAGGAATTAATGACGAAAAATAGTCTCCATATGATTTGACTGGCCTCATAGCTCAGTGGGTAGTAACTCTGCCTTCTGCGCGGATTCGATTCCCGCACTGGACAAACATTTGTGTGATAAACATAGATGTAAGTTCTGTGTCTGGGTGTTAAATATTTATCTATTATGTATATCAGTCTCTGTTACCCATAGTACAGGCTATGCCAAGTTTGGGATCAGTTGACTGTGTGTAATTGATAATATTATGTCCGAAATGTCCGGAAATTTTATTATATTAGTAAGTACTAAAAATATGAAGCAAATATAAAATATGTGAAGTATCGATACGAAAAGAAGAAGTGGGTATGAAGGATTTCGCATAATCCACAAAATAGGAAGAAGTAATAGCCTCCGCCACTTCTGCGTTTGTTATTTACCTACAAAACCAATGTCATGAAGTCACTGGCACGTAATACATTGCGTTCTTACACCGCGGTGCTTTTACAGGTTTAGGTCACTTGCCCGTAATGTAAAACTATTACGTTACGTCCAGTTGTGATAGTTTCTACTATAATTATCTTTGCTGGTAGGTACTAAGTTCAACTATTTTGTGGCATTATCGTGTTGTACGAATTAAAAGTGTAATTAGGTAGAAACTCACCCCAACCTATTGCTGTATACACTTGTAATTTAATATTTTCAGCCGTGAAGGTCTCAACGACTAGCATATACAGATAAAGACCTGAAAAAAAAAGAAAAAAAATCAACTGCATTTAGTTTTTGCATCGAGTGGTTAAAACAGAGTCAAAAATGAATTTTTTATACTACCTGCTCGTCAATGCCATATCATGTGTCATGCAAACCTTTCCTAAAGTAAGTCATTACAGCCCTACGGTCTAGCCGGGTCATAATGTTGTACTGAATTTCATTATTTCCCATGGGACATAATGTGATTTGAATTTGGAATGCAACCCATGTAGTTTTGCTTGATCGAGGTTGGTTTCAAAAATGTTTGGGTGCAATGAGATTTTATTCTAACTAGGCTGTATATTAACATTTTCTTTGCACTGCCTACAAATTAAAAAAAAGAAAAACATGAAAACTTTTTTACGAAATTCATTTTCACCCGCGCACGAAGAAGGATGTATTCGAATGTCGAACTGACCACTACAGAAAAGACTACAAAAAAAGAAAAAAGGCGCCAAGCGCTCAAACTGCTGTGCTGTTATCTACACCGAAATTCAGTTTCGATTCAAAAAATCTTCTAAAAAATATCAAGTGACGGCGACAGTGATTTTGATTCGACTCCAGAATGCATACAATCTGAAGCCTCTGGTATAGTTGGAAACTTACTTCCAGAAAAATCATTTCTGTCTATTTAACAGTCATTGTTTTCAATTGCCTCGCAGAAAGTATAAAAAGTAGAGTATGCATCGCGGGCTTAAATGTGTATTTGTCTTGGGCGATCTTGAACCCCCTCGTACTCAGGATTCTTGCCTTAACTCCCTCGCTCCGCTCAGGAGTTAACCATAGAATCCCTCGTTCTCGGGGTTCAATATAGCGCCCTTGACATAATACACTACTTTAAGCCCTTGTTGCATAATCTACTATTTTTTGTATGTATTTAAATGAAGTAAAACAAAAGAGGCCACATGTTCATTTTTTTAAACATAAATTCCTATTAGTTTTGATATAAGGATCATTTTTCCATCATAAAAAGGAATTCGAAAAAAGTGGTCTGAGGGGGGTTTTTACAATCATGCATTCAATTAGCTTCGCTAATTACTACGCCGTGTAATGGATGGGGCACAATCAAATACTCGCATCTACATTAAAGTTTTAGTGAACTCATTCACGCAGACGAAGCTGGGGTTTTTATCTGTTACTGTGCCCCGATCGCGATACGGCCCGGCCCAGGCGATCATTCTCTTAAAATAATGGGTTATTTTTAAAATTAGCAAACCCTTAGGTAGAATCAAGTAGGCAAGCAAAGAAAAAAAAATGTTTTTCTCTTATCTGAGTAAGTTACACAATGTAAGTAAACAAATAGGTAGTTAATTGATTCAGGCGTGTCTGCGAAAGAACATTCTGAGATATTAAATAGACAAACAAATATATCATCATCATCATCAGCCTGTAGAAGTCCGATGCTGGACATAGGCCTCCCCCAAAGAGTTCCATGACGAACGGTCTTGAGCCTTCTCCATCCACCGACTTCCCGCAACCTTCACAATGTCGTCGGTCCATCGGGTGGGGGGTCTTCCAACACTGCGTCGCCCGGTTCGTGGTTGCCATTCGAGAACCTTTACTCCCTAACGGTTATAACAAATATATAGTAGGTACTTATTCCTCTAATCTATTCCTCATAAGCTTTGCATGGCTTTTTATTGCGGGCACTGCATGAAGTGTCTAATTAATTTATATACAAAACATTTTTTTTGTTAATAATATTGCGATGGAAATGATTGCATCTTAATTTTCGCAAAAACTTAGCATTTTTACCTCATTAGCTGAAGAAATCGACACATCCCTTGCGGTTTAGGGAGTGGGTGGTGGGGTGCATTTATTTTATTTTATTTTTATTTATTCGGGACAACAAACAATTGCACTCATATATTACTTAACTTAATTAAAGTAGGTACTATAGTTCTTAGAGTGTAATCAGCCCCGTTGTCCACGGATTTGGTAGAAAGAGGGCAGTAGTAATGTGAACAGAATAACAAAAAAAAAGAAAAATGCTGTTGGTAGATCTAACATTTTGTCATCCTATAAGGACGTACAAAACAGTCTACCCACCAACTACAGCTGAAATTTAAACTATCTAAATTCTAAATAATCAGACAGCATAGTGTCGTGTATATGTTTTTAAACGAACCTGCTGAGATTTCAAAGAATTCAATGTTTGTGAAGTGATTGTTAAATGATCATGATTCTAAATAAAGGTGCACGCTCACCAGCGTTCGTTTTACAGGGAGTTGGTGCGAACAAGTAGTGTTCACGAGTCGAGTATTTAATAAATAACCCTGCAAATTTATCACTTTCAAATAAACAGAAATATTATGCGTCTTACCTTCAACAAGAATCCAAAAGAAATTCGTTAAATAGAAGTAATGCATGCATATCACTAACACCATACACGAGGGATTATCCTGTTGAGCTTCATCTGAATAATTCTGTGAATAGAAAAAACGCACATTATACAATTAAGAAAGTTTGGATATAATAATTATCATCATCATTTCAGCCGTTGGAGGCCCACTAATGAACATAGGCAGGCCTCCCCCATTGATTTACAGCGCGACCCACCTTGTACTATGGAACGCTGCTGGCCATCTCCTAGCTTTTTTCCTTTTGTCGCCTTTCACGACATCGGTAGAAATGGAGGGTATATTTTGCACATATATCATCAAAATCATCCGCCACTATCAGCCTATTGTCATGACAGAAGGTTTATTTCGGCGTGAATGATATACGCACGCCATGGCGACAACAATGATTTTACTTGCCGACTTAAAAATTAATAAGCTTACGTACTTTTGAATTAAATTAATCCCTTTATGTTTCTAGCATTCATAATTTAACGGATGAATTGTATAAATCCGTAATACCATAATTAAAGGGCCCTGTTTGTTCAATTTTGATAAAAAATCAAGAATACATTTTAACATGAATAAATCTTTTTGGATTTGAATTATGAACATTTGTTACAAGCTTTCTCTTCTTTCGGATTTTAGGATATTCTCTTGTACTTAGTTAGGCAACCATACTTTCAAACGAGATAGAGAAGAAAAAACCAGTCGCCCAAGTACGAATAATTCACGACAGCAGTTTTTTTTTTTTTTGTTGTTTTTCCCCTTTCGGGATGGCTATGGCATCTAGGCCTTACCGCCAAGTCTTACGTTTATTTTTCCTTGTTATTTTTATTCTTTCGTCTTTATTTTTCATCTTATTCATGGTCAAGTCATCGTCAAGTCAAGTTCAGTTTTAGTAAGATATGATGGTATTATTTTACTAAAATCTCGAGGGACCTCTTAGCGCCAACTCGAAAAATGATACACGCAATCATTCTATTTCACTTCACTTGTGCGGTTTACTCAAACAATAATACGCAAAACACCACCATAATTACACAATATTATTCAATTTAACACTAGTTTTGTAAAATAAATTGAGAGCACAACATCACTTCGCAAGTTCCCGCCAAAAAAAGTCTCACGACAGCAGCGTTACGATACGATAGCAAATGTCAGTTATTAGCCAATCAAAAATAAAGATTTCCAGCATCGCCGATGTCTTTGGCTAACATTTGACATTTACTTTCATATCGTAAGCGTGTAAATATCATGTATGTGCGAGCCACAAAAAAAAAAAAACTATCATGAATTATTCGTGCTTGGGTCTCAGTCGATTAAAGGGCTAGCAAAAGTTAAGTAATTTAATAAAGTGAAGGACGTTACTTACTTGTACAACTAAATTTAGTAGCCAGCTACAAGCTGATAAAATATACGTAGACATAAGATTCGTGTGAATTGTATTCCTTAGACATCGAAGATCCCTGGAACAAAAACACTTATTTACCTAGGTGTAAAATTCTATATAATATTTATTAAGGCGATAAACGATTTAATAACATAATTAAAACTAATTGATGAAACGAAATCCTTAACTATTTACTAATCGATAAAAATATTATATCTACCTACATATTTTTTAACCAGCGTCATTCGAATTATGGTTTAGTTGTATCGCATTACCGGTTCAAGGTGAAGACGAGGATTAAAATACCGTTTGTTCAATAATTTTGGACAGCATTTGCATACTTACTGACCTAAATAAAAAAATCGACTGAACTATTTTTGATCGCAAATTAAATTGGTAAGTAAGCCATCATACACGATATTATTTTAACTAATGGTGGTGTGGAAGGTGTGATTTTATATAAGTGAGTGCATACTCATGTAGACTACTATATACTCAGTAGTTTATTATTTGTCAATGACCCTTTTCAGAGTCACTCAATTAGTTACTAATCCAAACTAGTGTGATAAGGAAAGAAAAGTGAACATGAAGTGTGTGTGAGAGAGAAAAAGAGTCTACAGTTATCAAATTCCTATCAACCTGTAAGCTCATCCACTCTCACATTCACGTCACAAATCTTATCCTAATACCCTAATCCACTTCACAAAGCCTTGTTCATATTGCTTTCATGTTTACACTACTTGGTGTAAGGTACGGGGAGTAATAGTTATGTAGCTATGTTTGGCTTGTCTTTGCTAGGATTGCTCCAAAATAGCTAAATCGTGCTAGTTACGAAGTTCGGACATCTAGTACCTACCATTAGTAAATTAGTACTGTAAGTCCGACCAAAAATCTGAAGTGTACATCTCTTTCATTACCGTAGAGCTCTCGATAGTGTTCTCTGTCAAAATAACGAATTCAACAATAATCACCCCATCCCAATGTTTTCTTCACCGTTTTAAGAACGTGTTATGGCGCATTTAATTTTTCGAATAGAAAAACTAATTTGTTCACGACCGGGTTCGCACCCACAACCTTCCGATAAGTCAGGTAACCCCCCATTAGGATAACACGACCTAAAGACCGAATATTATTCAGTCTTTGATATGGGAATGACCGTAATATATCCTGACAGATCAGCGTAGCTCGGCTCCGGTAGGAAGAACGGAATGAACGTGTTTATCATTTATCATCATTATTTCGCGCCGGGCTCGAATTATTATGTCTGTTTCCGAATATTAAAATGTACTAGAATACTAGAATGGAACGCGTTCTAGGAATAGTTCGTTCTAGTTAATTGGTGGGAACAGTCTACAACAAGTCTACACAAGACTTGGTATATTTTGTAGACTAGCTATGAAAACGTAAACAAATACCTACCATATTTCGTAGACGTTCTTAGAAAAAAAGCTACGAAATAATAATAATAAGACATTTTTTACAAAAACTAAAAACAGACTTCAAATTCCTGAATATTTACAAGATTAATATCAACCTTTTTTTTTGTTATCAACCTCTTTGCGTTTTGCTACTACTGAGGATTACACTGGCCACCTAAACTTTCAAATAAAAAACAAAAGTAAGTATGACATTCATTCATCATCAATAATAACCTCTTACGGTACTGACTGACTGACTGACAATCAAACGTAGCATTTATTCTCTTTGAAAATCAACGCAGCGCCTACTAAGAGTATGAAATTTGCGGAATCTTCCTGTTGTAACGTATGGGTGCACTGAAAGAAATTCCCGACACACAACCCATAAGTTTAAAGTTTATGTAAAATTAGCAGCAACCGAACGAAGTCGCGGCGATAGCCATTACACGGTCGACAAAAAAAATATTCGGCAAGTGGTGATTTCATGAGATGATGGCGTTTTTTTAAGTTTTACGGGACAAGTAGCAATCCCTCAGGAATTAAATTAATATGGGACCACCCCGGGATCATACTCCATACACCAACGAAAGAATTATCAAAATTGGTTTAGTATTGGCGGAGACATCGTGTAACATACACACAAAAAATATAAAAAAAATATTTAAAAAAATACAGCCGACTTGAGAACCTCCTCCTTTTTGAAGTCGGTTAATAAAATAACTGCATACTTAGATAGAATTAACAACGGGTTTTTTAACGAATGTAATTCCTTTTTTTTTTAATAAATTGACCAAGATTACTGCAACGCAGTAACTATGCCTCGCGAACGTTAAAAAAAATACTGCTTACATTTATATACGAATACTTAATTAACTTCACATAAATAAAAAATAATTGGCTTACATACATATGATTCTTGTTCATTATACGTTTATTATATATTTTAAATAAAAAATCATTTCATAAAAAAATATAATGACTGTTTCATAACTAGGTAATTACACTTTTGTTGCTCCATTTACCAAATGCTTCAGGCAGTTTGTGATAAGCCTTGGTTCCCTTAGAGAACCAGTGCCGTACGCCGTTGTATCTCGTCACAATCTTGTGACGAGATTATAGCTTAGGTGGCAACTCGCCAAGTTAAAAGCTCGCTGGCCTGGGCGAGCTTACAACATACCTGTATGGATTGGGATTGCAATCAATGACTGTCAATCACCGAGACGGTGGACGGCGCCGTTCCCTTGGGAAACGAAGGCTTTAAAAATAATCAAATTAGGCATGGTCTATTATTCCTACAGTATAGCTACCAAAGTTAGATTTGTTTTTGTTTCTGAACTTAGATTTAACGTTATGAAGATTGATCTTTCATTAGCTAGAGGCTTTTCATTTTAACCTTCAAATTAAACTTTGTGACTTTGTTGACTTCACTATAACAAATTAATGTCTCTAATGAAACTAAGGTCGTTTACGTATTAGGCTTTGGCTAAACTTATGCGACTAAAGAGCCTGTGGAGCGAGAACGTTCCTTGCAAGGCGGTCGCATTTTACTCTGAGATGTGATATGAGTGATTATGAATAAGCGGCATAAATTGGGGTCAATTCTTATTACAAGTTTACAACGTTTAACGTTCTATTCAGGTCTAACTATGGTTCAGTTCCGAACGCGGTCCAAATATTGGCGTAAAAGCTATTCTTCTTAAAACCTGACCTAACTGAATTGCAACTTATTCTTCTATATTTAAACTTAATATCCATGTGAAAAGCTGTACATTTTCCTAAGAGAATAAGATAAAATGAAACTTAAGCCGAAAAGTTGCGCTCAAATGCAGCCGCTAACATTATTTACCTATATGTGTCGAAATTTTTGCGGAATAGGAGCTGGCGAACGTTTGACGTTTACGAATGGTTGTCATAATATATTCGATCGATCCTTAGCTTTGACTGAAATGTAACTGAAACTGAATCGTTATTAAAGAGCCCAATACGAAAACACCTAAAGCCAACGGTGCTGCGCTTCGATTGTAATGGATTGAAAAGTTTGTTAGTAAATTCACCCCCTGGGCCCCAGAGGCCCGAGTTCGTGAGTGTTCTTTAGCGTGAGACGTGAAAAGTATAGCTTACCGTTTTTGGATGGTGTCACTAAGATCGAGCCTACAAAAACCGTTTTCACGTCTCATGGTGACAAGTGAGTAATTCACTTACATTACGGATGCGGGCCTTATTAATGTAGCAGCAAAAAACGCGACCACGACGCGGGAGATAGTACATAAGCGATGTTACGCGTTGTAGTTTTTTTTTTTTTTTTATACTACTGAGGTGGCAAACAGGCATACGGCCCACCTGTTGGTAAGCGGTTACCGTAGCCCATGAGCGCTTGCAATACCAGAGGCATCACGCACGCGTTGCCGACCCCGAACCCCCTCCCCCTAAAGAGCCTAGTAGTTGGTCTCGTTTCGCTGACGCCCGCTTTGGTCGAGTATGTTTGGCCGAAGCTTTACGCTATTCTCATGTTCAGCTGCGCTAAAATGTTTTTGAAATTAAAATTTGTCTACATAATATTTCACTATGCTTTCAGCCAGTTTATACTCATGGGACCTCAAAATCTAATCTTTGATACAGAGCAACATAATTGTACTTTTGCTTTTGTTTCGAAAGACGGTCGCTGAAGTCCCAAGGTATTTTCAACATGTAACACAGACGATGAGCACCAGTTAATAGAATCGCTAGCGAGTCTCTACCCTGATGTTGTTGGACAATCTTTGAACTTTTCTAAGATAACATGCAAACTTACTAGTTTTTCTATTAATTTAGAAACTTTTTTAACAGGTTTACTTTTCAGCGATTTTATGTAGTCGGTGACGTAAGTTGACAGTCTCAATTATTTAAAGTTCGAATTTGTGTAAAATGTTGCTGATACACTTGCATTTGGGTAGCAATAAGACGTCATGGCAGGGCTCCAGAGCTCAAAAGAATACAAATAGAGCTGGCTTATTTGGCCGGGGTACAATTTCTGAGCGGGAGCAACTTGTTTGCCAAATCTACCCTGATATTGTTAGGCCTTTATGTTTTCACTCCACTCGCACGGATAGCAGCCTGCCATTCATTTCACAGAAAAAGCTATCAACAAATTGTTTCTCTTATGTTTCACCTCAAAACGATTCTCTCATCAAAACTCCTCACATGATTATTACATTCCTGTCTATAAATAATCGTAACATTCAATAAACATCCTACACAATTTTATACTTTTACTGTCGCAGCTGCTAGCTTTAGCCATTAAGACCTGCTTGCATCTATAGAAGTCATTAGTGCGAGTGATTAAGTTTAGCACTAAACATGACATGTTTGGATCATAACTGATTAGTGCGAGTGATTAGTTATTAGCGAAGTTGAGTGATTTGGAGCGTGTTTTTTTTTGCGGGTAAGCTCCCAGCTTCCCTCCCGCCTTCATTTCACTCGCGACATCCCCGCTGCTAAATAGGTTTGGAAGTGTGCTAATATGTAGTATTCAGTTTTTAGCGCTTTGCAGATGGGCGGGCAATGTGGTACAAAGATCAAACCTATAAAGTGCAGGATTCAAAAATAGAAGAGCTCGTGAAGTGGTACTTCTGAGATTAACTAATACCTACTATGAATATTCCTGTAGTTGCAAACGCATTTGTTCGTCCATTTCCAAAGTTGTCCAATGTCCGAAATATACGCAACCGTTAAAATGTATTGGATATTATTTGCACTACATGTAGGTATGCACTACACACTCTCAATAATCACTAGTCACTAATAGCTGATTAGTGACTACGATGCACTCGCACGTATCAATGTCAAAACATGCCTTTACAATATTTTTTGCAGACAGTGTCATTGGCAGTGCTTGCGTGTGTTATGTCTGCAATGCTTGCGTTAATGAGCTGCAAAAAACAGCCGGCTTAACGAGTTTCAAAAAGTCTTTTTACAACCGATTTTCAGCTTTAAGTCCCAGTCTCGTTTGAATGCGGTTTTGGTATAATTAAGGATAATGCAAATGAGCGGTTTGTATTTCGCGATACGATGTCACACCAATTTGTGTTCACGACGGAATGTTACCACAAGCGTGCGCTGTGTAGTTTTCATTTTCGGATTTTAAATGGGAATATAAAGTACCCTGCTCTGCCATACACTCGGCGAGTAGCGATGGAAGGAGGCAGAGACGGTAGTGTGGCAACGTTACTCGTCATGCCGCCGCTCGTAATACCCACCTATTTAGTTGGATTTTTTTCCGCTTGTCAAAAGACCGGCAATATGAGCACGAGCTGTTAAGGACCATATCAAGATTGCTGAAAGGTGAAATTTGAATGCGAAGGATGCCCATATGTAACGCAGTTGATTTGTATGTGGCCGTCTATGAAACATCGTGGCAGCGCGAGGAACAGTGCCAGGAGAATAGTATGGCTATTGGGGCAAGTATAGTGGAAGTGGGCCTGCCCCAATTCAGGGTGTGCCCCGATTGTTTTTTTTGACATAAAAACCATGTAAGCAATTCTCGTAGTACATGCAGGGTTGAATATAAAAATTTATAGCTTAAAATAACAGGAGACTTAGAGATCTTCTATTGTCGTGATTTGGACACACTAAAAATAAATCAATGGCAAATTCTATAAAAATAAGTTTGATTTCAGTTAGGGGGGAGTGAAAGTTCCAAATCCGACGCCCGCACGACGATTGAGAATACTAGCATCAACATACATACTATAAATGTATAGTACTTTCAAAGTTACACGACAGCTGGTAAATAAGGGTTGTTCCTAACTGTGAAAGCGTTACCAATATGGAAAATGTTCTGACAGGCTTATTGACATGCCCCGAGGTCGTATGCCGACAGTACCTCGGAGCTTGAATAAAACATTATATTTTTCGTTATCCCACAGCCCACACCTAGGGAAATACCTACTAAGATTTTATCCTATTAATTTACGACTCAGGACTAAAAATTATCGGCGCTTCGACTCAAAGGAACATCCCGAAGATTTTCGTCAGGTGAGATGTGGATTCTGTAGCTTAGTTAGTACTACAACCCCGTATCTAAAGGAGATCAGCGGGTTCGAATTCCGCCTGAATAGGTAATTGTTGGTTTATTATAAAACCTAAACATTATATTGGTTGCACTAGTCGTTCGTCAGTAGTTTTGATTACGAAAAAGCTTTTCGTAATAAGAATATTTTATATTTTATTTTTTAAGACGAGCTTACACGACAGGACCACACGCGATTCGTCGCATATGTCTGAAAAGTACGTTCTACTGCACTATAATGGAGAGAGTAGTATTTTTTCGCCTGTCGTCAATTCTATCGTGTTGTGTAGTGTGAAAACGCTGTAAATCCATAACGCATTCCCGCCTATCAGTAGGTAAAGGTAATAAAATCAAGCAATAAAGTTCGATATGTTTTAAAATAAAATCACTCTTGTAATAAAATAGATGCAGTGATGACGTATGGCACTGAGACTTGGTCGCTAACTATTGGTCTCATATACAAGCTCAAAGTCGCGCAACGGGCTATGGAGCTATGCTCGGAGTTTCATTGCGTGACCTAATCCGAAACGATGAAATCCGTAGAAGAACCAAGTCAACGACATACGATAGCTCTCAGAATTGCTAATATAGATGCTATTATTCCTGTCCGGCTCACCACAGAGTCGGCAACATGACTGGTTAACACTGAATTCCAACTCGTTACTGATTCGATGAAAACAGAACTGGTGCTAATTATCCTGCTACTGTACGTTCACTTTGCAATTTTCCTTTCAAACAAAGAGGTCGAATGCAAACATAAAATTTGAATTGGTCACGTCATGCTTATTTTTCAGGGAAAATCGTGCGATAAAATAGAAATATTATTCATGAATCGTTGTAATAACATTTTGGTAAATGTCTAGTCATTTGATGGAATCGCCTAAAAGTGGTGATGGGGGTCAGAGTCGCATTTACGTAGAAAGCATTTACTGGTGATATATTTATCGAACAACTAGCTTGCGCCAACGTGGTACCTAGGTAAAAAGTAGTAGTAGTATACTATACTAGTAAACTACTAGTAGTAGTAGTACTAGTATATATGCTATTCAAGACTAAAATCTATCTTGGTGCCGAATTTTCTCCTGATCCGTTCAGGCGTTTTGGCGTTATTTATATTTGGTTTTCAAATGGTACTATTTTCGTTGTTTCTCAAAAACCATATGGCCAAGAATAAAAATAATAATTGTTTGGCAATGCATGAAAAAAGCTCTTTCACATGACACCCCTTTCCATCTATTTATATTTTTATGTCGCGATATTAACCAACTTCAAAAAAAGAGATTACAAAAACAAATTTCTTCAACAAATAATGTCATGACAATCGGCGGCCTGTTTCACGCGTAAAATGTGCCAGAGTCGTTAGGGTCGAGTTGAGATAATGGTAGCTGGAACAAAATCATTACCATGAGGTATTTCAGTAATGACTACTATAATCAAAGTGCATTTATGATTGGATTGGCTTGCCATTGAAGTTAGGATTTCAATATACCTACCAAGGCGTGCTGGTTTTATTACTGGTTCTTTCCTTGGTACTGCATTAAGTGAGTTTGAGGTATGCTAAAAAGGATATCTACCAATGAAATTGCTATTATGCCTTTTTTTTATTATGAACATTTTAGGATGCCACGGTGTAACGATTTATTAAAAAGTAATACCTAATCTTGAAAATCGTATTACATACCTATACAATAAGAGCAAATCGCTAGGATTTTACAAGGTGGTTCATAATATGTATACTACCCCGGCTAATTCTACACCCAATTGCAAAAAAAGACTGTTCTACGACTTTAAAAAAAATTCATTGAAAAACGCTGTGCAAAAGTCAGCTGTTTTTGGGGTTAAATCGGTACAAACTCTATTATTCAGCTGTTTTAAGTAGCAATCTTCGGTTTAAAGAATATTTGTTTAGTCAAGAAATGACAGAATTTCACTTAGACAAAACTTAAACTAAGTATTAATTATCTGCAGTGAGCATGCTCATACTTAAGAAATAGCAAAATTATAACTATAAACAAGGTAAATAAGAGAGTGTAGTCTAGAAATACATCATGAGTACTTATATATATATTGATGTAGAACTTCTCGTAAATACCTACGTTTAATGATTAGATATAAAGACCAAATAGAACTAATTTGGAAAAGATTGGATAAACTCTAAAATAAAATATTGATTATTTATTTTCGCTAATATTTTATATTTTTGTTGATAGAATAAGCCCCTTTCAGGATAGTAGGACTAGTTACGGAACACGTTGTATAAATTTAGAACTAAATGTGGTGGATATCGGTCTTAGTGCAACGTTGCTTAATAATTTTCTTTCAACAAATAATTTCTTTTCCAAAAATTGTATAAAAGAGGCGACGAATCAATATGTGTCACATGAAAACACAACTTTTGACAGGTTCCCGATTCGGCGTTTCCGCAATGTATTGTGTATACCCGCCCTTACAAACTTATTCGCAATTTAGCATCGTCACTATGAAGCATGAGCTTTAGAAATCGAAAACATATCTCTATGTTGAAGTCTCTACTTTTTAGATTTGCTGATAGACTTTATTTTTGTGAAAAACTCGCTTTGTGTGGTGTAAGTACATATCTTTAACAAAATGTTTATAAAATAGTGCCTGCATAAGTTTAAAAGTAAAGATGGTATTGGTACAGTAAAACACAGTAAAATTGAACTCAAAATTGAAAAGGAGTATCTAAGAGGCGTAGTTTAATCCTTTCACCACATTGGTTCTCTCACTAACTGTCATCAGCCTTTTTCAGGGCCCCCATACCTCAACAAGGTCAGTTACCATTATGTAGGATGACCAAGAATGAACCAGTGACACGACAAGCAAGCAACATATTTTAGATGACATATTGCATGCCGTTTGAACACGGATTATCAACGTGCGTGATGCCTCTGGTATTGCAAGCGTACATAGGCTACGGTAACCACTTACCAACAGGTGGGCCGTATGCTTGTTTGCTACCTTAGTTGAATAAAAAAAAAAAAAAAAAAAAAAACAGACTTACAGCCAGCACTTACTTAAAATAGAGAAACACGAAGACCGCGAGGCTCAGCACTGCTAGGCTTAGCGAGTACCCGGCGATGTAGATGAGACTGGTGACGTCAGGCGCGGCAACGTTCGCCATTCGCTCCGTGCAGTTGGTGTAGTCGGAATAGTTGTGCCATACGCCGTCCAGGCATAGTCGGGTAGCATTTTCTGAAATAAAACTAAATATTATTACTAATAATATTCTGCCCAAGTACCTACTAGAAGGTAATTGATCTAGCGAGTGAAGCGAGCGAATGGATTCTGTTTAAAATTAAAACAGATTTTCTCATCAAATATGTTATTAATAAATTAGACCTAAGTGATCAATGTTTTTCATGGTATGTAATTTATCGCTCCAGTTAGGGGACAGCATTAGCAGGTTCAAATATTAATAATAACACCCAGAAGTCACATACATAGTGCTGACCCCTGAGGATCTTTTTAAATATATTCAAAACATATAACACTTTCGAGAACGAGATGCCGACATTCCGGACATATCACACGCGGTCAACTGATCCCAAACTAGGCATAGCCTGTACTATGGGTACCAGAGATTGATATACGTAAAAGATAATATTTAACACCCAGACACAGGACAAACATCTGTGTTCATCACACAAATGTTTGTCTAGTGCGGGGATCGAGCCCGCGACCTCTAGCGCAGAAGGCAGAGTCACTACCAACTGAGCTATGAGGCCAGTCATTAATCGCGAGTGGAACTTTGAGGGAAATTTCAAAACACACAATCAGCCGACTGACATAAATTTCATAGAAAAAGCTGTCAAGTTTTATTTTCTTATTATATTCCAAGATACCTAAAACTTCCGGGGTAAGTAATAAATGTTTAAGAGATGGGCTAGGAGGAGGAAGGACGGGCCGATTTATCATAGAATCTTTACCAATTCTAAAAAGTTAGAACTTACGTGTATCGTCGTATTGCAGACCGTTCAACTCCTTAAAACAGCGTTGTATAGCAAACGTGTGCCACGGCGTCGGGTCCCAGCACAATATCCCATCGTGGTACGCTGGGCAGAAGTTATCCGACACATTGGTGTGCCTCGCCAGGCAGTCCTCTTTCGCACTGCCATTCTCGAACACGCCTTCAGCGCCTTCTAAAGTTTGTAGGTCCTCCAGCTTGCCGCCTTTGTTATCGTCTATTGAAGTTGATTCTCTTTGGTTTTTCCTTTGGTACACTTCACAATCACACGCATCTATCTAACGAACTCTTCCATAGCGTCTCAAGTGTTTCGTGTGCCTCGGCTCACCACGACGGAGACTGCGTAGCTATTTCTCCTCAGTGAGAACGCTAGCATGATAAGACTGTTTACTTGGGGCTTGTGTTTTAACTTATCATATGATAACGCTCTGAGAGCAAACATGGACTGACTGTAAGAGTATTTGCGTATCGTGCGAGGAACTCCAGTTTTTATTTAACTGCCTTCGTGCCGTAAGCCTTGCCTCCGCGCGACCTGCAAAGAGACATTGGTCATGTTATCGGCTGATAGTGCTGTGCAAACTGTATGATAGCGGCATTGGTATATTTAACTCCATTAGTCAAACACTAATTTGTAGGAGATAAAATTACACATAAACACCTAAACATACCTAACGGGCAATAATTAGCAAAAAATAGGTTTTATTTATTGATGCGTCGTGGACAAAATGTTGGGCCATTTGTCCACGACGCATCAATAAATAAAACCAGTTAATACGTCTACTTCACAAATAGCGCATGCTTCCCGCTATATCATATATAAAGGACCAAAATATCGCGCGTTTAGTCTGCAAAGTACCTACCTATATGAAAAAGTAAAGTGTATAAGGCGTTCGTGACCAAGTAGGTGAACCGATTTTGAGAAGCAAAACCCATAGACCAGAACGTGGTAAAACAAAAAAGACGCCGTGCGAGGGAAAGAAGATAACTGATCTGTTTCGAAACAATATTTGCGGGTTCCCCAATAAAAACCAAAAAATAGGGTTAAATATATCTCAAGCTACGGCTTATTCCAGAAATCCCCTGCGAGAATGCCCTGCGACGGGCATTTTTGGACTTTTTGTCTAGAAATCCCCTGCCAGCTCTCATAAGCAAAGGGCATTTTTGGACAATTTTTTCCAGAAATCCCCTTCGCTATTAATTCACATTTTCTTTTCTTGCAGCGCCCATGATGGATATAACAAGAAAACAATGACCCCGAACAGCGAAGTCGTCTATGCACTGGCTGGAAGCTTGCCATGAAAACTGCATCGAGGTCTGGTTAGACTGGCCCTCACAATCTCCTGACGCAAACACAGTTCAAAACGTTAGGGTGACATGAGGAAACAAAACACTAACTACCGCCGACCTTACTCGCAATTTAATGCCATAAGGAGATCATATATATATATATATATATATATATATTTTAATATTTTATATATATTTTTTCTGATATTCATACGAGTAATATGTAGGACACTATCTATTAATCCATTAATAATCTGTAATAATAATAATACTTAATTAATAATCTGCATGATAATTCATGAAAATAACTGTAATTGGACATACCTATGTTATGCAATGTAACGCTAAGGGTGAAATAAATGAATATGAATATATAAAAATAAAGCATCGAAGTACATAATGATTAACTAGGTATTTTATTTTGTCGGTCACTCTATTATGTTACATATTATATAGATTTAACGTGATACATTTTAACCTTCTATTCTGTATGTCATGCAATGTCATTGACTTTGAAACTTCGCACGAGATAAATATTAATCGTAAAGGTGAACAATTGGGCGGAAAATTTTGGACCGACCTTTTCTTAGGCAGGTCGTAGGATTTTTATTTGCCTGTCTCTCAAAAAACAAATATTTTCCTGGACTATTATGTTAGTTTCATCAAATCCTCATTCAAATACCTTTACTTACCTACTCAGTAGTTCAGGACTTTGATTTTGTATGGTACAGTATATTTTAAGAAATAAGAAGCTACAGTTCCAGATTCGGTAGTATATTAAAAAAAATTGAATCGCTTGATAATGCTAGGTACATGAAAAACAGAAAGTTTGAATCCAGGTTACAAAGGAAATAGTCAGCCATATAAATTGATTTAGTACAGACATGAATTGCAATAGATTTGTGTTTTATGGTTTTCCGGCACTTTGATACTGTCGACATCTGGTTTTGTAAATGATACTCATCATCATCATTTCAGACGTAGGACGTCCACTGCTGAACACAGGCCTCTGGATTTCCAGCGCTACCGCCCTTTTACGGCCTGCACCCAAACAATAATTTGGGGGGATTTGCCCATACTGGCCACTCTGGGCATGCGGGTTGGCGAGCGTAGATAAAGCTGTTATTGATAGGGAAAGCTGCTGTCCATCCTTTAGTCGCCTCTTACGACATCCACGGGTGCTAAAGACTTGTTCTTCAGCCGGTTCCACCACAGCACACAAATTATACTACTTACCCAAAACTTGCATACAAATCGAATAATAAAAAATTACAGCATATCATAGAAAATGATCTCACCAATGCATATATGGTGATGAGCATAAACATTTTGACGTTAGGTACTGTATATGTAAAATTTGGTCTACCTGACCCTTAGAAAAAGATTTAAAAACGAAAAGTCGTACAAAACATTATCTATAGAGAATGCCTTACCTATACAGCATAAAATGTGTGCCAATTCAAAGGACTACATTCTTATGTGGCTGTGTCGACACATTCATTTAAATTGCGAAACAGGGAATTTGCCTTTAAAGCAGAAACGTTTTATTTTTTCTGTGTTACCATGACCATTAGAAAATATATATATATATATATATACATTATAGCATCATATCTTCTCGTCACAGATACCCCAGTGCCTCAAAACGAACCTCGAAATGCAAGACAGACAGACCATTGATGACTTATGCAACTTAGACTTGATCGCTGACTATTGGCCTCTTACACAAGCTCAAAGTCGCGCAACGGCCTAGGGGGTGAGCTAAGCTCGGAGTTTCACTACGCGATAAGGTCCGAAATGAGGAAATTTGTAGAAGAATCAAGGTCACTGATATAGCTCTCAGAATTAGCAAGTTGAAGTGGCAGTGGGCTGGCCATATAGCTCGCAGGAACGTCAACCATTGAGGACTAAATTTCCTCGAAGGGCGACCACGAACCGGGCGCAGCCGACGCACCGTTCGTCGTGGAACTCTTAAGGGAACCTGTGGACTTCTACAGGCTGATTGTGATGTTGATGATATTCGTTTATAACCTACCTACTTTAGTCGGCATGACTTTTATGTTGTTATCAATTGTTAGATACAATCTTTATCACCAAGCTTTTCGTTAGTCGTTTTATAATTTTCATGCTGATAAAGTATACGTTCTGAAACGAAAATGTTTTATGTTGTAAATCAAGTAGGTACCTACTTTCTTAAAAAGATTTATGTTCGTAGTAAAAATGCTATGAAGGAAAACAAACATGCAAGTACTTTATTGATTTAACAAGTGTTTAACAGCAATGCAGAAGACAGTCATATTTACTTTTTATAAGGCACTACAAACAAATATGATGTATGTACGGCTTGACTCACAGATAAAAATGTATGTGAATGTTATATTTTATTCGTTATAGGGATCTTAAATCCTCTTCTTTTATGAAGACATAAAATATTGTTTATGTATTTCAACAAGATGAGTATTGTTGTTTATATTGTAAACGAAAAACGAACAAAGAATTATCGAAAATGGAAGAGATTTTATGGATTTCATACCAATATCCGATAGACTAATATTTTGCACTTTCATTTCATTTCATTTATTTATTCATGCTCCATGTACATAGTCAGCTTAGATTTTATTTTTTAGCTTAAAGTAGGTAAGTTTCCTATGCAAACTATAAGGAATTGGAAGGAGTAGTTCCTTCTTATTCCTTGTAATCATAATTTCAGCCGTAGGACGTCCACTGCTGAAAGTGGACTAAAACAATGCGAGTTGGCGAACGCAGTTAGAACTATCTTTGTAAAAAAAGAGGACGCTGCTGCCCATCCCCTAGTTTTTCTCCTTAGATGCTTCTTACGAAATCCACGGGTAGGTAGGTATGGAGGTGCCTAATCTTCAGCTGGGGCCACTTCCTTGTAAAAACTTAGTAATTATTATTAAGAAAAATAATCTAATACAAATTTTACAAAATACACCCGAAACAGAACTAAGTAAACTTTGTAAATGAATGATAAAATGAACCAAATTGATGTTCTAAACTTTGGAGTATTAATTTAGTACAATTATTTTATCAGTATTATACTATAGTTACGCGTTCCTAGGGTACGAAAGTAGCGCGCAAACGCAGCTCAATTTGTAACGTCAAAAATAAAAACGTTAAACAGCGCCTTTGTGTTCATAAGGATACGGAACCCTAGGTTTCAATGTATTTGACGTTTACGTTTGTTTGCGCATAAATGTTGCGTACGCAGCAAGGAACGCGTACCTTTTTAACCATGGAAAATAAAATCGCCGTGCGAATCTAAGATCTATGCTCTAACCTCGAATGTAAAATATGAGCTGTGAAGATAAGCGTGCCTGAAACCGATATCGCTTTAACTGAAAAATTATACCCTTGGGACTAGCGAAAAATCCCTACGTCGACCTTTCCAATAATTTACTATGAAAGAGGACAAATTATAGCTTTGTAAATTTACTTTGTTTTACTATTTGAATGGAACCTTATTTAAGAAAAGTTATTTAGTTATCTAACATGAACTAAAATATCACAATCAAAATAGGACTTTAGCAGGGTGTGAGAAGGTTTAGGTGACCCCTCGCATAAGCTTTAAAAAAAAGTAAGCAACTATAATGATGTTACATGGTTTCTAACTGAACGCAATGGCGACTCTATTGTGGAAAATCTTGGCTGCATAACTTAAAAACTAACGTTTACCAAGGCTCTCAACTTGGCCCAGGCACTAAGTAGATGAGGTCTGAAACCTGAGAGGATGGGGACCTAAAAGCGCCCCGTCTGAGGGACTTCTTCGTGGAAAGGACAAGTAGGTAGCTTTGCCCCAGAGAGAATAAAGGCGTAGCTCGTATTTTACTTCTTTTATTACTCTCGCCGAAGCCGGCTGAACCCCGTCTGACGTTCGACAGGAAATTGCCGTTTAAAATTCAGTGACAGAGGAATAAAACCGGTTTTATTGGAATTAGCTTTTTTTACAAACCGACACAAAGGACTTGGGTGTCTTTATGGGTTAAACCTTGTTTCTTGGAAGCAGTCACCGTTATAATATCGTGGTCAAGAGCGGTGAAAGAGCCTACTGTTCTTTGCTGAGCATACAGACAGAACAGAGTGCGTAGGATAGGAATATTAGACTCAAAGTAGGTAGGTACACCCATGGCGTATAGTTATATGTATAGTAAGCCGAAAGAGCGACAAAACACCTAATTTGACTTTATTGACTTTAAAAACAAACGTATTTTTTTATTATTGCAAAGTCCCATAAAATGCCAGGATCGTAGGTACACAAATAAACAATTATATATTAACCACTGTCAGTCAGTGTGTAGTAAATTGCGCAGGACTAATTTACTTCTAAAGCTACTTAGCCTGAGGCAAAGATGTCTCGACCTGGACATGACAACATGATAAGGTAGGTTGTCAGCTCATCATGTTACCTATGATTAATTATGTTACCTGAAGCTCTGGCTTCATAGCCAGCGGTTGTCATAATGAAGACGAAATAGGAAACGCGTTTAAAAGAGGATTTAAAAATAAAGCAAACGCTATGAAAATGATGTTACGAGTAGTTTGATGACAGTGTGAGGGGAGTGAAAAATGAACTCTACGGAAGATAACTGGGTTAGTCTCCGCTATGCAGTGTAATTTAGTGAGGATAACAATTTTGGGCTGCTATCCTTAAAATGAGATTAAAAAGTTTTTAGACCTTATATGCAACATTTTTAATGATGAATGGCATGAGCACTGGTGGCGTGTTGGTAGTGGCCCCTACTTCCGATCCACAGATTGTGGGTTCAAATCCCAACTGGTCGTGAACGAATGGATTTTCCATGTTGAAAATGTATTTACGGTATACAAGAGCACCCAAACGGTGCATGAAAATATTGTGAGGAAACCAACATGTCATAGAAACTAAAAAATTCGATAACATGTGCAGAAAATGGTCCTCTAAGAGGCGCACTTTAATAACACTTTCACCACACTGATTATTTCACCGACCGTCATAGGCCCTTTTCAGGGCTATACTCAACCTGGTCACTGACCTAATACAGGATGACCAAGAAAAATCAGTGACACGACAAGCAAGCAACAATGAATTGAACCGAATTTTCTTTGACCACGAAATTAAATTGTATAACGGCCGTCATTGTAAGTCACTGCTTTTGAAGCACCCAAAGCTTTACACCTAATAAATGACTGATGTTTGCCGAGTCTCTGCTATAGGTATAAGGTAATTTTATTATATGATTTTTTCACCAAGCTTCTTCGAATCTTTTTCGAAATTATTTTAACAACTATAGCTCTAGATGCACTCACCAAACCGCGTGCCCAGCGAGGCGAGTATTGGCAAAATAGCTGAACAATTGAGTTTGAATTGATTTGACTCCAAAACACTTGATATTTGCAAAGTGGTTCTTCAGTGAAAAAAATAGAATTTCCGAAAGTGGCAGAACTAACTTTATTGCCAACGGAAATCGAAAAAGCCTTTTGCGTTATAAGTGTACATATTATGAATCACCTTGTATCATCTTATCATGATTTCAATTTAACTCCATTACAAATCTTCAACACGCACAGCTGGGTGCATAAACCATGATGGTACCTAAGAGTATAAAAATGTAGCCTATATGCTATTCTAGACTATAATCTATCTCTGCGGCAAATTTCCGTTCGATCGGTTCAGCCGTTCTGGCGTGATTGAGTAACATCTATCCATCCAAACTTTCGCATTAATAATATTAGTAGGATAAGTCAGATCAACTAATTTCTCGATCTACCTACTTCATTAAGATTTGTTGAGCTTTGTGTTATACTAATGAAGATCATTTGTATCTGCCATTTCAGTCTACAAATTAAGTAAGTTACTCAGTACTTACTAAATCTCTGTCTGAAACACCCATCAGATATTTTGATTTGATAAAATCAATGAACCGTAATAATTGCAAGTCTTGCGTAAAAGTTTATGAGGCAGAAAGTCATTAATTTTGATAAGAAGTTACTTGTATTTGTTAAACCTAAACGTGCGATAAGGTTTATGACGATACATACAAATCAATATCATCAAATTTTAATTAAAAATGAAAGTTATGTTACAGTAATTGTAAATATGACGGCAAATTACGCACGTCTGCTTTAAAGATACTTTGGTAAAATGACTGAAAAATTTATTATACTGGAAAAAACTAGCGAAAAATCGACCGAAAACCTTATAAACGTCACAAATATTAATAAATAACCTATCTATAGAAGCTTTACATTGTATTATATGTATTGCGGTTGACTTCAGAAGAAAATCTAGTTCGTGAGTGGAAATTTTAAAAAGTATCTGAGATGTTTCAGACTAGCGTTTTTTCTGCGTACATAAGCTCGTTTTTGTAAGCGCGTATAGGCGCGCCTGTCACACGCGCAACTCCTACGAGCGTTGACGCGTAAACGCGAGGCGCGAAAGACGCTTCCCCGCGAGTAGGTATATGCGCCTTATTTATTGCTACTGACTGACTTACTGATTCGAGCGAACACGCCGAAATAAGCACGTATTCGCGCGTTCGGTTTTTTGAAGCGCAAAATGTAGCACGAGTATAGCCGTGTATGCATAAATGAGCTAATAGGCGCAGAAAAAAACGATTGTCTGAAATCGCCCTCAAAGTTGACAGTAATCTCATTTCAGTGTGAGGGAAGAGAACACATATTAGTGACCTAGAATATGACCTCAAAAAAGAAGCTGACTTTGCATAATAAATACGTACGTTCAATGTTTATTCAAGTGAAATTGGAGTTTAATTCTTCGTGTACCCAACTCATTGCTCAATTATTACTCCGCGATGTCGCAAATTATATGATAACATTTCAACCCAATATTAGAATTTCATGTAAATAATATTAAATATGGATTCATTCTGTAAATATAAGTTTAGTATCATCGAACTTCAACAATTTATTCAGCGGCTGTAATGAAGTTTGCAATCAAGAGCTGTGACGCAACGTTGTCAACTCAATTTCATCGTCACTGAGGCTTTCAAGCCTAGTTTAGATGGAACGAGTTGTACATTGATGTTCAAATGGCGTCCATGTCATGTGTAATTTATTTCACAATTATCCTTATATCTACTGAATAAAGAACAACAACAATATCATGGCGTCTGATCGAAACGACATATCGCACGCCGTTTGAACACTTTTTTTTTTTGCTACTTTACTTACTAACACTACTTTAAATTGAAAATGTCACGCATTGAATACTTACAATGTAAAAAGTGAGCATCTGCCAAAATGTATGGACATGCCTCTGACTACCCCTTAGACATTTTCTTGGTTTTGATCGCCCGGAGATCTGTGAGATTGTCTACCATATTTGGGGATAAAAGTCGTGAGCCAAAAAGCCAAGCCGGGTTTCGTATTTTTGTAAAAGAGTATTCACACCGCTCGACTAGCTTGCCCAATGCTCTCTTGTTTACAAAACCAATGTAAACAAACCTCCACCGTTAGAACAGAGTAATCTCATGACATTTGTCATTAACTTCAATAACTTCGGATAAATCATAGAGTAATTTTGTATATACCAGGGATAAATCATGAAGAATGCTCTCACATTTTACTTTGTAAACGAGGACTTCAATTCTCTGGTAACGGCTGTAAAGTTACGGTTTCTTCAAAACCGGTTGCCGTCATGATGTTCTTGCAGAGAGGCAACATTCGCCTATTCTATTATTAATAAAACGTAACGTTGTGATAATTGTCAATGGATTTTCCGTTCGGAAAAACCGGTTGAGCCGTAACAGCGTGATTGAATAACAAAAATCCAAATATCCTCACAAACTTTCGCATTTATAATATTAATAAGATGCACTAAAGGTGCCTCTTGAGGTGTACTTTAATCCTTTCACCAGCCTGGTTCTTTCATGAATGGTCATTGGCTCTGTTCAGGGCTGCCATACCTGAACCTGCTCACTGAACTTCATGCAGGATAACCAAGAAAGAGCCAGTGACACGACAAGCAACAGTCACAGGTGTATTACTGCCGTTTTTGACACCGACCGCTTCCAAAGAAACCAAAGGTTAAAGAACTGCCGAGCTAGTAATATGTATTCAATGCAAGGTTCGTAGCAGATTGGCTACGCCAGTTCTACGAACGTCGTAGCGAGTCTACAATTCGTAGCAGGCTGTATTTGCATGAAACACATAAAAAGTAATCATTCTCAGGTTTTATAAGATCTATCTAATGGTATTGAATTTACATTTAATTAATTAATTATTTAATTTTTGCATTTGTATAATATTTAATTCGCTAAGAGTATATTTAAGTTTTAATTTTAGACAGTAGGCACTTTGGTATATACTGTAAGCTTGCTGTTTTAACTGAAATAAATAATACTAATTCTAATTGAAATAAATAAACATAGTATTATGAGCTTTGCTTGTTTCGTTTTTAACAAAAGTGCTCTGGGAATTGTTTCTTTGTTCAATCAATTTATAATCCTATGAGAATCACACTATTTAACTATAGTTTACATCTTATAATATATATATATAAACCCAGGTCGGGTTAGTTATACCATTAATAACTCACGAACAGCTGGACCGATTTCGATGAAAATTGGAGCATACAGGCTACTTTTTATGTAGGTACCATGCGATCGAAGCCACGGGCGCAAGCTCGTAAGAGGTATTATATTCTTTGTACTTATTATACTAAGTTATTTAATGTCTGTCTTCTTACCTATTATATAAGTTGTTGATTTAAATTTAATTTTGTATATCTTAAAATTTTTAACATAATAAAGTACACATTTTATTTTTCATTTGTTTATAACTTATCCGGTCTCAAAGGTCTCAAAAGAAGACCAATCTGCACACGCCGAGAAGAGACCTTTTTGCTACATCTTTACCTATAACAGCCTGCTATAAGTTTAAATAAGTAACAATCCTGTTTTGCTGCATCTAAGTAGGTCCGTATATTGTATTCCTTTTTCTAGTAGCTTATAAACAAATTGAATTGAATAAAGAGCCAAATCTTATCTGGATTTATTCATGGTTGTAATACAAAATACACGTACTGTCCTTGATAGCGTAAGTCTCTCATCTAAAACGCATTATTTTTATACACATTATTACGATCCAATTCTATTGTCAGTGTAATCTATAGAACCATTAGAGTTATATTATGGTTGTTGGGTACAAAAGGTTTAGAAGCGTGTCACATGGATAGCGGAAAAAGTTAAAATGTGCTGTCACCCTACTAAGCACCTTCAAATAAAGTGGCAATATTTTTGTGGACGTGCGTCGGTATTTTTGTGGGTTATCCTCGCTTCGTAGTCGTTATTTCACAGTAATGTCAGCAGCAGACCGGCTTTGCTCTCAAAAAATTGTCTTTCAACGCCCTTTAATTATATTTCGTTTCAAAAACCGACTTCAAGTTTGAGGAATGAAGAGTTTTCTTGTTTGTAAAAGACCTGACAAACAAAAAGGTATTTAAGCACTTCTTGTTTATATGAGTGATGCAATATACTCGTACTTACAGTGAAACAAAGCACCCACTCTATGAATAACCTACCTAGCCTTGAGTAATATCTTTTTACCAGCGTAGAGCCTTAGAATAGGAGAAACATCACAAATTTTCACCTGTAATATTTTATTACAGGTAATATTTTATATGTAATATATTATTTGCACGGAGCACATTGAATTATCTTCCCAGCAAATACTGATTTTAGCAGCGTTTATTTGATAAATCACATTCGTGTTTATCATAAATTTGCCACAGTATTTTATTTATGGCTACTGCTTCAGCCCGTTTGTGCCAGTCTCTGGTTACGTACAGTATCACATCTTGGCATAGATAATACGGAAAAGTATGAACAAAAAAAGCACATAATTTACACTGGGAATCAAACAGAAAATAATAATTATGTAAACTAATGTACTGAACTATGTACCTCTTTTATAAATATTAAAAACAGAAAAATTAACAAACTAAAGCTTAGTATGAGATATGTATGAGAAATATCTAACATATAATATAGTAGAGGATTATTGGAATGATAATGAATAACGCATGCAGACGGGAAAATGATGATCCTCATTTTCCCGTCTGCAACGATGATATTAATAAACTAAGCAGAAGATAACATTTTTCATTTAAGCGGCACTTAAAAATATATGGTCTATCGACCCATACACCTCACCACAGTCACACAGATGGCTATTGCGAAGATTATATGTAAAGAGTCGAACAGGTGAGCTTATATGGCCTAAGCCGAATCATAGTAGGTACCGAAGTTTCCCAAACGCTGCCCATCCGAGTTGGATTCGTTCAGCTAAATGAAATAGAATTATAGCATCCTCCTATTTTTGAAGTTGAGATGCTAAGTAAGCTCGAGATGACAAAAATGCTCCAAACTAACATACCACGAAATAATTGGCGTAAAATAACCATTTTCTAATAATATAACAACAAAGCGATTAGGGTCGTAATGTCGTTGAGGAGATATAAAAAAAAAAGTGATGAAATTTTGACAGCGATTGCGATTTGAATTATGTCAACCTGATGTCAGTGAGGAGAAGTGAAAAAGTACACTCCAAGAATCCCAGAGTTAAAGTTATGAAATGTCAAAGGGCGCTACTGATTCGATACCGAATGACAAATAAAGAACAATTGCTTTGATAAAGAAGTAAGAAAGTTTTTGGAGATTTCACCGTTCAATATTCGATATTTTTATATGCAAATAAAGAATTCTACTTTTTGCTATAGTAAAATAGTTAGTACAACTTTTCGGAGGCGATCAGCCGAAGTTGTAGTGGAGGAGTCAGTGAGAGTCACACCACGCGGCAATTCACATAAATAATCTCACTACAGTCTCGTGTCACTGACCTAATTATACCTAAAATGCAAATAGTTAGTACGTCAGATCAACTGTCAGTTGCCAAACCATTGCACCGTATGAGTCACTGTGGCGCCGGCATTGGCATTGTGACAAGGTAGAGGCTGGCCTATTTGCTTGCATACAGGTGGGTTTTTATTGAAATAAGCTTGATAGTAAGTAATCTACAATTTTTATTAATAAAAATATATCTAAAGTTAAAAATATTGGTAGCGAACTTCAAGACTTTCTTCTAAACAAAACAATCATAATTTTTAGCGGGCAGGTGGCACAAGAGGTTGTTTCGATTCCCGCTGCGGGTCAAATGTTTGCATGATCTGCAAATATTTGTTCCGGGTCTGGTACACGTAGTTCCTGATACCCACGACACAGGGAATCCAAGTGTAACCGTGGCCGCTACCAGTACCAGGAATAACGGGGCTGCCGGGAACTGAGGGCCGTCTTTTGTTTTTGCCTAACATTTCTTATTATTTAAATCTCTTATTCTTCTAACTTCAAATTTTTGCTACCACCTGAAACTTATTCTATAGTTAAGTCCACTCACACTGACATTAGAGTGGCATTAATTTTTGCCAATTTTTTTTTTCACTTTTGCCTTGATGCTCTTGATACCGATTATAGAGGCTTTGCTTTTGACTTAGAGACGGGCTAGCTTTATCGCTAGTGTTAATGCATCACGGAGCCATTTCAATTTATAACGTCATTAAACCGAAGTTATCATAGCCAAGAGTACATGAAGTGGCACTCTACGTCCCAATTAGGGTTACCAGCTTTCAGGTCAAATATTGTGTATTTGAGCGTGGCGTGATAGTACTTTTGATTGGATCAAAAATTGTTGTGTTTTAACCTAGTTGTTCAAAGCTCCTAGTTGTGTGTTGTTGTTTGTTGTAGTGAATTTTTAGGGTTCCATACTTGACCAACCAAGAACGGAACCTTTATAGATTCACTTTGTTTTCCGTCTGTCCGTCTGTCAGGACCCTTTTTCTCAGGAATGGCTAAAGTTATGAACTTGAAATGTTGTTATGTTAGGAGGAGGTAGGGCACAGCGAGATTTTCTCGTTCTGAATTGGAGCAGCCCGCCCGGGGAGGTACCTCCGCCTTACAAAAGATCGCAGCCAAATAACATTATTTGTTTCAAATAGTGTTGTGTTCCTGCGATGAGTAAGGTTGCCAGAGCTCTTTAGGAGGGGAGGGGGTTCGGGGTCGGCAACGCGTGCGTGATGCCTCTGGTATTGCAAGCGCTCATTGGCTACGGTAACCGCTTACCAACAGGTGGGCCGTATGCTTGTTTGCCACTGCAGTAATATATAAAAAAATATATTTATATACCAAATATAAAAGTTTATGAGCTTATAATACTGTAAATAATCAAGCTCCTAGCGCAACACAGTGATATAGCAATAAATATCTAAGTTTTGAAAAATGACGATGACTTTCCCTCTGCACCCCGGGGGTCGAATCATGGCCATACACCACTGCATTTTTATGGAGTTTATACGCCTACCCGCCCCCCAAAAATAAAAAAAGAAAAAACCCACTTTTTTTTGCCCTTAAGTTTGATCCTGTACTACTGAATCACATTATACCTACTCGCATAATGGTTATGTAGTATTTGACAACCCTAGTTCCGCTAACTTCATCTTGGAGCTCAAACTGGCAAAGATGGCTTCTACGCGTATTATAGTTTCCTAAGCTGCTTAATGTGGTTGGTGTTTGAAGTTCTGTTCCGGACGATTATGGAGAAGTCTTCAAACTATTTTGATGTTTTGCGATGACTTATAGTGAAATTAGAAGGTCTGTCTGAAGAACTGCTCTATTCAGTGATATATCATAAATTTTCGTATTCGACGCGACCATGCTTAAGCCGTGTTCAAACGGCGTGCGATTTGTCATCTAAAATGATCCTTGCGTCTTCGGAATAAAGTTAATTTTGAGTTAGACTTTTAGGAGCTTGCGATATCGTTGAGCTATACTTTCAAATGTTAAACTGACTTTGTTTAGCAGAGGTAAGAATAATTTTGAAACGGATATCGTATGACGTTTGAACGATACGATAATCGCGACAAAGCATATGAACAAGAAACTGTCAGTAGGTATGTAAATCAGTCTTAACACGCTCAAATAACTATTCCAAGACGGATGCGGCGCAGACGGATTGAAATTTGAATTCGGTGCGAGCCAAGTCGTGTCACGGTGCCAAATTGCTTGTAAATCGTCCTGCTTAGTGCCCCAGCCACAGAAATCTTGTAATGAAAAATTAATAAGAAAAATGTGTCATTTCTATTATAAATGAATGTGGGAAGACCCCAAGATGGGCCAAAGACATTGTTAAATTTGCGGGAAATCGGTGCATGGAAAAGGCTCAAGACCGGGGGGGGGGGTTCGTCTTGGAACTCTCAGGGGTAAGCCTGTGTCCAGCAGTGAACTCTACAGGCGAATTATGATGAATAGACAGTACATACTCTGTAACAAGTCATGTTATGCTTGCCTACCTATCTAATATTTAGTACATAACACCAAAATATAAGCATATCTATTTCATAACTACCTAAGTACCTACTGTTGTTTGAATTTTCTGTTTTTATAGATTTAATAATAAATTAGTTAAACAATATGTCATTTTAGATGATATTTAGCTATAATTTATTTTAGGTACCAGATGCTAGTTTAAATATTGTAAAACCTAGATAATATATTTGGCTCTTATGTATCTCATTTTATGTAAACCCTGTATTTGTATGAGAATAAAATTATTTAAACCCAATAGCCGTGTGAGATTACGTATGACTAACAATGGTATTCTAAGTCGTCAAAACAATTTTTAGTTTCAAATGAGTTGTAAATGATTTGACAGCACTTCCTATGAAATTTATGTGAGCCTGCTGTCATTTTAAGTGGGGTGAAACTAAGGACTAAGAATACTAGGACAAGAGTATTAGGATAATATATTTTACGCCGCGGCCAGATCGCCTCTTACATTTATAATTTTCTTATTATTCTGCCATATTGCGTAAGGACCCCAAAACCCCAAGATTTTGTAAATAAATTCCGTTACGCATTTACTCCGAGTATTTCCTTACTAGAAACTTCCTCTACTAATGTATATAATTTAGGAGCCGAAATTTCGTTTCCAGATAGCTTTGGAATATTTTACCTTTACTTATGCTCACGTCATACTTTCTTTTCTAGCGGTGACCGGTATATTTAGGGCGCAACCTGCTTTCAAAAAACGAGAGTTATTATAATATACATATATTTTAATTTTATTCTTTGCTTTTCTTTTTACCTGTATTAAATGAATTATAAGCCTGTCATAAATAAATTATTATTCATATGAAAACAGGGCAGGCATCTTTGTTTATATTAAATTACCCCTGAAATAATGGCGTGTCAAAATGTGTATGGGAGAATTTTAGCGCGTGGAGAGTTTTAACTGAAACTTCATGATGCAATGCTTAGTAATCAGAATCGTAACGGCATCGCCTCGCCTGGGGATATGTTGTAGGAGGCATTTGTATTTGGGGCGAGGTGACACCGATACGGTGCCGGGATGATAAGTGTGTCAACCAATAAACGTCCGTCAAACGGCGGTCACGTTTTCTTAGAATGAGAACCTACGTGAGGCTTACGTTATTTCTCGTAAGGCACAAAAGGTCGCTCACGGTTGGTTACACTAAAACGGTTGGCAACAAAACTTTACCCAACCTACTGAGTTTATTTCAAAATTCAAACTGATCTTGTTAGTTTGTTATTATTATTAAAGTTTATATTTTCAAGGATTTAATTGAGTAATTCACGGTTTGGAAGAAATAACTCAAATAATCAGGCTAACTTGCTCTTACGAAGACGCTTTGAGTTTAATGATCATGCGATATTATGTCCGATTTATGTAGAAAAACCGTACACATTTTATCCAGCTGCTTAAGGGTAAGTAATCGTTATGTTGAACTTCTCGTAAGTTTAATAATATTATACCTAAGGGTGATAAAAAGACCAAAATCCCACACGAATTTGAAAAAGTTCGGGAAGATTGAAAAGTTTGTTAGATAGGAAACGAAAGGTAGGTCGAACAAAAAATAAGTAACGGTACGATAACAGCACAGTACCGGTTTATTAAAACTGGAATGAAATAAGGGAATTGTATTCTACAGTAAATTTCACGTTTTCAGCTGTTCTAACAATCTGCAAACAAACAACGTAAGGACGTACAGTCGACCAGTTGGATCTGCCAATAGATTGCCAAATAAATAATAACGATATGACTTTTAATACGAGTCAGAGGATTAACATATTTTTGATCACGACAAAAGGTTTTGAAAGATACGTTCAAATAATTAGTTATGCTGCGGAGTGACTGGCCTCATAGCTCAGTTAGTAGTAACTCTGCCTTCTGCGCTAGAGGTCGCGGGTTCGATCCCCGCACTGGACAAACATTTGTGTGATAAACACAGATGTTTGTTCTGTGTCTGGGTGTCAAATATTTATCTATTATATTTATCAGTCTCTGGTACCCATAGTACAGGCTATGCCTAGTTTGGGATCAGTGGACCGTGTGAATGTCCGGAATATTTTTTTTTATTTTTTTATTAGACAATTTTTCATCCGGGAACCACGCTAGTGCAGACGCGGGCAAAAGCTAGTCCAAAATAAAAGTCGGCTAGCCACGGTACAATTTAAAGATTGATCGACAAGTAAACTTTGTGTCAACAAAAGGGAATGACGTCAATGATCGATTAAGTTTGATAAGGTTCTACAGTCAACTTTGTTTTGTAGGCCAAAACAAAGTTGACTGTACGTTGCTAATGTTTTAAAGTTTAAACAGTAGCCATGTACGTTGTAGCTGAACCTACGTATATGTGTATAACCCGTATGGGTTCACCTGTTAGCCGCTCGCCTCCGGCCTGCAGTGGAGCTTTCTGTCGGAATTTAATATTAGGTAGCGTCGGCGTCGCAAAGTCTCCACGTGTAGCTTAAAAGAGAAAAGTTAGCTCACTTCACACATTACTTAGTGGAGTTCCTTCCAGAGGTAAATTAATCACCCCAGTCCAAAAGAGAAAGTTCAAGTGTGTTTGTTATCAATCAGCTCTGTAACGGCTGAATGGATTATCATAAAAGAGACGTTTCATCAATATATGGAGCCTGGGCCTGCACTGTGTAAACTACTCTAAAATATGGCTAAGCAGTAAAGTAAACGTATTTAATTGGTTATTTTATTTAAATTGACTTCGTTCTAAGGTACATTAAGATTTTCTTCGACAAAGAGAGCAACACATAGCGCTACAAAAATATGGCGGATGGACGTGCGTGAAATGACATTTTGACATCCTACATTCATCTGACAAAACAAAAACATCAAATCAAACAACATGACATGAAAAATATGTCAATGTCATGTCAAACGCCAATTATAAACCAATATGGCGGCCTTCAAATAGTGTTTACATAGTAAAAAACTTACCAGAAGAACTATTCTTGTACCATCGCATTTAACTTAAAATTAATGAAATTGTATTTTTCTTGTAATCTCCTATTTTTTCCTAATTTTTCTATGAAGTGTACATGGACCAAGCCTAGAATGAAATGGCTCCTTTGGTATGGAGAAAGCTTTGGTATTTCAAGCCTTGTCAAGGCTACTTTTGATCCGAGTTGAATAAAACGAGCGAAGCGGGCGGTATGGTAGTACAAAATAAAGAGGTTCGTCCTAAACTGAGATATCGCTGTCTGGTAAAAGTTGGTGCTTTGATGATCGTTGAGGCAGAATTAAGATAAACTTTGAAAATCCTACCTTTGTATGTTCTAACCAATAACCAATCTTACCTAAACTACGAAGTCATTGAGACTTAAGCAAACAAAGCTCTTGCATATGACACCCCACTTCATGTATTTGTATAACTTTTTTTAAACCCCCTTTTCAGAACCCTATATCTTAGCAACCCCTTGGACGATTTAACTCATATTCTTACAAGCAAATATTGATAGTACAGCCTTTTAATTCCACCTACTTAATTCCATGCAGATGGGATTGGGTTTCGAAAGTTATGCAAATAAACATACAACCCCGCTTTGTCCAAGTTAAATAAATAAAATAAATAAATATTCCGGACATATCACACATTGTCAACTGATCCCAAACTAGGCATAGCCTGTACTATGGGTACCAGAGACTGATATACATAATAGATATATATTCAACACCCAGACACAGAACAAACATCTGTGCTAGTCACAAATATTTGTCCAGTGCGGGAATCGAACCCGCGACCTCTAGCGCAGAAGGCAGAGTTACTACTAGTTAGTTGTTTGAGAGATCTAGCTCGCTTCGCTCGCTCGGTCAATTGGGCCCAAGAAAACAATCCTGACCGTGGGGTCAGGGGCTAAGGGGTGGGTTTCCCATAAGGTATGATTAGATGGCGCCCCTATAATGAGTTAGTTGGTAACAGAAACTACGAGTAAGATAGCTACAACAATCTATGGATGAGCTGTTGTCAAAATAGCTGCATATATCCCCAGGCTCGTGAGGACGTTAAGTTAAAATGTCCCTTAAATTGTTCATTGACGGTTCTTTATTAGGTTTGCTCGACAAATGCTCAATGTAATTCAATTTACTTGTTGTAATGTAAGCGTTTGCGGTACAAATTGGAAAGCCTATGTTAGATTCCATTGCAGTCGTTTAACATTTACAAAATTTTGTAATTTTTTGACACCACTCATGGCCCATGACCCAAACATAAATAATTCATGCTAACGTTACGCTACGACATCAATTGACGAATATAAGACAGTCAAAAAAACCAAGCCGTTTTCATAATTGCTATCGTATCAAGCATAACATTACGGTTCGGTGCAATTCGGTTTCTCGTGCTTAGGCTACGGTGATCCGAGAACGAAAATTCATGATAGCGTAACGCTTACGATACGTTAGCAAATGTCAAATATTAGCCAATCAAAATCAAAATATTTCCATAATCGCCGATGTCAATGGCTAATATTTGACTTTTATTATCGTATCGTTAATTTAACACGTAAATTTACGTCTTAAATTAACTTATCCTTAAAGACGTTGCAGGAATAAATCGTTGGAAAACCAGTTTGTATTCTTAAAAGCGGCGAAGGGCTTGCAACCTGTCACGTATGGAATATTCACTACTGCAAAAAATGGGCATGTGGCAAATGTTTGCACGTGCCTCACTTAGATAAATCGACTGGACTTGTCTCAGAGGATTTTACTTTTTATTTTTTAATTCTATAAAATGAAGAAAAGCAATACGGAATCTTGCGCACGTAATTGGATTAGTTTGCGAAGAATGTTCTCGAGACGGTACATCGAGGTATAATACAATTTATTGCGAGAGTAGGAAGGCATGTAAGTAGATATAAACCATGATTGTGTCAGTCTTAATAAAGTTGAGTATGATCACGCTAATAATTTATGGCTGGCTCGATATAACTATGTTTATTGTCGGCGATACCATAGAAATTTAAGTTTTTTTTCAATATACGGAACCTTAAAAAGCCACTTTGTTTCACATGTATCAGTTACTGGTTAAAATACGTTAGCTACTGCGTTCATATGAGATTGCCTTATTATTTTATATCGTAAATGAGTGGAATATCTCTCGAAATGGTCGCCATTTACGGAAAACGAAAGATAATATTTTCTTGTCGGGGCCCGATGATGGCCGGATAATTGCGATGAGATTGTATTGTTTCTTTTTACGCTCCATTTCATTTTAGTTAATGAAAACGCTTCCCCAGGGTAGGAAACCTTGCGACATCAAATAAAGACGGTCAAGTGCGAGTAGGACTCACGGCTTGAGGCTTTGTACCATTACGGGGCCAGGAAATCGAGATCCTAAGTGCACGAAGAGACAAACATATACTTTGCGGTTGCTCACGTAGTTCACTGTATCATATCAACCGCAAATTTAAGTTTTTTTCGTAATAGCTCATCGATTTGAAATTAATTTCTGCTAGATTAGATACCTGCATTTTTCTTGGTACTCATGTTTTACGAGATTATAAATAATGAATAACCGACCAAATCGGTGACGTTTTGGACAAAGGCCAGGTCAATAGTACCCTAAACCGACGAGCATGTCGAATGTGATGAGAGTGAATGAAGCAAAAGAGGTATGTCAGGATCGTAGCAAGTGGAAAGCCGTGGTCTCTGCCTACCCCTCTGGGAAATAGGCGTGATTTTATGTATGTATATAAAAATAATAAAAATAAATCTATTCTAAATTATTATTATTATCTTTATTTCAGGCTACTTGACATATTACACAAACATGTGTAATATGCCATGGCCCATATTAATAAATACCTTACAGACTAACATACATATAATATTAAACTTAAATAACTACACCACATCTAGAGTCAGGGACTTTCTTGATCGTGAGCGCCTCCCTGTAGCGACGGTAGACAACTCCAGCTGACCAAAATTCGGGCGCGAGGAACACCTCTTTGTACTTGGCAGCTACCTGGAGCACGTAGGACTTGAAGTTAGTCGCCCTACTCGACTCCAAGCGTTTCAGGCCATGTACAAGAACCTCTGGAGCTGGACTGATCCGATAAATGATTTAAAAAGCATCAGGTGGAATTTTTTGCCTCATTCACAGGACGATGTTGTAATGCCTGGGACATGTTTTAGATAGAGTATGCTCGCCCAGCACTACCACCCTTTACCGATATAAATTCCCAGAAAAATTGATCTCGCTCAATACAAGAAAAGCTACGAACATCTCTCAAAATTTTTCGTTTGGTATAACAGGAACTGTATTAAAATCTTACTGGAGTTTGAATTGAAACGTGATGACTGAGAGAACGTGGTTCAGAAACTTTGTCTCATTAAATTCGTGGTCAAAGTTTTGGATTGGGAAGCGTGGCCTAAAGAAAAAATCTACTTGCATTTTCCATACTAAGTTTTTTCTCGTATTATGAGTTTGAACTGAATGGAAACAAATTAATTGGGTGTAGAATAATCCCCCTTCCAGATAGATTAGATCCATAATTATGAATCACCTAAAACACTTAACCCCAAATCTTTCAAAAGTGTGAAGATAAAAAGTAGCCTATATGATATTAATAATAATAAATAAATAAATATTCCGGACATATCACACACGGTCAACTGATCCCAAACTAGGCATAGCCTGTACTATGGGTACCATAGACTGATATACATAATAGATAAATATTTAACATCCAGACACAGAACAAACATCTGTGTTCATCACACAAATGTTTGTCCAGCGCGGGAATCGAACCCGCGACCTCTAGCGCATAAGACAGATTTACTACCAACTGAGCTATGAGGCCAGTCAGATTACCCAGAGTTATTCCAGACTATTAGAATCTACCTCTATGCCAAATTTCATCCAAATCTGTTCGGACGTTTGGGAGTGATTGAACCACAAACATCCTCACAAACTTTCGCATTTTTATAATATTAGTAGGATAGAATAAGTCAGGAAGTTTACTTTTCGCGTGAATAGAGTTATTTTTAGTTTGATCTACTGACTGACATCTCTAAATCAACATTAGTGCTGTAAATTATGGAACAGAGCACATCAAAGAACAAGGGCCCGTCTACAAAGTGAAATGCTTTTAGGTACTAATACGAAAATAAATTGAGAAAAGTGACGACAGTTGGTTTATTTTATACGGTTTCCTCGAAATCTGAGGGTAATCCTGATTTACGAGTACTTTCCCGTTAACTGTAAGTATTCAAATACGTAAAAATGTACGTACAGGTTGTTTGGGAAACGCGAATTTTGTTGATAACCTACATCATACGTAAGCGTAAGGTCCACTAATCTATTCAAGCTAAGCTAAATTGAGTTATTCAATCATTATATTTGGCTTGATGTCCAAAAACCATATATAATTATGTACATACGAATTAATACAAAATAAGCTAAGAATAAATAATTATCTCTTTAGTCTATTATGTAAGAGCTGATCATAATTACAATGTTATCTATGTCAACAACATAATAATAAAAACATAAAATAAAATAACTGGCTTTAAAAACACATGTTATCCTACTAATATTATAAATGTGAAAGTTTGTGAGGATGTTTGAATGTTTATGGTTCAATCACGCAGTAACGGTTCACTTGATTTTAATGAAACTTGGAATAGATAGAGTCCTTTACCTAGAAAAGCGTATTTGCTACTTTTTATGTAGGTACCAGGCCAGTTAAGCGCGGACACAAGATAATACTTACTAATGCTTTATTAGTAGTGAAACGTCTAGTAATCGTAAGCACCTACTAATATAACATTTAACCTTAAGGATAAATAAACAGTAAAGCCTTTTATTTAACCTGATTTTATTTTATTACATTATAAAAATCTTTTTTACACAATAACTCTCCGTTCATCTTTTGTGTATAATGAGCCTAAGGGTATTAAGTAATTGCAAAGAAATTAGGTTGAGTTTTGTAGTAATTTCAATAGACGTTATTAGCTGTTGTTTAATTCTTAAACTTTACACAATTTTTCTCTTAGAAAACGTAAGAGAAGGTCGACAACAAGATTACTAACAAAACATCTGATTGCATAGTATTTTATCAATGAAAAATATCGAATTTCCAAAAGTCGTCGAATAAACTATATATTATAAAGTTAATATAAGAATAAATTAAAAAATAATATAAGAATATATAGGTAGGTATAATGTTTATTCGCCCCTATCGGAATTGGTATACATTTTTGTTCTTATCTTTCTTCTACTCTACCTTACTTTTTATCTTTACTCTACTTATTGTTTTATTAAAACGTTCGGCAAAATATACTATAGAAGGTTGAAAGATTAAACAATTTTTTCTTCGGAAACGGTTTTCCTTGCCTCGAGCGGTGATCGAAAAAAGATCATGCAGATACATTATATTTAGTTTATAGGAATCGGGGAAGAATAAATTCAACCAGTGTCATAACAATTGAAAATGCCCAAAATTAGGAAACGGAGCCATTATAATTAAAATTTAAAGTTAGTATATTTATTGTATTATTGGTTTTTTGTTCATCAATAAATCCAATCAACACAAATTGAATATATTCAGGTAGAGATCTCCAGACATTTAATTTCTGAACATAAAAAAAAAGTTTGCAGCCTCCAATTTTGAGAAAACCACTTTGAATTTTCGCAGTAACTCGTACCTATGGTAGAATGTTTGCGGCCACCATAAAAAAATTCATTGAAAATTCACCAAATGTGAGCTCAAGTTGTATTGATTATAAAATGTATCTATTTTCATTGAATCTCAAAAATAATAAATCAAATTAATTCTATACTATAAGGCAATAGCTTAAATAAAGAATAAAAAATGGAATGTACGTAGATGAACTCACTTCGTGTATTTATATTACCTACTTATTTTTTTATACCTCCGATTTTTACTAGAAAATCTTGATAGTACTAACCATTGACCTACTAAATTCCATGCAGAGCAGATTGACGGTTCAAAAATTATGCTTTAACAAATATACGTACAACACCGATTCATTCAAGTTGCTTGAGATATCGTCGCTCGCTTGATCAATTATAAAATTCATGGAAACTTCATTGGTCGTAACGATTTTGAAGTGAATCATCCTGTATTAAGAAAATCGTTTTGATTAACAGTTCTAATTGTCAGATCTGTCAGAATTTCGTTAAGTGCTTTACAAAAAGTGACGAAATCGTAAAGTCCTTTACAAAGTAAGCCAAGGTTATTAAATTATTCCAACCGTGACTTATTTTGCTCTCTGCCTTAATTTAGGTTTATTTAATTTCCATTGGCAAAATTTAATTTGTAAATTGTAATCTGAATTAAGTAATTCGGTTGCCAAAGTTAACTAGTTCCCAAAACGAAAAAGATTACTTTAACTATTATTTTAGATACGTAGATAAACTCTTTATGTCATCATCATCAGCCGCATGAAGTCTACTGCTGAACATAGGCCTACTCCAGAGTGCCATGACGATCGATCTTGAGCCTTCTCCATCCACCGACTTCCCGCAACCTTCACAATGTCGTCGGCCTTCCTCTTTCTCTTTATTGTCCACAAAGAAATATTAACATAAGGAGAAATAAAAAATGTTACGTACAAATAATAAGCGGCATTATCCCTAAAATCGATATCTTACAACATTTGGATGGACATGTTATACAAATCAAATAAGGCGGCGGTGTACAAAATACCCACAAAATACATAAAATAACTATATTTTAATGTTTTTGATTATTATTACAATCTACCTCCATCATATTCGGTTCGTCACTGTTGAAGTTTGTGACTCTTTCTCAAAATCCTATAAATTATCTATCTCCTCTTGGCTGGGTGGTGTGAACAAAACAAAAATCTAAATTGATTGCTAAGAACCTGACCTTTTTAAGAGCTCCGAGGAAGACCATTATTTCTACCTGCAACAAAAAATGTTTCAATTAGTTTTAAGGATAGTAAAATACATGCGGGCCCATGGGCGTTTTAACACCCATCTAAACCTAGGTACAGCTATCCGATGCCAACTACGACACTATTCGATAATACGTAGGAACTGTTTTTTCATTCCAGTCCATCCAAAGGTGGCCTGGTAGAGATCGCTCTCAGCGATAAGGCCGCCCATTGTATAGCCTTGTAACTGTAATATTATCCCTGTATTATTTCTGTGTGGTAATAAAGTGTTATCTATCTATCTGTTTTTTGATTGAACACCGTAAATATTGCCAAGTTATACACAATGGCAGACTTAAGCGATGAACTCATTCATAATCATCAACATCAAATCAGCCATAGGACGTCCACTGCATAGGCCTCCCCCATAGATTACCAGCGCGACCGAGCTTGAACGGCAAATAATAATTTGAGGGGATTTTACCATACTAACCACGCTGTGCAGGTCGGCGAGCGAAGGTGAAGCTTGTTGTTATGGGACAGTGCTGCCTAGTTTTTTTCCCTTAGTCGCCTCTTACATCCACGGGTAGTAATAGACGGGCCTATTCTTCAGCCGGAGCCATTATGGCGATAAACTAATAAGCGATTCAGAAACCTTAGCAACCTAGGAAACGTGGCAAAGATGACGCGCGTAGTTGACGTACAAAAGGAAATCAAAGCTATTGTGTGTTTTATTGGTCCTAAATTCGTTTTATTACCGCTGTGAGGGCGGTCCCTAGATCGGAGATAACATAAGCAACAATTTGTAAAAGGCTGGTAAAATACTTTAGTCATCATCATAATCAGCCTGCAGAAGTCCACTGCTGGACATAGGCCTCCCCTAAAGAGTTCCACGACGAACGGTCTTGAGCCTTCTCCATCCACCGACTTCCCGCAACATTCACAATGTCGTTGGTCCATCGGATGGGGAGCCTTCCAACACTGCGTCGCCCGGTTCGTGGTCGCCATTCGAAATCCTTTACTCCCCAACGGTTATCGGTTCTGCGAGCTATATGGCCTGCCCACTGCCACTTCAACATGTTAATTCTGAGAGCTATGTCGGTGACCTTGGTTCTTCTACTAATACTAATAATACTTTAGTACTAAATACCAATTGCCAATATAGGTAAACCAAGTAAGGCTATCTATTCTAGATAATTTATACAGCGTCAGGTAGAACGTTTTTTACTCATTTACTGTAGTGCCTGCGACATTAGTTAGATGACGTAGGCTTGCCTACCGACTATACCATTCTCTCAGCCTAGTCAACCATATCCACAGGAAGGATATGGTCAATACGTGCGGAGTACTAAGCCGTTTTCTTGACGATGTTTTCCTTCATGGTTCTGTACACGTGTTAACGCGCACATAATTTTTTTGAATAGTAAAATCTGTGTGTTACCTCTAGGCCAATGGGTTTCATGTATGCCAAGAGCACAATAATAAATACTACATTCATAATTGATTAAAAACAAGTGATTAAAGACTGGCCTCATAGCTCAGTTGGTAGTAACTCTGCCTTCTGCGCTAGAGGTCGCGGGTTCGATTCCCGCACTGGACAAACATTTGTGACTAACACAGATGTTTGTTCTGTGTCTGGGTGTTAAATATATATCTATTATGTATCAGTCTCTGGTACCCACAGTACAGGCTATGCCTAGTTTGGGATCAGTTGACAATGTGTGATAGGTCCGGAATATTTATTTATTTATTTAAGTGCCGATGTTGAAAACATGCATGGGAATAGATAAAGGTGCTCAGAGCTCAGTACTACCACAGATAACATAATACTATACATACTACGAAACACCTACGCAGCTGCTACGACATGCTACGAAATGTAGAGTTACCCACAAATGATTACTATAGGCTAGTATAGTATTATGTTATCTGTGCTATAGGTAGGAAACTGTTGAGCCCATTACATTATTTTAGCGTTTGACTCATAACATTTTCAGCTATATATGAAATCACATCAAATACTTTCACCACCCTGGTTTTTTCACCATCCCTGGGTCTAAACAGGGCCCTTAGTAAAAAAATCCAAGCTCAACTCTATAGAGGTTCTTTTCACCAATTAAACTGAGATTATTGGTCAGCTCCTAGAGCTTATTTCACAAAAAACGGTGAAAATAACTCAAATAAAAATTTAATTTCCTGTTTGCAGGGCGAAATGTTGGAATGGAAACTTTACTTAGTTAATTATTAATTCATTTCAGGGGTCTGTTGAGCCCCTCAAGCTTAAATAATAACAATTTGTATTATATGTGGTGTATTTAAAATTGGATGTTGTTTTTTTTACTTTGTGTTGTTGAATTAATTTAACAATAATTTCAACCCTCTATATTTATATATAATAAAACGAACCCACATCATAATCACAGTGGCTGTATCTGAAACCAACTTATTGATATATAAAGGAACAACGCAGCTGTGAAACTATTTTTTTTTATTTTACATACTCGCGCTCCGTTTCTATTAGGCTAAATAGTATATTATGAAAGACGGACAAATCGACCATTCAGAATCGTCGATACTTCTTAAATCAAGGTGACGGCTGACACAATGTTTAAAGCATGGCTATTAACTTGCGAAGCTGTAAAATTAATGTAGGCTTCTGGGCTAATTTTTATGACAAGCGTTGTAGGTATTGAACCCTGATATTTTTCGTATATTTATTATTCGTATTTATTACTCCTCAAGCTGTGTCAACGGGGAGCGACATGTCATCAAAACTTTACCCCAAAAATAATTTTAAATCTAAATAATAAAATAAATTTTGAGTGTGCGATCTGTACGATGTCGCACAACCTACAAAGTCAAAAGTAAAATTAAATTTATTGGGTCAACTTAAGATCATGATTTTGAAATTTCTAGATGACATATTGCACGCCATTTGTACTCGAATATGCAAGTGTGTGCATGAGATTTACTTAATTCTCAAAGTAAAGCATTGTTTATCACTTTTTCCACTCAGGTGTGTATGAATGAACTCGTGATTGACGCTAATACCAAACCCTCCTGCCAAATGGTCTATTAAAACAGGCACGACGTTTCAAGAAAATCAAGATTTAAATACAATAAAAACGTGGCTTTTCTTTGTCCGGACGAGTAACAAAAAGCCGGGTTACCTACCAACCCTATGAGCGTGTGTGGTAGTGAAATGTAGGTGAGCGGTTTTGAAAGCTTTCATTGTTTCAACTTGTTTTTAAACAAGAGGTATTTTATAATGCGTAGTACGAGAGAGTTGGCCGTGGTGGCCCCGGCTGAAGAATAGGCCCCTCCATATCTACCTATCCGTGGATGTTGTAAGAGGCGACTAAGGGAAGAAAGCTAGGGGATGGGCAGCAGCGTCCCTCATTTTAACAACGATAGCTCTAACTGCGCTCGCCAACCCGCATGCCCAGCGTGGTGAGTATGGGCAAGTCCCTCCACATGATAAGGAGTTCGCTCTGTCTGTGGGGGAGGTCATGTTCAGCAGTGGACGTCGTACGGCTTTTAAAACTAGGGTTAAAAACTTCTATTTAAATGAAGAGTTGTCATAGGTTGTTCATTTGTCTTGGTTGCATTTATGTATTTTATACTATCTATAAATAAATATATATGTATATATCTTTATATTTATATATTATATATTTGTATGTATGCTGTTTGTTTATAGTTTATAGTGTTTCCATTATTTATGTTTTTAAGTCCACCCCGACCAATGTTCCTCTAATTATATATTCACTCCATCCAAAGGTTGTCTGGAAGAAATCGCTTTTTTTAGCGATAAGACCGCCCATTGTACATTTGTGGTCTTTAGTTTTAGTTTCTGTTTTATTTTATATTTTTAAATTTGTAAGGTGTACAATAAAGTATTTTCATTCATTCATTCATACGGCTGAAATGATAATGATGATGAATACGAGATAATTATGTTCATCAGATATAAGTCGTAGGGTGTCCACTGCTGAACACACCTCCCTAATAACCTCCCTAATAATTTTCGAAATCGACCGATATTGTGCAACTTACGTGCACCCGGAGACTCCTAGAAACCGTGGTACTTTCTTCAAGTATAGTCGGGGGTTGTTCTACAACTTGTTTTTTTTTAAGTTTTACAAGAGGTGTAGCAATCCCTTGGGATTAAAATTAATATTTTATTTCATTACCTCAGATCAGCGCTCAGTAATCGGTATTACATAAAGAATACTTAGTTACCGAATTTATAGCCTCCTGTTTTGGAAGTCGGTTAAATAGCTTCACTTTATATTATATTACCCGTATGATGAGAGTGGTTAGAACAAGAACCGTACCCTGGCTGACCTAATTCCGTGACAGGTCCTTTGTAGTGAAGCCGTTAAGTTGGTTAAGTTATAGATTCAAAGATGCTGGTAGGTACCCTGATAATATTACAGGAAATTATATTTGATCGAGCGAGCGAAATAAGTGAAGATTTCTTTTATAACTTTGACGAATAGAATAGAATAGAATAGGGTGTCATGTGAAATAAATTTGTTCAAACTTTACAAAACGATTTTTATTTTTATTCTGGGCCATAAAGTTTAGTAGGTACATAGTTTTTTTTAGGTTTTGCAGTATATATTATTTATAACTGTGGCGTCATTTTGAAAATTATGAAATGTATATTTCCATCTTAGTGCAAGTGACTGTACTTATAAATAAACCCGACCGTTACACACGCATATAGTTCTGATCCCAAGAATTCCCTGTAATCAGATAAAGAAAAAAATGTTTGCAGCTCAAAATCATTCAAGTCCGGGACACAAAAATGTTTTTCTCTTTCATGAACGCCATTACAAAAGGCATAAAATGTCAGGGAGCCCCACTGAGACGGCAAATAGAACAGGCACTGCACAGAGAAATCACAATAAGACGAAAAGTATGCTCGTCTAATAAACGGATATTCAATGGAGCGAAAATAATATTTAGTCGATGTTTTTTCTACTCTCAGCTCACTGAATCCAATTTCACAATGCACTTGCAAACCGGGTTGTTGATTGGCGTCACTTTCAAATTCGCAACTCCGAAAAAATCAATTGAAAAATAATCTTGTTTTATGGCTGGTGATCACATACCGCAGAGCCTCAAGACGAAAGTCTACAATCAGTGCGTATTGCCAGTGATGACTTATGGCACTGAGACTTGGTCGTTAACTATAGGCCTCATATACAAGCTCAAAGTCAAGCAACGGGCTATGGAGAGAGCTGTGCTCGGAGTTTCACTACGTGATAAGATCCGAAATGAGGAAATCCGTAGAAGAACCAAGGTCACCGACATAGCTCTCCGAATTAGCAAGTTGAAGTGGCAGTGGGCAGGCCATATAGCTCGCAGAACCGACAACCGTTGGGGAGTAAAGGTTATCGAATGGCGACCACGAACCGGGCGACGCAGTGTTGGAAGGCCCCCCACCCGATGGACCGACGACATTGTGAAGGTTGCGGGAAGTCGGTGGATGGAGAAGGCTCAAGAACGTTCGTCATGGAACTCTTTGGGGGAGGCCTATGTCCAGCAGTGGACTTCTACAGGTTGATGATAATGATGATGATCACATACGGTTTACTGGCATGCGAGCGACTAGCAGTACCTCGTTACAGGTACTAGTAGCACGCACATGCCAGTAACTGGTTCATACGGCGTGTGATATGTCATCTTAATGCATCTCAAAATGATCCTTATCCCTACTGGATAAAGTCAATTTTCAGTTTGACTTGTAAGGGACTTCATCCACTAGAGGCAACGATCATTTTGAAATACATTTTAGATGACATATTGCACGCCCTATGAACACAACTTTAGACTAGTTAAACTCAGCGCTGTGAAGGCGAGCGTTATTGCCCTGTACAAGAATGGGTACCTATGTCACAGAAATTACTTTTCAACACACTTTTTCAGACGTCACCCGTGATGGATGTGGCTGTAGGTTCCAAAAACGAAATCATTATGTTTGGAAGGTAACATGCTATAGATAAATTGGCTTTCTATTTTGATGAAGGATCTCTTTGTGTACAAAGGAATTATGAAAAATATAAAATTAAATTCGCAGAATACCGGGTGTGGGATTCATGAATGGATTCGGAAAAGGTCCTTTATACCGTCGTCATTGTATTTTTGGACCACATAGCATTATACACAACTGCCATTTTTAAATGACATTTATTTTTCAGTCAGGTAATTTTGTTTTTATAATCTCTCTTGGCATTGTTTAGTGTGGTAATAAAACCACCTGTTGCTAAAAACACAACGCTTGTATATTTATAGTGCATTCATTTCGGCAACGAGGGCCGCGAAATATTGGTAGCATGTTTTTAGAATTATAAAATAGCGGTGGTGTCTCCAGAGAGTCGCGAAATAATCATCTTTTCAAAATATGTATAACATTTGGTTCTTCACAAATAAGAGGTAATATTTATTGTATTATTTATATATTTTTATATTATGCGTATGTATAATTATATTAGGTATTCAAATTTATATATTATATTTATTTTGTAAGTTCATATTTTCCTGTTTCCTTAGCACCACCGTCCTCTATCGTTCTCGTAAAATCCAGTCCATCCAAAGGTTGTCTGGAAGAGATCACTCTTAGTGATAAGACCGCCCATTGTATTCCACTATTATTACTTATATTTTGTCGAATTAATTGTGATGTGTTAAATTTTTATGTGGCTTACAATAAAGAGTTATCTATCTATCTTAAGAGGTATAAAAAGAAAGCCATGCTTATCGAAAGAGTAAATAAAATTGGGAAAATCAACGAATTTTGTTCCTTTGTTTCAGCTTGGATCGGCCTGAAACTTAGTATCAGCATAACCTTTTAGCACAACCTATTCGAAACTTCAATATCTTGGCTAAATTTTCAAGTCAAGCCAACAATTTATGTATGAAGTAGGTATTTTGGAGAACTGAGTTTAGTAAACCTTCCTGAAAGCCGTCTAAAATCAACAGTGGGATAACCTAATCAAGTTGTTATTGCCGTAGCTTGTGTAATAGTGTGAGTTAAACTTCTGTTGACTTCGAGGTCGCGCCTACTCGTTAGGAGTTTTATATTCGCAATTTTTCTTACTCAGATGAATTATGGTAATCACTGCTGAAGTGTAACTTACCACAGGCCTATAAAAACAGTTGGGTCAAACAGATGCTTCCAAGAATAACATTCTTACGTAAAGTGAAGGGATTTTGTGGGGGAGATTTAAAAACTTACAAAAAAATGATGGCAATTTGATAAAAGTCATGTTTCTTTGATAACAGTGCGAGGGGAGTGCAATACTCCAATTGACTAAAAATATGCATTCATTACCACACAGCACTACCAAGCTATAATGCCGGTAGTGTCAACAGAGCAAGACTGCGTAGCGACAAATGGTTCCCGTCATTCAACCGAGTACTCAGAAAAGGTTTTATATATTTGTATATCGAATCTAAATATTATAAAAACAGTAATTGATACACTGATTGACAGACCTCGTTTAACCGTTGATCCTAGAGACTTGAAATTTAGAGGGTCTGTTCGATTTACTATGTAGTGGTGTCATAAGAAAGGAATTCTCCAAATTCGAATCCTAAGACAGGACAGGATTTGAAGTTTGTGTAAAAAACTTCACGCGCACGAAGTCACGGGGGCGTTCACTAGTTTAGCAAGCCTAAATTGAAAATAATGCATATGCTCTATTGCAAACGTTCTACCAATTTGACTAAGAATGCCATTAGTTTTGCTTTTTGGAGTGAACTAGCTCAGCGTTTATTTAAGCTGTATCCCTAATGAATGCTGAATTCGCATTGGAATGACAATGGACTTCGTCATGCCGAGAGGACCGCACCACAACTTTTGGGAATGTTATTGCTGGGGAATCAAATTTAAATACCATCTTGTTAGCGATAACAAAATAAATAAGTTACCTTAAAAAACTGAATATTCCATACTAAACCGAACATAAAGTAAAAGAACAATATGAGAGCCTTATGAATAGTACCTACCTAAGTATTTATCTCTATAGTGGGCTACGAATTAAGCGTTGTACGAATCGCTTAGTCGCGCGTTCTGATTTAAACTTTAAATTAACGATGTTACGGAAGGTTTTTGGAAATATACGAGAAAAAGTGCTAATCTGGCGTGATACAACCCATTATACATGCTAGTATTTTGTTGTTGCAAGTAACTGGCATGTCTTGTGCGAGTAAATAGCGTCCGCGTCCGCTTTAGCACATCCTTATAGCCCCATCATTACAAATTCCACTCGCTAAGCATAGAGCGTTCTTCCGGCTTATACTCGTCGAACTACGAACTTGCTCGTCAAACTACGAACTTAGAAGTTCTGCCTTCGACTGGTAATTAATTCTTGATTTCATTATACGCCTGAAGAGTAGCTTGCATATCGAGGCGATGGGAAACTTTGCTGAGCTCGAATGCATCCAACCAACAGCCTTATTTTGCTGGAATAAACTTGGTAATTTATAGAACAGGTTCATAGTTCCACTTACCTAGGTACCAAGAGTGCTGTTGCGTATGCTAAATTGTAATGAAGTTCGCAATTATGAGGAGGAGGATTTTATCAATTTTAGCGAATTCTCGTTTTATATTCATATCCCGTGAAAGATTACTATCTTTTACTCTATACGATACAGAAATACATTTTACTTTTTTATGGCTTCAGAAGCCTAAATATTCCCAGAGATATCTCGGAAGCGAGGTCGATTAGGGGAATAATATTTCACGTTCTATTTTTGATGAAAGTTATCATATCTCTTATTTGATAGATAGGGTTGAGTAAGAGTATGCCAACTAGAATTGTAAGTTGTATTTTTTAGGTTTCTGTGATTTTTTATTGAATATTCGACAAACTGCAACATAAGCGCCAGCAGAGAAAAACTTTTTTCGTCAAGAAACGCCAGCCTCAATACTTTTGGCACACTTTCACACTTATGTATTTCCAATCTTATGGAATATTTCGCAATGAAAAACTCTCATAAAGATTGTCACGATTCAGGCATTTTGGAATACGGGCCTTGATTCCATAAAAATTAAATGTAATTACGTATAATTTAAAGATTTTCATAATTTGTAGATTATTTTAATTCATTACAAATAGTAGGTACCATTCAATTTGTAAATTTTTGTATATTATTCTGTCGTATTTTGAAGTCAGTAGTTTTATTAAAAGTAACAATAAATAAGGAACAACAACCCAGTAATTTGCAAATCCCTTTTATCTTCCGCGACATGAAAATGAAAACAAAACTCCGCTGAAGTAAAGGAATAAAATATTTATGGATAGACATAACGAATACTTCGGTAACCAGTGATTCCTAAAGAAACTGTGCCACAATCAGGTCGAGTCTCAATCGAGTCAGGGCTTATAAAGATTTTAACTTTGGTTTTTAATCAATAAAAATTTACATTAATCAATAAAAATTTACTAAAATTTACTTACAATGTGCTATGACGAACCATTTTCAAGCAACTTGGAAGATTTGGCGATGTATGATCAAACATATTTAAATACATAATTTATATATGTTTGATATGATCTGCATGGAACTTTGTAGGTCAACAGCTAAGAAGAGAGGCCAAGCGGATGTGATTGGAGTCGAAAAGGGGGTAAAAAAATTAAGTTATGCAAATATCTTAAATGGTTTATCATATTATGGTAATGGTATCTCATATTATGATAGTTCTTTGTTCATACATTCCAAAACGTCTTATTATTATTTTTTCTAGGCCTTATAGTTATTGAGGTGCGACGAAAAGAATAAATTTTAGATTACCAATATAACGAGGCCCCCGAGGATGAGGATTAGATTTTCAATGAATTCATAGTTCTGGCAAGATTTTAAAAGTTGTGTACAATTGTACCTGCGCGATCGTCATTTTCAGCAGTGGACAACCTAGTGGAAATGATGATGATGATATGTAAACCGAGCAACGCTGCTTGCATTGGAAATATCTACGGCTGTTTCTCATGTAATTTAGCGTCACCGCTTTCGCATAATGTCTGACTTCGCAAAGTTATGTTGTAGGGTATATTGACAAGTCCTGAGGGACTTGTTTAATGGTCTGACGGGATGTAAAATGGATCTTCGGGCTTACAAACCTTGTTTGCAAATTACTTTGCACATCATTGCTCTTGTAATATTGGTAGAATATATAATAATAGTATCCACCAAAATTGAGAGTAGAGTCGTGAAAATCAACCACTAGAATTGCTTAATTGAAAAGGACAGAAAGAATTTAAGTATTAATAAAAAAAAAGATTTATGTGCGCCTCTTCGAGGCTCCTTTTTTAACACTTTTTTTAACTTGACGTTCTTTCGTGACGATCTTTTTCAAGCATTAAGATTTTTCGTCAATTTTTACTTCTAAAATCTTCATAAATGCATAATAATAAAATTTCAAAAGGCAAAGGCCTCAATTCTAATAATAATTTTATTTACATAAAGAAAATTTAAACTTTAATTTAAAAATTTTATATAAAACTATTTTACAAAATACACTAGAAACGAGCATCCGCAAACGAGCAATTACCGATGCAAACTATCTCTACCAGTTTCAACCGATCCACTGCTAGTCAGTAGCTTATAATAGTAATAAATAGGTACTTGGTCATTTTAATTCTAAAGTTTACCACAAATTAAACATAAACGGAGCCACATCAAGGAACGCGTAAACATTTAAAAGTTTTCCGGCACAGAGCAAAGTTAATACGTTCTTGACGTACGTCTGAAAAAGTTCAATGAACATGTACCTACGTAATGATTCTGAAGAATGTATATAAATCATACAAGAATTCATAACATGATAAATTAACCCAGGATACTGAAAAATGCACAAACATATTTAATTCGCCGCGTAATTTTCGTTGCGCATAAATTTACACAAAGTTTGAGTTGTTTATTTTATTCATCCCACACATAGACTGCTTGAATTGTTGGCGATGTTGTACTACACAGAATATTGTTTGGAGTTTTGTTTTTGGACGAGTTTCAAATATCCGATTTAGGCCGGTTTGACTTTTGTAATACAATTTCAGTACCTAAACCGTTTCTCCGAAAATTATCAAGAGATAAGTTGATTCATAATAAGTATACTATCCCGAAAAGGACTTATTCTATCAAAAAGAAAGAATATGAGCAAAACAAAAAACATATTTTAAAGAAAAAAAACCAGTTTTATTTTCTATGTTTTTGCAATTTATAAACACTCCACACAATAAAAAAAACACAAGAACAAACTTTATTACCAATTGAGTGTAGAATAAGCCCCTTTCGGGATACTCATACAAATTATGAATCACTTTGTATAAACCTCTCATTCCTTCCAATCCCAGTCAAAAACTTATACCGCAGCTTTATTTTACGGACGATGGCGGTAGTTATAAAGAGTATGGAGGCTTTCTTTATGACCTTTTCTCCTGTAAAAATGGGCACTGATCCCTGAATATTTTAATGCCAACCCTCATGTTTTCCGAATTAACCAGCTGTTCTGAACGTGAACTTTACACTGGCCCGGCAAAACAAAGTAAATGCCCTTAACCACTGCTGAATAATATAGGTATTTACAGAGCCATAGTTCAATATACATGCTATTTTAGGTCATAAGTTACAGAGTTACAGGTTACAATGGCGTAGCAAGCCTAAGGGGCTACCGATGGTGCACTTTAGTGGTTAACAGAAGCTGTATGGAATTGTAATAAATCAGCAAATCAAAGAACTGCTTAATCAAACTTTCATAAGAGCAACTCGAGGCAAAAGGTTTCGCTTGAAGCATTGTTTTCGATGTATAATGCTGAATCAGGGGTGTCGAGGGCTTCTCGACCTCGGGGGATGCGAGGACAGAGGAAAGGGAATTTTTCGTTACATTTTTATGATTTTTTTCAAACATTGTTTCGCAACCTATTTTCAGTTTTTTCAAGATGCTTACAATAGCAAGACAGAACGATAAATAATAAGAGATACAGGCCTACATGTCATTTAAGTATTTTACTTTCTGGTATTTTGGTAGCCATGTTGGCCTAGTGGGAAGTACCCCGACTTTCGATTGGAAGGTTGCGAATTCGAACCAATGAGCACCAATGAGTTTTTTTGTTCGAAAAAATTAAGGCCTCATTAACACGTGCTTAAAAATGACAAGGGAAACATCGAGAGGAAACTCGAGAGGAAACCAGTAGGTATTCTTAAAAGCGCCGATGGGCTTGCAACCTTGACTACAAATGATTGGACGGGCCTCTGACCATCCCTTTAAGTCATATTCAAGGGTCTGATTGCCTGGAGGTCGGAGAGGTTGTCTAACATGCTAGGGGATAAATGGCATGAGCCTATTTTTTTTGTTTAGGTATAAACAAAATAAAATTGTTGAAGTAGCTAACCTAACTACGAGTATGAAATGAACATCAACTAATTACGAAACCAACCTAATGCTTTATTCCCATTACACGAAAGTAACCTACACGAGTAGAAGGTTGAAAATATATCCACAGAAATTAAGTTGAAAATTGTATAAAGTAATTTTGTTTGCCGGGTGTTGGCGGCATTTCTTTGTTACGCTTACGGGAAGGGGCCTTCTGGTGAATTTCCCACGAGGACATAGTTTATTATTAATTAGTTTCCGCCCGTGGCTTCACTCGTGTGGTACCCAGATAAAAAGCATCCCCTACGAACATTCGTATATATATTCTATACATATAGACGAGGCTCTGCGGTATCATGCAGTGCCTGCCTATCTTCGGCATTGGGTGGAGCACTACTTGAGAGGGCGTGATGTGCTCTACCTTGACAACAAGAGTGGAGTTTGCGCTAGGCGCATGACAGCCGGTGTTCCAGTGTCAGTGTTGGGTCCCTTGCTCTGGAACCTCGGTTACAACTGGGTGCTTCGTGGTGCGCTGCTTCCCCGAACGTACATATTGTGTTATGCCGATGACACGCTCCTTGTTGCTCGAGGAAATAGTCATAAGGAGGTTGCACACCTGGCCACAGTTGGATCCAGTCAGTCTATTCCGATTGCTAGGATTGAAGGTGGCTCTTAGTAAAACTGTGGCAATGTCGTTCTATGGGCGGGGAGGTAGGCCACCAGCTGGTGCCTACATACGTGGACGGAGAGCGGGTTATGGTGATGCCTTATATGAAATATTTGGGGCTCACACTGTATAGAGCCTGGAATTTCAAATTTTCCAAAGTACAGGGTGTGGCAGGATCCCTTGCGCGTCTTCTGCCCAACCTGGGTGGGCCAAGTGCTCCTTGTCGTCGCCTGTTTGCAGGGGTTATTCGCTCCATGGCCTTGTAAGGTGCACCGGTGTGGGCGGACGCTTTAACCGCCAGTACTAGGGCCCTTCTGAGAAAACCACAAAAGATTATGGCGCTTAAAGCAATTCGAGGCTACCGCACCGTGTCGTTTGGCGCGGCCTGCGCCATAGCGGGATCCATGGGATAAAGAGGCCGAAGTGCTTGCCTAGGCCTACCGCAACAAGGTGGCAAGACGTGCGTGCGCAAGGAGAACGTTTGGCTCCCCAAGAGGTTAGCCATGCTAGAGAGCAGGCTCGTGCAAAAGGTCTTCAGCATTGGTCTGAGGAATTGGTATCCGGCAGGTATGGACGGTGGACCCTAGATGCTATAGGGCCCAATTTGAATGACTGGGTACACCGAGAACACGGTGCACTCACTTTTAGACTGGTGCAGGTACTGTCGGGACACGGATGTTTCCGCTGGTACCTGCACCTAATTGCAAGGAGGGAGGCGAGTCTGGCCTGTCATCACTGTGTGGCGGCCGAGGACACAGCGCAGCATATTTTGCAAGAGTGCAGTGCTTGGGCGTCATAGAGTCAGGCACTTGAGCTGATCGTGGGGCCGGATCTGTCGTTGCCGAGCGTAGTCAAAGCAATGCTTGACAGCGACTGAGCCTGGCAGGCCATGGTCTCCTTCTGTGAAGATGTAATTTTGCAGAAGGAGATAGAAGAACGGGTCAGGGAGTATGATCCTCATGCTGAACCGCAACGTCGACCGAGGACTGGAAGGCGACGGCGGCAATTCCACCGCCTTCTACCACTCGATGGAGGCCAGCAGGGTTCGGGTGCGAGGAGCCCTAGCTCTACAGTACACAGGCCTCCATTGCAGGGGGATTTTTCCAATGCTCATCGACAGGGCCGAAACCGAACGGGAACCCGTGACTTTGTCAAGTGCTAATGCGCCGTTGAACCAGACGTCGGACGATGACTGGTTCGACGACGCATTGGCACTAAGGTTAATAACGGAAAATCGATGGTTTTTTAGTCGGTATGTCGCTGGTTAATAGTGTCTCATTAGTATTAGTAGCCAGCGGAGAGCCCGACATACCCCTCCGCCTTTCCTCGAGACGGAGGGGATGCGCAATGCATTTTTCCGTCGTTAAAAAAAAGTCTATGTACTATATACGTGCGAAATATCATTCCAATCCGTTCAGTGGCTACGGCACGATTAAGTAGGAAAACAACATATTCCCAGCTGTGGTGGGCCCGGCTGAAGAATGGGCCCCTCTATTTCTACCAGTGGATGTCGTAAGAGGCGACAAGGGAAACAAAACTAGGGGATGGGCAGCAGCGTTCCTTATCCACAACAAGTGCTTTATCTGCGCCAACCCGCATGCCCAGCGTTACGAGTATGTGCAAATCCCCCCAAATTATTGTTTCTGGTAATCTATGGGGAAGGTTATGTTCAGCAGTGGACGTCCTACGGCTGAAGTGATGATCTTCACAATATCACATCTCCGGAAACATACCTACAGATTTGCAAACTTTCGCATTTATAATAGCTATTAGTAGGATCTTTATAAAGAGCCGGCACAGCTGTCGGTGGAAGTTCGAGATGCAAATTTTTGACTCGGTCCATCGTCGTGCTTATTAACTTGAATATTTTAACATGCGAGATGGTTATTTATTATGCGAATACGAAATTGTACTATCAACATTTACCTACTGGTAAGAATATGAGTAAAATCAGCAACGATAGGGTAAAAAGTTGAAAATAGGATCATTTTGAAAAACAATATATCGAGAGCTCTCATTTGTTAAAGTTTCAATGATATTAGTTAGAACATGCTAATGGTTCTTTTTTCAAAATGTATATTAATTGTGCCTCAACAATCATCGAAAAAAAAAATCCGAAATGAGGAAATCCGTAGAAGAACCAAGGTTACCGACCAAGCTTTCAGAATTTGCAGGTTGAAGTGGCAGTGGGCCGGCCATATAGCTCGCAGAACCGACAACCGTTGGGGAACAAAGGTTCTCGAGTGGCGACCACGAACCGGACAACGCAGTGTTGGAAGGCCCCACCCGATGGACCGACGACATTGTTAAGGTTGCGGAAAGTCGGTGGATGGAAAAGGCTCAAGACCGTTCGTCATGGCACTCTTTGGGGGAGGCCTATGTTCAGCAGTGGACTTCATCAGGCTGATGATGATGATCATCGAAGCACCAACTTATACTAGATACCGCGAGATCTGAGTTCGGGGTGAATGTCTAGTTTTAGTAAACTTAAATAGCTGATAGCTGTGGTTGACCAATTTTGATGGCGATGAACTTTTCCTAATCTATTATAATTTAAGCTTTCGTTTGTCAAAATTAATTAAAAGTTCACAAAACTTTAACAAACTTAACTAAGCTTAGATACTTATATTTATTAAAATAAAGTAATATTAACAATAAGTAGTCTTTAAACTTTAGGTTAAGATTTGTTGTAAAGATTTTGTTAACCTAATCTAAGCTAATTATGAAGCCGTTATAAAGTTCGTATCTCGCTATATAGTAGGTACTTAGTAAAGTTTATGTTTATTTTCATTAGATACGAGTATGTATCGTTCCCTATACAAGGTGATTCATAATACCTACGTATTTATTCTATTCTGAAAGGGGCTTATTCTGCACCCAATTAAGGGCCTATTTTCAGCCGGGGCTACTACGGCCAATTGCTGAAATCGCTATTGCTGAGTAAAAATTTGATTGAGTGGAACTGAAATTTTGTTGAAAGATGACATAGAATACCAGCTATCAAAGTAATTACTTTACGATGAGTAACGACCCTAGATTTATTTACGACCCTCGAGGCATCATAGTAATAATCAAATGATTAGATGGAGGTTTATGATATAAAAAAATAAATAAGTCTAGAAAGACAAGTGTCCTGTACTAGTAGACTACATAGAATACGATACGGCAGTGGTTCAAGAAGATAAGAAAATGTATCTTTCCCCAAATAGGAGACACCTTTTTTACAACAGATGCTTGAGGTAGTTCAATGAATTGGATTATAACGATATTCAAAGACGCAAAGGGAAAATATACTATAGGCTCTAGCTGTAACAAGTTTTGGATTGGTATTCCTCTGTTGAAAAATATAACAGCCCATTTCTGGCTCGAATATTCAATGACTTTGAATCAAGCGCGAAGGAACTTTTTATTTTAACTGGATTCGGACCATTGGTCTTTTAGATTGGTTTTTTGCTTAGGAATAAATTTGGTAGATTACAAGTTGAGAAAGAAACAATGAGGTAGATTGGTAAAGGCTAAAAGTTTGCTGTTTTTGAAGCCTTCAATTAACAGTGGATAGAAAATAATCCTGTTCGTGTTAATTCTCAGTGACCTTGACATAAAATCTAGGTGATATCTAAATATGAAAAACTCTTTCTTACTGAGTGACTGACAGACTGAAATCAACGCACAGGCTGATACCATATTATATGGTGTTTTTCGATTTTTTAATTCAACCTGTTCAAAAAAATATGTAATTCTACCCCTAAGGGGGAGAAAGCGTACGAAATCGTATTCCGTGAAATTACAAACTAAAAAGTAAATAATTCTAAGAAGCTCAATACTGACCCTGGTATTTTTAGTCGAGTGTATTTTTTACTCCATTCACGTTGATATCATATTGCATGACATGACATGACGTTACTTAAAAGTAGCGTTTATACGTTAAAACGTAGTATTTTGAAATATCTCCTAAGAAAATTACTCCCTATGTCTCTATGAAAAAAAAGGAGGCTTACCTCACTCGTCTTCACAGCGCAGAAAATTCAATTTATTTTCTGAAATTGCAACAGTTTTTCTTTACTCTCTTGGAACAATTTTATCGTACACAAACTGATGTTCCCTGCCCCTTATTGCGAAGTGACCGTTCTGCCACATAATTCACTTGGTCCGAGGTAAAGCGTACGTCGGTACATAAACTAACTACTAGTACGCTAGTAAGTCGATATACAAGAGAAACTTAAAAGGAGACGTCATAAAAAACATGTATTGTAACAATAAAAAAATTGTCACGGTGTTTGTAGTCGCACTCCTCCGAAACGGCTCAACCGATTTTTATGAATATTTGGTAGGTATTAGGATAGGTCATAAATTATATTTCATACCGCTTAGGCTACGGTAACCACTGACCAACAGTTGGTATGCTTGTTTGCCACCTCGAAAACGTCAGCTTTTCTCAATCTAAAAATTAAGCTGTAAAAAAAGAGATAAAGCGTCGATGATGATCATTCCGAAATGGTTTTAGAGCTGGGTTGAAAAAATCTGACGTTTCCAATCGGAAGTCTTTCTGAATTTTTAAAATGGAACGGCCCTACTGTTTTCCATGCGAGCGAAGCCGCGGGCAGAAGTGATTTTGCAAATACTTGTTCTCCTTCTTTCTATAGATACCCACTGCGTGACCAATTTTCCCAACGTTCTGGATGCATTTGAGTCACATGGCCTGCCCAATCCCATTTTATGCGTCATGAGTCTACTGTAAAATATAACTCTTCCGATTGGTCTCTCGGCTTCTGTAAACCCGTGCCAAAAACATGTGAGAATCCGTTAAATTGGACCATTAATACAGGTTATCAATGATCCCGGCCGTAATAAAGCCCATTTATTATCGATGCTACCAGGTGCTACGGCGGTAGTTTTCCCTTCATGAATACCTAAAGGGTATTTCATTAATACTAAATTAGTTTATATAGCAGGGCGATCGAGAGTAGAAGGTTGTAATGTTTATTCTGGTGTTTTACTAGTCGAATCGTATTCGCTATCGCGTTAGTAGTAATAAGGATCAATTTTAAACGATTTTTAGCTGGTACATCGCAAGCCTTTTGAAGCAGGCTTTACTAGTGTAAAATCGTTTAAAATTTATCCTTATTTCAACAGAATAAATTAAATTTCGAGTTTGACTTTATATAGCTCAACGATAACGCAAGTCCCCAGATGTCAAACTCAACCTAAGGAATGTTCTGAAAAAAATTGTAAACATATTTTGGATGACATATCGATGCCGTTTGAACACGGCTTAATCTGCATAAAACTGTGATCCTTTTGTAATGTCGAACTCAAGTTTTTAGGATGGTATCAGCTTAGGAAAATAAGAGACTGGCTTAAAAATAATATAATAAGTGAAAGCTGAAATAAACTACTTTGAATTTGAAAAACCGGCGACATTTGCGAAGACTCTTCTTACAAAAGTTGATCCCCGTAGCGACCCTATTCAACCCTACAAGTAAGATTTTTATTATTTATTCCCGTGGACGTCTTAAGAGGCGACTGAGGGAATAAAAAGCTAAGGGATAGGCAGCAGCATTCCCTATCAACGAAAGCTTTATCTCAGCTCGCCAAGCCACATGCCCAGCGTGGCGAGTATGTTCAAATCCCCCCAAATGGTTGTTTTGGGTGCAGGCCGTACAAGATGGGTCGCCTAGAAATCTATAGAGGAAACTTATGTTCAGCAGTGGACATCGTATGGCTGAAATCATGAAGATTATGAGACAAAACTTCCTAACCATATTTTAGAATAAACAGTTTGAAAACCCAATCAATGGCACTTTTGATCTGAATAGATTTATTGTTTACTCAAGTTTTTGTTTCACCAAACGACTGTTGAACCTCACCCGGAGTTATAATAAAAAACGAAAACTACTTGTTCATACTAATTTATCAACTATTCAACTAAATACATAGATCTACGTCGCTGTAACTGTAGGACAATACAAACTTCTCCTAGTTCATACTTCACTAGTAGGTCCACGTCACAGTAACTAAGAGAGCTGACCTAAGGTTGACCTAAATTGCGTTGGTAACGTTAATAGACTTGCTTCAAGGGCTGATGGTAAGCGCTAGGTATCGAGATGCCAGCCTACATGAATTCCATCCCATACTTTAGGACTCTCTTTATGCTATCTTGCTTGTTGTGTCACTGATTATTTCTTGGTCATCCTGCAGGTCAGTGACCAGTTTGAGGTATGGTGGCACTGAACGGGCATATGACCGTCGGTGAAAGAATCAATGTAGTGAAAGGATTAAAGTACGTCTCTTCCTCCTTTCATGCACGTTATCACGTCTTAGAACTTTTAGGTTCAAAACATGCCAGTTTCCTCACAATGTTTTTCCCTCACCGTTTGAGAGCACTAGGACCTATGGCGCACATATATTTTCCAGTGGTAAATCCATTGGTGCACGACCGGGATTCGAACCCACGACCTGTGGAAGGCAGGCCACTACCACCAATGCTCTATTTATTGAGTAGTTGACTAAAATAAGCCTAGAACAATTGTGTTTCCATAGCCTGTTCATATTATTCGGAATCCAATCAAACAAGGTTTCAGAAGTTGACCTCAGTTGGTTTGTTTACTTTGAATCAACCTCTGAAATTAGTTTTGAAGACGTTTTGTCGTCTTGCTCAATTTCTTTTATTGGACGGGAACAGTAGCTTGTAAAACTTTTAATATGTTCAATTTTTCTTTGAAGTATTAAGTAACTTTGAAGTTATTTATGGTGCTTCAGATTATTGCTTGAAAGGTTGGTTTTGTAAATAAAGTAACAACAACTCACAAACCTACTGAAAATAGACTTTGTATTGCGAATGTCTGTGTAATCTGTGTAATGTGAAATATATGTGTCTATATATATGTATATATGTGTCCATATTTCCATTTTATATGAACCATCACATTATAAACGCACAATTGAAATATTAGACTATCTAATAGAATTAATTACCCGAACCGAGGCCGTACATCCCACTGTTAATCGTATAGATACTCACGATACAGATTTTTATCTAGTGTATCATAGGTAACTGGAACCTTTATCTCCCTTCAGCATCACAAGCTAATGTTTATTGTTATAGTGTACTTTATTATTTCAGTTTTTAGTTTTTATATGTAACAGGTATGTAGTACATATAGTTTAAGTTTGAAATTGTACGTGTTGCTGCAAAAATAAATATTTTTCAAATAAATATTTTTTTTCAATGTATACAGTCTGATCGTGTTTATTTTGTATTTAATTTAGGAAATCCGTAGAAGAACCATGCTCATTGACATATCTCTTGGAATTAGCAAGTTGAACTGGCAGTGGGCAGGCCATTTATCTCGCAGAACCAACAACCGTTAGAGATTATAGGTTCTCGAATGGCGACCACAAACCGAGCGACGCAGTGTTAAAAGGCCCTCTGCCCGATTGTTATAGTTGCGGGAAGTCGGTGGATAGAGAAGGCTCAAGACCGTTCGTCATGGAACTCTTTGGGGGAAGCCTATGTCCAGCAGTGGACTTCTACAGGCTGATGATGATGATGATGATGATGATGCTCTGCTGTGGACTTCTGATGATGATGATGATTGCGAATATTGAAAATGAAAAGTAAACATCTCAGGTCTCTAACAAAATATTATGAATAATCAAGTCTGATTTAATTTACAAGTTCAATGATTTCAGTTAAGTGTTCATTGGAATTATTTATAGTATTCATTTAGTTTAGCTTCATGAACTCAATTAAAATAAGAAGGCTCCTCGCTAGCTCAGTGCATGCACCCAATGCCAACATTGCAGGCTTCTCAACGTACGTCTCAAATCTAATTTCGTTTATAAAGGAAAATATAGTAATTGGTTTTCATACATTTTAACTGCGAGTATTATTTTGCGCCCTAAAACTTGAGCGTTTTCAATAATCATCATCATCATCATCATTTCAGCCGTAGGGTGTCCACTGCTGATCATAGATTTCCACACTTACCTATACACGCCACGCTGGGCATGCGGGTTGGCGAGCGCAGATAAAGCTATTTTTGTAAATAGGGAACGCTGCTGCTCATCCCCTAGATTTTTCCCCTAAGTCGCCTCTTATAACATCCATAGGTCGAAATGGAGGGGTCAATTCTTCAGCCGGGGCCACCGCGGCATGCCACGGCACGTTTTCAATAAAAATTCTAAAAAAATACGATTCCGGAAAAATAAATGTCAAGCGAACACTTTTTATGTCTCTTGATAATGGATAGACAAAAAAAAGCCTATTTATAACTTAGATAATTATCAGTCCCCAAAAAGGTTGCCAACTCTTGAAAGCAAACCCTGAAACCAGTTAGAAATATTTTAAGTTCTAAGTCAAAGTAATCAGTATACGACGTGAGATCGGCGCTGATCTATTAGTGATAATCTAGTTTCTTCCTCTTCATTGAATGTGATCAAAACTTTGGATTGGAAAAGTTCGTAAATGAAGTTCTGGGAAATCTTTCAATCGTACGCAATTTAGCAATCACTCTAGTCTTAATTTCATGACGGTTACGGTCATACTATGACCCGTTGTGGTGGGTAATTGACATTAATATCGTGACTTCAATATATCATCTAGGCAAGTCTAGTTGATTTAATAGAAAGGTAATTGATCTAGTATATTCGTTTTATTATTCATTGTACCATTTCACTTACCTACTTGAAGTGTGTGGAGAAGAAGAAGAACTTAAACAATTGGTAACATTGGTATTTGTAACGTTTCATTAGTTAGATATTGTTATTACGAAAATGTCACACACACCCATATATAAAGGATTTTCCGACTTCTGTAAAATTGTGCAGCTACTTTGAAAGAAACGGTATAAAGCGATGTTTGTATCGGGGGTATCGAGCTAAAAATGCATCCAATCTTGAAGAAAACATAAGCACGTCGAATGGATCAAAAGAATCCATCGACTGTGCAAAACCCAGACGGTTAGCGCTGCTCGCTAATACGACCAATATACGTTGGACCGACATCCTTTGTTTTACTTATCATTTCGAAGGTCGGAAAGTGCTGGTGGTTTTACCTTACAACCATTATAAGCAGAGCTTGACCAGTGGCTGTAGGTTTTAAGCTGGAAGGTCTTGTTATTGTGGCAACTTACGAAGCTCATCGGACACGGAACAATAGTCAAGCACAGTGCATCGACGTGATTCTGTTTACAGCGATTACTCAGCTAGTAGGGGACGGGAGGCGTTTGCCCAAAAATGGGAGAGACACAGATTATTTTTGAGAACATAATATCGTACTCCGTTTGTACGCAGCTTTAATTCACGTTAAAGGGTGAGCGATATAAATCATCTTAAATAGAGAAATCTAAATCAGATAAAATAGAATATAACTTTATTGTACACCAAAAGAAAATACACAATCAAGGAAAAAAAATAACTTAAAAATAGTGTGACAATAAAATAAATAAATAAATAAAAATAAATATTCCGGACCTATCGCACGGTCAGCTGATCCCAAACTAGGCATAGCCTGTGCTATGGGTACCAGAGACTGATATACATAATAGATATATATTTAACACCCAGACACAGAACAAACATCTGTATTCATCACACAAATGTTTGTCCAGTGCGGGAATCGAACCCACGACCTCTAGCGCAGAAGGCAGAGTTACTACCAACTGAGCTATAAGGCCTGTCTGGCAATGGGCGGCCTTATCCTTGTAGATGAGGGTGCTTCTGCATAATATAAACAAAATATGATCTCTATTCATGTAAAAATCTGTATTTACGACTGCGTGGGCTCAGCCGATGCTCTGTGGATTTTTTCGTACCATCGGAATTATTTCTTGAAATTTTAATATATGTAGATAGATGTAGAGTGAAAACGTATTATGATGAAATGCGAAAATGTTTAAAAGGTCAATGCTTCGAATTTGAATAGCAAAATAAAACTATAATTTAGATTTATGATGAGTTGCTTCTGCGTCTGGTACATTTATAGGTTTACTGCAGCTAGTATCTTTAATCGAAGTGAATGGAAATTTGAGGGGAACTATTCAAAAAATAATAAAATTTGACAGCGATTTCTCTGAATATTTTCATAGAAATCGCTGTCTGGCATCAGTTTGAGTGGAGTGAGCGTATATTAACTACTTAGAATACCAGGGCGAGTCTCATTATACATAATATATTCGTTGAAAATATATATATTCTTGAAAATAATATACAAAAAACGTAAATTAAAGCTTTCATAAAAAGCTGATGGCTAAGAACATTTCAGAAGATAAATTACTTTTCTTACAAAGTATGTTAAAGAAAAGTTGAAGAAGTCGTCTTATCAGGAAAACCACTAAAATAGTCAATTTACAGAATTTCTGTTTGAAGTCAGCGACATCCTTGGTGATGCCGGTAAAGGATGGTTAAATTGGTTGTGGGTTCAATTCGGAACAAATATAATTGACATTTCATCAAACAGCGAGTTTCTTATTTATTTAATTTAATTAAATGAATTAAAGCGAGCTTTCATTGACGTTATACCCATAAACAATCAAACGTTTTAGCAAAATTAAACATCGAAAAGATTTTAAGAACTGATATTTATTGAGAAATACATTGAATGTAAATTTATATTAAATTTAATTGAAAAACGAAAAAACACTACTTATTGCACTTGTCCTACCCCTCAGCCAGCAGGCTGTCTTCATTTATATAATAAAAGAGAAAGGTTTGTACGCTCTACATAGCCTAACACTGTTAGTATCTTTAGTCATTAGGTAGGTACTCAAGCAGATCAATCAATAAAGGAAGGTCCAAAGGTCCTTTTGCGACTGTAATCGAGTAATTAGACAGTCATTTTAATGAAAACAAATGTTCAATTTGTTGTGGAAAGATAAATAAGGACCGATTTACACGGAGAGAGTTTCTGGCATACTTTTCTGGCAAACTTTTGCGATGTGCGCAAGCAATCATTTTCAGGTGATACTCGTATGCATACGTTTGTTATTTTTTTTATTTTATTGCTTGTGTTTAAAAAAGCAATAAAATAAAAAAATAACAAATTATACAATAATCGCCAATGGCGCTTTGTTGTCTACGTTATACGAGGTTAGGTATATGTGCTTCAAGTTTTGCTTATACGGAAACTTCTTAGAAATATTCAAAAGCGATTCTCGAGATGCAATAATCACGCTGGTACTTACTCTACCATCTATTCATTATTACTATCTCCTTTCGAGAATAGCATCATTCTGGTCTCCGTTCCTTGCTGCGTACTAACTTAGTGCGTTTGCATGCACTGTATTTCAATGATTATACGTTGCGTGTATCATCATCATTATCATCATCATCTTCCTGCCTTTATCCCACATTATGGGGTCAGTACAGGACGTATTCTTCAACAATTTCCCTCTATCAGCACAGACTCTTTTCTTATATTAATAATAATATCTTTATTTCAGGCTACTTGATATATTACACAAACATGTGTAATATGCCATGGCCCATATTAACTTAAACAACTACACCACATCTAGAGTCTAGAGTCTAGAGTCTAGAGGGACTTTCTTACCCATATCCACTTTCATACAGTTCATCTTTCTTTCTACTCCTACATCCATCTAGCCACATAACATTCTTCCCTCCTCATGACATGCCCATACAACCCTAACCTATTGCTTCTCAGCTTTTCCGCCACTGGCGCCACTTTTAAACTTCCTCTTATATAATCTTGCGCTGTATGTATATGCGATGCGTTAATACGCATCACGGAACTCCTAAGTTTAACGAGACTTTATTAACCAGGGTAGTTACCAGTCATAACACAGCGTACCTCAGAGTTTAAGACGGCCCCTTTTTTGGGAACAAAGCTTAAAAGAAATCCTCAAAGAGGGAGTATTAAGGGTGCTAATTGCTAGGAGGCCTCTTTATTTAATTAACACGACCCGGCCTCCAGCGTTCTGTCATGGTTCAGAATAAGCTCCGACTCTACATTTTGTTAATTTTATAGCCTTAATTAGTCAAAAGTTGGTGAGTTGTCAGTAATTCACCACAGATGAATTACTGAATTGATGACAGATAGTATGTTTTACTTACAGTACTTTTTTCTCATTATTTAAATGTTTTAGGAGAAATAACAATGAAAATATGTTAGGCCAGTGTTTAAAGGCACTAATATAACGCACATAAGTTTTCGAAATTTTTGAATTGCAAATCCTTTCATGCCGACTCTCGTTCGTGCAGAACGGGACTCGAAACTATGACCTCTGCATTGTGACAGTTTACGTATCAGTGTTGAGCAAGTAAAAAAAAAGAAAAGCAAAGAATTTTTATATGATTTAAGTATTTTAAATTAATACAGCAAGAAATACAGCCAGCTGTATTTGAAATGTTTGCACAATGAAAACTAATTTACCTCAATAACTTCTCCTACTTTGTATCTTCAAATTTCCAACATCAAACTCTAGTCAACACAAGTTAATTTATTAATAATAGCGCAGGGGATCTTGTTAAATAAATAGTACCGATAACACAAGTTTCTTGGAAAATAAATCGTTAACGATCCCGTTACAGTCTTCAAGTATTGTAATTAATTCTACGACACCTGTGGCATGGCAGCCAACTGAGACAACAAGTGCAACGATGATACTTGAAAAAACTGGGTGTAGTGGTTTGTAATCGTAATTTCTGATAACCGCGACACAGGCAATCACAGTGTGGGATCATTACTATCTTGTAACCGTGATTATTGAGCGAAGAGATATCCAAAAAAATTGACGAATCGGCGTTGTATGTTTTTATGTAGGTATATTTGTTACGGCATAACTTTCGAACCGTCAAAATTTGATACTAAGAACATGAGTAAAATCAGCCAAGGGCTTTTTATGATTTAGGGGTCCAATAGATATAGGGGGTATAAAAAAGTCGTCGTATGCAAGAACTTTATTAATACATTTCAAAACGATTTTTTTTCTAGTATAGATGGTTTTTGAGACACTTCGAAAATAGTACATAAAAAAACAATATAACATGAGCTAACATTTAATTTTGGTAAGCTTTCAGTGACTTCGTAGTTAGCTATTTAAGTCTGAATGTAAGTTAGACATGCTAAGATGAAATTTTCAATGGACAACGATCATCGAAGTACCAACTTTTACCAGAAATCCCGAGATCTCAGTTCGGGGCGAACTAGTTTTATAATGAAATCGGTTTAGTGGGTTTTGTGATGGCCTCGTTAGCGATTCAACACCTTCAAAAACTAGTGTTAATATACAGAAGGATTTTAACATATTCATGAAGCGTAGGTCGAATACATTAAACCTTTCAGTAATGAACAATGGAAGCTAGGTTATCCGAAATACCTTGTAGGTACTTTATAATAATTTGGGTTCCTACAGCTTGGTTACTGTAACTTTGGAGTTTGCACCTGTAGGCCATAACATACATAGGGTAGTAGTGTTCATTCTATTTTATACCAGCAACTCAAATAATTAATGGTTCTTGAATGGTGACCACGAACCGGGTAGGTAAGTGTGGTAGGTCCCTCACCCAACCGACGACATTGTTAAAGTTGTGGGAAGTCGTTGGATGGAAAAAGCCTATGTCCAGTAGTAGACTTCTTTAGACTGATGATGAATATTCGAAAAGTATTTAAAAGGATTTCATAAAGGGGCGTAGGTTTGCTACATAACTGAGTTGTATCAAACATTTTATGTCTTAAAAGCATCAGGTACGGTCGATGGGGTCTTAGAAAATAACGAAATTATATGTACAGATGATCGGAACCACACTGAAGCTCTTCATTCCATTTTGTGAAAAAAGAACATCGAAAAACGTTTTTAAGATTGCATTACCTATTTTGTCTATGGAATTTGAAAATCTTTTGCAATATGTCAGCGACAATCACATTCTGCCAGTAATTAATAGGGTGGCTACTAGAAGGCGATTCATAATTTAATTGGCAGAAGGCGTCGATGTCTGCTCTTCGTTAATTGCTTTTTGCTGGTTATTTCTGCCTGTCGCCTTGAGTGGCGTCGTTTCTTCGTACCTAATATTATAGTTACTATAATAAGCCGTGTTGGTCTAGTGGAGGAATCCTGACTGTCGATCCGGAGGTCGCGGTTTCGTGGGTTCGATGAGAAGTTGTCTAGCATGCTTATGTATTTACTAACATTTAAAACCAATTTAGTGGTTATATAGATGAAATGTTTATTGACACACTTGCCAAATAACATTAGATTATTAAAAATTGTAGACCTCTTACCTACATTCAACTGCTTCAACATAAGGTACTCAGATCGGAACTTACCTACACTACCTCTTACTTGTATTACATCTCGGGCTGTCTCCCTGTCACCCGCCATATCCTAATATAGGACTACATGGGAAACCACCTAACTATCTACTACCTGTAACAAGTAACCATGTGGAAGAAATAAATGTATTGAGTATCATTTAAGGGTCGAGTGTGCCTATTTCATTTTCCCTAAGCGCACTACATACTAAAGCATTCCCCTTTATTGAATGTGATGGGTAAATGTCATCAATTTGATAATACGAAAATGTGCTTGAGAAAACTTCTTTTAGAAGCCGCAAAAGGAAGTGGAGGTATTCTTAGAAGATTTTCTATAGAAAATTACTTTTATACTTGATGTTGGGAGAAATAATTAGAGAGCCTCGGGTTATGGTAACCTTTCTATTATGCGCTAGGCATACAGTATTATATTTTTATACTTATAGTTAGTTATAATCCACAAGAATTATGGTAGACCTTGACAATTTATTATTCAGTTTTAAAAACGATTTCAAAGATCTAAACCAACATAAAATGAAAGAAAAAGTTTTTGGTCTTTTTATCACCTTATATCTAATTATTAAATGTACGAGAAGTTGTGTTCCAATATCAAGTTTTAAAAACAGCTTATTTTTGCCCCAAAACAGTACATACTTCCTACTTAAGTAGTACAAATTTCCTAGATCATAAATATAAATTGACTCTTCGCCGCTGTATTATGTATACCTACCAATCTAGCTACTACATTACGTTGTACATGGGGCAAAGAATATGAAATGCGAGGATTGTAATATCCATTTGTAAATGTACCTACCAACTCTAAGTAGGTATAGTCAGTTAGACAGATTGGTAGTGTCCGCTCTAAGTCACACGCCGGTGACACGCCAATTTGTCACGGCGAGATGTACTGTAGTGTGTAGTGTGAGATGTACGAGCTTTTCCTTGGATGATGAACTGCAAAGGGTAAATTGAGTTATCTTTTCATCGGTAAAAAATGGTGTTGATCCCACAATCTTCCTAGCTTGGTAATACTGTAGCAGTATATATATTATTTATTTATCTTTAGTTATTTTATTTATTTATTTATTAAATAGGATCGCCTGCAGCACATGTATCAAACATTCAACAATATTAAGCTATGTAGACTAAGGACTGATACAATAGCCAATAACAGGCGAACACAGCATTGGTAGGGACAATTTTAACCTATAAAGAGTTTAAACCTCTTGAGGAAAGCAGTATATATTCTAAGGCGGCGTACTAATACGGTACCTAAGAATAATTATGGCGGCGGAATACTCACTACTGCAAAATTTGGGCATGCCAAACTCAAACTCAAAAGGTGTTTATTTCAATAAAATCACTAGGATCACTTTGAAACGTCTTAGAAACTAGGTGAAGCTAGTTCTAGGCTTGGGCCTAGAAGATTCAGGCAACAAACACGGCTTGTTGCTTGTGTTTGGACATGATTCTTACAACCCATCTTAGACATCTAAAAGAACCTGATCGGCTGGTGATAAGAGAGGATGACTGAAATTCTTGAGGAAAATTAATAGATATATAATATAAAAAACGTCAGCCTATTTTATATAGCCTGCGTCGATGATTAGAACTTAGTTTGCTGTAGCTTAATCTCAGCTCAAACCAATTTGATGAATAGTAGAGAAATTAATAACGGCTTGGATTGACGACATAGGTGACGGGTGACGTTGACAACTTTGGTGACGTAGCAGGGGAGTGCCCGCCTGAGACGCAAAGGGTTTGAATTCCGCTCTGGGACATTAATGTCAGCATGATCATGAAATATTTGTTCCGGGTCTGGGTTTTGTGGTACCATGGTGGCACTTGTAGCGTCTGATACCCACAATACATGGAATCCTAGGACTATTTATGTGAATTTTGGGTGTAAGTTGATAACATAAGAAAATGTTAGTATATAGATTGCTCCTACCAGTTCAATGAAAGCAGAGCCATAATAAGTCAATTGGCTTATTTCTTAGGGTTCCGTACCTCATTTGTAAAAACGGAACCCTTATAGGATCACTTTGTTGTCCGTCTGTCTGTCTGTCTGTCTGTCCGGAAACGACTAAAGGTATCAACTTGAAATTTATACCACCTGTCTGTGGGCTTATGGTGCCGTATAAAAATCAAAGCTCTAGCTTAATGCATTAAAAAGATATGGCAATGAATGTATAATTTTTGAATGGACATGGCTAAAATGAAAAACCTCTAGGGTACTTCCAGTTACCTCACAATTCTGAAATTTGGAATGCTAGGAGCTTTTGTAAAACAATTAAAGGGAAAAGTTTTTTAGGAACCAAAGTTATATTTGCGGTCAATGTCATACAATGACTGCGTGAGCGACCGCAAATACAAGTTTGTCAATTCCTACACTTAGAATTTTTATTTTCTGACCATGACCACTAGTGCACGACCGGGATTCGAACCCACGACCAATGGCACGGAACCCTCAGGGCGCGAGTTCACTAGACCGTCTTTATTTAAGCCTACTTTCCCCTATTTATGCAGGTGTCTCAAACATAACACTCAAGTAAATTATATCTTCATAACAAAGTAGGGACGTAATGAAAACAAATTTTGGATTTGATTATTTTATCCGAGTATGAAGAGCGTAGGCAAGAGCAAACTTTCTCTTGCTATTTCATTCATATTTTTCAGAAATGCAACATAAATTTCAACTCGCCTAAGTTGGAATCTAAAAGTCTTACAAAGTTTCCTCAACTTGGAGGTGGAGATGACACAGAGAATAGTAAATACTTTTCTACGCAAATAGGTATTATTCGAAATGAATTCGATTTTGCATTCATACTAACCGTCACGAGCAGATACCTAAGTAATGCAATTTATAAAGTACGTTTGCTTACCGATTTGCAAGAACATCGAGTTGAACTTTTTGTTGCACTGAAAACGTAGCTTATTCCTACACAAGGTGATTCATAATATGTATTCCATCCCGAAAGGGGCTTATTCTACACCCAATTGGCAATAAAGTTTGTTCTACGACTTTTGGAAATTCGACATTTTTCATTGAAAAAACTCTATGCTAAAATCAGCCGATTTGGGGTCAAATCAGGTCAAACTCAATGAATCAGCCTTTTTAGGTAGCAATCTTGATTCCGAACTTCTTGAACGTTTAGTTACTAGTTCTAAAGATAATAAAAATACAAAAAAACAGCTAATTTCAGAAAGTTTGAGAAAAAATTAAAGATAATATTGATGTTTTTTTTCGCTTATACTATTTCTTTTCGTTGATAGAATAACCCCCTTTCGGGATGGTATACATGTTATGAATCACCTTGTATACTTTGCACTAGTTAAGGCTCGTATTTTTAATCGTTTATTCAACGATCATCGAAGCAACAACGATTACTAGACATTGCGAGATCTCAGTTCGAGGCGAACGACTAGTAATACCCTGGTGGCAGTTTGAGGGCAGTGAAACAATGCACACCAGTTTTTCAAAAAAGCTCTACCAGATGTTTCATACATAACCTGTCAACAAATCAAACTACAGCAACCGCCCGTGTGTTGGTAAACACAACTCAATTTACATATTCATAGGTACTAACATATACCTGCGGCCTATTTACTTAAACTTTAAAGGGCATGTAACACATAAATACATTGTGAAGCTTAATTTCCGTTTAATTCGATCTACCAAGCCTGCAAAGGCTCCTAATACCTACCAAAATTCCATTCAATATTCACCGCTAACAGATTGTGATGTACGACATAGGTAAAGCCGCGTACGCACTGTCACAAGCAAGAAATGTTATTAAACTACGGCTTTTCATTGTCGGTCAGTTGATAGGATTGTAGTCAAACAGATGTGCTATCGAAGTTAAACTAAAAATTGATCATTTTGAAATTATAGCTCTAATCATAAACTTGGATTTCCTGCGTGGAAGGTATGAGAAACTTCTAGTATAATGGTACCAATCCAGACCCAGAACAAATATTTGCAGATTACATAAACAGATAGTACCATTATAGCATGACCCACCAGCATGTTCTACCTAGGTAGGTGAAACGGGGCATGCTATAGTGGTAGAGGTCTACCAGACCATCCGACGCGTAATGCTCGCGCACATTTTCTCTTGCAATCTGTTCGTGAGCGCGCGTGAAGCTTGTGAGCTGAGCTGTTGCAGGAACTCCACGCGAGCGGCGCATTCACAGCACATTCGCCAATGTGGACAATCTCTAAGTTCGAATCACAGACACATTTTTTTATACCTATTTCAAAGGCTTAAATGCTCGCTAGTACGACTAGTGAAGACGCACCTTTACAGGCTTGCCAATGTAATATTGAAATCCGGTACGGTGACTGACCTGACCTTCAAAGCTATTAACCCACACATTGTTAACCTTACTGTCATCTTCACGGGATTTGACGATGAAATCCTACTGTCGTAAACAACAATGAGTAAATTTATGGACAACAATGTTGCTGATCGGTCCTGATAGTAAATTTAGAAGCTTTTATAATATTAGCTTCCGTCTGTGGCTTCGCGTGGCACCCTGATGGAAATGAACCTTGATTTAATGTGGATTTCCAGACCATGCTGATCGTGCTGATTCGAAGGTCGTGGGTTCATACCCGGTTGAGCAACAATGAGTTTTTCTATTCCAAAAATAATGTGAAGAACCCCTAAGGAATCGACAAACCTACTGACTATTCATTGAGAATCTTTTTTTTAAATAAAATAGTGAGATAAGGAAGAACGTGTTGAATAAAACTGTATTAATTAACCATAATCAACCTCTCGCAACGAAATACACTAACCTTGTTATACAGACAAATCGTTATTTTCATAGCGTCTACCCCGCAAAGTATCTTACGCCTGAACAGATTTGTCTATCAATATCTCAGCAATCTATCAAAATAAAGCGATATCATGATGTATCTATTTTGATGCGAATCCCATTTGGCGTCCGTCCAGAGATTCCTCCAATCGCAGGCGCATACACAGGATTTCGTTTAGGGGGGACAATTTTTGTGAGACTTTACCTATTTTCCAGAAAATTCGTTCTAAACAAGAAAAAGTCATAAATATTTATTTGTGTACCTAATAGGTAGGTTCACGGAAGACCAGCGCTTTGGTATGAACTGCTCTGCCCTAACACATGCTGAGTGGTGGCCATTTTTGTCACCATGATGTTGAATTGCATTTTGTTTCTATTGTGTTATGTTATGTCTGATTGTATTGGTAACAAAATAAACGTTTTTCTATTCTATTCCATTCTATTCTTATATTTGACTAATTACAGACACCATAACCGATAACCGATAACCGTTGGGGAGTAAAGGTTCTCGAATGGCGATTACGAACCGGGCGACGCAGTGTTGGAAGGCCCCCCACCCGATGGACCGACGACATTGTGAAGGTTGCGGGAAGTCGGTGGATGGAGAAGGCTCAAGACCGTTCGTCGTGGAACTCTTTAGGTTCAGCCCTATGTCCAGCAGTGGACTTCTACAGGCTGATGATGATGATGATGACGGACACCATTATTCCATTATTTGTTTTTGGAATGGATAAAAAACCAAGAACCCGCGCCTAGGGACAGTCGAACCTCAAATTTTCTAAACAATTAAATTATCAGTAATCTCGAGTGAAACACATGTACTGATTAATCGATGTAATCTTCATACTCGTATAAGTAGTAATGAGTTAATTGCGATTCCTGTAAACATGGTCATAATAATGTGTTTGGTCGGAGTCAGAAGGCAATTGCACCCATTGCCCCCCCTCTGTATCTACGCCTGTCTAATCGGACGAACTATTATAAATTAGACAGCATGTTTCAAATTACAAAAATGAAGTATTCCTCCTCCTAATTCCTCAAATTTCAGAATTGTTAGGTAACTGGAAGTACCCTAGAGGCTTTTCATTTTAGCCATTTCCATACAACAATTATGCTTATGCAGCTATGCTATGCTATGAGCTATGCTTGGAGTTTCACTACGTGATAAGATCCGAAATGAGGAAATCCGTAGAAGAACGAAGGTCACCGACATAGCTCTCAGAATTAGCAAGTTGAAGTCGCAGTGGGCAGGCCATATAGCTCGCAGAACCGACAACCGTTGGGGAGTAAAGGTTCTCGAATGGCGACCACGAACCGGGCGACGCAGTGTTGGAAGGCCCCCCACCCGATGGACCGACGACATTGTGAAGGTTGCGGGAAGTCGGTGGATGAAGAAGGCTCAAGACCGTTCGTCATGGAACTCTTTGGGGGAGGCCTATGTCCAGCAGTGGACTTCTACAGGCTGATGATGATGATGATACAACAATTATACATTAATTACCATATCTTTTTAATGCATTAAGCTAGATCTTTGATTTTTATACGGCAAAAGCCCAAAGACCTGAATAAGTAGTATAAATTTCAAGTTGATACCTTTAGCCATTTCTGAGAAAAAGGGTCTTGACAGACGGACAGACAGACAGACAGACAGACAGACAGACGGACAACAAAGTGATCCTATAAGGGTTCCGTTTTTCCAAATGAGGTACGGAACCCTAAAAATAACCTACTTTAAAACTCGTATTCTAATCGGGAAACAAGCAATTTTGAGGAGAAAATTAGCCAGATTTTTTTAGCAATTGCATACGGACCCAACCTAAGGCCATGTTAACGTTTCATTAAATGTTGTACCTACAGAGGTCGAAGGTCTAATATAATAATATAATATTCAATTATCTTCCAACTTGCAAAATGGTCTTTATTATCTATAGGAGTAAGTTCCACCGTGGGAGCTATATTAAATAAAAATAATATAAAAAAACTGCGTTTTCCATCGTAGGCCCTGCATAGGCATTCATTCATACTTATTTGAAAATGAAATGTTTTTTTTTTATTTCAAAAACGTATATAAAGTAACATTTAGTTAGTTCCAGCTCTTCTTGTTAGGTAGGTACCAACGCAGTCCTATTAATGCAACATACTTTTGTTTTGAACTTTAATTTAATGACCTGAGTGTAGAAATTTGAAAATCCACAAGTCGAGGTGCAAATCGATCTTCATGCAAAAATATTCAAATAAAATACAGTTCGAATTTTTAATTTTGTTTTCATTTTACTAACAGTTATGCTCTTTATCTGAACCTTGTCAAGGGTGATGTATGTTTTCGACACATCTGCAAATGACAGTCTTTATTGATATAAAAAGTTCATATTTACGATTACTTTACATTATTCGAAATGAAAACCATTTTATAGCATTGGAGATGACACTTTTACATCGATATCAATAAAAATGTACTGTTACACAAATTGAAATTCTTTTTTATAGAAAAAGAATTGTTTGCGAATGTAAAAATTGAAAAAATCACGAAAAATATTTGTTCAAATCATACAAGTTTGGAAACTTCGTGAAGAAAATAAAAATGTGATTGCGGTGTATTTTTTCACAATGAAAAACTTTTCTTTCATGTATTCTGTTCAGGGATAACGAGATTATAGAAAAGGATTGCAAAGTATTTAAATTCGTAAATATCTATTATTTAGTGATTCACTATTGATGATTTGAAGAATATGTAAGTATTATCTATATTGAAGTACCTAGTTGCCAGAGCTATTTAAGGGGAGTTGGGGTCCGGGGTCTGCAACGTGGGCGTGATGAATCTGATATTGCAAGCGTTCATAGCCTACGGTAACCACTTACCAACCGGTGGGCCGTAAGAAGGTTTGCCACCATAGTTGTATTAAAAAATAAAACTACTCACATAAATAATCTGATTACTATTATAAATGTGAAAGTTTTAATGAATGGATGTTTGTTACTCAATCACGCCAGAACGGCTGAACTGATTTGGACATAACCCGGAATATAATATAGTTTACCTAGAATAGAATAAAGGCTACTGTTTATCTAGGTAGCGCACAAGGGAAGCCGCAGGCGCCAGTGTAAAATAATAGGCTAACAAGTAATTCTTATAGAAAAGCCGAAATTTGTACTACTGGTTATTATAAAGCTTTAAATTACAAGCATGTAAGTTTACCCTGTACATGGCAGTATACATATGCAATGTATTACGTGCCAGTCAATGTATCATGGTCAATGTATGGTCGCGGGTTCGATTCCCGCACTGGACAAACATTTGTGACTAACACAGATGTTTGTTCTGTGTCCGGGTGTTAAATATATATCTATTATGTATGTCAGTCTCTGGTAGCCATAGTACAGGCTATGCCTAGTTTGGGATCAGTTGACCGTGTGTGATATGTCCGGAATATTTATTTGTTTTTTTAATGTGTCAATGGTGTGGGTGACAGGTCCAGTAACATAATTGATGTAATGCCATATTTATTTAATAATTTCTTGTGCCCGCGGCTTTGCTCGCGTTAAGCTTACATAAAAACTAGCCTATATACCTACTATTCTGGGTAAATAGCTCTAACTATTCCAAATTACAGCGAAATCCGTTGAGCCGTTACGGCGTGATCGAACCACAAACATCCAAACATACAATTAACCAAAGATATTAGTAGTATAAGTAGTAGTAGTAATCTTTGGGACGTACGATTGTATGTTCTTCAATCACTTCAGTGGGACATGATACATTGTTTGGTTGAATTTTATTTGTCTACTACCATTTATGAAAATTAGAGACTAAACAGCCTTGGGCAGGAATCTGCGAATTTTGTCACGTAAATTTAAGTTGGGATCTCAAGTGACATTGATTTGCGAATTATTTAGTAAGGTTTATTTTTGCACTCCCTTACACTTATATCAAACTGAAGTTTTTCTCCTCGAAATCCCTTCACTACGGTTATCAATATGAACATAACAATTAAAAAAAAAACTGCATTAGAATTTGATGTTTCTCCTACCTACACATAAAATTTTGAATCCAGAGTAGGCTCCGATTTCATTCAACTCAGTTGTGAAATATCATATTCAAATCTGAGAAGAAAACAAAAACAACGTTACAACGTTGCAACAAAAACGTTACTCAACGTATTTGCAGGCCATCCCGTAGACCTCTACTAAAACTCTACGACGCAAAAACAGTCGTACAAAACATTAAGAACGCAAAAGGGTAGGTACTCTATTTACTAATTATTGCTACACTCCGGAAATAACAGCCCATTCGAAGTCCGGTGGTAAACTGATTAGCCGATATCCGCTACCAAATGAGATTGCCACCACAGCCGATTAAGCTTTTATTTGCTAAGAAATGGCCACCGTTTTGAAAACGGCAGGAATATAAAAAGTGATTATAAGCTGATAAAAGGCCAATAATAAAATATTACAATAAAATGTGGGATAAAACTTAAAAAATATATTGTTTTCGGTACCTACCTATTATTTTTTATTATTGTTGATCCCTTTTTGGTATAGTAGGTATACTAGTTATGGAACACGTTGAAGAGGAGAAAGAACTATCAATTACAGAAGTAAGCTTTTTGGCAATGGGCAGGCCATATCTTGCAAAACCGGCAACCGCTGTGTAATAAAGGTTCTCGAATGGCGACTAAGAACCAAACGATTCAGTGTAGGAAGGCCTCCCACCGACCGAAGAAATTGTGAAGATCGTAGGATGCAGAAGGCTATTAGAAAAATAATTTGGGAGGATTTGCCATAATAGCCACGGCATCTCCGCGGTGGCCCCGGCTGAAGAATAGGCGCCTCCATTATTATGCGTGGAAGTCGTAAGAGACGACTAAGGGGAAAAAGCTAAGGGATGAGCAGCGTTCACTATCTGCGCTAACCAAATAAAGTCAACAATATAATAAAAATGGAAATCTTTATACATAATTGCAACAACCAGCAGTTGATATCTGCTTCCAAGCGAGGCAGCACCCGCTCATTGCGTTTGATTAGGACCCACGCGAGTGTGTAACCACTTGTTTGCTTAAGTTTTGGGTTCCTAAGTAACGGTGGCCATGATTTGCCGGCCGTCATTCGCAAAGATGGTGTGCAAAAATATTTGATATCGAAAAAACTTTAATAACGACATATGAAGCTGTAATGCAATTACTTTATTACCTATACCTAATCCAAAACATTACAATCCTCTTCCTTAAGTATTTTTTAACTTGGTTGAAAATTGCATTCAACGCATATACGGCCGGCTTATGACCGTCACTACTCCTTAAAAAACCAGGTCCTTTAGTATTGTGTCAGATTACACCAAATATTGACTCGACTACGCTTGTTGACGTCATGGAATCTTCTTTTGGAAGTGCTAAAATCAAACGACGCCATTAGGCCATTAGTTAACCAACGATTAGACACCGAAATATATATGCCCTTATTCTCTTCCTTAAAAAGCAGCATAGTCACATAAATTTGATCGTTCTTCCGTTCATAATAATCAAGTTTCTGGTCAAATGAATTCCGATTAGTTTTTCCACATTCGGAATAGATGCTCTTACTTGGTGGGCATAAAAATAATGATGTGGGTTGGTATAATATTAATGCTATCCCGAAAGGGGCTTACTCTAAACTCAATTAACACATACTCTACACACAAACATGAAGTTTAATATTTTTGGAATTTAACACTTTTCATTGAAAAAAATATAAGCAAACATAAATTTAAACTGAATTATTAAGCAGTTTTAAAGAAGTTTGTAAGTTTGATAAATGCCTTAAAAATATAAAGACCAAAAAACCTAATTCGGAAAAAATGATGGGGAAAACATCCGAAAAAATATTAAAATGAAAATTTTAATATTTTTCCCGCTAATATTCTTTATTTTTGTTAATGGAATAAGCCTCTTTGGGGATGGTTTACTTAAATAAATCATTGTATTTATAATTTTGAGGGACCTATCGTAATTAAAGACTAGACATTGCACATCAAATCAATAACGGGCTCCTCTCTTTCCTAATAAAATGTATGAGAAATGCATGTTGTTTTCGGTAGAACCTCACAAACGTCCCATTTTCCAGTTCCCTGAATTCAGTAATTATTTCCTTTGACAAACTCTTTATTCCACCACATTCCTTAGTTTTCAGGAAAAGGTGTAAAAAACTACTAGAGAAACGGTGCAAAATAAATCGAGCACAAAGCAAGCGCGCCACAGACGGTAGTTGGGTATGTAATTCCACCCAGTGCTTTAACACTGACTTTTATTAAGTCGAGCTCCGAAGGTTTCTATTCCCATCTCTTTATCATTCCGATTTTATTCCAGGGGCTGGGGCTCGTCTAGTTTAGTTTAATATTAAGCCAGGTTAGTGGTGCCGTAAGCTTAATGGAGTTGAAGAGACGCTACCATTATGTATAGGTAGTATTTTCCTATATTATGGACCTAACGACCGTTGGCGTAGGGTTCGATTTTCGCTGCGGCCAAAATTATTGCATGATCTGCAAATGTTTGTTTCTGGTCTGTGTGTTTTGGTACCATGGTTCTGATACCCTAGCAGAGGCAAGCTTCTTCCCAAAATGGCTAAAAAGAAATGTATCTTTGAGCTACATAACACGCCCTCAAATGTCAAACTCAAAATTGATTCTAAGAAATAGACATAGGTATAATTTTAAAATAAACTATAAACATATTTCGGATGATATATCGCACGCCGTTTGAACGTTTTGAAACGTTTTAAAAGTAGGTGAAGCTACGGATATTCCTCGCAACCAAGCCTGGAGGAATCAGGCATATTTCAAATGAATCAGTTTATTCATGTAGCCCTCTTAAATTAACTCATATTCCTTGTGAAGATATCTGTATAGCCAGCTTTTGGCACGGATTATACATAGTTTGCGGATGGACGGGCGATGCGGGCTGGTAGGATTACGTCGCTTTCCGAAGTGCACTCTGATCTAATCTAGTACACTTTCATTGTATTCTGCGCCCGGCTAATAGGTGCTTAGACAGGAATAGTTTGCTGAAGTGCGGATAGATTCATTTAGTTACAATTAAACTTTGATAGAACCCGCTAAAGTGATTTTATTTTTGTCTACAACTTTATATTTGTGTTTAATATTGTCTATAGTTTCTAGATTATGTTTGCCTATCTTTTTACGTTAATTTTAATAATAAATTCAAATTATTTTCTTTAGTCAGAAATGTCTCAATCGTTTTTTTTTCAATTTGCGGCAAAACAGACAGAATCTTTATAGCGGGTATTGCTAATAGACGCCTCAGTTAATATAAGAGAGTAAAGAAAAGATAAAAGAAAGAGAAGAGAGAAAGAGACCATGAAGATTTTCACACAGCTGGGAAGTAGCCTGTGGACGGAGCCGGAGCTACGGAGACCGTAGGGGAAAGTTGCAGGTTCAAATCCCGTCTGAGTCATTTTTTTTTGGTACCTATATTACAAAAATCTTATTAAAAGTACATTCAACATTAGGTATTTTATCTCAAGCAAGCCAATCAAAATGTAAATATAGCCCATGAAAGATTATGGACGTTTGTAAATCAGCTCAGCTGCATCCCCGAAGCAATTTAGCAAATCCCTCAGCTTCTCATACATACACGAGGTACTTTGATAGCTTTCTAACTCTATTAACGTACCTCGTTGCATGATATGTTCATGCCGTTTAAAGCGATCATTATGATCATCATTATAGCCGTTGGAAATCCACTGCTCAATATCGGCCTCCCCACAGATTTCCCAAGGTACTTCCTATCATGTGGGGCGAATTTGCCCATACCCACCATGCTGGGCAGGCTGGTTGGCGAGCGCACTTAGAGATATCGTTGTTAAAATAGAGGACTCTGCAGCCCATCCCTAGCTCCTGCCTATTCTTGAGCCGGGGCCAATAAGGCCAGTGATCCACATGGGTAAAGTAATATCCCGTTTTGTGCGCGTCTCTAATAATAATCAAGAATCTCTGTATTTATTTGTGCTTTGTCTTTTAATTTTGCAAGCAAAGCAGCAGTGCTGTGCTTCGGTTTGAAGGGTAAGGTAGACGATGAAATTGATCAAAAGACTTAATAACGCATGTCTCAGGGGTCGATAACGGCATGCCTCTGGTTTATTGCAAGCGCCCATATGCTACGGTAACCACTTAGTACCAACAGGTGACCCGTATGTATTGTTTGCCAAGGAAGTGGTAAAAAACTTATTCATATTAACCATCCAGTCCTAAAAAAATGTATACCTAACTACTTGAAAAGCTTAATCAGGTCCAATGCTTGGCATTCGAAGTAGCGTTACAAGTTAAATAACCGTGGCCCTTATCCCGATATTATGTTTCTTTATTTTTTCGCCGTTAAGAAGAGCTCTTGGCGTGAAAAAAATGTGCCAAATGAAAGCAAAGCTTCATTAAAATGGTCCGCCCTTCCACTCATAGGCTTCTTATAAATGGGTTGGTATATTATCAGTTTCCGCGTGCAACGGGCTATAGAGAGAGCTATGCTCTCAGTTTCAGTGATAAGATCTATAGTGAAGAAATCCGTAGAAGAACCAAGGTCACCGATATTGCTCTCAGAGTTAGCAAGTTGAGGTGGCAGTAGGCAGGCGATATAACTCAGATAACTGACCACCGCTGGAGAGTTAATGTTTTCGAATAGCCACGACCACGAACCGGGAGACGCAGTTTTGGAGGGCCCTCGATAGAACGACGACATTGTGAAAGTCGCGGGAAGATGGAGAAGGCTCAAGACCGTTCGTCATGGAACTTTTTGGGGGAAGCCTATGTCCAGAAGTGGACTTCTACAGGCTGATGATGATGATGATGATGATTAACAGTTTCATGAATTATTCACAAAGTTACAGTGATTTTCAGTCATTGACCCGTTTGACAAAGTGCCTGATGACAAAATAAGCCACTCAAGTCAGAGTATCGTAAAGACTTACGAATTATTTTTCGAGTTTTACTGCAGTTTAACGTCTTTATCATGGAAAAAAATGATCGTTGAACGATGTTTTAAACAGCCACAAAGAACAAAGCCTCGAAAGCTATAAAAAGTCCACCGCTAGTCCGCCCCGGCTGGAACTGATTAGTAGGACAATCGATTTGAGCACGCTAAAGCTTTTATGCTCTTTTCAGCTCAGAATGGCTGAGCGAGTGTTTTACCGAGTCACTACCAAAAAGCCGATTATCAATTACCTATGAAAAGTTTTTAGTAATTCGGAGACTATATTTTTATAATGTAGCTGTAGGTAGGTCCTCGTATGTGCCCCTACTACGATTACTCCGTAATGGCTTGTTTTTCAGTTTGGTGTTGAGAATAACACCGAGGTGATAATACATTTCATTTATGTGGGATTTCTTTTTCTTAAAACTTGAAAAATACAGCATTCTAAAATGAACTCAATTTTATAAAAAATGCGTGTTTTTTATACGAAATTATGTTTATTGTCAGAAAATCCTAATTTCAAATGTAGGTAGTGACAAACTTATATTTTGCGGTCGCTCACTTTTTTCAAATGAGGTACGGAACCCTAAAAAGGAAAGATAAAAATAATACGTTGTGTAATAAATAAAACATGATGATGATAGAATTGGTTTAATATTCGATCTCGATAAGTATTCTATGGTCATATCTATCATGTCCATAATATGATGTACGTACTCCTTGTCAGGATATAGTTTTTCCAATGACATGGGTATGACACACACTGTCTCAGATTCTATTCATAATGTTGAATGGTGTTCACAGTATTTTGGAAATCCCCTTATTTTACACTTGACTACAAAATGTTCTTTCAATCGGTATTGGATATTCCATTATTTCCTTGATAATAAAGAAACTCGTGGATACCTGCGTCACGGCAAGATAAAAACTTTGAGCATGGCTGTCATTTTTTAATTACTTAAAGAGCTATAGCAGTATTGTTTTAACCAGTCGCCTGAGTACGAATAATTCACGATAGTTTTACGTTTACGATACGATAGCGAATGTCAAATACCTATTAGCCATTCAAAATAAAAAGTTTCCAAGCATTGCCGATGTCATTGGGTACTAATTGACTGTTATTATCGCATCTTTGTGAAAATAGGCATCCCCTAGCTTTTTTCCCTTAGTTGCCACGGCCATTTTTTTGCCACCTTTTTTTTTACAAAGTCTATATACAAGCTCTATCTGCGCTCGCCAACCCGCACCTGCACCCGCTTTTTGTAAATAGGTCTAACCGTAAGCCCTATTTCCCTAGCTTTGCTACAAATATCGTGAAGAGTATTAGCATGGCTCAGACAATGCACAAGGTACAAACAATTTGTGACAGCTATAGGGTTACAAGACTAAAATAGCTATTGCCCATTCTATATTTATCGTATCTAATCGTTAAAGGTTGGTGCTTTTTGGTAAAAACGTCTATGACCCTTCGTCACAGAATAAATAATACTACCTAAATGCCTTCGTTTATTACTTTATAGGTATTTTGTGACGCAGATTTCGGTAATCCATCCAATCCATGGCTTTAAAGAAGCTTAGTATTTGCTTAAAAGTGCTAAGCCACACGTAATTTTGTCTCTACTTTGGTAAATCGTCACCACTAACATGATCAGCCTAATGTAGTCCACAGCTGAAAATAGGCCCCTCCAAAAGAGTGCTATGACGAACGGTCTCGAGCCTTTTCCATTGACCAACGTTCCGCAACCTTCACAATTTCGTCGGTCCATGGGGAATGAATACCTACAGAAATAGGTAAATACACTATTATTTTTATATTGAATCAATTAACCAATTCGAATATTCGATGAAATATTTAATAAGCTTGGTAACTAATGGAAAAACAATGAACTTAAAATATAAGATTCAAGCTTCTATTTAGAGGCCAGAGATCTCTCAAGAGGATTAAAATTTTTAAAGTTAGTAGATTTCTACTAACTAGATTTCACAAAAAACCATCCTAATAAAAGAACAAGGCCAAACTTGAAAGTCACATACATACCTAATCCTGTACCCCACACTAGAATTCCCTGTGTCGTGGGTATCAGAAACTACGAGTACCATGGTACCACAACACCCAGACCCGGAACAAATATTTGCAGATCATGCAAACATTTCCCCGCGGAAATCGAACCCTCAACCCTTGCGTCTCAGACGGAAATGATCAAGAATAGATGTTATCATCATCATTTCAGCCCTCAGACGTCCATTGCTGAATATTGGCTTCCCGACAGATTTCTTGACGACTTCCATCATGCGGGAGGCATTTTCCCATACTTCACGCTAGGCACGAGGGTTGGCGAGCACAGTTGGAGCTATCGTTGTTAAAATAGGGGACGCTGCTGCCCATCCCCTAGCGTTTTTCCCTTAGTAGTCCAAAGTTACAAAATAACAAAAAATAACTCTAGATAAGATATTTTTTACAAAAACTAAAAACCGACTTCCAATTCCTGAATATTAAACAAGATTATTATTAAAGCTGCTAGGAAATAAAGACCTTAAAGTTTGTAAATAGGATAAAAACTATTTGGGGGCATCCTATAGAATTTAGCGAACTTCATGTCGTTTTGCCAGAGTATTTTTTGTATTCAACCTCTTTGCGTTTTGCTTACTGAGGATGACAATCACCACCTAAACCTTCGAACAAAGAATAAAAGTAAGAATAACATCCATTCATTATCAACAATAACTCTTACGGTACTGACTGACAGAATGATAATCAAACGTAGTGGTTTTATTCTTTTTGACAATCAACGCAGAGTCTAACCAAAAGTCCTAAGAGTATGAAATTTGCAGGGTAGCTTTTTGGTGTAACGTATAGGTGCCCAGAAAGGAATTCCCGACACACAACCCCTAAGGTTAAAGTTTATATAAAAAATAGCAGCAACCGAACGAAGTCGCGGGGATTACCACTAGTCCACAAAACATTTTTCGGCAAGTCCTGATTTCAAGAGATGATGACGGATTAGTGACGTTTTTTTTAATTTAACTGGACAAGTAGTAATCTCTCAGGAATTTAATTAATATGGGACCACCCCGGGATTATGCTTTATACACCAGCGAAAGAATTATCAAAATCGGTTTACAATTAGCGGGGATATCGAGTAACATACACAAAAAAAAACAGCCGACTTGAGAACCTCCTCCTTCTTGAAGTCGGTTAAAAATAACAAATGCCTTCAACTTGTCACGTTTAATTTGACCCACTGTTAACATAATAATGAATTCGCTGTGAAAAATTATGAACATTAGGTGCAAATAAAGCCATTATTGCAACGGAGGTTGCTCGTGACTGCATCGTTAGCGACAGTTGTATCAATTAGGCTATGTACACATCGTAGAAAGACACGCACGTTTTATAAACTCACGAATTCTACTGAGTGTCCATGCGCGAGCGTGTGAGTGATAGGTAATTACCAAATCAGCGAGATTCAAACTTACATCTGTGCTTAGAATTTATAATGCGTTACCAATTCGCCATTGGTCTCAACGAAACTAGCTTTGAAAATTATGGGTACCTAGATGAAATATAATATTTTTATGGTCTCAGCGCCGCACCGATAATTCGGCCCATAGCGTAGTTGGCATCGCATCGCCTATTCTAAGTGAAAGTAATAGTTCAAATCCCGCTGGTTTTATGTTATAAACGTATATATTTTTTATTTAAGATTATATTTATATCAGCGTCCGCGATTACTGGATTAACATTTTTCCGAATCTATCAATTTTTTATTTGAGGTACATTGGCGGCTTATTTCACGCTTTAAATTCACTATTATGAACGTGCCCTTAAAATAGCGATGAATAAAAAATAACGGAGTGTAAATAAAGGTATGTCATGACATAAATAATTACGAAAGCTATCAGTGACGTAATTGTGACGTCATAGTGCCCTGAGTTTTTTTCTTACTACTTAGGTAATCTGAACATTTCATTTTACATAACCTTCTGAATAGGTAGGTAAATGTTCTTTAATTTTAATGACTGTCATTTTTTTTTAATATACATAGTATAAGCTTAATTAGGAACTTACGTATAACAGCCCAAAAACAGCCAAATCAATGTTTCTGTATTCATAATACAGCTACACAACGCAGAAAATACGTTAACACGGCGCACACGCATCGTAAGTAAACAATATTCAATAATGATTTAAAAATTAATAGGATAGAAGTTACACATCGAAAAGTTCCTAATTGAAATAAAATAGCAGTACAGACATTTCAAACTCAATTAACGTAAGCTATACAGTGTTGCCAGCCGGGTCTTGTCCAAAGTTACCGGAATAGCATAAAAAGTAACCTTTTAGTGTGAAAAATAACCTTTATTATTTTTTCCAGTATGAAGTAAGATTAAAAATTGACAGAATGGTTTTAGGAGTTGCACTCACTGCCTTACGAACGAAGTTTTGCGTTATCCAACATTGCGTTCCGTTTCATATTAGTTTCATTAAAAATGAAATCACACAAAAGTAACCTTTCGAGTAATATTGTAACCTAGAGGTAACCTGAAGGAGTTAAAAATCACCTAAAAGGTTACAAAAGTAACCTTCTGGCAACGCTGAAGCTATATGACTTACTTGAGTCGTCAATAAAATGCTGTGTAATTCCACGTTCCATTAAACTTGTTCATTGAGGTACTTTGATTGTTCTCTTTAATTGTTCATCATTTGTTACTGCTATGTAATTGGAAAATAAGATCTCTACAAAAAGGAATGAAAAATAATTGCCGACCTAAGTAAACCACCCGATGGACCGCCGACATTGTGAAGGTTGCGGGAAGTCGGTGGATGGAGAAGGCTCAAGACCATTCGTCATGGCACTCTTTGGGAGAGGTCTTTGTCCAGCAGTGGTCTTCATCAGGCTGATGATCATGAAGTAAACCACCTAAGTAACTCAGACATCCCGGTGAGTTTGGGCAGCTGCGATTCATCATCATCATCAGCCTGATGAAGTCCACTGCTGAACATAGGCCTCCCCCAAAGAGTTCCATGACGAACGGTCTTAAGCCTTACCTAAGCCAGGAGTAGTGGAGCTGCCGGGGACTGGGGGCCGTCTTGTTATTGTACCTATCATATTGGGGGGGTTGGACCATAGACCCACCACGCTGGTCCAGTACGGGTTGGTGGGTGGAGCGCCAGAGCCTCGTTCGTTGATCGGCAGGGTGTACCGCGTGCCGTTGAGGTTGGATTGGGTTCCAGTTGGTGTTGTTTGGAACCCCTTACACCCAGCTGCGATTACTACTATACTATTAACAATGACGCAAATTGAAAAATTGAAAAAGCATGGAATTGAAAGAAGATATTGATTTAACACGACCGTGGTCTAAACAAGGTGATACATTATATTATGTATACTATCCCGAAAGCAGCTTATTCTACACTCAACTGACAAACATGTTTGACTTTTGGAAATTCGACAGTTTTCATTGAAAAAGTCAGTAGAGGTCAACAGGTTGAGCTATCAACCTGTTGACCTCTATTGACTACTAAATTCCATGACAGATCGGATTGACAGTTCGGAAGTTATGCTCCAACTTGTAATCATGCATACATACAAATATACAACGCCGATTGTCCAAGTTGTTTGTGAGATTTTCCCTCGCTTTGCTTGCTTGATGAAAAAATACTCCTATGAAACAGAGTATTTTTTTTATTTCATTGAACGTAGCACATTGCTTGCAAGCTTCGTCGTGGACTAGTACTACACATTTTTAATTCAGGTATGTAGATTGAATATTAAGTATCTATCTACTAATGATCGTATTTGTCATAGTACGCTGAACAAAATTACATTTGCAAGGTCAATAGGCTTTGTAGTAATCCGACCATAATTTACAGTACGCTTGTCTGATGATCCTGTGGATTAAACCAGCCAGTCTTAGATAATAATTATCATGACGTAAATAGCTTTGTGAGTATCTATGCTAAATAGGTTTAGGTTTTCCCACTAACCGACAACATGAAGAGCTTCAAGAAAAATACAAAAAGATTTCTCCAGTGCAGGCAACGCATTAGCAATGCTCCAGGTGTTGCAGATGTCAATAGGCGACGGTAACCTCTTAGCATCACGTGGGCCGCAAAGCCTGTTTGCCTCCGTATTCGAATAACATTTAAAAAAAATAGCCTTTTGCAGACACAGTGAAAACTAGGATTATATTTTATTTTTATTTTTATTTATTTGGACACAAATTACACATTACAAGCATACAATATAATACATATTAACAAAGTAGTTTTGATCTGGCTTGAAACGTAACTTACGTGCGTACTGCTAAAACAGTATAAGAGCAGCAAGCGGACAAAAAGCGTTGGGAGAACTTATCGAGAATAATATAATATAAAACAAGACTAAACAAAATCAAACATAAAAACATAAAAATCTAAGATTACCTATAAACCTGGACACCGCCGGAAGCATCAGGGGTGCCATTAAAATGGAGGATGTCTTTCAAAGTTTTAACAAATTTATTTAATTTAGAGTTAAAAATATCTAGCTCAATATTCGTCTTTACTATTTCATTATACTGCCGAGACATTCTAATAAGTGGGTTATAATAAGAAATATTATTTTTATAAGTTAATAAAGCAAAAACATTGGTTAACATTATAAATGATTGATGGCCGTGGTGGCCCCGGCTGAAGAATAGGCTCCTCCATATCTCCTGCCCGTGGATTTCGTAAGAGGCGACTAAGGGAAACAAACTATGGGATGGGCAACAGCGTGCCCTATTTTAACTGCGATAGCTCTAAATGCGATCGCCAACCCGCGTGCTTAGCGTGGTGAGTATGGGCACAGATAACATAATACTATACTGTATGGGCAAATCCCCACATTATAGGAAGTCGTTCTGGAAATATGTGGCGAATGCAAAGTTCAGCAGTGGACTTCCAACGGCTGGTATGATGACGATGAAATAATTAATCCAATCTTCAGTCCTGCAATAGCTCCCTACTCAAGTGTAGCCCTAATTAGCGGTTAGTTAGCAACCGTCTATAATTAAATTTTCTCTGCGAGTAAACTGTATAATCCCTCAGATTGAGTTTTAAAACATTTTCGAATCCTGAAAGCAAATTGTGGGGCAATTACTTCGGTAAACAATGGAGAGTAATGAAATTAATTTAGATTTTTATTTTCCATGTTATATTATTGTATGTATCTAATTGATCGAGCGAGCGAAGAGAGCATTGCTCTCAAACAACTTGGCCGAAACGGCGCCGGCGGCGGCGGCGTTGTATGTTTGGTAGAACATATTTTTCGAACCGTTTGTTGAATCTGGATGACTGGATGACTGGATTAACATGTTGTATGACCAAGATTATAACAAACTCATAGCATTCAGAATTAGCAGGTTGAAGTGGCAGTGGGCCGGCCATATAGCTCGCAGAAACGACAACCGTTGGGGAACAAAGGTTCTCGAGTGGCGACCACGAATCGGACGACGCAGTGTTGGAAGGCCCCCCCACCCGATGGACCGACGACATTGTTAAGGTTGTGGGAAGTCGGTGGATGGAAAAGGCTCAAGACCGTTCGTCATGGAACTCTTTGGGGGAGGCCTATGTGCAGCAGTGGACTTCATCAGGCTGATGATGATGATGACCAAGATTTGCTAGGGTTGGGGTCGGCAACGCGTGCGTGATGTCTCTGGTATTGCAAGCGTTCATAGGCTACGGTAACCAAACCAACAGGTGGGCCGTAAGCTTAATTGCCACCTTAGTTGTATAAAAAACAAAATCTTTGGGAGAGGCCAGCAGTGGACTTCAATAGGCGGTAGTGATAATCATGATAACTGTTTTTGTACTACGATGGTTTATATATTCTTTGAACGTGGCAAATATGTGCCTACCTGTTTGTTTTACAAAATTTCAGTTCTCGACCTTTGGATCAGTAGGCGGAGTTTTTGCAGGGCTGCCACGGTTATTATGGGAATTAATAATTCCTTTTTTCTGTTCCACATTTTGTTCCTTGAGTTTGTTAATTTATTACTTGTGGTTCGCCCCGAACTGAGATGTTAATTTTGGTGCTTCGATCATCGTTGAGGCACAACTAAGATAAACTTTGAAAATCTTACCTTTAGCATGTTTTACTAATTACCAATTTTACCTCAACTACGAGGTTATTGAAACTTACCGAATGGGAGCTTAAGTTACACTGGTTTTTTTATATTACTATTTGTATCCCAAACATATGGCCTAGAAGAAATAAAAAGAGTTTTGAAATGTATCAACAAAACTCTTTCATATGACACCCCATTTCATGTTTTGTATTTTTCATTGAAACTTCCTTTCCTATATTTAAGCAACCTCCCACCAAATATTTTTGATATTCATCATCATCATCATCAGCCTGTAGAAGTCCACTGCTGGACATAGGCCTCCCCCAAAGAGTTCCATGACGAACGGTCTTGAGCCTTCTCCATCCACCGACCTCCCGCAACCTTCACAATGTCGTCGGTCCATCGGGTGGGGGGCCTTCCAACACTGCGTCGCCCGGTTCGTGGTCGCCATTCGAGAACCTTTACTCCCCAACGGTTGTCGGTTCTGCGAGCTATATGGCCTGCCCACTGCCACTTCAACTTGCTAATTCTGAGAGCTATGTCGGTGACCTTCGTTCTTCTACGGATTTCCTCATTTCGGATCTTATCACGTAGTGAAACTCCAAGCATAGCTCTCTCCATAGCCCGTTGTGCGACTTTGAGCTTGTATATGAGGCCTATAGTTAACGACCAAGTTTCAGTGCCATAAGTCATCACTGGCAACACGCACTGATTGAAGACTTTCGTCTTGAGGCTCTGCGGTATCTGCGACGAGAATATATGACGAAGTTTCCCAAACGCTGCCCATCCGAGTTGGATTCGTCGGTTGACCTCTTTGTCGAAGTTGGACCTACCTAGTTGAATCGTCGTTGAATTTTTGATATTGCAACCTGTTAATCTTCTAAACTCCATGCAGACCGGATTGACGGTTCGAAAGTTATGCTCTAACAAATATACATACAAACGTACGCTGATTCGTCCAAGTTGTTGTCGGTCGCTTCGCTCGCTCGATCAGTCCTCATCATAATACGTTGGAAGCCTACATTAGGATACGGTGGTCTCAAATATTTGCTACTGTCCAATAAACCTTGACGTTGTGTCAACAGGATTTGTGACCTGTATGGAAACTATGTGCGAAAAGCGGCGATTGATAATAATGACCGAAAATGCTTGAACATCGCGATTTATAGCAGCAATGAAAGTCACTCATAGAATTAAACAAAGATTTTGGAGGATGTACGTTAGAATCACGTACCACTGTAAGATTTTTTTTATTATTTATTTATTATTATTAATATTTTTATTTCAGGCTACTTGACAATTTACACAAACATGAGTAATATGCCAGGCTCATATTAATAAATACCTTACAGACTAACATACATATAATATTAAACTTAAATAACTACACCACATCTAGAGTCAGGGACTTTCTTGATCTTGAGCGCCTCCCTGTAGCGACGGTAGACAACTCCAGCTGACCAAAATTCGGGCGCGAGGAACACCTCTTTGTACTTGGCAGCTACCTGGAGCACGTAGGACTTAAATACCGTAATTACTGTTCTAAAAAGTTTAAAAAAAGTACTAGTTGGAGCAGTTTATGGTTGGGGCATACTTATCGCCCCGAAAACAAATGCCGTCTGCTATCATTTACCGAGGCGAGGCGATTACGTTACGATACTGATTAGTATGCGATGCGGTTTGGAGTTTCATGCAAATCATTCTGAACCACTTGAGTTACGATGCTAATCCGGTGCCGCTGATAAGTGCCCCAACCATAAACCATGCGCTACACTCTTCTAACACCATCATCAGCCTGTGCTAGTCCACTGCTGGACATAGGCCTCCCCCAAAGAGTTTCATGGCGAACGGTCTTGAGCGTTTTGCGTCCACCGACTTCCCGCAACTTTAACAATGTGTTTGGTCCATTAGGTAGGTCTTCTAACACTGATGTTGACGACATCATGTTAGAACTTTGACTTCTAACATGAACACAAATATTAACACTGTGTCGGACTGCTAGCGATTGAAATACGTCGTACCCAAACCAGTGCTAGCCCTACTACATATCTATAGTTGGCATCAAACTAATTGATCTACACAATGTCAACAGGGATAGGTCGTGAATCGGAATGTTGTATCAATCAGACATTGGATGGACACGGGTCCAGGCCAATCAATAGATGACATAATAGCAAATCATAACATTAATAAACATTTTAATATAGCATTGCCATTCAGCGTGGCAATTCCGCCAGCGTCTTGGGGACGTTTCCGACTGGTAGTGATCTGGATCAATTGAGCTATCTATAGATCGTTTGTAACGGTCTTGAGATAGCTCATTTGTTTCTTGTGTATTTTGTAAATATTAACTTGTATTAGTTTTAAGTTTCTTTCTGTGAATAAAGCTTATCACATAATTTTAATATAATTATAAAATATACACTAAACATGTTTTTTTTTGGAATGGAACAGTTTCTCAGTTTCGCGCCCGCGAAAGCGTCTGAACACAACACCATACGGCCAAAATTATGCACACAAGTCGAAATAAGAACAGTTGGAAGTCTGACCATAAAAGACTGGCAATATTTCACAAGCGTTATAAGTTCTAACACTTACTTAGAACATCAAATAAATAACTGACAAACCCAAACAAAAGAAATCGTTTTTAGCTACAATCAATCAGTCAATGCTGACATTATTTCGCGGTTGTGACTCGCCGAGGGGCACATGAGCAAACTATAGCGTTGTACTTGAAGAAAGGCTCTATGTATTACGTGTAAAAGCTATAACTGCAAACATCATGCGGATGCAATAATTTCAGGGGCTCTTAGGGTTGAAATTAAAGGTACAGGTAAGTATTCTAGGTTCTTATGCTCATCTGTACCAAAATAAAGTTCATCAGATAACTTTTAGGACGTATTTAGCGATGTCATTAAATACTCTACCTATACAGAAGCGTTATAACGGTCGGTATATCGCATGCTTTAGTTGCGTTTTTTTCTTCCAATAGAAATGTGTGTATCCAAATGAGAGTAACCTACCCAAACTGCAATCTACTTGGTGTGCTTAAGATCACACGCTTCGTAATATAAAATGTAAAATAAGTTGATATCGAAATATCACAGGACGCAAATGTCTAACTATACTATCCGTTGATATTATCGCAGCAGTGTGTTAGATCGCATGAGTCTTATCACATTGCTATTAAAACAGATATTGCTACAACGCATGGTGAAAATAGCGTTACGCCACCTAGTGGGTGAGCCTTTATAAGAACTGTGATCGCTAAGTGCGTCCTAAAAAGCTAGGCATTAACTAAAGGTTTGTTGCAGCCGGACTGAATTGTACACTCCGAAACTGAAAGGTACGGATCTATACGCTGTTTGTTCATATCTTATCCACCACAACTAGCTCAATATTGGTCTTGGGTGTTTTTTTTTCTTATTGTTCCTTATATCGATGGGTTAGATTGAGTACCGAGATGATTGATTAGCTGATCCAATTATACGAGTCCCACTTACTCGGGGTGTTTTTGGTTCCGACTATAGTGACATGGATGGATTGATTACAATATATTTTTTACTAAGTTTTTTTTTAGAAAATCCACTTTCCACACGATAAGTTAAAAAAATTCAGACTAGACAGATTTTTTTATAATTTTTTTGTATAATTTTGTACAGTCAGAAATTTTTTTATGCACTCCACTCACAGTGACATCAGAGTCACAATATTTTCATAGAAATTGCTGTCTGATTCATTTTTTGTAATTTCGCCTCAAAATTCCATTCACGATTATTAAAACATGAGACTGCAGTCAGAGATATATTGCAATAAAAAATATTTGCACTGTGTAGTCTCATCATCATCATCATCATCAGCCTGTAGAAGTCCACTGCTGGAAAAAGGCCTCCTCCAAAGAGTTCCATAACGAGCGATCTTGAGCCTTTTCCATCCACCGACTTCCCGCAACTTGTCACAATGTCTTCGGTCCATCGGGTCACGATTCGGGATCCTTTACTCCCCAACGGTGTTCGGTTCTGCGAGCTATATGGCCTGTCCACTGCCATTTCAAAGTGCTAATTCTAAGAGCTATGTAGGTAGTCTTGGTTCTTCTACGGATTTTCATTTGAAATGGATTAGTTTACCTAATCGAAATAAAATTATGTCTTAGTATTCGTCCATGACATGTACAAAAGAAAAGCAAAATTAATACCAATAGATATTTTTTTTCAATAAAACGTACAAGTCTAATGGAATTAAAACTATAAGCTATAAGCCAGTTTTATAACCAAATAGTAATATTGATGTAAGTGATTAAAATTTTACATAACATGAAACGCAGTTCTGTTTAAAAAGTTCTAGCTTTTTATGTCTTTCAAAGATAATATAATTACCTACTTTCATTTATGGATTTTTTCTAGAAAATGTTATTTTGTTCAAAAGCGAACTTTCTCGGCTTAGCCTTAGGTAGATTATATTACGTTGTAGTAGCGGAGTAGATAATCTTTTGTATCGTTAATAATATGGAAGTTGCTCTGTAAAGTTCGATTAAAGTTGTGATCTACAATGGATCACGGAGAGGGTTCCTGAAATCTGAGGAAGACTTTTTAAGGGTAAGAATGTACTTTTAACCGCTGGTAAGTAAAAATCATCATCGTCAGCCTGTAGAAGTCTACTACTGGACATAGGCCTCGCCCAAAGAGTTCCACGACGAACGGTCTTGAGCCTTTTCTATCCACCGACTTCCCGCAACATTCACAATGTCGTTGGTCCATGAGCCTTCAAACGCTGTGTCACCCGGTTCGTGGTTGCCATTCGTGATTCTCTACCTAACGGTTGTCTGTTCTGCGAGCTATATGGCCTGCCCACTGCCACTTCAACTTGCTTATTCTGAGAGCTATGTCGGTGACCTTGGACCTTCTACGGATTTTCTCATTTTGTATCTTATCACGTAGTTAAACTCCGAGCATAGCTCTCTCCATAGCTCGTTGCGCGACTCTTCTGAGCGCGACTTAATTATGTTATATTAATTATAAATAATATTAATTATAAATAAATAAATAATATAACATCCAACGGTCACATACATAGTCCTGACCCCACACTAGGATTCCGTGTCGTGGGTATCAGAAACTACAAGTACCATGGTACCACAACCCAGACCCGGAATAAATATTTGCAGATCATGCAAACATTCGTCCCGCAGCGGGATCCTAACTCACATCCCTGTTTCAGACGGGCAACCGCCCGCTACGCCACCGAGGTCATCAGTGACGATGAGTTCTCGTTTGTGACCCGTGTGAGTCCTCAACGTATAATTCTTTGACAATGACCGTACAATCAGCGCGATGCGGGCGGGGCACCGGGGTCATCGAATCCGACCTCGGTGCCGATTACTCAAACTGTGACATAATCGCTCTCTTATCAGGAACTCTTGCTCGTTATGCTATTTGAGAACTCTTTTTATAAATCATTTTTTTTTTCACCCTTTAGATTGCATTTTCGCTGATGTACGACCTTTTACAAACAGCTCCTCTTTTTGGCGTTTAATAGCCATGCCACAGTGCACGTTAAACAACTAAAAAAAAATATTTCGGACATAAGGATCCATAATTTGTTAGTAAAAAAATGACCGTATTTTATTGAGCGAAACTCAAAATTGGTTGAGTGACGACTTAAAATACCATGGTGGGTATCTCAACTTGGTATTCTAAGGCTTGGCTAGAGTGACAGACTGTGGGCTACAGAGGCTTTTCGTAGGCGGTTTCAAAAACTATAATAAAAGTATTGTTTTATTATTTAAATAGGTATTTTACAACTGGCAAATTAGATAGAAAATATATATATGAACCCAACCCAAATAACTTTTTTGTTTTACCACACTGCTTCTTTCACTATTGGTAAACGGCCATTTTCAAGACCACTACAATTCAACGTGTTTATTGACCTAGTTCAAATTGGCCAAGAAAGAACCAATGATAAGCAAGCAGTCCAAGACAAATTAAATCTGATATGCGCCGATAAGCGACCGAATGGCGCTAATTTGTTCCGAATCAATTGAATCAGGTAACTCAAATACGATTGGCGAACCCATTAGAAGTTACAAACATTTTTGTATGACAAATAATGTAATGAAAAGTTTGAGATTTTTGTATTGGCCCCGTACCAAAAACATAGCGATTTTGTTTAGGCGGTGAAGAATCAACATTTTTGGTTTAAATTCGTATAAAATAGCACTGAATCGCTCGTATTTGAATGGCAATAAGACGTATGGGTACAACTTTATTTAATTCTGCAAAAAAATTAAAAATTTACACATGGGATCAGAATATACTGTTAGTTATTGATATGTTTTGTGTTTTTCCAAATACAGGTAAAACTTGTGGTACTATCTGACTTACAATCTTTGTGGTCAAGAGTTTTGATAAATGTACCCCTTCGAAAGTTACACAGCAGGCCATTAGAGTTTGTAACACGAATACCTTCTTTAGGGTGTATCGTCTTTATCATCATCATCTTGCGCCTTCATTTGTCCATTTTAGGACGTAGGCCTCTCCCAGCCAGGATGCCATCATCACACCCCCATGTGCCTTTATAATCTCTACGCATTGCGTTGGGGGCGCCACCACGCCCACGGTCTCCATTCAATGACCCTTCTTGTCCATCGATCTTATCCACTGCAAAATACCAGAAAATCAGAAAACATCACTTGAAATCGTATATAAAAGTACCTTCTGAGACGGGAATGAGGTGTTACCTACTTGCACTTATGTGCTCGTGTCCGGGTCTCTCGACCTTTGGATCAGAAGGCCGGGTGGCACCTAATCGTCGCATGTATTCGTGTAGCACATGTCGAAATTGTCCATGACGAACGGTCTTGAGCCTTTTCCATCCACCGACTTCCCGCAACACCGTGTCTCCTGGTTCGTGGTTTTCATTCGAGAACCTTTATTCCCGTAATGTAAAAGTATGACGGTTTCCTTGGTTTTTTTCACTGCATTGAGACTCCGAGCATAGCCCTCCCATAGTCCGGTGCACGACTCTGAGCTTGTGTACGAGGCCAATAGTTAGCGACCAAATCTCAGTATCTTATATCATCATCATCACTGGCAATACGCACTTGGTAAGAGAATATAATTAGGTATATTATTGCTAAGAATACAAGAAAAATAATCAAATTGCCTGACTAGTATTATTTCGATCCTAAATTTCACGGAGCACATTGAGCTACCGCAGCCAGAAATCACTGATTTACCAGATTTGTTTTCCTGGTAAAATTGCCACAAATAAGTAAATAAGTGCTGTGTTTAGTGCAAAATTCACAGCCCTGCAGGGCGACCGGCAAGTCGTTGCATGCTAGGTGATATAAGATTTTGCAGTTGCATTGTGTAATGGTTACCGCTAATCATCAATGGCCATCTGCCAGTCCGTTACTTTATAACATTAAAATAGTTTTCTTAACGGATACCACGCAAGCGATGCCGCGACCTGAAGCTAGTACGCAATATATTTACAAGACGCATGTCTGTATAACGCAGCTACTCTAAAAACGCTCGTAATGGGGATGTTTAGCTTTGCGGCAATATCTTGCAGCAATTATATATTCGTGGAGTTGTCGTCTCTGAAGTGCAACTTAGTGCAACTTGCCCTAATCTTCTACAATAGCTGGCTGACTGCATCTAGCCGGCTAGATGTAAATAGGTACGAGCTGATTCATAATAATTATGGTCCTATTTTATCCCCAAAGGGGCTTATTCTACGCACTCGTTAAAGATTGTTCCACTTTTGAAAATTCAACATTTCGCATTGAAAAAATCACTATGACAAAATATGAGGACAGATGCTTTGAGGTCACTTCAGTTAAACTCAATTACTGAGCTTTTTTAGTTTCCAATCTTGATTTTGAACTCCTCGTACGTTTAATAATTAGATAAGAAGACGATGAGTATAAGACCAATGAAAAAAAACTCTAATTTGTTGATTGTTATAGAGTTTTTATCGCCAAACAATAGTTTTATGTACGACTAGCGTACACCCGCGGCTTTGCTCGAGTGGTATCTTGATAAAAAGGGGCAGTTTTAAAAAACCCTAAAGTCCGTATTTCATTATTTGACTTTATGAGTATTTGTTTCATATGTGTATATTTGTTTGTTATGAAGTTTCATATAAATCTCTCTAGATTCTCCCATACAAACTTTGACATCTCATTCTTAAAATCCAGTTTTTCCTTATTTCTATCATTCATTATATTCAGTTAGTTTCAAATCTGTAGGTTCAAGGTATACGATTTTTCATACAAATTTTTTAACCCCTTTTCACACTTTTAGGAGTTGTTAATTTGAAAATCCCTTCTAGATCCACTAGATGTGTTTGGCAGGTAAGGCTACTGTCCAAATTTCAGCTTTATAGCTTCAGCGGTTTGGGCTGTGCGTTGATCGCACGTTGAGGCCTTGTTCTTTTATATATAGGTACAGATTGCCAGCAAGATGAAAATATAATTGACGCCGGTTTTGCCTACATTGAGTGCAAGTTAGCCGTAAAGTACGTGTCCGTAGTATACATACTCGTGTACCCTACATTATAGAGGTGTGGTTATTTCAATAAGTAACTTTATTGTGTCGCATGAGACGGGAAGTGCTTGGTTTAACGAGTTAGCTCGGTTTATAGCTATTTTATGATGGCGTGTGGCTGACTGACTAGAATTACTCGTGTCCTTATCTATTGAATACTTTTAGGTGAAATGGTTGTCTAGCTTTTACTTTTCTCTGGTAATGAACTTGCTGAAGGTCACTTAAGTTTATTTCCATGGGAAAGAAACACCGTTCCTTCATTTTCACTACCTATCAAGGTGTATTTTCAGAAATAGGTACTACCTATATAAATGAAAGTCCATTACCGTATGACAAAAATTCTTAAAAAACACGACTGATTTGGCTAATTTATTTTTCGTTGTGCTTGTTTGTAATTGTCAGGACAAGGTTTGCATGAATTTTGATGTTTTTTTAGGAAAATCCACGGAAAAAATAATAATTTTAGTTTAACAAATTAAGAAATAATCCTAAATATACTAACTTAATCTAAATAACCACTAAGTACTAATAAAAACGCGACTGAATTTTTTATGAGTAGCTGTCATAAAAAATCCAGTCGATCCCTATTAGGATTATTATTATTATTTATTATTATATTATTCCAATCGATTTAGGATTATTTCTTAATTTGTTATACATAAAATTCTGAACAAAGATTAAAAATTTGGTTGGCTTTTTATATGAATAAAATCTTTATGTTCGTAATAAATATGTGGTTGTAATCATAATATTGGTAGTCGTACCACGCAAGCATAGACGCGGGCAGACGCTAATTATAAGTAGATAATGAGCAAAAAATGGAGTATCAGAAGAAACATACACATTCTATAGGAATTAAAAAAAACCCCGATTTTTTATTTTCAAGGCGTGTATTTCCTTCACTCACTGTGTTTTCTAAGGTAATTTGGCTTGAGAGTGACTAGAGTTTTGGTCATATACATTGCAAGTGGCTTTGTTGTAGTTTTATTGGCATAAGAGTGATTTGGCTGTAGCTCTATTGGCAGACTTGGCTCGAACGAACGTGGTGCAATTTGACTCTGAAATAGAGATGGGATATTGTAGTTCACTTCTAAACAATGACCAATTTAATTTGTCTACTCTAGTCTAGTCTTTGGACTACTGGGCACTAGGCACACTACACACTAGGCAGCAGTAGCCATTTTAACAATTATAGCACTAACTGTACTTAACAACCCGCGGGGCCAGTGTGGTGAGAATGGGCAAATTCTACGCACAGATTAGAAAATCGCTCTGAAAATCTATGGTTTACTTTCAGCTAATGGCTTCCTATGGCTGAAATGATGATGAATTAAATCAAATAAAAGACGAGATATTGCATACGTGACCTATGGTGAAGTATTTGGCTGACCCACCAACCCTTCCATCAAAAAGTTTGCCATACAAAAGTTTGAAAGCAAACATAACTGCTCACTTTCCTCAAGTAAGCAGTTGTTGAAAGCTTTCTCTAGCACACACAGCCAGTTTTGCGGGTGGCATTTTATTGGTATTTCCAAGCGTTGTACCTTACCAACGCTTTAGGGTTAAACCTTAAAAAAGGTCAACCCTAAAAAGGGTTAACCCTTTAGGGGGTTTTAAGGGTTACGACAGACGACGATACGTAATCTACATGTATGTCAGTGTAGTTTGATTGAAAAGTAAGCCACTGTAAGAGTTTGTGAAAACCTTGTAGCAGTATGGCATAGATACATATACCTTTGTATATATGTATCTATTTCATCCTGTATATGAACGCTACTTTGACTGATTATCGTCAACTGTTTCAACCCTATTACAGAATCACCTTTAGGGGAAGCGCGTTCCACGAACGTAGGCAGTTACCGGTCATTTTACGATTTAAAAAACAAAAAACCATAAATATGATGAGTTATTGTTTTAATAAAATGGAAATGGCTCAAGACCGTTCGTCATAGCTCTTTGGGAGAGGCCTATATCCAGATGTGGACTTCTACAGGCTGGTGATGATAATAGTTTTAATAAATAATTATGTATTGTTTATGCTGGCACTAGGTAACCTACTGTTGCTACGACGTGCAAATTAGTTGCAATTATCTATTGTGTTAAAAGTACATGTGCTAGGAACTATTGATTGTAACACCCATTACGTACACTTTGATTATCTGTTTACGGTATGCTAACGATATCAAAATGGATGACGTAGTCGCTTCATAAAAGCATGCTTCAGAATGTCCTTTCCTCCTGAACTGATTGCAAAATTGTTGGTTACTCGATTTGAGGTGAAATGTCCAGGGAAATTGGGTATTGGCATTTACCGAACAGTAACATAAACGATGAAAATGCAGATTCAAATCTTCGTTTTAACAGGTTATAACTATTAAAGTAGAGTTTTTTTAATACCTGATAATCTTTAAACCATATAACACGTGAACCTAATGTCTAGATAAACCTAACATAGGTCTATGATATTTGTTTAACGGAACAACGGAATCTTATTGTCATAAGATATTTAACTGTTTTTGTTTCCGTTCGTGTAATAAATGAATAAATATGTGAAACCTAGAATATTGTGGGATTTTTTTTCTTATTGACACTCCTAATGAAGTATGGCATCTCGGCTTAACGAATTGAACAAACAGCTCTCGGGCTCAATGCCGGGGTTACTTACACGATTACAAATCCACAGGTCGATGAATAATATCTGGTTATATTATGGAAATTTAATCACAATAAACTTATTTACTTACCTTGAAATTCTACGGATGGTTCGGCTCGATTACAATAAAAACTAGTCAGATTCACTTTTATAGTTCACAGCACAGTAATCATTTACCTAGTTTATTCAATCGGTTTTTGTTTTATTTCATAAACTTATTCTTAATTTTTGTTCCATAAGTTTACGGTGCGAGAAATTCGGGAGAGCAACCCGCGCGACCGCTCGTCTCGACTCGTCTGATTACACTGACGCTTCTAAGATAAAATTGATAATAGTTCAAAATACCCTTAACCCTTAAACCTTAGTACATAAAATCACATTCGCAGAACTCTATTTTCTTCATATTGTGCCATGTGTGAGAAATATTTCACCTGTTTTCGAAGTCATTTGTTCTCGATTTTCGTGTATGTTGCGGGAAATGGGAGGGTCTTTTATGATTCAATTTGCGATAAGAACCTTTTGGTAGCTTATAAAGCTAATTTTTCCATCGCCGAAGTAAGTGGTATTTGCGTAATGGGAAATATCCCAGTGTGGGATCGCACAGGCAATTTCGATTGTTTCAGTAAATTTTGTGCTACCTTATCTACTAGTGCCTATATCCACTTAACTTTTCACGGTTGGTTTCGTGATTGTTAAACTTTTTTGAGTTCATTCATTCATTTTTTAGTTTGCTTAGTACCTGTATATAATGTGGTTTTCAGTATATACATTTTTTTTGATTCTATAAGGCATGTGTAAGTAACGCCGATAAAACTCCACGCGTACCACCGCCGTGGTATGCGTGGAGTTATTTTCTTACAATTTTCAGTCATTTTCTTACTCCCCGAGCACGGTAACGTACACAACATAACGAATTAATTAAGAATATTTGAAAAGTGATTTCATATTACACCTTAGTCTACAAAAAATATCCTGAAAGTTGTTCCGATAGCAGGACTCGTAGCTTAGCATGTGCATTGACTAAACCCAACTATTATAATTGATTTCATATAATTTCTTTATAATTAAATGTAGAGCTTAGCTTACAGAGAGAATAATATATTTTAAATCAGAATTAAATATAGTCTGCTAGGCTATATTAAATTTTTCCTAAAATAACTTTTCATTTTTTTAAATCAGTATTCAGGGACTGTAGCTCAACGTAAAGCAATGTTCTTTCAGTACCTAGTTCCAGAGATTACAATTAAATGTAGAGCTTAGCTTATAGAAAAAATTATATATTTTTTCTAAAGTTATTTTAAATCAGAATTAAATATAGTCTGCTAGGCTATATGAAATTTTTCCTAAAATAACTTTTCATTTTTTTTTAAATCAGTATTCAGGGATATTGTAGCTCAACGTAAAGCAATGTTCTTTCAGTACCTAGTTCCAGAGATTACCCCCTACATACAAAGAAACAAATTTTACCTCTATCATGTTAGTGCAGATAGAGCCTAGGTTACAGAAAAAAAAAATCCACTGTCTATACTCATGTTTTCCAAACTGCCTAAGTATGGACTGACAGGAAGAACTACGCCTGGGTGTGTCTCAATCTCATTCTTGTAAGAATCCAAGTACAGTAGAGTTCTATCTTTAGTGTATATGGCAACGGTACAGTCAAAGTCAAAGTCAAAAGGCGTTTATTTCAATAAAATCACTAGGATCACTTTGAAACGTCTTAGAAACTAGGTGAAACTATGCCTGTTCCTCGCGACTAGTCAGTGTTGCCAGCCGGGTCTTGTCAAAAGTTACCTGAAATGCTTAAGAAAAGTAGCCTTTTAGTGTGAAAAATAACCTTTCATATTTTTTCCAGTAGGTAGTATTAAAAATTGACAGACCGAATATGTTGGTTGTATTAGCAGACAGAAATATGGATGATTTAGTTATGTTTTTAATTTTAAGTTGCAATTGCGAGCCAATTTTTATACACAGCAGAAATAAAAATTAGCAACCTTTCGACTCATAGAAGTAACCTGAAGGGGTTAAAAATCAACTTAAAGGTTACAAAAGTACGGTGGCAACGCTGGATACAGTCGTACAGTAGTTGGTTCTTACCTATATCGTGTGTAGGCATACCATTCGTGAGAGGGACGCTTTGACCTAATTTAGCATTCCATTTCCATCATTGAATAATGCAAATTAAGGCGATTGACCTTTTATAGCTTTTGTTTTTCTTTTGCTACCCTCGAATAATCATCTTGGTGCGCGTTTGGAATAATAATTTGCTTATTAGAAAATATAAGAAAAAGCAATGTTACTAATGGTTGTACTTATAATACGTTCGAAGAGTCATGTTTTAATTAAAAATGTTGCTTTGAAAAGAAACTAGACATTACACTTATTTATTTATCGAGTTTATAAGGTAAGACTTTTACATACACAATTATCTTTAGTTAGTAAAAAGTAAGTAACTAAAAATGAGACTGACTTTTTGTGTTTCGTATTTTGGCACGTTTTTCCAAACTTTACTTATACATATAAGCTTCAGGCATCACACAGAAGGTCTACATTCCATTTTGTGACATGATCGATGAATCGAAAAAAATAGACACCATGCCATCTTTGTTACCTGGTTCTTCTTGGTCGCGAGGAACATTCATAGCTCCACCTAGTTTTTAAGACGTTTCGTGATCCTAGTCATCATTTCAGCCGTACAACGTCCACTGCTAAACATAGCCTCCCCCACAGACAGAGCAAATTCCTTATCGTGTTGGGGGATTTGCCCATACTCACCTGGGCATACGGGTTGGTCAGCGTAGTTAGAGCTATTGTTGTTAAAATGAGGGACGCTGCTGCCCATCCCCTAGCTTTTTTCCCTTAGTCGCCTCTTACCACATCCGCGGATAAGTAGATATCGAGGGGCCTATTCTTCAGCCGGGGCCACCACGGCCATCAGCCGGAACAGTTACGATTTTTACTTACTCTGCAAGGAAACCCATTCTCGAGTACTAGAGTGGAGACAGAGGCCGTCCCTTACATTATTATTGACACGGAAAGTGACACTCCATAGATCAAGGCAGCGGAGTCACATGAGTGAATCACAAACAGAATAAACTCTTCACACTTTGACGAGCATGCTCCATCTTAGGCCACACCACACTTGCAAAAGTGAGTTGGTGGCCAAACGCTTAACCATACTCAATAAAAAAAAAAGAAGAGTAAATAATTAGAGGCAATTTGCAAATCAATATACTTTCACCAAGAGTTGTTGTTAGATTAGTATATTTGTGAATTAGCACGATAAATATGAGTAGTTCTTAACTCTTGACTCTCTTCAGGAAAGCCGGTGTAAATCGGTTGCTTTTGCAATTGCGTTACGAAATCAAAGGTTTATTTACAGCAGAAGGAAAGACCATTCGTCGAAATATTCCAGTGACAAAGTGTTTTTTAGAATTATACAATGGATATCCATGAAAATAATGTCAGTCTGTGAAGGGAAAAACGTCGCGGGTGTTCTTTGTGTGTGTTATTAAAACCTATTTTCATTTTTGTTTACTACAAAAAACCATGCGCCCCTCTTGTTGGTAAGGTGTTACCGTAAACTATGAAGCTCCCTCTAGTAAAGAAGACGATATTCTGTAAGACGGAGGTACCTTACCAGGCGGGCTGCTTCATTTTAGTGAGATAAAATCTCGCTGTGCTTTGGCTCATTTTATCGCTCTAAAGTGGGAGGTAGGCCTCCTCTTGGTGGTAATGTGGATGTGGAGTTTGTTTTATTGTTCCTTACTTATGTACTCGTGTGGCTGAGCCCTCGAACAGGGTCGCCGTGAAGAGCGATTGAATGACCCGTATTGTCGATTTTGTGACAAAAGCAATATTCAGTAACGTTTCAAGTCTTTTCGTGCTAAGTAAAAGGCGGTGGTTTAGAGGTGGTATGTTTCCAGCCTTTTAAGAGAACTTAAAAAGATGGAACGATAGCTATTTGGTTATAATATTTTTCATTTTAGACCTTACTGGCTTACACATAAAAGCTTTTTTTGTGCTTATCTTTGGTCGTAAAAACTTAAATGGGTTAGAACCCATAGTCCAAGTTTTTTAGATTCGTATAATAATATTCGTGGAATAGGCGCAAAATTCAACTAGATAGAAGACGTTTCAAAATGGTCCGTGCGATTTATTTATTTTTTATTTAATTCGATTTGAATGAATAAACGAACTTTGAAGTTTGATTATGCTTAAATAACTTTTCGAAAAATTATATCTCAATATTACTAATTCTTACTTACTTTTACTTACATCGGTTACTTTTTTTTTTAACTTGCCTAACGAGCCCCAAAAATAAAGGAAAGGTAAGGTACTAGCTTTCATAAGCGTGTATTTCATATTTACTTACATACGTTACTTCCATAAGTTCAAAGGAAAGGCTCAGAAGTTATTTTAATTTCGATCTTCGAATATTTGTAAAATGTTCTATAATCATTCAAAAGGATAAAAAGCTTCGAGGGTCAAACAAAAATGGAATAAAGAAAGTCGAATGTCGAATCTATTATAATATTATTTGTACATATTTCACGAGAAAAAAAAAGCAATTTGTTGATGAAAAATATACCTACTTACTATCTTAGATTTATTTGGAGTAAATGATTATTTGATTTTTATAAATTTAGGAAAACTTACGGCTAATATGAGTTTAATGAAAACAATGAGTACTTAAAGGCTAATTACAAGTTTCCACATACAGGTAAAAGTAACTAAATTAAAACGAAACAGAAAAAAACAGAGAAAAAAAAAAAATATATATATATATATATAATAATAAAAAACATCAGTAAATGTTTAAATGACATCACTCTTATATTACCTATATGAATGAATTAATGAATGATTAATTCGCGGCTTCGCTCGCGTGGTACCTACCTACATAAAAAGTAGCCTTTATGCTATTCCAGACTACAATCTATCTCTCACCAAACGGCTGAACCGATCTTGCTGAAATTTAGGTATAGAGATGGAATTACTTCTATCACCTAAATAAAATAATCAAAAACTGCCAGTCTTTATTTATTATCTATCATTTTTGTTTCCAAAGTGTCGAAACTGCACGGGATTCCACCGCTAGCCTAACTTGCAATGTCAGGAAACTGAAATGTTTCAGAAAAGCAATTTCAGTTCGATGTTTATCATATAATTACTTAAATGTTCCCTAGCTAAATAGAGGAATTTGAGCGAAGAGCTTGGTGGTCTCATCAGCTTTCAATTTGACGATAAAATAACTTTTGCTAGCAATCATCATCATAATCATTTCAGCCGTAGGGCGTCCACTGCTGAACCTCCCCCACAGATTTCCAGCGCGACCGTCCTTGTACGGCCTGCACCCAAGCAATCATTTGCGGGGATTTGCCTTTATTCGCCATTCTGGGCATGCAGGTTGGCGAGCGCAGATTATAAATATTGTTGATAGGGCACGCTGCTGCCCATCCCCTAGCTTTTTTCCTTAGTTGCCTCTTATGACATCCACGGGTAGTAATGGCCATTACTACCCGTGGATGTCATATTATATGGTTCTATTTTTCAACCCGGGCCAACACGGCGCAACATTGCTGGCAATATTTTTTAGCTATACCAATAAGTACACAATGAGTTATGTATGCTACATGTGACAACACTATTTATTTTTGGGTACTACTAGTATCGATTAGGCACTTTGTATGCTATCTGTTCAATAGTGTCAAATAGCCTCATGCTGGGAAAACTACTATATATCGTACTATCTAAGTAAAAAAGCCATTTCACCTCCGGAAATTGACTATCAGGAACACCCTAGTTCCCCGCGCGAAAACTTATTTGGCATAATGGATTTATTTGGGTCAAGTATGTGACACAAATTAGGGTGAGCAGAGCACACATTCCAGTGGGCCGCTGTCGGTCCACAAGCGCAACTCGGCCAATTAGCTTAAGCCCTAGTCCCCAAAAACGCAATTAATATTAAGTATCTCAGTTACTTGAAAATAGGACGTGGTACTTGAGACTTACGACGAATTGATCAAGGGTCGGCAACGCAAGCGTAGTGCCTCTAGTATTGCAAGCGTCTACGATACGGAAACAACTGGCCATTATGCATACAAGCATAAGGCCCACCCGGCATTGTGCTTGTTTGCAACCTGAGGAATAAAAATAACTCACCTGAAAGCAACCTTTACTTTGACTTATAAACTAGTGGTTCCCTCCGAGCTCAGCCCGAGCTGAGCGCCCTAAAGCTCTTAGTCTTTAGCCTTTAGCTCTTCCAGCCATTCATAGCCAGTAAATTTTTATGGAACAACCTACTGTTGAACTACTAAATTGCAGTATTAGTACACCTGTTTTTATACGGTCACTGAATTTAAGAAATCCAAGACTTGACTACAAATGGAGTATACATAAGTTGTTGAAATACTTAAGTAAATATGACGTACGTTGATTAGTAAATACCAATGCAGAGTCAAAGCGATCCACATTTTTCGGAATTTTACTATAGTCTGAAATAAATGAATTAATAATAATAATAATAATTAAACAGTTTCAAGAATTTAGGTACAATGAAAAATTATGATGCTTAATGATTTTGATTTAGTCAACCAGTTTCGGAGACCAGAGTTGAGGTATCATTATCATCATCATCAGGCTGAAGAAGTCCACTGCTTCTCGACGCCTCAAGACGAAAGTGTACGTGTGTATTCCATTGTTGTAACAAATATATACAATGGCAAAATTCCGTTACACGAACACTACATTGCACTCCCTGAGGGACTTCTTTAGAAAAATACCTAACTCTAAAATAAAGCTGACAATCTAGTTTAGGTTTTCATTACAATTTCAATAAAACGTTTTGGTCGGACCTAGTATTATTAATACCTGTGCCTTAGGTAGCGGTATTGTTATTTGTGTCTCGGCGATCCTGAGGGGTGAGTCGAAGTTGGCACCATGGTATTCACACTCACTTGTGAGCGTGGTCCACGTGTTTATGTATGGAATCCGTAACAGTGCCTCTAGCGGGATATTACTGTCACTCATTTTGTCCATACAAAAACACGTGTAATGTGCTGGTTTCCCCGCACGAGTGAGAGGGAAAACTATTATGCCAACTCCCACTCACCCCCCTGGAGCGTAGCCGCACCACGCCGCTCCGATCTGTCTATAAGGTATGTTCACTGATCGCCCCGCTAGAAACCCGTTCGTAAATCCTTTCTGTGATAAGGCCTTTATAGCGCGTCTGGCTATCAGAGTGCGTCCCCGGGGATTCATTGGTTATTAGCCGCTTGATCAAGTTAACCACTCGATAATGCACTTGCATTGTGATTTCGCTGGCTTAGAACCGCATCCTATGAAACAAATTGAATTATTGGCTTTCTGTGTACCCGACTGTCCAGTAGAGAAGCTCATAATTGGATATAACAAAATGAGCTTGTAAACGCAAACCCGACTCGTTATCAGTAGCAGTGAAGTAATGTATGGTAGTACGTCTACCGATAGCAATCGGTATACTAAAGGACCGGGGCGGGGCATAAGAATACGAGCCTTCGATATGTCCGTGTCGGTATAAGTACCTGCTTACATCTTAAACTGATGAGATAGGGGAATCCGGATCAAAAACGTATTTCTTCCATTTCCTCTCTATTCAAGTGTCAGAATGATGAAGGGCGCTAATGGACGAACTGAACCATGTGCATTTTATCACGACGACTGAAAACGAATACTGTTAGGAACTGAAAATTAATTAGAATTATCAAAATTATTAGATCTAGATAGATCACGTTAAGCCTTGCTTGCTTGTCGTGTCACAGATTCTTTCGTTGGTCATCCTGTATTTGGTCAGTGACCTGGTTGAGGCATGGTTGCCCTGAAAAGGGCCTATGACCGTCGGTGAAAGAAAGTGTAGTGAAGGGATTAAAGTGCGCTTCTCATAGGCTCCTTTTGTGCACATGTCACATTGTCTTCGAATTTTTAGGTTCTAGGTCATGCAGGGTTCCGCACGAAGTTTTCCTTCACCGTTTGAGAGTACTAGTATAGCGCACATAATTTTACCGAATGGAAAATCCAGGAAGGCCGAGGTCACTACCACCACTCTACCAGTGCTCTGTAACGTAATCACGCACAAATCACATTGAAATATTTTAACATTAGGATTTGGATTGCTTCGCAGATTCTTGAAGACGCCATACGGTGGATTTGTTTTAATTTTGAAATAAAGATGGTCAAGTGCGATTGTGGCTCGCGCCCTAAGGCGTCGTACACACGTAACACGGGGTCGAAAATCAAGATCTCAAGTGTACCTACGAAGTGACAAGAGTCAAGGTAGGAACATAATGACTGGCCTCATAGCTCAGTTAGTAGTAACTCTGCCTTCTGCGCTAGAGGTCGCGGGTTCGATCCCCGCACTGGACAAATATTTGTGTGATAAACACAGATGTTTGTTCTGTGTCTGGGTGTTAAATATTTATCTATTATATATCAGTCTGGTCTGATATATATAATAGATAATCTGGTCACCATAGTACAGGCTATGCCTAGTTTGGGATCAGTTGACCGTGTGAATATGTCCGGAATATTTATTTATTTATTTATAATTGAACACGCGGGCGTGCCAGCTAGTATTAAATAAAACATAACAGACATCTGAGGAACTTTGTTCTATATCTCTTAAAACCTTCATCAGATCTTCTACAAAACTAAATGGAACTACCCTGCAGTTTTTCTTTACACAACTTTACAAAATAGAGTAACTTTAGTCTGTCGTCTAGAACGAGCTCCATGCAAGAAAATCATAGTCTCTGAAATATGTTTCGGCGGCCTTGGTGATGTAGTGGGCGAGTCGTCTGAGACGCAAGGGGTTCGATTCCCGCGGGCCAAATGTATGCATGATCTGCAAGTATTTTTCTGGGTCTGAGTGTTGTGGTACCATGGTACTTACTCGTCGTTTCTGATACCCTCGACACAGGGATTCCTTTTGTAGGGTCTGGACTATGTAGGTGACTGTTGGCAAACAGTAAACAGTAGGTTTTTCTTACTGTTTACTGTTTGTTCACTTTTTTTTCTTAATATCGTAACATCAGCCAGAATTCATTATATTTTATAGGTTGGGAGTGCTTACCCTTCGAAAGAATTTCCTAAGCAAACTCTTTGCAAGAGCAATGAGATGAAAAATTCATTTCTTTATTGGTGGAGCTGAAAGTGGCTACTTATAACGATTGATATTATTATGTATAATAATGATGTGTAATTTTTATGGTAGAGCTACGAGTTAATATGTAGGTACTCAGTTATAAAATGGTAATAGGTTTAGGTGTGGTAGCCATACTCAGACCTTCTGCTTGTGGCTTGATACGCTATATTTAAAACTGTCCTGTATTAATTTCCAAGCTTTTATCATTTACAATTATATTTATTTACATTTACATTTAACTACATTATATAAATGACGCCTGTTTGCCATAGAGGTCCGGAATCTAAAGTAGAATCGACGAAGCAATCAAAAATTAATTAGTTAAATCTCTATCATAAAATGTTTTCATAATAAGTGCGCGATAATTTCCGCAAAAACGAAGCTTTGCTACCTCATTTGTGGCTAAAATCGACAAAGCAAACTAAAACATCTATTCAAATGCAATTAAAATCAGTTGGGGTTTCTGAAGCTCTGTGCATTTTACAAATACCTAACCCTATAGATATTTCCATTAGACTTGTATTGAAACCGTTTGAACTGATACTATCATGACTTGTATAGCATAATCGGGATAAATAAGATAAAAGCCTTCGGAAGCTTTGATGAAATATTCAGGAAAGCTGTAGAATGTTTGAATCGAGCCGGAAAGGAAGGCATTTGCTGTGAATAGCTTCTGATTTCGCAATGCAGGGAGTGAAGAAATTGAAGTTATGGATATAAAGCTGATTGTTTTGCTGGTACAAACAAAATTAGGCGCAGTAGGCGCAAAAATATTAACCCTCTCACTCATAATCAGTCAGCTACTCATAATTACTTTATCAGCTCGATTCGCTCGATTCAGTTAGTAAGTGATTATGTTTTAAGATACAAAAAAACGTGTTCAGTAAAGTCGCTAGGATCTCTTTGAAACATCTTAGAGACTAGGTAAGTACAAAAAAGCTACGCCTGTTCCTCGCGACCAAGCCTAAAAGAATCAGGCAATAAACACGGCTTGGTGCCTATAATTTTTCGATGATCCTTTTTCACAAAATATAATGAAGAGCTTTCGTGTGGTGCCCAATTAACAAGGTGAGGATGTAGGGCACAGCGAGATTTTCTCGTTCTGAATTGGAGCAGCCCGCCTGGGGAGGTACCTCCGCCTTACAGAAGATCGCAGCCAAATAACACTATTTGTTTCAAATAGTGTTGTGTTCCTGCGATAAGTAAGGTTGCCAGAGCTCTTTAGGGGGGGAGGGGGGAGGGGTCGGCAACGCGTGCGTGATGCCTCTGGTATTGCAAGCGCTCATAGGCTACGGTAACCGCTTACCAACAGGTGGGCAGTATGCTTAATTGCCACCTCAGTAGTATAAAAAAAAAAAAAGGTGAGGCTTAAAATAAATATAATCAGGTATAAAAAAAAGTTTAAGTGTGAAAAAAAAAATAAGAAGGGGATAAAGTTTAATAATATCCGAGTTTTAACTTGAGTTATTCTTTCAATAGGTATTTCTAAAAGACCCTTCGACATAGTTCCGTCTTCTGTTTATTTTTCTAACAAAGTAAAATGTTTTTATGTAATCTTGTGGCTAAAAGTATCCAGTGGAGGAGTGGAGAAAATGGCGAACTCTTGATAAATGCTCTCTTCGGACAAGCGTCCATCAAGAGGAGTGATTTATCTCCACACTTATCAGGTACGGTGGTGACTGAAATTTTGTTGTGTTCTACAAAATGAATCTTTACAGATACTAATTTTCGGTATGCTAATGACACACGTGTCTTCTTCACAAAACTGCACGCACTTTTTATGAGCGAGTTCGATTGCAAAGATAGTCTAGATTGGGTAGCCTCATAGCTCAGTTGGTAGTAACTCTGCCTTCTGCGCTAGAGGTCGCGGGTTCGATCCCCGCACTGGACAAACATTTAAATAAATATTCCGGACATAAATAAACATTTGTGTGGTAAACACAGATGTTTGTTCTGTGTCTGGGTGTTAAATATTTATCTATTATATATCTATATATATCAGTCTCTGGTACCCATAGTACAGGCTATGCCTAGTTTGGGATCAGTTGACTTGTGAATATGTCCGGAATATTTATATTTATGTATTTATATTTAGATTCTAGCTCATTCTAGACTTTAGAATGAGCTCTGAAGATAAAAGTAAACTAGAGGCGAGTCCGAAAATTTAGCATATGCGCACATTTTTGCGTTAGTGAATTTTCCATTATATGTGACAGGTTGCAAGCTCATCGCCGTTTTAAGAATGATTACAGGTTTCCTCACGATTTTAAGCACGTATTTTTTTTGATAGTTAAACTTATTGGTTCACGACCTTCGGATCGAAAGTCGGGGAGCGTCTTACTAGACCAATACGGCCTTTATTATAAATGTAATGAAAAGGATTCAAATCAAGCCCTCTATCTACATAAAATCTGTTTAAGTATGAGAATTTACAACAAATTGAAAACACCGCAGAATTCGCAGCGAGTTTGGACAGTCACGCTCGCAATAGTCAAAGACAGCATAAAATCCAATATTACCAATTATTATATTTCTATGAGTTTGTGTAACTGAGATCCTACTTATATTTTTTATTTATTATTATAAATGTAAACGTTTGTGAGGATGTTTGGATGTTTGTTATTCAGTCACGAGTATGTTATTCAATCAATGATGGTGAGTAAGGTTGCCAGAGCTCTTTAGGGGGGAAGGGGGTTCGGGGTCGGCAACGCGTGATATTTCACCCAGAAATGTTTAAAATTAGTTTCAAAATGTATAGACATACTTAGGTATGTCTATACAGAATGAATTCAATGTTGAGTTCTTGATGTTCAATGTCGCACACCCTCATATGTCAAACTCGAATTGACTTTATTCGGTAGAGTTATGGGTCAATTTTTAACACAAGTCATGTTGATAAAACGCGGCATAAAAGCCTAGCTAAAGTCGTAGCAATAGCAAGCAGAAGTCATGGATTCTATAAGTGTTGTACAGTTTTATAAGTACCTAGTAGTTGAAGCAACCGCTACCTTAGTGGTTCAATTGTTCTTTTGGATGACAATTTGCTGTATTGTTTTTGTCTAAAGGCGTAACTCGTTTTAGTTCCAGAAACAATTGGTTGTGGTTACCAATAAACGTTTTTTCTTTCTTTCTATATTATGTGGGCATTGTTTAAGTTGCTTCTGATCATGACTGTACGGACACGAACAGAAGTTATACCATTTCAGGAACGGCCCCATTAATTTCTATTCATGCAAAATACAACTCCCGAGCCCAGGTCTTTACACCTGTTCCCGAGGGGAGAAACAAAAGCAGGGAAGGATGTGAGGTTTCAAAGGCCTATCAGGGATCTTTCAAAATCAGTACATACCGAAATCTGATGATTACTATTTTTATTTAGCTAAAATACATGCCTTTAACTTTTATTATAACTCAAATAATGTATATTATCTAAGCTTTATACATGGATATTTAGAAATTTATATACATATATCTATTATGTATATCAGTCTCTGGTACCTACCCATAGTACAGGCTATGCTATAACTATATATTTGGGATCAGTTGACCGTGTGTGATATGTCCGGAATATTTATATTTATCTCTGACACCCGTATCTCATTAGTTGTTATTAGAATTATGTTTGCAAAGTTTCAAGTCAATAATTTGTATTAAGAATATGCAGTGCGATAAACAAATTATGAAATATCTATAGTCATAAGAATCCCACAAAAGCTTTACCGAGCATTTTAAAAACTTCGAGATAACGCTTCTCTGAAGAAAGTTTAACAAGGATCGTTAAAAACTTTATCATTTTTATTAATTTCTTGTAGTCTGGGGTCCATTGCTGTTTGAGAAATGTTTTCGATCATGAAAAATGTGAAAGGATCCACTGATAAAATAGCAATGTTTAATTGTCCGTGTTTATTTCAGAAACTACTGAACAGATCTATAAGAAACTATACAAAGTTATTGGGTATGATATAAGCCTTTGTAACAATTTACTACTGAACAACGTCTCTTTGTAAATTTTTAACAACTAACCTAACTGAACCGATTTTTATGAAATTTAGTATGATGATAGTGTGCACTTTGAAGAAAAACATAGGCAATTTTGCGATCTGTTTTCATGATGTAGTCAGGAGCCATTCCATTTCTCAGAAAATTGTCTGATTGAGCTGAAACTTTGCAAAATGAATCCATAGAAGTTCAAAAAAGGATCTAAGAACCTCATTTGAAAATATTCGCAAAAACGTGCTTCATTCCTATCTACTTTTGATCGGTTATTACCCACCGTCCACGTCCCTGAGACCACATGGGTGTACCGTAGGAAGTTTTTTTTACAACGGCTCACCTCTCAGATTACAATTGAACTTTTGATGTTTGTACTTCGAGAAATGTTATCAGTAGCTGTCATTCTTCCCTCATGTTAAAGATAGTTAAAGCACCCGCTAGTGAAGCTGAATCATCTGGCAGCCATTAATCACACGAAACTCCCTTTCTTCACAATGGCGGCTGCCGACAATATACCGGAATTCTTCAGCTTCATTATGTTAAAGCTAGGTATAACTATAGCGAAGCAAGATTTCAAGTTAAAATGTAGGTTACAGAATAGAAATAGAAAACGTTGATTTACGTACACTGAGTGAGAAGTTGAAGAGCAAAAGGTTAGCGTGGTATGGGCATGTCATGCGGAGGGAAAAATGCCATGTGACTAGAAGAGTGTTAAATATGAATGTGGAAGGATATAAGGGGAGAGGTAGACCAAAGAAAAGATGGATAGATTGTGTGAAAGACGACATGAGTAAGAAAGCAGTGAATACTGATTTGACGGCTGATAGAGGGGAGAGGAAGAGAAAAACATGTTGTGCCGACCCCACATGAAGTGGGATAAGGGCTGGGAGTTGATGATGATGACGTACACACAAAAACAAAGCAACATTAAGCAGGCCCCCAATTCTACTAAACCAATTGCTTCAAAATGACAATGGTTCAATGGCAAAATGATCACTTTTGACACTTTTGGTATTCTGCTATCACAGTCGTATTTCAATGGCAGTCATTGTGGAACCAATGGACCAATGAAATCAAAGAAACGAAGGTGGCGATAGTCGATTATCATTTTCAAGTCATTGAATAAGTAGAATTGGGGGCCTGTAAGAACACAAATGACAATATAGGACAAACCATAAAGATACCTGTCTACCTATAGGTGGGTACCTATAGATAGAAAGGTATCCACCTCACTAGCAGGAGCCAACCAGTCTCGCTCTGTGTCGGGTGCAGCCAAACAGGACCTGGCTCAGCTTGTTGCTGCTTTACAGTGCCATATTATATACAGTGGTGGTCATCTAATTAGAAACACCTAGTCACCTGACATTTTTATAAAGTAACTAACATTATTATAGCATTTAATAGGAAGTAATTTTTTTCTCACTACTTTACAATGTACTTTAATATCTCTAGTTTAATTACAAGCAATAATATTTGACAACCAAGACGACAATAAAAATAAATATCAGTGAAACAAAAAGTATCAATATCGTTAGGACTGGCAGAATGGACAACTAATTAGAAATATTGTATGACTTGGTGCGAAATTTGATTTTTTAAACTGAAATACAGTTCTCACATTGTCAATCACATTGTAAATATTGCCGCCATTTCTAACTCATTACGAAAAGTTACTATTTATTGTTGTTTTATTAAAAATGGGTAAAAATAAGAGCTGTGATGCAGCAACGAGAAAAATTATAGTGAATTTTCATTTAAAACAAAAATGGAGTTACAGAAAGATCGCCGATTATTTGGAATGTTCCGTAAAGATGATATTTAACGCCCTCGCACATTTCAAACTACACGGAACATCAGATAACGTGCCAAGAAAACTTCGGCCCAGGAAGACTACAGTTCAAGAAACAGGCTTATGCTTCGATTAGCTAAGGCGGACCCCTTTAAAGGATCCAATGTTATACGAAAAGAGGTATTTTCAGAAGACGATCCTCGACACGTGTCCACTAAACTAGTTCGTAGACGGTTGGTTGAAGGAAAATTGTTAGGAAGGATCGCTAGAAAAGTACCACTACTAACCAGGCAACATAGAGAAAATCGTCTAGCATTCACTCGCAAATATGGCAGTTGGACTATTCATCAATGGAAAAAAGTTTTGTTTTCAGATGAAACTAAAATTAATTTGATTAATTCCGATGGAAAACGATATGTACGACGACCAATAAACGAGGCTTTGAATAACAAGTACACTAAAAAGACAGTTAAGCACGGTGGTGGAAATGTAATGGTGTGGGGATGTTTCTCAGGGTACGGGATTGGTCCCTTGAGAAAGATTGAAGGGCAAATGGATCAATATCAATACAAAAAGATCTTGGAAAAGACAATGATTCCATATTCCGAGGAAAATTTGCCAGTAACTTGGATATTTCAGCATGACAACGACCCAAAGCACACAGCATGCAGCGTTAAAGCGTTTCTTACAGAACAATCCGTGACAGTATTAGAGTGGCCTGCCAATAGTCCGGATTTAAATCCCATAGAAAATTTGTGGCACACTATAAAGACCAACCTGTCGCAGAAACACGTTACTAATATTCATGGACTTAACAGTGCATTTGAAGACGCTTGGAGAAGTATTCCTGTAGAAACTTGTTATAAATTGATTGAATCAATGCCGCGTCGCTGCAAAGCTGTTATTGATAATAAAAGCTACCCTACCAAATACTAATTGTCTAAGGATGTAGTATTTTTAGTATTTTTCAAAACTATTGGGGTTTTGTTCAAATTAAAAATGATTTAAGTTATGATTTTTTTGGTGTTTCTAATTAGTTGTCCGGTTTGTATCTCGTTTTTTATTTTGTTATTAATATAACTTTCAGTTTTAGAAAAACAACCGTTGTTTTCTGTTATTAAAATGGTATAACAATGCAATATAATATCCGATACATCGATTTTAATACGTAGGAACACTCAATGATACGTTAAAAATTAGTTCGAAAGGGAATTTGCAATAAAAATATAAACCCAGGTAGGTGTTTCTAATTAGATGACCACCACTGTATGTCAAGTTATCTTCCTTATAATTAAGTGTTGCTCGCATGTGTATGTGCCTACTCGATGTGTCCATATTATACTTAGTGATTGGAAATCAAGATCAGGATAGGTATGAAGGACTTCACTGTCTGCAAGAAATGCTTGTAACTGCTCTTCTTAAAGCGCCTATCGATCATACTATAGCAAGATGTTCTGTACTTGCTCGCACATATTATCAAGGCGTTTTGTTCCAACCATTTCAATGATGCTAAACTTGTGATGTTGTTATGCGCAGATTTATACCAAACCCGTGAACAAATGTCTTCCTACCAAATCCGTGGACAACGGGGCTGATTACAATCTAAGAACTTTAGTACCTACTTTAATTAAGTTTAGTAATATGTGAGTGCAATTATTTGTTGTCCCGAATAAATAAAAATAAAAAATAAAATAAATAAATTATAGTACGTTGAAGATTCGTTCCTGAATATCGTCCATTATATACCGAATATGTTTAAACAAGGTGATTCGTGATAATGTACTTATACTTATTCTATCAGGCTCTATCTGACAGGCCTCATAGCTCAGTTGGTAGTAACTCTGCCTTCTGCGCTAGAGGTCGCGGGTTCGATCCCCGCACTGGACAAACATTTGTGTGATAAACACAGATGTTTGTTCTGTGTCTGGGTGTTAAATTATGGGTGTTAAATATTTATCTATTAAGTATATCAGTCTCTGGTACCCATAGCACAGGCTATGCCTAGTTTGGGATCAGTTAACCGTGTCAATATGTCCGGAATATTATTTGTTATCAACTTATTCAATTCTAACAGGCTTATTCTTTTAACAGATAGAAAGAAATTCAGCGAAAAAAACGAACGAACTAGCACTAGAAATACCTACATACATTTTCCGAGTAGAAAATCCATTGTTGCACGATCGGGATACAAAACCACGACCTGTGGGTTGAAGGCGGGGCCGGTATTGTTAAGGTTAACCCCCTTTTTAAGTTGCGGGATTAGATTTTCGGCTAATTTGAACTCTAGCATTATTATTATAAGTTCTTGCATTGTTTGTGCCAATCGGAAATTCAATAAAATTTAAGGATCCGGGAAATCAAGCATGAAACTAAGAAATATTCACCTCGTGTTTATTCAATTTGAGTCTCCCCGCAATAAAGTTACGACTTAAAATTACGAACGCAATAAAGTTACGAAATTTTTCTAGCGACCCATGAGAGCACATGTTTCACAGGAAAATACAGTTAAGTTATTTCTAAGAAGATAGGTATATTTTTTGTTATATTGGATATTTAGGTAGTTATGGATTTAGGTTTTTACCGACATGTCCTAGAACCTTAAAATTCGAAGACATGTGACATGTGCACGAAAGGAGCCTCTAAGAGGCGCATTTCAATACTTTTTTTTTATACAACTAAGGTGGCAAACAAGCATACAGTCCACCTGTTGGTAAGTGGTTACCGTAGCCTATAAGCGTTTGCAATACCAGAGGTATCACGCACGCGTTGCCGACCCCGAATCCCCTCCCCCCACTCCCCCTTTATTTGAAACAAATAATGTTATTTGGCTGCGATCTTCTGTAAGGCGGAGGTCCCCAGGCGGGCTGCTCCAATTGATAACGAGAAAGTCACGCTGTGCCATACCTCCTCCAAAAGTACTTACAAAAATAATACAACACAAAATATATACTTAATACAAAAATACTTTCATTACACTGATTTTTTCACCGATGGTCGTAAGCCCTTTTCACCATCAGCTTCAACTACGAGTAGGTCACTAACCTAATACAGGATACCCAATAAAGAATCAGTGACCAGACAAGCAAGCAAGATTGTTACAAAGTTCACTGTTGTACAGTCAAAAGCAAAAGTTATGCTGATGATTAAGTATTTTATGGTGATAGTTTTGAATTAATTTTATTGGTAATATATACCTACTAGCTTCCGCCCGCGTCTTCGCCCGCGTGGTACCTACATAAAAAGTAGCCAATATGCTATTCCAGACTAAGTATGATATATGTCTGTACCAAATATCATCCAAATCCGTGTCGGCCGTTTGGGCGTGATTGAACAACAAATGTCCAAACATCCTCAAAAACTTTATAATATTAGTAGGATTTATAAAGTACAGTCACGTTTAGTTACTTAGGTACAAAAAATCTACCAATTTTTTCAAACACTTAAGAAACTTTCCTAGTTATCATCAACTTTTGATATTGACTATACACAACCATGTCGTTTACAGTGTTTGTTAGATATTTTTTGTACTCAAAGAGCTTTGTGTAGGTTCTGTGCTTATTAGATAAATCCATATCCATTAGGACCCTATTATACCCTACCCTATATACATAGGTACTTACTATGCCCATAACGCCTATAGTAACGATTGTACTCTAAGGCTCGTATTCAGAGACACGACTCAAGCATAGATTTAATCAAAGATCAGCTGAACTCTACTTAAGTATTGAATCTCTGCCCAAACATAGCTTTTATTCAAGAACGGTACTTAAACTACTCTCAGCTGAATCGAGTCTCAAATCTGTAGGTACTCAAATGTTCTCGTTTACATTTTGATTTATTTATAATTTTCGATCCGTTTTACGCAGAAATTCAAACAGCTAGGGTGGAAATAGAATAGAACAGTAAAGTGAAGTATAAATATGCATCAAAGTACGTGTAACGGAACGTAAATGCCATTTGATTAATGTCAAATCAAATCTAAACTCAAGCACTGATTTCGTCTGATTGACGTTTCAGAATAAGCATTTACACAGGTGAATTGTGATCATTGAATCTATACATAAGTACTGTTCAAGAATTAGAATCTCGACTCAAATCGAGATTTAAGTACAGATCAATGCTTGAGTCTTGTCTCTGAATACGAGCCTAAGAGATGTGAATACAGTATTTTAATCCGAAGTGGCAACTTTCATTGTGATAATCCAACCATAATTAGTGGGAGACGCTCAGCCTATTCCCGATAGATAGATTAGAGTGGGTTATCACTATAAAAACCAAGTATTCAGATATACAAGGTGATTCATAACATATATACCTTCCCAAACGGGGGTTATTCTATCAACGAAAAGAAATACTATTAGCGAAAAAAAAACATCAATATATAATTATTATTTTTTTACAAACTTTCTAAAATTAGCTGTTTTTGGTATTTTTATCATCTTTAGAACTAATAACTAAACGTACAAGAAGTTCGGAATCAAGATTGCTACCTAAAACAGCTGATTCATTGAGTTTGACCTGATTTGACTGACCTCAAGCTCAGTTGGTAGTGACTCTGCCTTCTGCGCTAGAGGTCGCGGGTTCGATTCCCGCACTGGACAAACATTTGTGTGATTCACAGATGTTTGTTCTGTGTCTGGGTGTTAATATATATCTATTATGTATGTCAGTCTCTGGTACCCATAGTACAGGCTATGCCTAGTTTGGGATCAATTGACCGTGTGTAATATGTCCGGAATATTTATTTATTTATTTGACACAGCTGATTTTCGCATAAACGTTTTTCAATGAAAAATGTCGAATTTCCAAAAGTCATAGAACAAACTTTATTGCCAATTAGTTGTAGAATAAGCCCCTTTCGGGATGGAATACATATTATGAATCACCTTGTATTGTTATTACCTAAAGCCAAGTCAAGCAGCAGGCAACAGGGTTATCTCGGATAGATAGGCCCATTGAGCTTAACCCGACCCTATCGAAGCAGGATTACATAAAGGTGAATAATGCTTTTGATTGGGTTTAATCTGTCGATTTGCCCGTTTTGTGGGAGTTATTGTCAGCAGCGTAAAAATATTTTTTATCAGTAGGTACATTCAGAAAAAATATCTGATGTTTTGCGTGCACTGAATGCATGTGAATAATGTGACGGTAGTGGTGACGGTTCTAAATTTAATACAAATAGGTTCAGCGGTTAAGGCGTGATTGAAACACAAACATCCAAACATACTCGCTAACCTTAGCATTTTTTATATAATTTTTATTAACAATTAATCGAGGAATCCAACTTGTATGGGTAGCGCTTGGGAGACATATCTTCTCGTTGCAGATACTGTAGAGCCTCAAGACGAACACAATATACAGCCAGTGCGTGTTGCCAGTTAGGAATTATGGCACTGATAATTAGTCGCAAACTATTGGCCTCATACCCAAGCTCAAAGTTGCGCAACGGGCTATGGAGAGAGCTATGCTCGGAGTTTCACTACGTGATAAAATCTAAAATGAGAAAATCCGTAGAAGAACCAATTTCATAGCTTTCAGAACCGACACGGTTGGGGAATAAAGGTTCTCGAATGGCGACCTCGAACTGGGCGTTGCAGTGTTGGATGGACCGACGACATTGATAAAGTCAGTGGATGGATTATTTTCCAAAATATCGCTATGTATGTAACATTTCGATTCAATGTATATTTATTTGTCTTCCAGCTTCTAAATTACAAATCAAATACCTACTTACAGCGGTTTTGTGACAAAAGTCTTGCCTCTTCCCATAATTTTCTAAATCCAATTATAACGGGGCCATACACCTCTTCCGTGATAAATCCAAGAAAACAAATAATGAGCAAGAGTCTTGTTTATTCACTAATCGGGTAATTGTATTTGATAAAAGAACATTGAACTTCTAGTCGTTCAAGCATAGGCATATGAGATACATTTGAGATTTCATGTCTTAAAAAAAAATCTTTCTAATTCTAGTAACATAAATATAATTTGACTAAAATATTACTTACATAGGTATGTAACTAGGTATTGAAAAATCCATCTACACATCAACTTTACCTCAAACAAAACTAGTTTTTATGAAGAGCAATACAAATATCATCATCATTCATCATGGCTTCCCCCACAGACAGAGCGAATTCCTTATCATGTGGGGGGATTTGCCCATACTCACCACGCTGAGCATGCGGGTTGGCGAGCGCAGTTAGAGCTATCGTTGTTAAAATGAGGGACGCTGCTGCCCATCCCCTAGCTTTTTTCCCTTAGTCGCCTCTTACGACATCCGCGGATAGGAAGATATGGAGGGGCCTATTCTTCAGCCGGGGCCACCACGGCCTATACAAATAACAAGCTAATTAAAATAAGCCCAAGATAGATTACCTAATTCAACTACTGATTATGTCTAAGGAGTTTCAAGGAACAGTTCCTGACTCAATCATCAGATCAGCTTAATGTCACCATAATATTGAATTTTACCAGAACTTAACAGCGATTCAATACAATCTGACAACGGGAACTGTGTCAAAATCGGCTCGCAAGTACCAAATAAATATAAAAATAAATAACCGTACATAATCATTGTCATAATTTCAGCCGTAGGAAGACCAATGCTGACCATAGGGCTCCCGATAGATTTGGCGAGACCAATGTTCAACGTTCAGCGCAGATGGACCGGTGGGTGGGTATCATTGGTATCATTCACGCAGGAACGGCGATGAAGTCCTCAATCAATTCTCTTCAAGGTAACATAACAGAGTAACCAAGACACAGTGCAACGAGAAATGTTTTGACTAAAACCTAGAGGCTTCGTTTGTTCGCGCGTATTCTTCCTTTATGCTTGGGTTCTTGACTAAAATGGACTCTCTTCGTTTGATTATTAGGTAGATAAATCTGTAACAATAAAATAACAAATAACACCCAACAGTCACACACACACACAGTCGATGTCTAGGATTCCCTGTCGTGAGCAGAAACTAGTAGTACCATGGCACCAAGACCCGGAACAATTATCTGCAAAGCAGGCTAATCCTATTTGATTCAGCTTACGATGATCCACCAAGAGGTAAGGAATAAAACCATTACTACATCTAAATGAACCAGTCGAATCCATATCCATTCACCTTGCAAGACAATGAGGGAGATTTTTTCCCATAGACCATGCACTAAAGTGTACCTTCGTATATCGGTATATACGAAGGTACACTTTAGTGCATAAAATCTTTTTGTATCTTTTCCAACATAAATATACCTCTTGGTGGACCAGTGGCAATTTATTCCCCATAGACCATCTAGGTGGACTAAAGTGGGCCATTTGATTGAACTGATTTTTTTTTTCTGGATCTTGGTGTCCAGTACCATGGTTCTTGTAACTATGACACACAGCCATACACCTGTAACTCACGGACACACGGGATCCTAGACCGAGGCATGTGACTGAATAAACTTACGTGAATAGACCCAGTGCAAAAACAGTGAGTGTGGCGTCGAATATGTAGAAAGCGCCTGGAAACGTTTCTATAGTCTTCATGTATATGTAGCTGGACGCTGGCATGTAGACCGAAGGTGCAATTGCCTCGGTCACACCGATTAGAGCGTTTAGTTTTGCTGAAAGAAGGATATACTTGTGAGTTGGTACCTCATGTATTCTGATGAGAAAGTTTGATAGTGTTCTCGTTCTATTTTTCACCTAGCGGCTGCCTGCGGCTTCGCAAGCGCGTTTACCAGATAAAGGTGACTTATAGCTCGTGACTTTATACTACTGAGCTCATTGTTTCTATTAATATTGTAAAGTCATCGGATCTCAATAGGTACCTATGCTAAGTTTTAGCTCAATGGGACCATTTGCTGAGGAGTTCCATGGAAAAGCTCCTGACTCCATAAAATTGTATTGTCAGCGTAAATCAATCAAAAATTTAAAATCATATCGAGTTCGTTGTTGTACTTTAAAGGCTCGTATTCAGAGACAAAACTCAAGCATTGATCTGTACTTAAATCTCGATTTGAGGCGAGATTCTAATTCTTGAACAGTATTTAAGTATAGATTTAATGATCACAGTTCACCTGAGTAAATGCTTATTCTGAAACGTCAATCAGACGAAATCGGTGCTTGAGTTTAGATTTGATTTGACATTAATCAAATGAAATTTTCATTCCGTTACACGTACTTTGATGCATATTTATACTTCACTTTATTGCTCTATTCTATTTCCACCCTGGCTGTTTGTATTTCTGCGTAAAACGGATCGAAAATTATAAATAAATCAAAATGTAAACGAGAACATTTGAGTACAGATTTGAGACTCGATTCAGCTGAGAATAGTTTAAGTTCCGTTCTTGAATAAAAGCTATGTTTGAGAAGAGATTCAATACTTAAGTAAAGTTCAGCTGATCTGTGATTAAATTTATGCTTGAGCAGTGTCTCTGAATACGAGCCGTGAGTTAAGTTTTCCATTGAATATGAATAACTGTCAGAAACCCTACCTTTATAATAGTCGACTAAGCAATATTGGGAAAACTTTAAGATGCCCATTGTTTATAAACAAGACAAAGGAAAATGATCTCTCACACGTTGGCAGTAAATTCTTACCAACTTCCTCCGCGGGAACGCTCTTAGTGGTTATAGACCGGACAGCAGTCAAGCCAGTATGACTGAATATGTTCAGCAACGGAGCCGCATAGTACCACTGCCTGGTTGGCGCGAAGGCAAACATGCAGCATGCAGCTATCCTGCTCACTCCCGCTAGAACGCCTATAGCGCTGTCCTGCACGTTCAGTCTTTTGCTCAGGATTGATATGCAGAAGACCATTCCTGAAAACAATTATCTGTTAGACAAATATTGTGTGCTAATTTATCAAATACTAGTGTGACCGCAGTGACTTAATTTGCGTGAATGTTATTTTCATACAATTTCAACCCCGCTGCACCCCTTAGGTGGAGATTCGAGAATTCCTTCACCCCTAAACTATAACAGGATGTCTAATTTTCATATTTACAAAATACACATGAAACAGTTGAGCCATCTAAAGACCGTTACAAACGATCTATAGATAGCTCAACTGATCCAGATCCATTTAATAACATCATTTTTTTTTTAATTTGATGTGCAAAATATTTTCAGCAACAATTTCCTGAGTATTTCTTATAACTGAATATGTTAAGTATTACTCAATAATACAGTGTAATGACTGATTAATGCAACAGTGAAGTTGTAATCTTAAGTGGTCCAATCACAGCAACGTTCCTCTTTAAGAAAATGTTGGATTGTAAATAAATAATGATGGTAAATTGATATTGAGATTTGAATTAATAAGTTACGTGCAAATAAGAGGGACCCGCCAAACCTGTAATTGTGAAATAACAACTCTGTTTCAACATTCAAATTTGAACCTTAACACAAAAGCAGCAACTATTATACAACACGGCTTGCGTGAATGCATTCATTATCTTACTGTAAAATCCTTGACCTAGGCTGATAAGTGCAGAGTTGAACCGAGGCGCAATAACTCACGTAATTAGGTAACTCACGTAACTAACTTGGGGTTTCTTAGACCCCTAGAACCATTATTTTGTTAAAATCTATTTTATTCAACTTTTAACGAAATACATCTACCTAATATTACTTTGTACTTTTATTTGTATAAGCGTTAAAAAAACTTAAAACAAAGACTTAAAAAGATAAACGTTGGAAGCAATAAAACTAATTAAATGATCATTATAATCTGTTTCTTTCCTTCACTATAATTAAGAAGATCTTTAGAAATCTACTAAAACTATCAGCTCTCGTCAAGCTATAGGTAATTGTAAACGCATTGATAACATTATTTTGTCGAATGCGTAACGAGTAAGATGACTTTGAGGAAAGATAACTTAGGTAGGTATTTGTCGAATGCGTAACGAGTAAGATGACTTTGAGGAAAGATTACTTAGGTAGGTATATCTTCATGCAATTATTTTATTCTCTCCTTCCTCGACCTTCACATAATATTATTACTGCTAATTTAAACATGAATTGTTTTGTTAATATCACTGACCGTAGGTACTAATGCAAAACGAAATAAGGAAACATTCAATACCACTGTCCTGGCTTTAGAATCGCAAAAAGATATCCCAACGACAATTTGCATAGTAGAACTGTAAAGGAAGGTCACTATAAAACATATATACAAGGTGATTCATAACATGTATACCATCCCAAAAGGGGGTTATACTATGAACAAAAATAAATAATATTAACGAAAAAAAACATCAATATTAACTTTTTTTTTTCACAAACTTTCTCATATTAGCTGTTTTTGGGATTATTATCTTCTTTAAAACGAATACCCAAACGTACAAGAAGTTCTGAATCAAGATTGCTACCAAAAACAGCCGATTAGTTGAGTTTGACCTGATTTGACCCCAAAACAGGTGATTTTCGCATAGAGTTTTTTCAATGAAAAATGTTGAATTTCCAAAAGTCGTAGAACAAACTCTATTGCTAATTGCTTGTAGAATAAGCCCCTTTCGGAATAGAATACATACTATGAATCACCTTGTATAGAGTACTGGTGGAGTGGCGGTAGTGGCCTTCCAATCCACAGGTCGTGGGTCCGAATCCCAATCGTGCACCAATGGATTTTCCATTCGAAAAAAATATCTGCGCTTTACCAGTGCTCTCAAACGGTGAAGGATAATATCGTGAGGAAGAAGGTATATCCTAGAACGTAAATTTTTTAAGACATGTGACATGTGAAATGAGCCTCTAGGAGGCTTTTATTATTTACTACACTGATTCGTTCACCGAGGGTCATAGGCCTTTTCCACGGCCACCATATCTCAACCTGTTCACTAACCTATACAGGATGACCAAGAAAGAATCAGTTTCACGACAAGCAAGCATAAGTACAAGTATTCATAATGAACTGGGTAAGTTTTTATTAGTTAGCCAGCGACTCTCAGGTAAATGTAATAAATTGGTACCAAAGGGCGATACCACACCTCTGTTACTGTTATTCTTTTTAAAAATATAATTGTAAAGGTGGCAACAGACTAGCTACAGTGATACGTTAATTATAGTAACATTGCAATCGCGTTGGGGTTTAATGTAATAATCGAAATGTCTACTCTACAATTGAGTTAATTAAATCAAATTATTCATCGACAGCCGATAAGAAAGTGGAGCATTGGTGCCTATATCAAACGCCGCACAAGGGCTGTTTCTCAAACGATACAAGTCACAAATTATCAGTGTATTGTAGTTTGTTTACTTCTTATTTACCTATTTTCGAGATAAAGACCCATTTAGGCGAAGCACAAATAGTTCACTATATCGTTACGTTTACGAACGATAGAAAATGTCTAGTAGCCAATAATAATAAAAATATATCAAGCTTCGAAAAATTCATATATATTAACAACGATAGCTCCAACTGCGCTCACCAACCCGCATGCCCAGCGTGGTGAGTATGGGCAAATCCCCCCACATGATATGGAATTCGCTCGTCTGTGGGGGAGGCCATGTTCAGCAGTGGACGTCGTACGGCTGAAATGATGATGATGATGATGATCAAGCTTTGTCGATGTCATTGGCATACGATATTAGAAATGTAATATAGTATTATAGTATCGTAAACAGGGATTATGCTTGCTTCGCCTGGGGCCGGTTGCATAATAAAATAAAAGCTTAGGTTTTATATGATCCCAAAAATCCACAAGCCGGGTTCCGTCTAAGTTTTCGGGTATATTTTTTAAATGATAGTATTCATCATCAGTATCAGCCTGATGAGCACCACTGGTCAACATAGGCCGCCCCAAAAGGGTGCCACGACCAACGGTCTTGAGCCTTCTCTATTCACCGACTTCACGCAACCTTCAGATTCACGGTCCATTGCGTGGGGCACCTTCCACCACTGCGTCGTCCAGTTCGTGGTCACCATTCATGAACCTTTATCATCCAACGGTTGTGGGTTTTGCGAGTTGTGGGTATACGGCCTGCCCACATACACTTCAACTTAATGATTTTGAGAGCTATGTCAATGACCTTGGTCCTACGGATTTCCTCGTTTTGGTTTTAATCACGTAGTGAAACTCCGTGCATAGCTGTCTCCATATTCAGTAGCGCGACTTTGAACTTATGTACGAGGCCCATAGTTAGCGACACGCGACACTAATATACCTACTAAGTTTACACTAATACCTAGGTATATTCTTTCCCACATCCTTCCAAACGTTGCGATCCCCAGCCATTTGCTACCATACAACACATTGTGTATTATTAACTTGATATTTAACTTGCAACAGAGCCGACCAGTGTCTGTTACCAGCCTAAGGAATGCAAAAGGTACTAATTAACATACCGAATAACCCGAGAACGATGTTGATTGTGCCATAAATGCTGTATTCAACTTCAGTGAAGTTGAATTTTTTTATCGCGTATAAGTACGAAACTTGCGAATCACCTGAAACAACAAAAATAATTGTTAAACACTTTATGTAGAATAAAAATGGTGACGTTATAAAGGATAATATAAAGAAAATATTCAGCGCGGCTTTCCAAACTAACAACTTATTAAAAAAACTAAACAAAAAACGAATGGTTTGCGGAATTTTGTTCTGTATTTCCGCTGATCAAAAGCAGACTTTCACTAGATTTTCACGCCCCAAATCCTACTTCATGTGGGGTCGGCAGAACATGTTTTTCGGTAAAAATACGGTAAGGAGGCGCGTAGTTTTATGGATGACTACAGGAAGGAAACAACACCCGTAATTTCCTTTGCGTGATGTTATTTTCATAGGAACTTCGACGTCCGTTGCACAGCCGTATGGGTTGAGTTTCGGGAATTCCTACCTTACTGCAAAGTCAAAGTCAAAAGGCTTTTTCCAGTTCAATGAAATCACAAAGATCACTTTGAACTGGAAACTGAAAACTACCCTCGTAATTACATACTCCTAAAGTTTTGGCTGAGCGTTGATTGTCACTCAGTCATTCGCTCAGTAAAGTGTTTTATGATCTCCGGGAGACTAACCAGTTATGAGCCCAACTAGTGTATTTAATCATCTGCATGCAAATTGAACGGCTACTTGATCACTCCCATAAACCCATAGTTGGTAAAGCATTGTATATTTACAACATTTTCTAGACTGGAATCAGAGAAACTAAGATTGAAATTAAATTTATAAAACCCTTGGCCCTTTTGGCAGTAAACCTAAGGTCATTAATAATGAGTCAGGTTTTACCTTCACTTATCGAACTATAAGTACAGTCGCTGGCAAAGGTAGCTTAAAAAAACATTTATGTGGCCAATTTAATGCTAGACTACACAATCTCTCCGGTAGAGCAACCCTTAGTCTACCTAACCCTCTGCCTCCTATAAACATGCCACAACCCAACCAACACTGTGTTAACGTTTTGTCTCTCAGTTCCGCATCATCAGCCCAATGCCCTCCTCAAGAAACCTTTCCTATTTCTAATTGGTGCACTTTTACTTGGCCGTAGCACATTATCGCCCTAGACTGGTTACGCTACATCGATCGTCAGAGAGCAACAAGATAAATAATGTACCCTCGGGATTTCATTGTGTACCCTAGGGACCTAAAGTTGGAAACTCCTTCTCAGTACAGTATATAAATAATAAATAAATATAAATATAAATAAATATTCCGAACATATTCACACGGTCCACTGATCCCAAACTAGGCATAGCCTGTACTATGAGTACCAGAGACTGATAAACATAATAGATATATATTTATCACCCAGACACAGAACAAACATATGTGTTCATCACACAAATGTATGTCCAGTGCGGGGATCGAACCCGCGACCTCTAGCGCAGAATGCAGAGTTACTACCAACTGAGCTATGAGGCCAGTCAAATGAAGCTACTAAAACCAACCAAATATCTGGTTTCTAGGACCTTAGGCTGTGCATTGATTGCTAGGCAGTTAGTAACGTATCGTGTATATTTAGAAGAGAGCTGGCCTATAGATAAAAGTTCCTATGACTGTACCAAAGATATTTCATTGTGTCAATGGAACGTGTCGTTACCATTGGCAAAGATAATATAAATTTCTAACCGCCATTGGTCACGGTCGCCTGTGAAATACGTGGAGAAATTTAGAATTATGTTTGCTGTTCATACGTAAGGCATTAATGTAATAGAACGCAATAACACGCAATAGACTTTATGCTACTAACTGTAATAGGCGACATCGTCTACGTGTTGTAGGTACAATACTTTCTGCAATGATTCAGCTTTGATGCATCGGTTTAGTATGAAGGTAACGTGCGTACAACGTGTCAGTAAAAAACACCAGTGTTGAAGTATGAGTAAGGTGTTCCAGACTCGTCTTGTAGTGTAGGCGTAGAAGTCTTGTAGAGTCAAAGTCAAAAGGAGTTTATATCAATGAAATAATTTAGATCACTTTAAAACTTCTTAGAAACTAGGCGAAGCTATGCCTGTTCCTCGAGATCAAAAAAACGCCTAGAAAAATCAGGCAACAAATACGGCATGGTGCCTATAACTTTTTTCGATGATCACTTTTCACAAAATGGAACGTAGAGCTACAGTGTGGTGCCGATCGAACAAGGTGAGCACTGAGACATCACGATTGGGCTCCATGTATCGAAAGGCATCCTAGTTCTTTCTAGGGTTTCATAAATTGCGGATAAACTGCTGCGACAGAATGATTACCGAGAAGATCAACTATGGTCAGACGACATAGTCTACGTTCGTACCTAAGAAAGGCGCGAATGGACAAATCTATGACACTGATGTGGAGGCAGGTCAAATGAAAGTGAGTGTTAATGACCTAACTTCTTTGATCGTCGATTAACTGGTTCTTTCTTCGTCATAAGGTCGAGGTATGGCCCTGAAATGGGGCCAACCTTTGGTAAAAGTACCAGCTTCAGTTCTCTTTCAGTCTTGGAATTGTTAGGCTATAGGGCATACCACTTGCTTTTCTGTTAGTTATATTTTTTTGTATATGTATGTTAGTCATTAAGGTATTTATCTATGGGCCAACATTTTTGTTTTACAATTATTTGATGCCTGAAATTAATGTTTTTTTTTTTCGATGTTTTCCTCCATCGTTTCAAAAAATTGGGTACTTAGTAAGTACTCCAATTTTCCACTAGTGCCCACCAGTGCCAGTAAACTTGTTATGTAAATTTTTTATTCCTTCTAAATTAATTATGTCTGACTGATCTAAGTGCTTGATCAATAGGCTGCAACACAGTAGACAGGTATGCCGGTTGCTAATGTCTCATTAGCATTAGTAGCCAACGGAGTGCCCGACATACCCCTCTGGCTTCCCCGAGCTGGAAGGGATGCATAACGCATTTTTCCATCGATAAGAAAAAAGGTATTGCGTCGCTTTCGTTTGCTCACGCAAGACAGTTGCGTTTTTAGCTAGATCCTTAGTATTCTAGTTTTTAGCGTGAACCAAAAAATAATATTAATTCTTGAACTTGAACATTCATCCACTTACTATGTGCTAGTTACCACAATATTTTTTTTCGGACCGATTTCAAGCTATTGGTCTTTTACGATTATTGCATCGAAACCGGACTCCATTGGTCGTGGGTTCGAATCCCGGTCGCGCACCAGCGGTCATGGTCAGAAAATAAAAATTCTAAGACAAGTGTAGGAATTGACAAACTTATATTTGTGGTCGCTCACCTAGTCATTGTATGACATTGTCCGCAAATATAACTTTGTTTCCTAAAAAATTTCGAAATTCCTCAATTTCAGACTTTGCCTTTAATGGTGTTAAAAAAGCTCCTAGCATTCCAAATTTCTGAGTTGTGAGGTAACTGGAAGTACCCTAGAGGTTTTTCATTTTAGCCATTTCCATACAAAAATTATACATTCATTGCCATATCTTTTAATGCATTATGCTAGAGCTTTGATTTTTATACTGCACCATAAACCCGCAGACCTTAATAGGTGGTATAAATTTCAAGTTGATAACTTTAGCCGTTTCTGAGAAAAAGGGTCTTGACAGACGGATAGACAGACAGACAGACAGACGGACAACAAAGTGATCCTATAAGGGTTCCGTTTTTCCAAATGAGGTACGGAACCCTAAAAACAATAAATTCAGAATATCATCAACTTTGCGTTTTAAATTAGGCAGGGACGTAAGTTGAGTCTCAAATATTTAAGGTACAAATTCATGCAAAATAGTGCTGGTATGCTTGCATTTGAATGGCAAATTGACGTCATCGTAGGGCCCAATAAATATTTAAAGGAAAGAAAATAATATAATTCGTTATAATGTATACGTTATAATAAAAAAACTTATTTTAAAAGTGATATTATACAGTAATGTGTCGAAAAAAGGTCACAATTCTGTAACAGCCCAAAGGGCTGTAGCGCTGGTTTTAAATAAAATAAAAAGAAAAAGAAAACTGAAGCTAAAACTGCAAGTATAGAGGTAGATACTTTTTAGACAAAAGACTCAACAGAATCAATAATTGTTCTGACTCTATAGCTAAAGGAACAAGCAAAATGGTAGGTACAACCCGTATCTTTATTGCCGGTTAATAAAACATTGTGGTAAATCCACTTGAAACCGGATTAGGATCTTGAGAAAAAAAATCGATTGGATACTTTAGAACTATATCTAGCTAGCCGATGCTTAAGCTAATACACCAAAGCGGAGCGGAGAGGAGTTGTGAAAATGGCTTCACGTCATCTTCACACATATCAAGAGGTACTCACACCAGAATGCCTATATGCTTGTTTTCTATATGCTTGTTTGAAACAGCGCCGCTACACTTCGTGTGCGGCATCAATGCTGAGATGGAACCTTTTTTGGCTCACGCATGCATCGGTACGGACTAATGAATACCCTAGTTTTGTTACTTCCTACCTACTTTTGTTTTGCTTCCTCCCTACCTTTTGTATTGTAACCTGTACCTTGTGTCTTTATTTTTTATTTTATTAGTTTGTGCTGTGCTTGTGTGTCCAAAATAAATGTATTTTCTTTCTTTTCTTTCTTTCTTCTTTCTTTCTTTCTTCTTCTTGTCTAGGTAAAGATCTCTATCTGTTCCAAGTTTCATTGAAGTCAGTTGAGCCGTTACGGCTTGATAGAACCACAAACTTCCATACACATCCTCACAAACTTTCGCATTCGTAAATCGTAAATCACGTCTTACGTATACTAGCTTCCATCTTCTTCGCTCGCGTGGTAGCTACGAAGATAAAAAGCCTTTGTTCTAATTTCATACAGATCCGTTCAGCCGATCTGGCGTGACTGAGTAACAAACATCCATCCAAACTTTCGCATTTTTATTAGTAGTAAGATGGATGAAATAATTAATTAAGGCCTTTACCTGGACCATATAAGAAGTAAATCAACCAATCGGCGATCCTAGTGATTTTATTGAAATAAACAGCCTTTTTAAAACTTTAATACAAAATAAAATAAATAAATAGACTCACAACTTATATCCAAGCATGAAAGACATCCACTTAGATCTCCAGGCAATCTGATTCTTGAAGTTGTCTGTGGGGTAGTCAGAGCAACGTCCAAACATTTGGCACATGCACATTTTGCATTAGTGAGTAATGATTACTTACTGGTTTCCTCACGATGTTTTCGATTACCGTTTTAGGCAAGTATTAATGAGCACTATTATTTTTTTAATATTAACCTTTGCTGGTATTCGACCGGTTTCGAACCCACGATCTTCGGATCGAAAGTCGGGGATCCTCTCACTAGGCCAACTTAAGGCTTTATCTTATACCAAAAGAAGTCAAGGCTTTCAAGATAGCTACTGACACAGAACATAGCATTATAATCTCCTTACACACCGACGCACAGCGATGCACCTCCCTACATTTCGTCAAGAAAAACGTAGGCAACTTGGAATCTTTTCACGATACCCCGAGGTAGTGTCTAAGGGCTCTTACTACTGGTTTGCCTTGATTATAAGTGAAACGAACAAAATAAATGATGTAGGTACCTTATTAACGGCTATTTGGATGCTTGTTCTATTCTACAAAATAATTGTTATCACTGTGAGTACCGGAAAAAAAAATACGTTATAACTTGTATCCCTTGGAAATAAATTTAGTGAGTTATTGATTAGGTACACGTATAAACTATGCGGTAAAACCTTGTAGTTCCAACTGTCTTCACGGAAAACCTCAAATATACGTGAGTTAATGAATAAAACAACGACCTTGGTGGCTTGGCAGGCGAGTGCCGCAAGAGCTGCGGGTTCGATCATGCAGGCAGGACAAATGTTTGCATGATCTGCAAATGTTTGTTCCGAAACCCTAGATATATACCTATATTAAGGTACCTGGGACTCAGTTTCAGATATCCACGACAGGAATCCTAGTGTTGGGTCTGAATACGGTCAGAACAATGTATGCACGTAAGTGACTGTCAATTGAACTCACCATAAAGTGGTCCCACCATTAGAAGATACAAAACAAGAACACATATTATTTGAGTCCTTCCTCTCAACACTCGAGGTCGCAAAGCTACCATTACAGTGCTTCCGACCAGCTGCAAAACTTCCCGCGATATTTGAGAACACTTGCTATCACTCGCTTCATCTTTAAGCCTTACTTCATCACTAGGCACGGTATCTTCGAGCTTCAACAAGCCATATAGGAAAGAGAAAGTGTATAACGCGAGCAGTAAGGAGAACACTCCATAATATCCAAGAGTCCTCAATAAAATACCGCTTAACGCAGTCCCGGTTGGCGTTCCCAGCGTCACGCATATCGTCACTAGTCCCAAGCGAAACGTCCTGTTCTCTGTCGTAGTGCGATCCGTCATAAAACTGAACATTCCCATAAATACTATGATGTAGCTGCCAGAAAGAGCAGCTGGTAGCGCCTCTATCAGCGCCGTTGTGGTCAGCGGTATCTCTTTGAAGTAATACGTCGCAAACAACAGTCCAATATTCGCAAATACCTCCCCGATGAACGGAAAGAGGATACATATTTTTCTCTTTTTGTATTTATCGCTCCATGCTCCCACAAATATCACCATAACAGCGGGAATAGCAGTTTGTAGGGGAAATTTCCACGCAACTACTTTTGCGACTAAGGAATGGATTTTTACCAGTTCTTTTTCAAGGCCAGTCGTGTTGCGGTCCCTGATGCGGTCGCAGATGTCTTCGCCGAAGTCGAAATTCACTCTGCAGGCTTTCTCCAAGTGCATGTTTTGGACAGCCAGAGCCGAGATCGCTGTGCACAGCATGTACACAAACAAGCACGGCTCGACCGTCGTCTCCCGCATGACATTTTTGATACACTTCAAAGCACTTTTGGATTTTTCCCTCAAACTCTTCCGTTGCAAGTTTCCGGTGAGGTGAATGTTCGAGTCAGTCAGGTCGCTTCCGCAGGTATTTTCAGCCGCAATCATGTTAGTAAAAGTGAGAGTCAGTAAAAGTCTTCGATACTTTATTCCACGCACAACACTGCGCCGGCGGCGGTCGGTGGAGACTATATACTTAATCCGTGGCTTTTTGACTGTCGTTTCCCAAAACCTGAGAGCAGTAAATGTCAGGTTGTAAAACCAAGCGCGTTATGAGTGCGTCTGCTCATACAAGTTCTCACATCTCGACGGCTACGATAACACAGGTCTCATTCGACGACAACACTTTTAATAAATGTGGCTCGTTTTATCTTGTGACTTAGGTTACGCCGCATTAAGTTGTCATTGTGCTCCGATACACCACTACATAGTGAATGAACGCTATACAAGTAGTTAAAATAAGACACATGAAACCACTGTTCCAACTTTTTATGCTCTTGGAAAATGTATTCTACACCCAATTGGCAATAAAGTTTGTTCTACGACTGTTGGAAATTCGACACTTTTCATTGAAAAAACAATAGCAAAAATCAGCTGTTTTAGGGTCATATCAGTTCAAACTTAATTATTCAGCTGTTTTTAGTCAATCTTGATGTCGAACTTCTTGTACGTGTAATAAAATGTTATACGGACCAAAAACAACTGATTCTAAAAAGTTCAGCATTAAAATATATTTCTATTATCTATTTCTTATTGTTGTTAATTTTACTTATTATGCCGAAAGAGAATTCTAACTTAGTATATGCCTCTTTCGGGATAATAATTATAATTAAGTAGTACTCGTAGTTGCGGAAATTTTTGTTTAATAGGTCGTTCTGTGGTAACAATAAAACCATTTAGGATGATCTTATAATAAATATAGCTATATTATGCAGTCCGTAACATTTACATAAAAACGGTCACCTTGTGGTATTTCCCAAACTTATTTCTACATACTTAATTATCTAACTTAGCTCACAGCTCTTTATTGCTAAAACAAAATAGTGGTGTGGACTGTGGTGTGGTGGTCACTGACTCCTTTCCAGTTCTATGGCTGTGAGTTCGGATCAAGGTCGGGTACAATACAGTTCTTCTTCTTCATCAGCCTCTAGAAATCCACTGCTGGACATAGGCCTATGAGGCTCAAGAGTTCCATGAAGAACGGTCTTGAGCCTTCTCCATCAACCAAATTCCCGAAACTTTCACGTCGGCCCATTGGGTGGGGAGCCTTCCAACACTGCGTCACTCGTTTCGAGCTTGCCATTCGCGAAACTTTACTTTGTCGGTTCTGCGGACTATATGGCCTGCCACTTCAACTTGCTAATTCCGAGAGCTATGGTGGCTTTGGTTCTTCTACGGATTATCTCATTCCGGATCTTATCATATGTCCGCCGAGCATATTATTATGTCTCTCCATTGCCCTTTGCTCGTTTTTTGATTGTGTATGAGGCCAATACAATGCACAGAGAGTTTCCACAGATTATTACATACATACATCAAATCACGCCTATTTCCCAGAGGGGTAGGCAGAGACCACGGCTTTCCACTTTATATACAGATTATTATGCATATTATATCCCCCCCACAACACATTCACATTCACCAACGATAACGAGGTTCTACCCAAGGTCATAATAATATTTATTTGGACGAAGAAAGAACCAGTTACACGGGAAAATAACGAGTTGTAAAAAGTCGGACCAAAACATTAGAATACTATCAATCTCACCAAAACATGACTGACCGCTCGTATAATGACGTATACTGAGGTCGTTTACCTTTTTTTATGATCGAATAACCATCACCAGTGGATCAAATTGAATCTGTTACTGTTTAGATATTTCATTATCATCATTAGCCTGTAGAAGTCTACTGCCCGACATAGGTCTTGAAGCTCGACTCTTAAATTTACTGCCAATGGGGTACTTGGTAATAAAAAGTTTTCTATGACTTTTGAAAATTTTTTTTTTTCCGTAATCTCTATGTGAAAATCAGCTATTTGTGATGAAATCAGTTCAAACTCGATGAATCAACCGTTAACTAGCAATCTTGGTGCCAAATTTCTAGTTCGTTTATTAATTACTTACAGATGATAACAATAAAGACCTAAAGATTTTGAAATGCAAAGTTGAATTTCTATAAGTTGTAGAACAATTTTTATGCCATTTGTAGAATAAACAGTCCAGCAGTGGACTTCTACAGGCTGATGATGATAATGCAACCTGGACAAGGCCACTGTGCGATCGTTAGTGGGGCTGATGAAGATCTTTGAATATTCTCATCCAAACTCTAAATTGATGTCAGTTTTTGTTTTTAAAACGTACGTTTACATAAGTACAGAATTTATTTTTGCAATTGCTCGAAGGTACTCACCTACTTTCACTTATGACGTCGAAATTTAGTCCGCCAGAATCCAAAATCTTGGACGTATCCGCATGATAATGGGTTCACACGAGAGTTTGCGATAACGAGCGGTCTGTCGTTCTCGGGATTGTATTCCTTTACTTAACTTATGTCACGGGATCCCTGGTTTTTTCCCGGGATTGTTGTTTTATATCCGTTTAAATCAGTTTTAGTTTCTCGATAGGAACTTATATTTATCGGTAGAGAAATATTCGGGTAACCGGAATTTATCGGTATGACGCATATCGTTATTTAAAGGTACCTTTATATTCCGGTTATTCAGTTCCTGCTTATAAAATACTCACTACTGGAATAAGTGATTGTGCCAAATGTTTGGATATGCATCTGACTACCCCTATATCTTCAAAGATCCAATCACCTGGAGATCTGAGGGGATATTTAATATTTTTGGGGATTAAGGTAAGAGCTAATATGAGGAGTTACGGACTCGATTATTAAAATTATCATTTATTTATTTAATATCAAACAAAGAAAAGTGGACAGGTCGAAATACGGCGTGCTCAATAGGCAGATCTCTAAGTCCATGCGACACGATTTGCGCCTTTTTAATACAGCTTGTATTAAACACGCCATAGAGCGTAATAAAGGCTCGAAAGTGTTCGCAAAAGATCTGTCTATTGGACAAAGTCAGTTGACGAAACTGAAGACCGATGGCGGCAGTATCGTCTCGTCGAAGCCTGAGATTTTACGAGAGCTCGAGAAGTTCTATGGACAACTGTACACCTCATCGTAAAGTCCTGCTCTAAGCACGGCAAGCGATGCAAGAGCCCGTCTGACCCGGCACTATACCGAAGACATCCCGGACGTCAGCCTATACGAGATCCGGACGGCCCTCAAACAGCTTAAGAACAATAAGGCACCGGGGGAGGACGGAATAACGTCAGAGCTTCTGAAAGCGGGTGGAACACCGGTACTTAAAGTCCTTCAGAAGCTATTTAATTCCGTCATCCTCGAAGGTACAACGCCTGAGGCGTGGAACAGGAGCGTGGTGGTACTGTTTTTCAAGAAAGGTGACAACACCCTCTTGAAGAATTATAGGCCCATCTCGCTGCTGAGCCATGTCTATAAGCTGTTTTCGAGAGTTGTCACTAATCGGCTCGCCCGTAGGTTTGACGACTTCCAGCCTCCCGAACAAGCCGGGTTCCGCAAAGGCTTTAGTACCGTAGACCACATCCACACGCTTCGGCAGATTATACAGAAGACCGAAGAGTATAATCGGCCATTGTGTCTAGCGTTTGTGGACTACGAGAAAGCCTTCGATTCAGTCGAGACCTGGGCAGTGTTACGGTCACTACAGCGGTGCCAGATCGACTACCGGTATATCGAAGTGTTGAAGTGTTTGTACAGCAAGGCCACCATGTCTATCCGACTCCAAGACCAGAGCACAAATCCTATCCAATTGCAAAAAGGGGTGAGACAGGGAGACGTAATATCTCCGAAACTGTTCACCTCTGCATTAGAGGATGTTTTTAAGCTTCTGCACTGGGAAGGACAAGGCATCAACATCAATGGCGAATACATCACTCACCTTCGATTCGCCGATGATATAGTCATAATGGCAGAAGCGCTGGAGGACCTTGGCGCTATGCTCAGAGACCTCAGTACCGTCTCCCAACAGGTAGGTCTTAAAATGAACATGAGCAAGACAAATATCATGTCCAATGCTCATGTCGCACCTATGCCGGTAAATGTTGGGATCGATATCGTTCAAGTTGTAGACCACTATGTCTATTTGGGTCAGACGATTCAACTAGGTAGGTCCAACTTCGACAAAGAGGTCAACCGACGAATCCAACTCGGATGGGCAGCGTTTGGGAAACTTCGTCATATCTTCTCGTCGCAGATACCGCAGAGCCTCAAGACGAAAGTCTACAATCAGTGCGTGTTGCCAGTGATGACATATGGCACTGAGACTTGGTCGCTAACTATTGGCCTTATACACAAGCTCAAAGTCGCCCAACGGGCTATGGAGAGAGCTATGCTCGGAGTTTCGCTGCGTGATAAAATCCGAAATGAGGAAATCCGTAGAAGAACCAAGGTTACCGACATAGCTTTCAGAATTAGCAGGTTGAAGTGGCAGTGGGCCGGCCATATAGCTCGCAGAACCGACAACCGTTGGGGAACAAAGGTTCTCGAGTGGCGACCACGAACCGGACGACGCAGTGTTGGAAGGCCCCCCACCCGATGGACCGACGACATTGTTAAGGTTGCGGGAAGTCGGTGGATGGAAAAGGCTCAAGACCGTTCGTCATGGAACTCTTTGGGGGAGGCCTATGTTCAGCAGTGGACTTCAACAGGCTGATGATGAAACAAAGATAATGCAAAGTTGTTGAATTTCCATAAGTCGTAGAACCAAACTTTATTACCTGTTGGGTGTAGAATAAACTTCAGCATATCATACATTTATGAATCACCTTGTATATTGATAAAACAGTTCGTAGCTCTCGAGCGGAATAATAGAGCGTACTTACTACTCTACTACTACTCTACTCTACTTAGCGTCTGACTGATTACAAAAATGTTTTTTTTATAATCAGTGCCTAGTTTTATTATGAGAAAGTCCATAAAAAATAAAGTTATCATACATTTGCATTGATTATATTAACCATCTTTTTATGATTTTATTGGACACTGATATAAAAGTGAAAATTTCGCATTGCTGGTTGGTTTAAGGCCCGTATTATATTTTATATTGTGCTCAAGTGCTAGTTTTTAGAACTAAACGGAGCAACACTGATTTGTAGTGTAGGTAGGTACCTATATAGTTCAACATTTTGATTTATTTTTGGTTTTATAAGTATTTTCCATGTAATTTTAAAATATATTCTGTAGATTACTTTTAGAGACAATTACTAACCAATTAGGTATACAAATTCTACATTTTCCAAATTATACACAAGGTAAAAGGTATATTTAATTTTATTAATACCTAAGAATTTTCAGTTTCCTTGAATTTCATGATTAAAGATATCATTCGAGTAAATAAATAAAACCTCCGATATAAAACAATATCTTCTTTATATGTAGTAGATAACAAAAAAAAGGGCAAGATCCTTACAAAATAATGTGATTTTCTCCGATAATGACGGCCCCTACCATAACATGCTTTTGTCCCACCCTTCCGAAATAATTTCATTAATTATCAAATATTGCCTGTCGTATCCTTTTAACGTCTGTACCTACTTGTAAAGTGAAAACATGGGCGCACGGGTTCGTGAAAACGGGTTTTACAAGCATAATATAAAAATGTTTGTTTTATGAAATGACAGGGTCCAAATTCCGAGGATATTTCGATTAAAATTTCGTTTTTAAAAATAAAACAATTAAAGCTAAAAGCTTTGTTTTACCGCTTGGGTTCGTTGAAGTGTCACAACGTTTTTTTAGGGTTCCGAAGGTAAATCGCTATTGGTGGCACGGTTATATGTTTGCCACATTAAGCCAATTGCCATGTTGGAGGTTTTGCAATTAATGATCAAGGAATGCAACCCCGGCGTTATGCCTAGGTTACGCTAGGTTAGGCGTTACGCTCGCTCTCTAGGTCTAAGAAAGGATAAGATTGATAGTAGGTACCTACACAAACTATCGGGCAATATCGAAAAAATATACATATTTATATTTTAAATGTCTAAACGGTAAACGGTTGCGCGAATATCGGATTTTTCAGAGCAAATGAAATCATCCATATTGATACATTGCTTAATAAATTTATGTAGGCGCGTTTGGTAATGCCAACTTATTTCCATGGATTTTTTTGAAATATTGCTCAATTTGTTGCTATAATGGACAGATAAAAAAATATTAAAGGCTTTTTGGAAATATTTAATCCTTTTCAGTATTTTTTATAACAACTAAAACAAACACTTTTTATCATAATATAAGCAAGATGTTCAACCATTTTGATGGGTAGTCAATCCAGTCTCAGATCTTGGTACTGATCTAGTAAATTAAGCATCCTTTAAATTGTCTCCTCAATTTAACAACATATAAGTAAAATATACCTAACTAACATATAAAATGTAACTATATGAATTACTACAATAGCTAGGTACCTCATCATCATCATCATCAGCCTGTAGAAGTCCACTGCTGGACATAGGCCTCTCCTAGTTCCATGACAAATGGTCTTGAGCCTTCTCCATCCACCGACTTCCCGCAACCTTCACAATGTCGTCGGTCCATCGGGTGGAGGGCCTTCCAACACTGCGTCGCTCGGTTCGTGGTCGCCATTCGAGAAACTTAACTCTTCAACGGTTGTCGGTTCTGCGAGCTATATGGCCTGCCCACTGCCACTTCAACTTGCTAATTCTGAGAGCTATGTCGGTGACCTTAGTTCTTCTACGAATTTCCTCATTTCTGATCTTATCACGTAGTGAAACTAGGCTAGCTAGGTACCTATTTATAAGGAAATACTATTGATTATGCCCCGTTGTTACTAGATTACAGGTACCTTCACGTTTTTTGAGCGTTGCTGATGTTATATCAGACGCAAATTACCCAGTTAGGTATTTCCACAATTGGTGCAATCGCATACACGTATTAGTAGGTATAATTCGCTCATAATCATCATCATCATCGGTTGATTGTCCAGATGATGCCCGGTTCCTACACAACGTGTTAGATACCCCAAATAGGGCTGATTATTTTAAATAAATAATATTATATTAAATAGGTAAAAGAAAAAGAAATACTAGCAAAAAAAACCGTTCACGAATTGTAACTCAGATTTCTAAGCAGACTTTTTAAATTAATCTGTTTTTAGTTCTGTTTACTAATTTTCTAGCCGGGGTCATAGTGGCTCCGGCTGAATAATAGGCTCCTCCATAGCTACCTACACGTGGATTTCGTAAGAGGCAACTAAGGGAAAAAAGCTAAGGGATGGGCAGCAGCGTATTTTAAAAAGATATCTCTTAACTTAACTTATAACTTTTAACTTCTCAGTCTATTCATATAGACTGAGAAGTTGAAGAGCAAAAGGTTAGCGTGGTATGGGCATGTCATGCGGAGAAGAAGAGTGTTAAATATGAATGTGGAAGGATATAAGGGGAGAGGTAGACCAAAGGAAAGATGGATAGATTGTGTGAAAGACGACATGAGTAAGAAAGGAGTGAATACTGATTTGACGGCTGATAGAGGGGAGTGGAAGAGAAAAACATGTTGTGCCGACCCCACATGAAGTGGGCATATATATGGGCAAGATAAGGGCAGGGAGATGATGATCTCTAACTGCTCTCGCTGACCCGCGTGCCCTGCGTGGTGAGTATATGCAAATCCCCCTCCCCCCCAAATTATAGGAATTGGCTCTGGAAATCTATGGGAGGCCATGATTAGCAATGGACGTCCTGCGGCGGCAATGTTGATAATGACTTCGTTTCTGGTCCTTTGGAGGCCACTGCCGTGACAAGCTCTTCGCTCGCAATAAATCTTGAATAAAATCTACTCAAATCTTCGACTATATTCTAACCCTCATTCATAACACTCGCTAACTTTATCGGCTTGATAAAGTTCACCCTGTCCTTTCTAACAGTAAACAAACGAATGAGGCGGCTTACTTTTATGGTGCTGATTCAGTCAGTGCGTGATTGATTATGAATAAGGGGTTGACTAAGGGGGTATGAATAAGGGGTTAAGTTTTTTTACTACAGTGCAGTCACATCATTGTCGTGGGCGTGAATTTCTTTGGCGGCTGGGTTTTTCACAGTATCTCTCTCTTGCCGCTTGAATGAAATGTAGAGCACTCTGAAATAACAGACAGACAAATCAGTAAAAAAGCACAAATAATAGATAATTCTAACTATGCAAGGTAATATTATTAAGGGTGGATTCGACCTAACTAGTATAATTCTTATCCATAGAATAAAATGACAAGTTACTCTAGCTAGAGTAGGTAAGCCTGTTTTCCAGGGAGTTATCCCAGGGATTGTATTGTTACTCTGGCATAACATAGCGTTTGGTCGAATCCACCCTATGTATGATAACCCGAAAGGGGCTTAATCTAAAATCAAGTTTGTTCAAAGATTTTTAAAATACGACATTATTAATTTTATAAAAACTCGTTCAATAATTTAATACTAACAAAGATGATAAAATTACCAAAACCATCTTATTTATAAAATATAGGGAAAAAATTTAATGACTGAACCGTCATTGTGAAGTTTGCGGGAAGTTGGTGGATGGAGAAGGCTCAGTTTGTCATGGCAATCTTTGGGCCTATTTCCAGCACTGGACAGATTCGTTGTGTGCCTTAAATATTTTATGATTCATTTTACTCGTATTTCAAATATTTTGCTTGTTAGTTTTCCCCGAGAAAAAAATATTAAGATAGTCAAACGAAATAGGACGCTCGACAAACAACGCTAAACTCTAATTCCGTTTTGTAAACAACAGCGAACTTATTTATAGGCGCAATTGGAATAACAATGTTAAGTTGTTTGTTACAGTTTTAGAAAGTTTACAATAATGATAGAAAGAAAACCCTTAAAGTATCATAAAGATCACCTTCAGGCAGGAGCCGACTAATGAATACAAAGTGATTCATAATATGTCCCATCCCGTCAAGGTATTATTGAGCACAGAGCACTGGTGAAGGGGTGGTAGGCCTTCCGATCCACAGGTCGTGAGTTCGAAACCTGTCGTGCACCAATGAATGGAATGGAAAATTTATGAGCGCTATGTTAGTGCTCTCAAACGGTGAAGGAAAACGTCGTGAGGAAATCGGCATGTCCTAGAACCTAAAAATTCAAAGACATGTGCACGAAAGGAGCCTCTAGGAGGCGCACTTTAATCCTTTCACTACACTGATTCTTTCATCGACGGTCATAGGCCCTTTTCAGGGCCACCATACCTCAACCTTGTTCACTGACCAAAGACAGGATGACTAAGAAAGAATCAGTGACACGACAAGAAGAAGAAAGGATTATTCTATCAACAAGAGAAATGAATATACGCAGAAATAACAATTCTACTTTTTATTTTTATCATATTTATAGTTCATTATTAAACGTACCTACGAGAAGTTCAACATCAAGGTTACTATCTAAAACGCTGAATGATTGTGATCCCAAAACAGCCGATTTTTGCATGGTTTTAATTATCAAAAGTCGTAGAAAAAACTTTATTGCCAATTGGGTGTAAAATAAACCCGTTTGTATATTATTATAACCTTATTATAACCTTTCCTATATTATTTTTTAAATAACACAAGTAATTAAAAGGTTTCGCCATTAGAGCACATACGTGATTTTATTTCATAAAAAGAAAGTCTAAGTCTTAAGCGTAAAATGCAGGATATTTTATCCTGCATTTTACGATTAACAAAAAAGGTGTTCTCAAATACCTACTTACATACTAAATAAAACACCGTAGGTAACCGCTAAATTCCGTCATGTTATCTCATTATAAGTTGAACAAAAAACGGCCTAGACCTTTTGTGGTATCTATTGAATAGTACGTGTTGTGGGTCCAATCATTTTGCTTATAATTTGTTTTTAGAAATTGCTACATCAAAAACTAACAACCTTGCTTCTCAAAGGAGATGTGTTATTTTAAAACGATATTATTTAGACAGATAATGTACTAACTATCACATTCACACTCTGGTATTATTATTATACTGGGATATGAGACTTTCTCCAAATGAGTTTACCATTAAGTACACATAAAACCTCAAATACAACGTTTTTGATCCGGCACGCCCACATTTTCAGACCATAATGAACGCTATAAAAGTCCACTATTCATCAGTCCTAAATTCTTCGTGACAGTCTTAGTTACCTAGAGCGCCTTTCACCAAACTCTACCATACCCACAGCTGGACATAGGCTTCCCCCAAAGAGTTCCATGATGAACTGTCTTGTACCTTGTCCATCCACCGACTTCCCGCAACTTGTTGTCGTCGCGTCGGTCACCTGGTTAGAGGTCGTCATTCCAGAACCTTTGTTCACCAACGGTTGTCGATTCTTTGAGCTGTACGACCGGCCTACTGCCATTTCAATTTGCTAGTTCTGAGAGCTATGTCGGTGACCTTAGTTCTTCAAAAGGTTCTCCAAAGATTAGGACTGAATATGCTCCAACTTCGATTAATAATAAAATTTGTCGATTCAACTGAATGATTTGATTGAGGCTATGGATTTTGAAGTGCCGAGCACAGCTCTTTCCATAGCTTCCATGTTGTGTTACTTTATATCAATTTCTAAAGCACTGCCTCCACTATTGGTACAACCACACTGAACGCAGTCTAATTGTTCGATGGGAGAACACAAGCTATATATGAAACGAAAGAGCTGAAAATGAGTATCTTTACTGCTACTTACATAAATATAAGGAAAGCCGGTATAGTCATCACCCCACCGAGAAAGTACACCGCCCCGGGCAGCTCTTCGAACGTATTGGAGAACATCTGGGTGTACATCGGCCCGTATATCATCGGTATAATGGCTTCCGCAAACCCGATGAGGGAGCACATCTTGGCTGAAAATTGAAGTTGGATTGAGTTGCAATATAGTTATTGGATAAAATATTGATAGGAAAGTGGAAATCAAACTTGGATTGGTGTTCTACAGGATGATTCCAGCTTCCAGGTGCCAGCCCGATAGTTCAATATTCCACAATTTATTGTTTACAAGCCAAATTATTGTTAGGTGCCCTTCAATTGGTTTTCTTTGTATAATACCTTGGTATCTAATAGGAATTTACTCAATCTTAATTCAATTTACTTTGAACACAGGACTTAAGCCAAAGCAATGATAGTATAATTACTATTGTAGGAATATTATTTGTCTACGGCACGAATCCGGATGTGGGATCCGCAAACTTAATAACACTAGAATCGCGAATATTTCAAAGCTTACATCATCTTCGGTAAAAAATATAAACAAGCTTCAGTAGAAGTATCATTATACTCTAATCAAACTTTGTTTTGTTTGATTCTTCAATGCAAATTATCTTTGATTAATATTACACACTTTGCTTGCAAATATTTGCGTTGTGTTCTCTACCCTCATAACAAATTCAATGATGGTTTCGGCATTAGGTATTTAATAGCTACATGACAATGGTTGTAATTCGCTTGGCACAAATTTTGAAAGCGTGTTCAAACGGCGTGCGATATATTTATTTTAAGAAATAAAATACCTGAAATTTATTTCAAGATAGATTATCTTGAAACAAATTTACCTCTACTGAATAAAGTCAATTTTGAATTTGACTTTAAGGGGCTTGCGATATCGTTCGGATATTTTGTACGCTTTAAAATGTCGAACTCAAAATATACTTGCAACAGTAGACGGTAGACGTAAGCAGAATTAGTAAACTAAGTTGATTTTGCGTGAAAAGGTTCTGCAAGTCAAATTGGTTGACTGTAACATTTACTAAATTTTAACTAGTCAAACGGTAAAGGAAAACATCGTGAGGAAACCGGCATGTCCTAGAACCTAAAAATTAGAAGGCACGTGACATGTGCACGAAAGGAGCCTCAGATGTGCACTTTATTCCTTTCACTGCACTGATTCTTTCACCAACGGTCGCAGGCCGTTTTGAGGGCCACCATACCTCAACCCCTAGGGCCTACCCTGAACTAATGCAGTATGACCAAGAAAGAATCATTGACACGACAAGCAAACAAACAAGATAGTTTACCATAAGCTCAAGTCAAACAAATCTGCACCATTTTTATTAAAGCTAAATAACTTACAAACAAAAGGGTTTGCACTTATCATTAATACGACTGGAACAAACTATACCAGGGCAGATTTTATCTATTATAGAAGTGAATATAACATCAAACTACCTACTACAAAAAACCTATCAAGAATTCAATCATCAATACTTCGCACGTGACAACATGCTAGAAAAGGCTCTAACAGTTTAAAGTATTTTGAGCCATCATAGGCCATCATAAGCTGTGGTGGCCCCGGCTGAGGAATAGGCCCCTCCATATCTACCTATCCACGGATATCGTAAGAGGCGACTAAGGGAAAAAAGCTAGGCGATGGGCATCAGCGTCCCTCATTTTAACAACTATAGCCCTAACTGCGCTCGCCAACCCGCATGCCCAGCGTGGTGAATATATGGCCAAATCCCCCACATGATGAGGAATTTGCTCTGTCTATGGGGGAGGCCATATTCAGCAGTGGACGTCGTACGGCTGAAATGATGATGATGAGCCATCATAAGTTTGAAATAACCATTAAAAATAAGTTCCTTACCAACATTTTCAGGATCAACCACTTTGGTCCCGAGCGACCGTATCGCTGTCACCCCAGAGTTGCCAAAGAAATCGAATACAGGGCCTGAGTAGTACCAATGCTTTGTCGGAGCCAATCCGTAGACGAAACTCGAAGTGGTTTTGCAAGCTGTTGCTATTATGCCCAGGGAGGTGTCGTGCATTCCGAGCCACTTGCTGAATACTGTTATTGCAACTGCTGTGCCTGGAAGTTCATTTTTGAGATTAAATAAAGAAGTTCATTCGATAATGCTTAGTGGACCGTGAGCAATGTTTAACAAATAATGTTGCTTTTTTTTTTTTTATACAACTGAGGTGGCAAACAAGCTTACGGCCCACCTGATGGTAAGCGGTTACCGTAGCCTATGAGCGCTTGCAATACCAGAGGCATCACGCACGCGTTGCCGACCCCGAACCCCCTTCCCCCCCTAAAGAGCTCTGGCAACCTTACTCACCGCAGGAACACAACACTATTTGAAACAAATAATGTTATTTGGCTGCGATCTTCTGTAAGGCGGAGGTACCTCCCCAGGCAGGCTGCTCCAATTCAGAACGAGAAAATCTCGCTGTGCCCTACCTCCTCCTAAAACCTGCTGCTTGTCGTGTCCCTGTTTCTTTCTTAGTCATCCTGTATTAGGTCAGTGACCAGGTTGAAATATGGTGGCCCTAAAAAGGGCTTATGACCGTGTCGGTGAAAGAATCAGTGTCACATGTCTTTCTAATTTTTAGGTTTGAGAATAAAAGCCGGTTTCCTCACAATTTTTTCGTCACCGTATGAGCGTAAGGAAAATCCATTGGTGCACCACCGGGATTCGAACCCATCCACAGGTGGATCTAATATTTGTAAAAATAGAAACTAAAATCTGGTAATAAAAGAGCGAAGACTCAAATGGCTGCACAAAAAAATGAGGAGAATGACTTTGATTTAAGTATTAAGTACTCATTATTATTATTGCTGCTAAGATGAAGTTTATAATGTACCTACCTGAAACCCAACCGCAAACCGCAATTTATAAGTATTTTAGTTCGAATTAAAGTTGATATTTCGTAGATGTAAGTAGGTACATTCATTAGTTCATAGAATAGAATAGAATAGAATATCTTTATTGCCATAGGTGAACACATAATCACGTCCACGTCGCAGTTTCTACGTGGCAATTAATTGTGTTTATTATTATGTATGTTAGTCTTTAAGGTATATATCTATATGGGCCGTAGTATAAGAAAAATTCCGTCTGTTTTTTATTCTATTGTTGCCTGAAATAAAGTTATTGTATTGTATAATAAAAATTGCATGGTAAACTTAGATTAGGTGAACAAGACTCGTCATAATTTGTTTTGTGACCAATATTAGTTGTAAAGTTGATAGAAAGGCTATGACCCCCAAAAAGACACGTTCTTCTAGATGTCAAGGTTCCAAAACTTACATAACATAAGCAAGTTGAATACGATTGATACATAATAATATAAAATAAAAAATGTAAAGAAATAGGCTGATTACTTTTATTTTCCAGCAAGGTATGATCTTTTAAGATACCTAAGGAGTAGTCAGAGCCACGTTCAAAAAAATATTTTGTATTTAGTGAATATTCTAGACGTGGCTAAGAAATACCGAGTAAAAATGTGACGTGAAAATAATTCAAGGCTTTCACAAACACTTACCTATAGTACCCAGTAGCAAAGAATATGTACTGAATAAACTTAATTCAACGACGTCCATGTTATATTTGGCTAACGTGTACTGATAAAGTATGTATGCTTCACCTGAAAATATAATGGTTTTTACAAAAATTCAATATATTATGTAACAAAACGTGTACAGTAACCAAAGATTGCCTGATCTAAAATTATAATAACATACCTATAACGGGTCCCACGATGACAATATGCGCGCATATCACCAGAATTATTTGCATGCGCTGCCTACCATGGGACCGAAATAAAACCGACGCCGTATCCCATACATTTTTAGGATGGAAAAACTCCTTTATTTTCTGGAAAAATGTGCCATTGGCTGTTTCCACTCTGTTAACGTCATGAATCCGCAATGAAGTGTGTATGAAACCAATTAAGTATAATGCGAATCCAATACCGAACACTCCGTAGTAGCCGAGATTTTGCGTCAGTACACCGCTTATCGAGGTTCCGAATGGAAAGCCTAGAGTCACAATGACGGCAACGACGCCTATTCGGAATGTTCTCGATTCCACTGATGTCACATCAGCGATGTAGCTATACGAACCCATTAGAGCAATGGTCTGTCCTCCCGATAGCGCACTCGGTACAGCTTCTATCAGCGCAGTCACCCATAAAGGCCACTCAAGGAAGAAATAAGTCGCCAGAATCAGCCCAAATGATGATATTATTTCGCCAAGTATAGGAATGAGCATCAGTGTTTTTCTGTTGCCGGTTCGATCGCTCCAGGCCCCGACAAATAGCACGACTATCGCTGGAATGCTGCTCTGAACGGGAGACTGCCATGTTTGCATATCAGTCACTAATTTCAGCGCTTCGTACTGGGCGATTTTTGTAATGTTATCATCGTCGGTGTCGCCGTTTATAGCCTTGGTGCAGATTTCTTCTGTATAATTCAGGTCCACACGACATGCTTTTTCCGTATTGAGTTGGTTGACTGCGAGCGCTGAAATTGCTATGGGCAAAACGTAGCATAGTAGGAAGGGTTCGACGGTGAAGAACGCAAACACTTTTTTAATCCGTTCAGCGCAAGTTATTGGTGCTTCATCGATATTGTTTTTTCCGTTGACTTCTAAATTCGATTCGGTTTTGTTTGTTTCAGTGAGTTCAGTATCGGGTTCTGTTGATTTCATTTTTATATAAATTTCACATCACATAAATAAATATTACGAGTTATTTTAACAGGACGTATGTGGGATGTTTATTTGTATACACGGACCGCAGGCGACTGGCGACTGGCAACTAGTTTTTAAGCCAAGAACTTGTTTGTTTCTATGAGATCGCCACATAATTATTATAAGTTCTGTACAAGTAATGTGAAGCTCCGAAAGATCCTTGAAGATGATGAAGTTCAAAGTTAAGTTGGATCTTATTATCTTAAGAAGTTCCTCTTGTTACGAGTTTATTAAAAGACAACCAAGATGGGCCTAAACAAACCGGATTTTATTTATCTAACACATAATTTATTCTGTTTTTAAAAACTAATCACATTTTAATGGGAAGCTTCATACAAGATCAGAAAAAGAGGAGGTTTACTTTTTGGAAAATATTTTTATAGCTGTCTCATAGATACCTAGTCCTGACCCCATACTATATTTCCCTGTCTCTTGGGTATCAGAAACTATGAGTACCATAGTACCACAACACCCTTACCCCGTACAAATATTTGCAGATCATGCATGAACACAGATCAAACATCTGTGTTCGTCACAAATGTTTGTCCAGTACGGGAATCGAACCCGCGACCTCAAGCGCAGAAGGCAGAGTTACTACCAACTGAGCTATGAGGCCTGTCAAGCAATCAATCATCTTACTACTAATTATCAAGGTGAAAGTTTGGATAACTGGACTCTGTTTGTTCACTTAATCTCGCCAGAAAGGCTGTACGGATCTTGATGATATTTACAGAGATAGATTATAGTCTGGAATAACAGTAATAGGTTACTTTTTATCCTTGTAGGTACCACGCGAGCGCGACGGAAGACGCTGGCGGAAGCTAGCACTATTCTGTAAGAGTAATGGCCGTGGTGGCTCCGGCTAAAGAATAGGCCCCTCCATATGTATCTATCTGTGGATGTCGTAAGAGGCGACTAAGGGAAAAAAGCTAGGGGATGGGAAGCAGCGTCCCTCATTTTAACAACGATAGCTCTAACTGCGCTCGCCAACCCGCATGCCCAGCGTGGTGAGTATGTGCAAATCCCTCCACATGATAGGAATTCGCTCTGTCTGTGGGGGAGGCCATGTTCAGCAGTGGACGTCGAACGGATGAAATGATGATGATGATCAATGAATTATACTAGTAAACCAGCAACAAATAATAGTCCTGTACGATATGCAGAAATACCCTTATACAATTACTTTACACAGAAAGATCGCTTAATGCTTTTTGTTGGGTTTGATATAGCAGGAATGTTCTTATGTTCTAAAAAAATATATCGCCTTTTAGATATCTGGCTGCAAGCATCTTCATTTAACTTTGAATAGCAGCGCCTTTCATATTATAACAGCAATTGTCATAACAAGTATTGCAGAAGCTTTGCTTTGCAAGTTAATTTGCTAATATTTTTTTAATATTATTTAGTTGGTTATCACTTCATTTTTAATGTTAATTAACTAGTTATAATTTAGGTAAGGTACCAGAGGCTAGAATATTGTAAAACTTAGATATAATCGCTCATTATGTATCTCATTTTAAGTAAACCCTGTGTTTGTATGAGAATAAAGTTCTTTAAACCTAATATTCCTTAAAGTTCGAGAAAGATTTATATACAAGGTGATTCGTAACATGTATACCATCCCGAAAGTGGGTTATTCCATTTTATTATTGAAATACCGTTTAAAAGTACCTAAGGGGTAATTATCTACGTGTAGAGCTGACTAAGCCGCGGGTTTTCTCACGATGTTTACGTTTACGTTTACCTACCGTTTCAGACTTTTTCCGACCGACTTTTAGCGACCGCTTAAGTTTGTCACTACCTACACTTGAATTTTGGAATTTTGAAATTTTCTGACCCGTGTACAGATTTTCCGAACGGAAAATCCATTGTTGCCAGACCGGGATTCGAACCCACGACCAATGGAACGGAGGCCTCAGGGCGGGAGTTCTCGCACTTTACCGTCTTTATTTTTATTCCAAACCGTTTATTTCTGTACTTGCGTACTGAAGTCATTAATGAAAGCAAAAAAAAAAAAAGATACGAGAACATGCCCCGAAAAGTTTATCGAACCTTCAGACATAATTCAATTGCTGTTCTCATTCATTAAACTCTATCAATGACATCTTACATACCTACCTGTAGGTAAGTGTTGCAACTGTTGCAATAACGCATTGACCGACTTAGGAGAAAAAATTAGAGCACCCAAAGCACGTTCATAGCACCTACGTGGTTCTATATTTTTTGTCTTTTACTTGCCATGGGTATACCCAGCTTTTGGCACAGGGGAAGGGTCGGGGGGAGAAAATCGTGAATAACTTTAGTAAACAAACAGACAAATAAAGAGACAAACAATCAGAAACTACACCAACAAAAAAAAACATTTTTACTCGTAGTTTCTGATACCCACGACACACGGAATCCTATATGAATGACTGTTGTTGGGGTAGGTAAAATGCTGTGGTAGCCCGGCTGAAGATTAGGCCCTTCATATCTACCATTCCGTGGATGTAGTCAAAAGCGAGTAAGAGAAAAAATCTAGGGGATGGGCAGCAGCGTCCCCTATTTTCACAACGATAGCTCTAACTGCGCTCGCCAACCCGCCGTGCGCGAGTAAGAGAAAATTTCCCCATGATAGGGATTCGCTCTGGAAATGTTCAGCAGTGGACGTCCTAAGGCTGAAAGATGACTTGAATGAATAAATGATTTCTTTTGCAGGCAACCTCTGAGTAATTTGTGCTGCAAGTGCCATCCCTGCCCCACTGTGGCTCCGAATATAATAATTCCAGTGAATAGTAAAACATATCGCACCGAGGGTTGATGATCTAGCAAAGAATGCGTAAAGTTATCACCAAGATATCTTTAATAATAAAACTGAGTGGATACCCTTATTTTTAATTACAAACTTTGAAAACGAAACAAAATAATAAAGTTTAAGATTTTATAATTTCCTATGAATATACGGGACTCGAACCCACGACTTTCCTCTAGTAACAGAGATGCACTATTTGCGCGTTAACAAGTCATTACGATTATGGTTGATTTTTCGCGATATTCAATTAGCTCAAAACGCCGGAAGCGTCTTCCTATTACGTCGTATGTTTTGACATGAAAATATAAAACGCATCTTGAAATCAACTTGAATCTTTGCTTTGATATTTAGGTAAGTATCATCGATATTAGTATTCGCTTTTGGCTGGCTTCCTCAACTAAGAATTCATATTATTCATTATGACGAACATCCTAATGACTAACGAACATGATACCTTACAGAGCCATGAACTTGGTTGGCAATAACAACTTGCCAGAACGAGACTTATCACCTGCAAGCAAGGGATTGATGCATGCGTACGGAAGTTTAAAACGCATGTACTTAGGCCGATCTGAGCGGGGCTACGTGATAAAGCACACAATAAACTGTAATAAACCGCCAGCTGATAGGCAGTTACGGAACTGGGAGCAAACACAGCAGCCGTATTTACTCTGTGATAATAGTCGAGTTGCGCACGCGCAGCTGATCGCTCGCAGCACACCGAATTGGGGAGAAATTGCAAAATTATAACAGCAAAAACTTTGATTTTAAAAAATTGTAATCATACATGATTGTCTGAAAAACAAATGAAAATTAATGTGACGACCCAACATCAAAATGACGCTGCGGGTCGAAGTGCCCGGAAAAGTTTTGAATGCCGAACAATGCAAGTGCAACCCCTATAACGGGGAGCTCAAGAAATCTGAAATGAAATGGAACGGGCGGCTTAAGCAGTACATCAGAGAAACCTGGGAATTTAGGTCTAAAATTACAGTGGAACCTTTTGTAGTTTGTTACGTTCTACCTAGTGTTCTCGCCGGTTTGGCTGTACAGAATTTGTGCTTCGAGAAATCATGTGTCGTGAATCTAAACTACGATTTGCAAACCTGCAAACATATAATGCAGGGTCGTACTGCAAATTACTCAGTGCAAGAAAAGAACGTTCAAACAATGGTGGCTACGATGACAGCGTGGAGCTACCCCTTACAAACGGCGCTGCCCGGGTTGCTGACGCTGTTTCTCGGCGCGTGGAGCGATCGAACGGGGAACAGGAAAACGTTCATGATGCTTCCCATCATCGGGAAAATAATAGCGACTCTCGGTTTGATTTTGAGCACAGTTTTCTTCTTTCAAGTCGGTTTGAACGAAACTGCAGTTATCGAGGGCGTCCCGCCCGCGCTCGCCGGAGGACGCGTCGCCATGACCATGGCTGTGTACAGTTACATCACAGATATTACAAGCGAATCTGAGAGGACTTTCAGATTAGGCATAATTACCGCAATATTGACTTTGAGTAGGCCGATCGGACTTGCCCTAAGCGGGTACATGACGCACCGTTTCGGCTACTACGGTATATTTTCAGTTGCGTGCGTGTTTTATGTAGTCGGCTTTATTTACATAGTTCTGAGGTTGAAGCCGAAGACTAAAAAGACTGTAGAGATTGAGGAGAAACAGAGTTGTATCTCTATGTTCCGCTTTAATGACTTAGTGGCGACAGTGAATGTGGCATTCAAGAGAAGGGAAGGCACACGGCGGTTGCAGATATTTTTGATACTCTTCGCGTACATGCTGATCGTTGGACCAGTACTTGGTACGTATTCAGAACTTCTCATTGCTAGTTTTAAAACATACTCTCAGGTGATTCACGTATTTTGATTTTAGTCTGTCAACTATTTTTTATAAAGAAAAATTTTATCAACGTTAAAGCCGTGTTGGCCTAGTGAACGGCTCCCCAACTTTAGATCCGAAGGTCCCATAAGTGGGTTCGAAGCTGCTATGCATCAATTAGAATTGCTATTCCAAAAAATTAAGTGCGCATTAGCACGTAGGTACTTAATTATAGAAAGAAAGATATCGTAAGGAAATAAGTATATTTAAAGCGTCGTTGGGCTTGCCTGTCACGTATGGAATACTCACTATTGCAAAATGACTCTTTCATCAACGGTCATAGGCCCTTTTCAGAGCCACCATACCTAAACCTGGTCACTGACCGGATACCTACCTAATACAGGATGACCAAGAAAAAATCAGTGACACGACAAGAAGAAGAAGAATTGCAAAATGTGGGCATGTGCCAAATGTTGAGATGCACCTCTGACTCCGCCAATCCTTTAACATCTTCATGGATCTGATCGCCTGGAGGTCTGAGAGGACGTTGACCATTCTTGTAGATAAAAGTCGTTGGCATATTAATTTTTAAATATTTTTTTTAGTGTTAGAGCTATTTTTTATTGTTTTCAATCTTTTCACAACTTTGGGTTTACAAGAGGTATGTTATTGAAGAAAATATAATCATTATAGAAATTATTATTGTAGGCCTCATAGCTCAGTTGGTAGTAACTCTGCCTTCTGCGCTAGAGGTTGCGGGTTCGATTCCCGCACAGGACAATCATTTGTGTGATGAATTCAGATGTTTGTTCTGTGTCTGGGTGTTAAATATTTATCTATTATGTCGGTATATCAGTCTCTGGTACCCATAGTACTTTACTTACAGGCTATGCCTAGTTTGGGATCAGTTGACCGTGTGTGATATGTCCGGAATATTTATTATTTATTATTATTCACGTATATTTAATTATGTATCTAATTTATTTTTATTATTATTATGTTTGAAAAATTATCGTTAATTGTCGACATCATTGTCGATACAATCACGGCACAAAATAAATCTCACCACAACCGCATATTTTACCATAAAGTTACTGCCTATGTATTAACCGAGGTTCTGGTTTCTTTGTGATTTTATAATTGAGTAGGTAAAAATTACTTCAATAAAAATAAAGTATCTACATTTTTTATCGTTGTACTTTTTACTTACTCTCAGCTCCTCTCTACATCTCAGTATACCTAGTTATTTATGTGGCTAACTTGGGATAACTATAATATAAACTTGCCCGTGTACGGCAATGTAGAACTAAGCATAAAACAAAATTAAAATCTATATAAATAAAAATGAATCGCTAAATGTGTTGCTAAGCGCAAATTTCGAGAACAGCTGGACAAATTTAGCTTAATTAAGTTTTTTAAAATTACTTGAAGTTCGAGAAAGTTTTTTTATGAATTGAAAAAATAGAAAAATTGCCCGTATAAACTTAAAAAACCCCACTTTCTTTTCCCATACAAACTATTTTTTTTTTCTTGTCAAAAATATTGATTCCTTGGCTTTCAGAATAATTAACTTTAGAAAATAGATAGAAGATAGAAAATGCTTTATTGCACACCATAAAAAGTTCAAACATTAACAAAAAAACAATAAAAACTAAACTATGTGATGAACAATGGGCGGCCTTATCGCTAACTTTACTACTTAACTTACTCAATAGTATCTAACGAGTTTTCACAGTTCATTTTTAGGAGCAAATCCATTTTTAAATAAAGACTAGGCTTCGGTACACACGTAACACGGGGCCGAAGAATCAAAATGTTAAGTGTACGAAGTGACATGTGACATGAGTCCAGGTATGACCTTATTTGATCACGCGGACGAAGTTGCGGGCCGGCCAGCTAGTCTGAAATAAAAATTGCATAGCCCATATATCAATGAAGAAAGAATCAATTTCCGTAAGAAATAAAGATAAATAAAACTACGTAAGGAAGTGTCAAATACGCGCGTCGTGTTCCGAACTTATTAAACACTAGCTTCCGCCTGCGGCTTCACTCACGTGGTACATACATAAAAAGTAGCCTATATGCTAAGCCGTTACGGCGTGATTGAACTACAAACATCCAAAATTCCAAACATCTAAACATCCTCACAAACTTTCGCATTCATAATATTAGTAGGATAACACAAGCGTTAGATATTATTATGAACTACTTGGTAAACTATAAACTTTCAACTTTATGAAAACTAGTAAGACTTTTAGAAATCTTCTTCTCCTTGTCATGTCACCGATTCTTTCTTGGTCATCCTGTATTAGGTCAGTGACCAGGTTTAAGAATGGTGGCCCTGAAAAGGGCCTATGACCATCGATAAAGAATCAGTGTAGTGAAAATATTAAAGTGCGCCTCTTAGAGGCTCCTTTCGTGCACATGTCACATGCCTTCGAATTTTTAGGTTCTAGGACAAGCCGGTTTCCTCACGATGTTTTCCTTCACCGTTTGAGAGCACTAGCATAGCGCACATAAATTTTCCGAATGGAAAATCAATTGGTGCACGACAGGTTTCGAACCCACGACCAATGGATCAGAAGGCGGGGCCACTACTACCCCAACACCAGTGCTCGTACTTTACTTACTATACTTTTCGAAATAATGTAATTCAATTTATTTAGTATGAGATCCTGCACAAAATCTTGGTGTTTGGCCCCCATTTTATGCCAAAGCTCCAAAAAAGAGAACTTTGCGTTACAGGGCTGAGAATTCATTATCATCTCCCTGCCCTTATCCCACTTCATGTGGGGTCGGCACAACATGTTTTTCTCTCCCACCAACCTCTATCAGCCGAACGCAAAAATAATTTTCAAATTTATTTAGATTCCGGTTTTAGGTAACTGGATTATAATATGAATCAACATAATATTTTCGCTAGGCCTAAAAATGCTTTGATTAGACACTTATGAGATAGTAAGTAGGTAAATTCCTTAGTAATTGTACAAGGGTCTGGGGATGCTTTATAGAAAAGGAACCCTAAACAACTAATGGATCATATCATAATAGATTATGTAAACCACGATCCAGTCTTTTCGGTCACGTGATAACTTGCCCCGAATACTCTTAAGATGCCTGCATTTAGATAGACAGTTGTAAATGCGAACGCAAACGAAGAAGCCGCCTTCTGCATGTGATAATAAGAGCCGCTCATGTGACGTCCTTCAATTTTATTTTTATTTTTATGTAATAACAAATGAACACATGCTCAATCCAACATCAAAAAGATGGCCGCGCTCAAAGTGTCCGAAAAAGTTTTAAATGCCGAACAATGCAAGTACAACCCCTATAGCGGAGAACTAGAAAAAATTGATTTCAAATGGAACAGGCGGCTCAAGCAATACATCAGAGAGACACGGGAATTCAGATCTAAAATCACAGTGGAACCCTTCATAGTATGTTACTTTGTACCAAGTTTACTCGCCGGATTGGCTGTGTCAAATTTGTGTTTCGAGAAATCATGTGTCGTGAGTCTAAATTACGATGTACAAACCTGCAGGCATATAATGCAGAGTCGTACTTCCAACTACTCAATGCAAGAAAAGAATGTGCAAACAATAGTGGCTACGATGACAGCATGGAGCTACCCTCTGCAGACGGCGCTGCCTGGTATACTGACGTTGTTTCTGGGTGCGTGGAGCGATCGAACGGGAAACAGGAAGGCGCTTATGATGCTTCCCATCATTGGAAAAATAGTAGCAACTCTCGGTGTGATTTTAAGCACAGTTTTCTTCTTTCAAATCGGTTTGAATGCAACTGCCATTATCGATGGCCTGCCACCCGCGCTCGCCGGAGGACGCGTCGCCATGACCATGGCTGTGTACAGTTATGTTACAGACATTACAAGTGAATCTGAGAGGACCTTTAGATTAGGTATAGTTACCGCAATATTGACTCTGAGTAGACCGATCGGGACTGCCCTCAGCGGGTACATGACGCACCGTTTGGGCTACTACGGTATATTTTCAGTTGCGTGCGTGTTCTACGTAGTCGGCTTTATTTATATAGTTCTGAGGTTGAAGACGAAGAGTAAAAAGACTGTAGAGATTGAGGAAAAAAAGAGTTGTTTCTCTATGTTTTGTTTTAGTGATTTAGTTTCGACAGTGAAAGTGGCATTTAAGAGAAGAGAGGGTACTCGTCGATTGCAGATATTTATGATACTTTCTGCGTACATGTTCATCGTTGGACCTGTCTATGGTGAGCATTTTGATATTTGCCGCTGTCCTATTTTATTCTTTATATATTATAAATGGTCTCTATGATGAATAGAACGTGGTTATATTTATAGAAAACGCAATGAGCTGTGCCATAAAGTAAGTCAACATAATATAACGATTTCTTTTGTAATCCGAATGCCTTTGTTCCATTTTTTTGTTTGTAGTGAAGCCGCATTACTCATTTGTCATAACTGAAACACCTAATTAAATAATATTACCTACTCATGCGGTCTTCTTCTTGTCGTGTCACTGATTCTTTCTTGGTTAACCTGTATTAGGTCAGCGACCAGGTTGAGGTATGGTGGCCCTGAAAGGGGCCTTTGACCGTCGATGAAAGAATCAGTGTAGTGAAAGGATTAAAGTGCGCCTCTTAGAGGCTCCTTTCGTGCACATCATCTCTCATGCGGTAAAACTTGTTTATTAGGCATTTTGTAAATTAAAATAAAGTTCTAAAAAAAAATACTCATACACATGTTTCACAAAAAATGTTTCATGGATGGTGGGTACCATACACAGACAGAAAACAAACCAAAACAGATTTTATTGAATATTTAATTATTTAACTTTTTTGATACCTTGTTCGATGAACAAGCTCTACACTGAAGCTACATTCCTTTTGTGAAAAGGATCAACGAAAATAAAATACCATAGGCACCAAGCCGTGTTTGTTGCCTGATTCTTCCAAGCTTGGTCGCTATGATTAGGCGTAGTTTCACTTAGTTTATAAAAACACCTCAAAGCAATCCTTGTGATTTTATTAAATAAAATATTATATATATAAAATAACAACACCTTTTGACTTAGACTTTGACAGCTGATTTGAAAAAGTACCTACTAGATAAAAAAAAAACACTAATAGGTAGCCGGGATTCTTTGGAATACTATATTAGCATACTATTCCGAAAGAGGCTTATTCTATCAACAAAAAGAAAAACACTGAGAAAAAATAAAAATTACCCCTAGTCTAATTTCACCTGATTTAAGTTTCTACAACTTTGCCTTTAGTGATTTATTATGCACACAAGATAACGTAAGATAAAAATTTATTATTATTATGATCAAATTACATTTCAACGACAAACTCTATAGTTAAATCAAAAAGTTTTAAGCGGAAGAAGGTAAAGATAAAAAGTCTAAAAAGTTCCATAAATGTATGACAAAACGTGATTTACCTATTTTCTACTTTATATAACAATACCTACCGTATTACGTCCAACACGATGCTATGTACATTGTAAGTGTTAACTTTTTGTTGTTACTACTTGTACCAAGAAGTATTACGCAATAATCACTAATAAGTACATACATAAACATACATCATTCATTCATCATTCCAGCCGTTGGAAGTCCACTGCTGAAAATAGATAGGAAGTTGCTCTGAAATCTGTGGAGGGGATTTTCCCATACTCACCACGCTGGCCACGCGGGTTGGCGAGTGGAGTTAGAACTTTCGTTGTTTTAATACTACGCTACTGCCCATCCTCTAGCTTTTTTCCCTTAGTCACCTCTTACGACACCATGGGTAGGAAGATGGCCCTATTCTTCAGCCGGGGCCACCACGGCTGAAGAATAGGGCCCTAGTACATACATACATAAATATAATAAACCTATTTTACAAAATAAATTTAAATAAATGATAACATTCAAGTACGAGTAATACTCGCGCCCTGATGCTTCCGTACACGCGGGTCGGAATAGTAGATTATGCAACTAGGGCTTAAAGTAGTGTATTATGTCAAGGGCGCTATATTGAACCCCGAGAACGAGGGATTGTATGGTTAACTCCTGAGAGGAGCGAGGGAGTTAAGGCAAGAATCCTGAGTACGAGGGGTTCAAGATCGCCCAAGACAAATACACATTTAAGCCCGCGATGCATACTCTACTTTTTATACTTTCTGCGAGGAAATTGAAAACAATGACTGTTAAGTAGAAAGAAATGATTTTTCTGGAAGTAAGTTTCCAACTATACCAGAGGCTTCAGATTGTATGCATTCTGGAGTCGAATCAAAATCACAGTCGTCGTCACTTGACATTTTTTAGAAGTTTATTTGAATCGAAACTGAATTTCGGTGTAGATAACAGCACAGCAGTTTGAGCGCTTGGCGCCTTTTTTTCTTTTTTTGTAGTCTATTCTGTAGTGGTCAGGTCAACATTCGAATAAATCCTTCTTCGTGCGCGGGTGAAAATGAATTTTGTAAAAAGTTTTCATGTTTTTCTTTTTTTTAATTTGTAGGCATGCAAAGAAAATGTTAACATACAGCCTAATTAGAATAAAATCTCGTTGCACCCAAACTTTTTTGAAACCAACCTCGATCAAGCACGACTACATGGGTTGCATTCCAAATTCAAATCACATTATGTCCCATGGGAAATAATGAAATTTAGTACATTATATATATTTTTTTTCTTTTTTTATTGGTGATGGTTAGGCGTTTGACCACCAGCTCACTTTTGCAAGTGAGATGTGGCCTAAGATGGAGCACGCTTTACCAGAAGGAACTTATTCACTCTAGATTTGAAGACTCCTAGATTGTACTCGTCCGGGAAAACAGACGCTGGCAGATTGTTCCACTCTTTGCCAGTGCTTATAATAAAGGTGGAGCAGAAACGTTTGGTTCGACACTGTGGTATGTCGACCAGGTAAGGGTGGTAATTACCTGTGCGTCTGCTTGTCCGGTATTATGACCCGGCTAGACCGTAGGGCTGTAATGACTTACTTTAGGGAAGGTTTGCATGGCACATAATATGCCATTGACGAGCAGGTAGTATAAAAATTAATGTATGTGTCAGTGGGGACTTTGGTACGAAAATATTTTTTTACTTTTATTATTGCGATGAGCTAAAAACTTGAAATTTTTACATAGGAATGAGGCCACAGACCTTTATATCCGATATTAATTACAACTTGATACCTCAAGCCGTTTCTCAGAAAATGAGCCTTGACACATTGGAACTGAGCAGCCAGAAAGACTGACGACAACAAAGTGGTAATAAAAATGGTGGGTGCCGTTTTTTCCATAAGCCTCAAAATGCCAGGAACTTTGTTGTATGTACAGGAAAAGTTTGAATTGTTATTTTTTAAATACCCGAACTAAAGTTTACTAATGGATACCCGCGACTTTGTCCGCATTTAAATGAAAGCTAGTAATTGAAAGCATCATAATTGTAAACCTAAAGGGGGCCTACTTTGCCCCCTTTAGGGATTTAGCAAAAATGCTGAAACAGGTATATTTCTTCATTTCTTACCGGAAGCGTAAATATGAATTTTCAGATCCCTTACTTGAGGAATTAGTGATTGCCCATACAAACATTCAACCCCTATATTACACCCCCTTAAAGATTATCTTTTGTCATAGATTTATCTCCTTGCTAAATTTCATTACGATCCGTTCAGCCGTTTAGACGTGAAAAGGTATCAAATAAACATAATAACTGTCGCATTTACAATGTTAGTATGGATAGGTAGTAATAAAAGCCGATGGCAGTTTTATTTCGCGTAAATACTCTAAGAAAAAAAACATGTTAAGTACGTATAAGTAAATAAGCAGCGGTCTGATACAATGTAAACTAGTAAAATATACGGTATTCGCGTTATCGATGCATGTAATAGGCACTCAAGTCCTTACGTCACCTTATCGCTGAACTTGCAAAGAAACAACCATTCAATGAGAATTCTCAAACAACGTGAGTAGGTAGGTACCGTACCTAACTAATAAACAAATGTTTTTTTTTACAAATATTTTGGTAAACAAACTTACGACCCACCTTACTGGCTTCGCTCGTGGTACCTACCTACATAAAAAGTAGCCTATATACTTTTTTTTTTATATACAACTGAGGTTACAAACAAGCATACGGCCCACCCGTTGGTAAGCGGTTACCGTAGCCTATTAGCGCTTGCAATACCAGAGGCATCACGCACGCGTTGCCGACCCCGAACCCCCCTCCCCCTAAAGAGCTCTGGCAACCTTACTCACCGCAGGAGCACAACACTATTTGAAACAAATAATGTTATTTGGCTGCGATCTTCTGTAAGGCGGAGGTACCTCCCAGGCGGGCTGCTCCAATTTAGAACGAGAAAATCTCGCTATGCCCTACCTCCTCCTCCCTTATACTATTCTAGGTAAATCTTTTCCAAGTTTCAACGAAATCGGAAGCTAGTTTATAATAAATGGTAGAAAGATTTACTTGTTTCCCCACAATTACCTACTAAAAAAAACTAAAAGTATAACTTACTGGTTTACTGTCGGGAATCGAATCCACGACCTTCATCACATCCAAAGGGGTACCCCCACTAGGCCAACACGGCTGAAACTGCGAATGATTACATTTGTTTCAAATAGTGTTGTGTTCCTGCGATGAGTAAGGTTGCCAGAGCTCTTTAGGGGGGGAGGGGGTTCGGGGTCGGCAACGCGTGCGTGATGCCTCTGGTATTGCATGCGCTCATAGGCTACGGTAACCGCTTACCAACAGGTGGGCTGTATGCTTGTTTGCCAACTCAGTGGTATAAAAAAAAACCCAATTAAAAGCCATATTGACCATAGCGTACTAAATATAGATCGGCATCCTAGACAGTGGTCGAAGAAATTAATTGCGAACACAATCTAGAAACAGCTAATAAATAATCCGTGATGCTAAATTATGATGTTGAAAATAGCTTTGTTGTGTTCCGCAAGGAAATTGTAGTTCACGAATAGTTCATATCTTATTATATATTCATTTCCTTCCTAGAACAAATAAAGACGGTGAAGTGCGAGAATTCGCGCCCTGAGGCTTCCGTACCAATGGTCGTGGGTTTGAATCCCGGAAACTAATGGACCAGTCTGAAAATCCAAACACGGGGTCAGAAAATAAAAATTCTAAGTGTAGGAATTGACAAACTTATATTTGCGGTCGCTCACGTATGGTCATTGTATGACATTGACCGCAAAATAATAAAACTTTGTTTCCTAAAAAACTTCGAAATTCCTCAATTTTAGACTTTTCCCTTTAATTGTTTTACAAAAGCTCCTAGCATTCCAAATTTCAGAATCGTAAGTTGACTGGAAGTACCCTAGAGATTTTTCATTTTTGCCATTTCCATACAAAAATTATACATTCATTGCCATATCTTTTTAATGCATTAAGCTAGAGCTTTGCATTTTATACGGAACCATAAGCCCACAGACCTTAATAGGTGGTATAAATTTCAAGTTGATACCTTTAGCCGTTTCTAAGAAAAAGGGTCTTGACAGACGGACAGACGCACAGGCAGACAGACGGACAACAAATTTCCGTTTTTCCAAATGAGGTACGGAACCCTAAAAAAAACCAGTTCAATAATTTATGGTAACAATACATTATCTTCTAATCTTCAACGACATACTTACGGAAATTTAAAACATCACTTACCATGTTTACCACCTACTTAAATAACAAGAATAATATACAAGGTTATTGTTAATGTGTTAATGTTTACAATCCCGAAAGTATCCAATAAACTAAAAGAACATAGAACAACCAGTTGAACTATGGGTGACTTTACTTCTCCGTAGTACAACCAGTTGGACATCACAGTTGTACCACGGGTCGGGAGCGGAAAAATGTAAGCAAAAAAATCACAATTTTCAATTTTATTTGTTTAGATTTTCCCCGACTTTTTAATATTAGCGGTATTTGTTTTTTTTATCATCTTTATAACTAACTAGTAACCCGCGGCTTCGCTCGCATGGTACCAACATAAAAACTAGCCTATATATATGAAATTTTAGGTAAAGAACTCTTTATATTCCAAGTTTCAACGAAATCGGATGAGCCGTTACGGCGTGATTGAATAACAAACATCCAAACATCCTCACAAACTTTCGCATGGATTATTAACCGTATGAAAGTTTGGCATCAAGATTGCTATCTGAAACAGCTGAATAATTGAGTTTGAACTGATTTGACCCCGAAACAGGTGATTTTTGCAAATTTTTTTCAATGAAAAATTACGATTTTTCCGTCGTAAACCTTATTACAAGTAGTATAGAATAAGCCCCTTTGGGGATAGTATACATCATCATCATCATCAGCCTGTAGAAGTCCACTGCTGGACATAGGCCTCCCCTAAAGAGTTCCACGACGAACGGTCTTGAGCCTTCTCCATCCACCGACTTCCCGCAACCTTCACAATGTCATCGGTCCATCGGGTGGGGGGCCTTCCAACACTGCGTCGCCCGGTTCGTGGTCGCCATTCGAGAACCTTTACTCCCCAACGGTTATCGGCTATCGATAGTATACATAGGTAATATAAATCACCTTGTATGAAGTAACTAAAATAATTAATTAGGTAGATAAGATACTTAAATTAAGAAAATATAGGTACCTAATGTTTGGCATTGGAAACTTTTTGCGTATCTTATCTGTGTTTGCTACAGGATACTGAAAAAGAGGATGTTTATTTTCAGATGGGGGCATACCATTATAAGTTGTTTGATGTAGGTTTTTATTTGGTGCTGTCACTGTAACTGCGATGTATTTTTGTTAGTCTTTGATATGATAACAAGTAAAGAATAATGCGTATTTAGTTACCTAGATTTTTATGTTAAATATGTCAAAATATAAGTAATCTCTAAAGCTTATAGTGGTGGCTTGGTGGCACGCAACTAGAAAACGTGAACGCATACCTTGTGTTGCTGGCTTTGAATGGGTTCAGGATATTGTCCAGTATTATTTACCTATTTATGTACAGGCACAGGCACGCCTGATTGAAATTTTCTAGGGCGCACTTACAGAAAATTATGTAATTTTTATGAATTTTACTATCATCGACATTGCTAGGTATCGACAGTGCGTCCTAGAGGTAGAGACAGGGGGGATAATGAAGTGAAAGTTATCAAAGTTTAGTTTAAGAAGTATTTAGTAAAACATCAAGTTAACTACTTCAAGCAGCTGAAAAATTGAGTTTGAACTGATTTGAGAGTTAGAGTTTCTTCAATGAAAAATGTTGAATTTCCCAAAGTCGAAGAACAAATATTATTGCTAATTGGGTGTATGATAAGACCCTTTCGGGATAACAACCGGTACATATTATGAATCGCCAGGTGAAACATTTAACTTGCTAACAATAACGCTGTAGGACATGGGACATGCTTGGGTGGAGTAGGCTTGACTTCCATCTCTATACCATTTTCTCAACCTATTCGACCTTATCCACAGGAAAAACATGATCAATACGTGCAGAACTAAACCGTAGGTTCCTCACGATGTTTTCCTTCACCGATTTTTAAATGTTTCACAAATTCTTTGAATAGAGTCGAGAGTCAAGTTAGGTCCTACTAGGCCAACACGGTGCAAATGTAGGCACGTTTTTAAGTTAAGTTGCTCATCGTCATTATTTAGCATTTATTCGTAAAACTCTTTCTTTAGATTATGGCCAATGGCCACAATCATTTCCCTTTCGCTTAGATCAATAACTATCTGAAATTCGATGACTTTTCAACTGAGCTCTCAGGCGTATTTAGACTATACCTTACATTGCTGAGTAACGATCTTCACCAATATAAACACGTATACAAATAGGCTTACAAACTGTCCATTCCAGGCGCATAAAGCCTAGCCTATTACGAGCAATGTTTGCAGATCGCCCTCGACCTGGCGTGTCTTCAGTATCACTAATACCTGTTTCGTTTGGGATTAAGGTGAGGCGCAGATGACGTACTGGTTCACACGCTACAAGTTCCAATTCACTGAAGTCGACTACAGTTTGTTCCTCACCTACTCCGTCCTAGTAGGCAGTATTGGTAAGTTCAACTATAGAACCTTTTTCTTTATGTGGCCTGCTTTGCTATCGACATTGTCTCATTGGGTCATATGCCCTTTTCAGTGCCACCATACCTCAACTTGCTCACTGACCTAATACAGGATGACCATAAAAGAATCAGTGACACGACAAGCAAGCAAGCAAGCAAGCAGGGTCATGAATGGTAGACCTAAGTATGGTAGACATCCCCCTAGCTTAGCAGGCTTAGTTTAAAACACCCTTAAATCATTTTGTCTGCGGACTTTGGAGGAATAGAAACAAAACTAACTTTGTGTTATTTAATAATGCATGTACCTACCTACGTAATTTGAGCAAGTTCAAGTGTCAGTGGGTAGACCATATAGCTCGCAGAACCACAACTGTTGTGAAGAAAAGGTTCTCGAATGGCGACCACGAACCGGGCGACGCAGCGTTGGCAGGCGGGTGGGGGACCCGATTTACCCGTTCGTCATGGAACTCTTTCGCTATGCCCAGCAGTGGACTTCTACAGGCTAATGATGTACCGAATATAATAAAGTTCTTGCAAGGTTTACAGATTGCTGAAAATGTATAGATCATTCCAGTTGATCCAGAAGAAAATGAATCATCGTCATTTAAAAGAGAATCTTTAGATAAATATTTTACAAACAAATTTTCCTTTAAAATATTTATTTAATTTTGTTTCTTAGCTTTACGAGCAAGTCACAATCTTGCACACTGATAACAATCGGATGTTAATCTAAACAGAAGAATACGATTTCCGTGTATAAGATTACTTTATTTTCATTTACAATTTTCTTGAACTTGAAAAGGCACGCCATTTCGCATGTGCGTAAGAAAAATTATTTTGGTGCTCGCACATTGGTAATTTCAATTTTTAATTACAGTTAAATAATCAAATAGAATTTTATGTTCTTTTTAGCGTGAAAAGACCATTGAGTCTTGTTGGGGAATATTACTTCCTTTGGGGTATTTGAAATCTGTTCAGTATTGAACTTTCTTTGTCCAGGTTCCTTCATAACAATATATTTGTTCACTAAAAGATGGAACATGGAGGACAGCGTGATCGGCGTTATAGCATGTGTGAGCAGGATAGCTGCTAGCGTGGTGTACGCAATCGCGCCTACGAGGACCATTTACTTCCTGGGACCAGTCCTGGACATGTTCAGCTCGGCTGGTGCTACGTCCCTTCGGTCGATGGCAACTAAGCTAGTACATAGCGACGAAATTGGTAAGTTACTATTCGTATATTTTCAGATTGAATATTTACTTATGCAATGCATTAAAATACGTCTGCGATTTATCATTCTCTACAGAGTCATTGCAAACTACGTTGTAAGCTATAACGTGGTTAAATCGTAGTTTTTAAAGTATACACTTCTACTATTGTTGACGAGCAAAGTCAAATAAAAATTGACACGCCAAAAATTTAACAACAAAAACGGGTTAACTTATTTTTTTTTTTTTTTTTTTTTTTTTTTATGTTATACGGAGGCAAACAGGCTTACGGCCCACCTGATGGTAAGTGGTTACCGTCGCCTATTGACATCAGCAACACCTGGAGCATTGCTAATGCTTTGCCTGCCAAACCTCTCCCCCCCTACAGAGCTCTGGCAACCTTACTCACCGCAGGAACACAACACCATTTGAAACAAATAATGTTATTTGGCTGCGATCTTCTGTAAGGCGGAGGTACCTCCCCAGGCGGGCTGCTCCAATTTAGAGCGAGAAAATCTCGCTGTGCCCTACCTCTCGTCAAAATACTAAAATTATACTAAAATTGATAATGAGATGATAGCAGAAACTCTGTTGCATTTGCAGGATATAAATAATATACTAGACGGATCAAGTGTCATTCTAGGCTATTTCAATCATACCTACATGCCAAGATTAGGAATACAAATAAAGAAATAAAAGCAATACAAAAACCAAGTTTGGTAAAAATATTAAAGACACAATAGGTACAAACAAAAATGATGAAGGCACAATAGATACGGTAGAGCTGATAAACATAATAATTTTAAGAAATGAAATAATTTAATAAGCGTTCATAAACAAGTCAATGGACGGAAACAACAAATTTCCAGGAACTCATAATGTGATTCATACACATAACACCCACACACATTCATCATTGATAAAACTACCGAAGGACTTCTTCTTACGAACAAACTTGTTTTATAAATAACCAAGCCATCATTCTATTACAAGAAATAGACAATGATTCGGTTGATTGCTCTCTTATTTGAGTTTCATAGACGAAACAGCTCAACAGTTTTAGCTTGATGATTATCTAGCAGACAAACCCTAGCGGGAAAAACGCTAGTAGGTACGAATTACTGTATATTCCATACACTCCACTATCAACTATCGTCACAATGCTATACAATGTTGGCGTGCAAGAGTGTGAAAAGAAAGCATATTTTCATTCATTTGATTCGCCAAGAGCGAGACTTGAAATTGTTCAAAGCATAGATACGTTCATATTCAAAATGACTAAAATCTTACCCCCTTATTCATAAGCACTCACTGACTTTATGAGCTCGATAAAAGTAGGTACACCTACAGTCTCTTTATTTTGTATTTACTATTAGAAAAAGTACAGGACAAGAGTTATTGAGACGATAAAGTTAGTGGCTGGGTATGTATGATTAAGCAAAATTTGCTCATCTGGCATTTTCACGTATAGTTCAGTAGATTCATAGAAGTCATCCAGTAGGTACCTACTAACATAATAATTTATGACTTTGTATCAAATTAGTCTGTGATTGTGTGTCACGTAAACATCCTACTATCCTCTATTTACCTCTCGATTTATTCTATTTATACCCTCTCTAGTTGCCCCAGTCAATGCCTACTGTGGATAACATACTTAATAATGAGTAATTTTTAAACACATCTTGTTTCGTCCGATTGGGATATGAATAGTGTCAGACAGTCCCGATTTATAATGTATCATTTAATAGTTACAAAGATTATAAGGAACTTGAGTAGGTACTACTTATTTAACTAATTTAAAACATGGTTATCAGCTTTCATTAATGACAGAGATTGAATTATCTTCATAGTTGCGTCCATGACTATCACCCCTAGCTGTTATACCCGTCGCCGTCTCCACCGAGACAACAAATAATTCAAAGCCATCATCCACCAAGGCAGGGAAGAGGTGTGTGAAGACAACCAATTGAATCGCGTCAAATCCATTATTTTGCGCGGTTCGGTTGATTTTACACAGTCCGCTCCTCCGCATTAGTTGATAATGGTCCTTGGTCACAATTTGTGTCATTAACATAGTAGGTAACATCTGAGTAATGAAGTTTGACTGATCCAATAGACAAAGGTCTCTCGTTATCAGAGTTTGTTGTATCAAATGGTAACCACGTGTCAGATAAAGGCACAGAAACAGATCGTGATTCAGTACCTAATTAAAGGTATTATTATTGTTTGAGACGATAGGTCAACTTCAGTATCCAAGAATCCAGTTTGCTCTCTTGTCATTTGCTTTCAGCGTGGATAAATTATCGTCAATACTCCTGATTTTACCAGTGTGTGTCTACTAGGAGATGGTGATCTCTTTTCCGTTCGTAACATAAATATTTATTTATGATGAGAATTCTTGTCTTATTGGCTAAATATGTGCAAACACTTTTCTTTTCTTTTAGGACACAGCGAGAGAGCCACCCGCCTGGCACGCCTAATTCCTTAGCTAAAATAAAAAAATATACAGACCTCTAAGATATAAATGGTCAATATTATTATTGCAACAGCAGTAACTGCACTCTTTGTTCGTTGCAAACGATACCGGTTACATAATACAAAATACCGATAAAATACCACACGTGCTCCCAGTCGCTGCTGAGACGTTACAAACTTTATCTACATAAATGATTACTAGTTTAGCAACTATTCTATACTAAGGTGCCTAATACATAAATTTAAACAATACCTTAATCACAAAATTCTGACGGTAGAAAGGTATCTATATTTTTTTCTTCAAAAACGTGTTTCGGATATCTTAAATAACATGTTGCCCAAAATATATATTTTATTATATTGTATATATCAGATCAGAATACTTTTATTTGTTCGGGCTATTCTTAGAAAAGACTAAATGTGTCTTTATGGAAATTTACAAAGTTATTGATTACTAGCATCCGCCCGCGGCTTCGCTCGCGTGGTACCTAAATAAAAAGTAGCATATATGCTATTCCAGACTATAGGTAATCTATCTCTGTACCAAATTTCATCCAAATCCGTTCGGTCGTTTAGCCGTGATTGAACCAGAAACATCTAAAAATCCTCACAAACTTTCGCATTTATAATATTAGTAGGATAGAATGGACCGACGAGAAGTTGATTGAGCTGGAAGAATTAGTAAGAAAGTTGCTTAGGCATTTTGGATGATCGTGGATCGAGGACACGATCATCCTATATTCCGGCAACTTATTCTTCAACCGGGAAAGCAATCAGCTATCAACAACGGACTCTGGTTTGTTGACCTCAAAAATATTGTGTAGATCGAGAGCGTTTCGAGTAGGGTCGCGTAGGTCCCATATACTTACCCAGAATCACCAAAAGTTATTCGCTGTAGGTCATACAGGTATACGCCTGCACTCGAATCGCCCAAACGATGAAGACGGGGCCCTTTATGACGACATTTATGTTCAAAATTCCAAATTGTCAAATTCCATGCATGCCTCGAAAACACACTTTACAACTGTGATGGGGCACGTATACGCCTGCACTCGAATCGCCCAAACGATGAAGACGGGGCCCTTTATGACGACATTTATGTTCAAAATTCCAAATTGTCAAATTCCATGCATGCCTCGAAAACACACTTTACAACTGTGATGGGGCACTTCAACCCGCGGTTAGACAGGAGGAACAGCGAAGAACTGAAAGTGGGACAATTATACATCTCATCGCAAAGATCTGACCCAAGTATAAGTGATACATCCCGGTCAGCCTATATGAGATCCGGGCGGGTCTCAGACAGCAGGGCAGAATAACGTAAGAGCTTCTCAAAACGGGTGGAAAACCGGTACTTAAAGTCCTTCAGAATCTGTTTAATTCAGTCATCCTCGAGGGTTAAAACGCCTGGAGGATTTTCAAGAAAGGCGACATCACCCTCTTGAAGAATTATAGTCCCATCTTCTATAATCACGTTTATAAGCTGTTTACGAGAGTACCTAGTCACCAATCGTCTCGCTCGTAGGTTCAATGACTTCCAGCCTCTCGTATAAGCAGAGTTCCGCAAAGTACATTAATTGTCCCTTAGCGGAAATCGAGCCTGCACCCTTGCGTCTCAGAAGGGTACTTGCCTGCTGCGCCATCGAGGTCGTTGTCGTATAGGTAAATGTTCACGATTAAAGATCGAAAAAAAAGCCCTTAAAAATCCTTAGCCACGGTGGGAAGGTCCTTTAACTTTTGTATGAAAAACTAATATCTATTGTATAGGTTGTCCCACCTATACAATAATATTCGTTTATCATTCGATAATGGTAATTTGGCAGACTCTATAGTACCTAGGTATTTCGAATCGTCTCCACGTGGTAATGTCTAGGCTGACCGTGAACGTGCCTACGGTACCCACGTAATTTTACGCTGATTAAAAATACTTCACTTTAAAACGAAACCAAAGCATATAATTTGTATTTTTAGATGATTTATACGCCATTGTATTTTATACAAATTAAGATGATATGAAAAATTTGCTTGAAATCGATTAATACAACTGACGCATTAAAATTAAATGAACAACTCTAAAAGCGAGTGGGGAAAATACTGACCTTCGAGAAAACAATGCGAAAAATGAGTTATAGTACATTAATGGGGATCGGTAATAGAAAACTAAAGGGCCCTTTGGGTTCTACTTCTGAGGAACTCCGCCTAACTTTTCTGATACAGTCAATAGGCACATATCTTTACTTACCTATCTTGCATTGGCATTGTAATTACCCTATGAGGTATATACCTAGCTACTAGGAATTTATATCTTCTTTTCCTAGTTATGGATAACATGAGGAACCGTGTCGGCCTAGTGGGAGATACCTCGTCTCTCGATCTGCAGGTCGTAGGTTCAAATCCCAGTGCACCAATAGATTTTTTAAAAAGCCTCTTTCGGGTATACTTAATATGAATCACCTGCATGAAGTTGCAAGCCCAGCGCTGCTTACAAGAACGATAAAAGATACTTAAAAGAGTTTTTTTGCACCGATGAACTTTATATTTTTGTACATCGTTCACTCACCTAGCACGGTGATAAGAAATAATCAAATGAAAATAAATACTTAACATTATTCGAACATCACTCATTATTTTTGCCGATGACGCATCGCTTTAACTTTTCTCGTATCTAATATTTTGTCGTCACTTTAATCTCTATCTGATGAGTACTTACCAGTTTTCCAGAAGTTGGCTACTATTAATTATTTAACAAAAGTTTTTCAACTGTCAACTGTATGCCAATTACCAATTACCTATATGACATGGTGCTACGGGATTGGGAGCTGATAAAGTTCATATTGCCAGGGCCGCGGGTCTTGGGCTTCGATAGGAGAGGACCAGTCACGACCAGTGATCTCAAACATGCTTTTCACTTGAAATCTTTGTTTACAGGTAAAACAAGCTCTCTAATCAGCATATCAGAAGCGTTGGTGCCCGTGATCTACTCTCCGATATACAGCGTGGTATACCTTAGCACACTGTCGTCATTACCCGGCGCTTTTTATCTCATCAGCGCCGCTTTGGCTGTCCCTGCTATTGGTGTCGTGGTGTAAGTATTGAAAGTCAAAGTCAGAAAGCTTTTATTTTAATAAAATCACTAGGATCACTTTGAAACGTCGTAAAAACTAGGTGAAGCTACGCCTGTTCCTCGCGACCAAGCCTAGAAGAATCTAAATTGAAATTTGATTGTCCGCCCATCGGCCCGTCTGCAAAGACAGACTGAACATTGCAATTTAGATTACTTGGGACCTGAACTCTGCCATACAGCATCCTACTAATCCTACTAATATTATAAATGCGAAAGTTTGTGAGGATGTTTGGATGTTTAGATGTTTGTGTTTCAATCACGCCCAAACGGCCGAACGGATTTGGATCAAATTTGGTACAGAGATAGATATAGTCTGGAATAGCATATAGGCTACTTTTTATCTTCATAGGTACCACGCGAGCGAAGCCGCGGGCGGAAGCTAGTGATTTATAAGTGAAGTGAGTTCCGGCAATTTATTGGTAGGTACCTACTATTTTAGAGAAGCGAAAAAATCTTTAGGAGAGATCTGGTAGTGGACAGTTGTATCCACCACCAGATATTGGTCCAATATTATAAGGCCGTTTTGGCTTGCTTAGCCTGTGGGTAGAGCCTAACGATAACCTAGGTACCTATAGATTGTTGTTTCGTTCAATCACGCCGGCTCTACTCTACCGATTTCAATGGAATTAAGCACATAATTAAGTTAACTAAGATCTTGATCTACAACGTTAAAAGGCTACTTTTTAAACGGTACCTCTTTTTAATTCATTACTTTTTTCTTTGATTTATCAAAAAGGCGCCATGTTTGATATCTCAAAGAACCCTCAGAAAATATAGCCCTACACTACACATATGATAGGTGTACCAAGCCACTGACGATCTTTTTTTTATTTGTTTATTGGTAATCAACAGCGTTTACTTAAATCTAGGCAAATACAAACTTATAATAGATAAAAGGCCAATAAAAGATTAACCCAATATTGTAAATAAAGTTATAAGTTATTTAGGCAGGAAAAGTTGGTACAACCAGTAAACTGAATTCCGAAGATGTGAACTTTTTGTTTATTTAGATGTGTTTTTAGGGTTTGGATTAGATTGCCATCAATATTTGGTACTTTAAAAATCTTTAGGTAATAACAGCAAGCGCATACCGTTACCCAAGCACGCTGTAACTATTTCGACACTTCAGCAAAAAGAGACCTTGCGGTCATTCGAGAGTCCGCCCTTATTATAGGTAATTCGAGACATGATCGATTTCTAATTACAAACCTTGAACCGTTCTATATTTAAACAATTTCGTTTCCCACAAATGACCTTAGAATTTCTCTCCATGGATAATGAAAGGCAACGCAATTTGCGCTACTTTGTCATCATCTGTTCATGGAATTTTCCAAACGAGCGTGACTGGATTTATGTTGAATGATTCCCAACAAGTTTTATAAAAACAGTTAATGATTATGGGAATGCATAATATTTTAATTTAGAATATTTTAGAATCATTATTACAAGCTGAATCAAGACTGTGATTATGATTAGACTACCTACAAGGCGATTGATCAACTATCCCGAAAGGGGCTTGTTTTACCAACAAAATGAAATAACAGGTACCTAGTAAAGAAAAAAAATCAAAATATCACATATTATTCAGTTTTTTACCTGATTTTTTTCAAATTAACTGTTTTTGGCCTTTTCATCATCTTTATAACTAATTATCAAACGTACGAGAAGTTCGACATCAATATTGCTACAGCTGAAATGCTGAGATAGAACTGATTTGACCCCAAAACAATTGATTTTGATTTTTGTGTCTTTTTAATGTGAGGTTCTTATATTATTATTATTCATTTATTCAAGACAACAGGGTCCACAATGTTAGTTAAAAAATTACAATCAAAATACAAAATTAAAATAAAGTTAGTAACTTATAACCAAAACTCATTTAGTCCTCTGTATGAGTTTCCCCACTAGAGAACAATCAAATCTTTCGGCAATCGCGTTTAGGATGCCGTTATTACTTCCGCGAAGTATGCGCAACAGGGATGCAGTTTTTTATAGAAATACTTGTAGAAATGTAGTGCCTAATTTCCAAATTCCTAGAACAAACTTGATTGACAATAATTGGGTGTAGAAAAAGCCCTTTTCGGGAAAGTACCTACATGTACATGTTATGAATGGAATTTTATATAAAGCCTAGAGATATTTCATGCAGATTATATGCCGTCATACATAACCTACGCGCATTTTTATTAGACATTCCTTTTTGCATTAAAATGTATGATTATATGGCAGAGAAAACGCACTCATAGCAATATTTTATCAGCAGTTACCATTACCTTTTAAAAAGCTCGTTTTGTTGAAAACTATATTTTTTTTTCACAGAGTACTGTACTACCTTCGCAGTAAAGAAGCCACTGATCAGGACCCCTCAGCCAACAAGCCCAAGGAAAACGAGATAACAACTTTTTGAAATTTTTAAGTATTTAAAATTTTAACTTTTAATGTTATGTACCTACAAGTAATCAAAAAATCTCAATAAATTAAGGTTTGTAAATCAAACCTCTTTTATTTTCTGTGAGCTCATACAAGTAGATATAATCGAGGAATAGTTTATAAATTCATAATTAATAGGTGTTGTTTTATACTTTGAATAATTTATCATTTGGTCTTTATATTTAGCTTGTTTTAAAGTCGATTTATCGAAGTAAAACCGGATCTATTGGATAATAGGTAGGTGCTTGATTATTAATTAAATAAGTCGCATTGGTCATTAGTTTATAATTTATAATTTTCAAAACACCCAAAAGCCAGCCAGTTTTATCTACTAGGTAAGTACCTAAGTATAATCGATAATTATGGATTTTTCACAAATTGGGCTCTGGGCATGTGCCTAATACACGGTGAATCATAATGTTACTATGTACCTACGGTGAACTTGGTTCTTCTACGGATTTATTTTATCACCTAGCGAAACTCCGAGCATAGCTCTCTCCATAGTCCCTAACATCAGTAAATTTAAAATTCTACGCAACAAATACAAAAATTACCTCATATCACATCTTCTGCATCAGAAATATTCTACGAGATAGTGTTCTAAGTGATAGTTTCCTCCTTTCAGCACCTGAGTAGGTACATAAGTAATTATTTGAGTATTTTCGTACACCAAGGCGACGACAGGTAAATTATAGAGATAACATACATATAGGTATACAAAGATAGCCTCATCACATTTTGACATCTTAATTATCTTGGAGGTAGATTCCATTATGCCTCTTGCACACAGGCATTGCAGTTTTGTTATGTACAATAAAGGCCAGTTGTTGGTAAGCAGTTACCGTAGCCTATGAACGCTTGCAATAATAGAGGTTTCCCGCTGCGGACCCTGCCTCAGGTGTCAGAGTCCTGAGAGGACCTTGAGCCGTTCGCTAGTCTCACGTGCCTCTAACTTCATCAGCTACCCAGGGCCGGATTAACCCTATTAGGGCCCCTAGGCAATGCAATTCTCGGGTTCCGAAGTAACGCTTACCTTACCTATATCGTCAAATACAGCTATTTTTAGTTCGAAGTATTTCATTATCTGACAACATGCGTCGAAAAAAAGGAGGTATAATGAGGAATATTGAGGAATTATACTTTTCAAAACAAAATTCGTTCGATGAAACCTTTTTTGTTTCATGGTGCGTGCACGGGGCCCCTAGGCAGTTGCCTAATCCACCTTATGGATAATCCGGCCCTGCAGCTACCTACCTACTTCACCCGTCAAAAAGACGTGGATCTATTGGGTGATCTAAACAACAAGTCCCTTTCGAGATAGTATACCTTTGGTTTCGATATTTATAGTACCTATAGATAACGGGAGGCGCAAAAGTAATGACCTTATTTGGTTTTTTGAATTTTACATTTGTTTACTACACAATTTCCAAACAGAATGACAGGAGATGTCATATAAAAAATATAAGTGAGTAAAATAGAAGTACATAATTTCTTTAGCGTCAGTACTTTTGCGCCACCCGTTATTAAGAATCATCTTGTATCGATTGTCACTAGATATTCGTACAAAATAATCGAGACATTGCAAAAGAGTGCATAATTTCTCACCCAGCGGGGCCTCGCCTGCAACAGGTAGCCGGACGCGGGGGTAGGACCGCAGCTCACATCATCTGAGCAGCGTTGCCAGAAGGTTACTTTTGTAACCTTTTAGGTGATTTTTAACTCCTTCAGGTTACCTCTAGGTTACAATATTACTCGAAAGGTTACTTTTGTGTGATTTCATTTTTAATGAAACTAACATGAAACGGAATGCAATGTTGGCTAACGCAAAACTTCGTTCGTAAGGCAGTGAATGCAACTCCTTAAAAACAATTCTGAAATGTTTAATCTTACTACATACTGGAAAAAATTAAAAAGGTAATTTTTCACACTAAAAGATTACTTTTTTATGCTATTCCGGTAACTTTGGACAACACCCGGCTGGCAACACTGCCTCTGAGAGGCTATTGATATGAATCATCATTATCATTTCAGCCGTAGGATGTCTGCACTGAACATAGGCCTCCCTATAGATTTCCAGCGCGACCGACCTTGTAAGGCTTGCATCCAAACAATCATTTGGGGGGATTTGTCCATACTCAATACGCTATGCGTGTTGGTGAGATAAAGCTATTGTTGATAGGGTACGCCGTTGGCCATCCTCTAGCTTTTATACCCTTCTTATTCTTGTCGTGTCACTGATTCTCTTTGTCATATCTGAATTAGGATGACAAAGAATTATATTATTTATCCTATTACCCTTAGTCGCCTCTTACGACATCCACGGTACGACATATACGGTAGTAATGCAGGGCACTATACTCAGCCGGGGCGACCACGGCGGATATGGAACGAGTGATAATATTTTAATTATTTTAGTAGGTGACATTAAGATTTTATTTACTTAGGTATAATAGAATGTGTTAGTCATTTAGTAGGTATTAGTTGTTTATTTTTCTTTTAATTTTTGCATGCTAGGCAACAACGGTCATGGTATAACAACTCTATATTTCTTACATTTAAGACCAATGTTCATTTTGACTTAGGTACATTCTGCAAATAAAGGATTCTGATTCTGATATAGATACGTAGTATAATTTGGAACGTCAATAACAAGTGGCCGGATTCCAAAATGGTTTTAAACTGAATACTTTAATAAATTGACAAAGGAACCAATTATACCAACCATTAATAAGTACAAACTTGTCTTTATAATTTATTCTGTACATCTACAAAATTATTTACATAAAAATACTCACAATAATATATAGTCTTAAGTTTTTAACGGTTGCTATTTCTGGTTTTTTCACCATGAGACACATGGTTCAATGACCTGATCATCAACCAAGGACGACGAAGGGTACCAATAATGATCGCCGTGACGGACTGGCTGCTTCTCCGAGAATATATTTGCTCTTCTGTAACAAAACAAAAATAGTACTATTTCAATAATAGCATGGCTGTGGTGGTCCCTGCTGAGGAATAGGCCCCTCCATATCTACCAAACGTGGATGTCGTAAGAGGTCGACTAAGGTAAAAAAAGATAGGGGATCGGCAGCAGCGTTCCCTATATTAACGACGACCCTATATTTGTATTTATTCGTATTTATAATATTAGTAGGATACATTTATTACAGACGATCCAACTAGGTAGATCCAACTTCGCATCCAACTTGGATGGGTGTCGTTTGTCATATTTTTTCGTCGCAGACACCACAGAGCAGAAATGCCAGTGGGCATGCCATGTAGCTCACAGAACCGACAACCGCTGGGCAATAAAGTTTCTCGAATGGCGAACATGAACCGGGCGACGCGCTGTTGGAAGGGGCCTTCATCATCATCATTATCAGCATGTAGAACTCCACTGTTGAACATAGGCCTCCCCCAAACAGTGCCACGACGACCCAAGACCGGTCGTCGTGGCACTGTTTGGGGGAGGCCTATTAGCCTTCTCCATCCACAATGGCGGTCCGTCGGGTGGTACGTACAGAATAATATTACTCACTCTAAAACTTAAGCTTGAAGTCTTTAGTCGGTATCATAGGCTGCCTCTCGGATGGCTGGCCTTGTATAAGCATGTTGATGTACTTCCCCTGCTGCTCTGATGGTAATGTGATGCCAAGGACCTCACAGTTTCTTATTATTTCGGTGCATCCGCGGAGATCTTTGTTTCTTACTGCAACAAAACAAAGTTACTTAGGACCATATCCTTACTGGGACAAATCGGCAGATATTATGAAAATGTGTAGCATATATGTAAATAAAGCATGTATGTAAATATTCTACAGGGCGCGGCGCAGCGTCAGTAATAACACAATGAGATGGTTATGCTCAAAACCTTCTCTAACCTCTACTAAACTCCTGTTTTCTAACTAGTTTATCTTGCAACTTTAGGGAAGTTAGGTTTAAGATATCACAAATCTACAAGTTTGGAGTCCTAATTTCAATAACCAAGTTTCAGTATAGTTAAACTGTAAGTTCATACCTAATTTTCTGGGACAAATACGGACTTTTTCTTGGAAATTTGCATCGCTAAGTGCGTCCTAGAGAATAGCATAATATTGGGATTTGTAAAAATTTTGGGCAGACAGACATTCTTGTCTTCAGTTTCGTAGTCGGTAAATGAAGTTGTTTTTGAAATATCATAAAAATAAACGTTTTAACACGTAGAAGTCGACATTATCTGCACGGTACTAAATTGTCTTTGTCTGCACGTACTGTCTGTAGTAACCTAATCATTACCCACAGCCCGACTTCACCTACTGCTTCAATTGTTTCAATATGTTTGTTCAATCATCATGAACCTTCATCATGAACATCATATGAGCTAGATGACGGTCACTGGGGAACGCCTGCCTCCCAAAAGATTTTTAGAGCGACCAATCTTATTCCATTCTTATTCTTATCTTATTCCGAAATGAGGAAACCCGTAGAAGAACCAAGCTCACCGACATAGCTTTCAGATTTAGCAGGTAAATTGGGCAGTGGCATAGCTCGCAGAACCGACAACCGCTGGGGAAAAAAAGTCCTCGAATGGCGCCTACGAACCAGACGACGCAGTGTTGGAGGGCACCCCAACCGATGGACCGACGACATTGTGAAGGTTGATGGAGAAGGCTCCAGACCGTTCGTCATGGCACTTTTTGGGGGAGGCCTATGTTCAGCCTGTACTATGGGTACCAGAGACTGATATACATAATAGATATATATTTAACACCCAGACACAGAACAAACTTCTGTGTTAGTCACAAATGTTTGTCCAGTGCGGGAATCGAACCCGCGACCTCTAGCGCAGAAGGCAGAGTTACTACCAACTGAGCTATGAGGCCAGTCAATGGCTTTCAGCAACATTGTCTGCTTCTTCGAGGATCCGGACGAGACACAACGGATTTCAGGAATATCGACAGTCTTTCCATGAAGTCATACGCTTCGCTTTCCGGTACTTGAGAACCTTTCTAGGCCAACGGCAGCTGGAACTAATAGAATTCTTGCAAAAATAAAAATTTTGCACGGTACAGATATTATAGTGTCTGACTACGACAAAGTTGTTGAAACAAGCATTATTCTTACTCGTGAACTTTTATCAAAGTAAACTCATTTAGCTAGAGTTCATTAGGTCATCTGATAGCCTGTGTAAGCTACTCCCTCAAATAGTCCATCTAAACAAAACCGGCACAAACCAATCCTACCTAATTCGATTTCTTATCTTGGATACCACTTTTGCCTATTAAATAATAAAATCAATTTTTAAACTCAATGATTCAGCTGTTTCAGGTAGCAAGCCTGATGCCGAGCTACGTTGTATACGTTGCTGTAGGTGTAATAGTAAGTTATAAAGATGATAAAAAGAAGCAAGGCTTGGTCGCGAGGAACAGGCGTAGCTTCACCTAGTTTCTAAGACGTTTCAAAGTGATCCTAGTGATTTTATTGAAATAAGCGCCTTTTGGTTTTAGACCAAAAACAGCAAATTTGAAAAAGTTCGGGACAAAAAAATCAGGATAGTTTTAATATTTAATTCCGCTAATATTCTTGATTCATCATCATCATCATTTCAGCCGTACGACGTCCACTGCTGAACATGGCCTCCCCCACAGACAGAGCGAATTCCTTATCATGTGGGGGGATTTGCCCATACTCACCACGCTGGGCATGCGGGTTGGTGAGCGCAGTTAGAGCTATCGTTGTTAAAATGAGGGACGCTGCTGCACATCCCCTTTTTTCCCTAAGTCGCCTCTTACGACATCCGCGGATAGGTAGATATGGAGGGGCCTATTCTTGATTATTGTTGATTAATTAAGCCCATTTCGTGATAGGATACGAATTATGAATCATCTTGTCATCATGTTGACCGTGCTGAACGTTACTTGCTTATTTGTCGTATCTCTTGTTCTTTTGTGGTCATCCGACAATAGGTAAGTGACTAACTGTTAGAAATAGGCAAGCTACGACGACCGGGCTCTTATCAGAACACGTGACATGTGTGTAGAACACGTGAGTGTGTTCTAAATTACCTAATTGGGAATAATCTTCGCAGTTCAATTAATTATTCGTCAATCCTACCCAAAACATATTTCTGGTTAGTAGCTTAGATCATATAGTTGGTAGCTATGGATAAACATAGAGGTTTCCTTTGGGGCACGAATTTTTCACCTATCTGTGTAATTATTATGTTATCATAGGTATCATAGGCGTAGGTAACATAAGTTACCATAGCAAGATAGTAAATTGTATAAAATATTTAACGAATGCACTGAGTGGGAGATATTAAAAATATGGCCGATGGCTTAATATCAAGCCGTATTGGCCTAGTGGTAGTTGTAGTGTATGCCTTACGCCACACTGGCTGGTTCCTCAGCAGGACAACACACTTATAATTCTCTCACAGTAACTTCCCGCGCGCCTGCTCGTGCCGTCTTGACCACAGACTGACTCGCTCCCAGAGAGTATGTATCCATCTCTCCATCTCAGGTGTCATCTGTTATCTGTCACTGTCAGTTGTCCCCCGGAGACAGCATAAGTTAAGAAATGCAGGTATCCTTAAATACTAGTCACTACAGTAGTGGTAGTGGTGTAGTACTTTCCTAAAATGTTATTATGTTTACCCTCAATGGCAGTTTGGAATAAATGGCCATCCGAATACGACGTAGTTTAACTTACTATCATTGTTTACCCCTAAATACAGACCAGTGGGAAGCTACCCGACTTACGATCCGAAAGTCGTAAGTTCGAACCCTCAATTCCTGTGTCAATAGCAGTGTTGTTATCAGAGAAGGAAACATTTATTTGTCGCGCAAAAGTAAACATTTCGTCGCGCAAAATGTGTAAGTACTAATGAGTTTTTCTATTCGAAAAATGTAAAGCGGTGGAGGAAAACATCTGGAGGAAACCAGCGCCGATGGGAGATCTAAGAGGATGCCTACAGTTCTTGAGGATAAAAGTCGTGATCTCTTTTGAGCCTCACCTAGTTCGATCGGCACCACACTGAAGCTTTAAATTCCATTTTGTGAAAAAGGATCATCGAAAAAAATGATAGGCACCAAGCCGGGTTGGATGCCTGATTCTTCTAGGCTTGGTCGCGAGGAACAGGCATAGCTTCACCTAGTTTCTAAGACGTTTCAAAGTGATCCTAGTGATTTTATTGAAATAAATGCCTTTTGACTTTGACTTTATTCTTTTTTTTTTAGATGGGTTATTTTTTTTAAAGGAAATCTTTTAATTATTTTTCTTTCTTAGCCAGAAAGGAAACGGGGTCTACGGATTTCATTTTTTTTAACTAACCTCAATTACTGTGGCAATAGCAGCGTTGTTGTCACGGAAGGAAACTTTTATTCGCAATATGGCGTATTAAGATTGAGAAGTCAATAGTTTATCTTTCGTGCTAATTTGTAAATCATTATCATCTATCCTGGAAGTCATATAACTGTTTACCCACGTACAATGCGCGCAGCCAAAGATGAGACTTGACGGATCACGGATATGTGGTGTTAGTTTTAATACACGACGCATGACGACAGCGATAGCTATTTTGATGTTCAATAAATATATTATTAATGGGAACTCATTATTTTATTTACCTGACTGTACCTGCGTAAAATCCTCGCACCTCGCTGTAATGTTTTGTCTCATTCTCACTCCCGAGAGCGGTCGGCGGTGGGAGAGAGAAGCAAATTCCGCGCAGGTGTCAAGTTAATTTCTGCGTGTTGTGCTAGCATCTGACAGCATCTCATCTTTGACTGCGCGCATTGTACACCTACCTGTTTGTTTTGTATGTATATGTAGGCGTAGACTCCTTTTTCCGCATTTGGTTTCCACTGAACCCCTCCCAGACGAAAAGAAGTTTGCAGGCTTCGAGGAGTGACCACTTATTGCTGAGTATTTGTTCATTTTGGATATTGCATCATTTAAGATTGCTATAAAGATCCTCTAAATCTATATGCCATTTTGCTTTCACAATAGCACCGTTAGATATGAAGCCGTGTTGGCCTAGTGGGAGGTAAATCGACTTTCAATCCGAAGCTCATGGGTTCGAATTCCGTTCACCAATGGATTTTTCTATTATAAAAATGTATGTGCACATTAACACGTTCTCACAAACGGTGAAGGAAAACCTCTTGAAACCCGGGGCTTCAGCTCAGCACATACCTACTGAGCACGTCTTTCCTGTGGATAAGGCCGACCAGGCTGAGAGGATAGTTAAAGGTGCTGGGCAAGCTTATGTAGTCCATCTAAATCATGACACATAAATACCAGAGACTATTCAATCACGCCGTGAAGGCTCAACCGATTTCGTTGAAACTTTAAATATAAAGAGTTATTTACCTGGAATAGCATATAGGCTACTTTTTATGTACCTAGTTACCGCGCGAGCGAAGCCGTCGGCGAAAGCTAGTCTAGAATAGATTTAATAGGCGTTACTATGAAGTGTAGGAAAACATGTAACTTACACTTATAACTAAATAGCACCTGCAGAACGCTTGCATACTCTTCCATCATTTTGTACTTCAGTAGCGTCTGGAGTATCCTCACCACAGCATCTTCATTACAATCTGATCTAAGGGCTGATATACACAGGAAAGCTACTCTGAAAAAAAAAAACAAAAAAAAGATTAAAGATAATAATATAGGCTCTCAATAACTGTAATCCCCCAACCGATGGACCGATGACATAGTGAAAGGGATATTAGTGTTCTGTCAGTGAAAGTTGCGGGTAGTCGGTGGATGGAAAAGGCTCAAGACCGTTCGTCGTGAAACTCTTTGGCGTAGGCCTATGTCCAGCAGTGGACTTCTACAGGTTGATGATGATGATAACTGTAATCCCTAAGCATGGTAGGCATCATCCTTGAAGATAATTTTCATTCAAAACGGGATGTTTACCAGAGTTTGTGAATTTATTTGTTCCCCGATATTTGGGCATAGTTTCTGCGCCATAATCACACAGTAAATATCGCGTTTTTAGCCGCGGCTTCGTTGGCGTGGTACCTACGCCTATGTGCTATTCCAGACTATAATCTATATCAGTGCCAAATATCATCCATCCAGAGAAATAATAACTACAGGGGGCAGTCAAAGACACATCCAAACAACAACATTTGTCACATGATTATTTACAGTAGTTAGTATTTCAGTTGTGACAGGTTGCGAGCCAATCACCACATTAATATTCATATTCTTTATTGTTTCACATTAATAATAGAAATGATTATAAAAATACATTTTCTTTAATGTCATGAAACCCTCTAGGGCTGCACAATATTTGCAAGTCTAATTATTAATTTGTAGATATCCTACTAATATTATTAATGCGAAAGTTTGTGAGGATGTTTGTTATTCAATCATGCCGTAATGGCCCAAACAATTTCGTTGAAAGTTGGAATATCAAGAGTTATTTACCTAGAATAGCATATGGCTACATTTTATGTAGGTAGCTAGTTTTTTTTAATATTTTTTTTTTTTTATACTCCGGACATGTCATCCGTTCATCACACGATCCTAAACTAGGCAAAAGCCTGTACTATGGGTACCAGAGACTGATATACATAATAGATAAATATTTGAAATAGAATAAACATCTGTGTTGAACACACAAATGTTTGTCCAGTGCGGGAATCGAACCTGCGACCTCTAGCGTAGAAGGCAGGGTTACTACCAACTGAACTATGAGACCTGTCTGAGTTGTATTATATTACAGTATATAATTTTAGATTAGGTACCCACATACTTAAATTAATAGGCGAGTTCCTACCTTATGAAAACAGTTTTAGTACAACATGTCACATGTTGTTGGTACTGCCAATTATGGTTGGAACTTACTAAGTAGGTGACAACATCAATTGTAAGGTGTGCAGAGGTGGAGGTGGCGCAGGAGGTGCAGATTCGATTCCCACTGCAGGACAAATGTTTGCATGATCTGCAAACTTTATTTCCGGGTCTGGATGTTGTGTTTACCATTGTACCCATGATATGGAATCCTGTCAGGGCTCTGTGCCTGTTCGGTATTTTTTTTATGGTTTTATTTGTACAATGGTAAAATTCCCACATAGCAATGCATATCAACATGCATATGTCTTAACTACTGAGACACAGGTTGTTTAATTGCATACTTACTTCTCTTTGACAATATCTTGTAGGACTTCCGAGGACTCCCAAAGTTCATCAGACAGCATCTGATCAGAATACCACGTACTCAGCCAGCATATATGCCAGAAACAAACCAAAGGGTAGTGCTCCTCCCACAATTTACTAAATTCTAGAACATACTTCTTAAACACAACTAGCGAGGCCTCCGATCGGTTCATAACAGAATCGTGAATTAACTCTTTCAGTATCGCTCGGTAGAAACTCCTAAGATTTTGGTTCTTCTTATAGCAGTCTCGGAGTATTGATAAACCTTTTTCTGAGTTGCCTTTAAGACACTGTGCTTTTGCCAGGTAATGATTAAACTCCCCGTTCCTTCTATAAGAGTTAGGCAGTAGTCTGGAGAAGTATTTTTGAATTATCAAAATCATGTCCGGTTTACCAGCATTGCCATAGTGTTTTAGCAAATTCTTTAGCAGATTATCACTTACTAGTCTACGAATACTGAGGCATTTTAGGACAATTTCTTCTATCTGTTTATCCTTATTTTTTAATAGTAACTCTTGCATAATCTTTTCAAATTCCTCCTCGGATGATGAAGTCACACTGTCAATTTTTTGATCAGTTTCACTGAAGTGATGAATATACAATTGTGGCATACGAAAGGTGTTCTTTCTATCTTTAGGTTGTTTCAATTCATTGCTTGAGAAAGCATCTATAACATCGACTGTGGTAGCGAAAGAAGTGATTGGAATGAATCTCTGAATATTTAAAATGTTGTAGTAAAATCTAAAGAAGCCTTCTTGGTGTTTCAAAATTTGCATCCTGAGGGCATTCATTGTTTGACAGGCAGGTAGAAAGTCTTGTTTTGGTTTTTACAACCCTGGCTGGATGACAAGGCGAATTTACATGGTTATATTACCTGACTACGTTGTTGTCGCAAATATTTACCAATACCTACAAAACACTCAACTTGTCATGTTTAATTTAGCTATTAATAGAATAGAAATAAACAAAAAAATCCCTAAAAAAACAGCAACACAAGTTTGTTTACCTTGCTATCTTTTACTTGACAGACTTGACAGCTTGACAGTTGGTTCACATGACAATTGAGATTGATTGATCATTGACATCTACTGCAGACAAGTCCGCTATAAAAAAAATGAAAGCAAAACAAAAAAAAGTCCTACAACTTCTACCTTTAATAACAAAAATATCAATAAATTCTAGGTACCTTTTATTAAAATGGCAAATGCACAAGTCGTACAAGCCACAAAAAAAGAGTCATGGTATTACTGACACTGCTTATCGCACGGTACGGAACCATAGATATAGGAGCGCTCATCATTACGGAACCTGTCACTGAAGTGTGCGGAGGATACACTTTAGAGACAAAAAACCTTGTGATGCAGAAAATCGTATTACAAATTGACGTCTCTACAAGGTTAAATATTAATTTTATATTAAAAGGCAAAGACGTATGTCTATTGTTTCACCATTTTATTTGCAGAGCCCAGAACACAGATCATAAACAGTCACAGAGAGTTATACCAAGAAAACAGATTATCTCAACACAGCCCCTCAATTTGTAGAGGTTTATACCTATATATTTTATACAAATTGAATCTAAGATAATATGAAAATTGTTGACACAGAAATTGTAAGACTACATATTTTAATAAACTTATTAAGACTCTACCTAACTATTTCAATGTAGAATAGCATGTAGACATAGCTGCAGTTAACTCTAAGATAGAATAAAATGAATGTTTACAAACAAAATAAGTTTTTTCTACCTTTAAACATAAAAACATATAACAATAATAACGGATAGTGTTTCTATTTAGCCCTTCAAATAGCAACATCAAGTTAATAAACCACTAAATAAAAACATTACAATCATAATATATTAGCAAGAGAGATACCCATCTAAGGTAGTTAACCTAATACACATTTAATCTTTCACGGAAATATACATGCTTTCTTGCAGGCAATGCCTTTGTGAAAATATCAGATATATTTTCCTCTGTAGGTACATATGATACAGACACAATTCTCTTATTTATTACATCTTTTATGTAATGATATTTAATGTCTATGTGCTTTGAGGCTTTAGTATTTATTTGGTTTTGAATCAATTTAATTGTACTTTGGTTATCAATGTAGATGTGAGCTGACACTGTTTTACTATTAAGAAATTCAGAGAGTAGGCCCTTTATGTGTACGAGTTCACTTACTGCATGTGCTCCTGCTATGTACTCTGCCTCAGCTGTTGACAAAGCTGTACATGTCTGCTTTCTGGAAAACCATGATATCAAATTGTTACCTTGATAGATAGCACATCCACTGGTACTTTTCCTGTCAACCTTGTCAGCTGCCCAGTCTGCATCTGAATAAGCCTCTAATTGAGTATGATTACCTGTATTGTTATATAGCAGCCCCTGAAACTGAGTTTCCTTGAGGTATCGTAAGATCCTTTTACCTGCTGTCCATAATTCTTGTGTTGGTTTATCTAGAAATCTACTCAAGTATGATACTGCATAAGTTATATCCGGTCTAGTATTCATTGAGATGTAGAGTAGACATCCCACTAGTTCTTTAAATGGCACTTCAATTATGTTTGAGGATGTTTTTGCATATAAATTTGTTTCCATTGGAGTTTTATTTCCTTTACAGTCTTGCATTTGAAATCTTTCTAAAAGCTTTGTTATCATCTCTGTTTGTTTTATTTCCATTTCATTTTGATTTCTATTTACCTCCAATCCTAGATAGTTCTTAACTTCTCCCAGATCCTTCAGTTTAAATTCCTTTTCCAGCTTCTTTATTATTATATCTTCTTTTCCTAAATATAAAATGTCATCGACATACAATAGTAACCAATTTGGTCCTTTCCCATATAGGCATGAATCATGTTTTGATCGTGTAAATCCTTCTTTTATAATAAACTCATGAAATCGTTTATTCCAACATCTTGGTGCCTCTTTTAATCCATATAAAGCCTTTTTCAATTTAAGCACTTTTCCTTGACTGATGTTTAATCCTTTTGGGCATTTCAGAAAAACATCTACATCCAGATATCCATTCAAAAATGCAGTAGGCACATCAAACTGTTTCAATGGCAAATTTTGTTGTACTGCTAGACTTAGCATCAGCCTTATTGTAGATATTCTGGCTACTGGGGCATAGTTATTCACTGAACTGTTTTGCTGGAAACCTTTTGCAACTAAGCGTGCTTTCTTTGTACCATCTTGTTTTGTTCTAAAGATCCATTTAGTATCTATAGCTTTCATTCCTTTAGGTAAATCTGTTATTTCCCATGTTTCTAATTTTTCAAGGGCATTTAATTCCTTATTAATCTCATTACTCCAACCTTTGCTCATTGCCTCCTCATAATCTTGAGGATCTCCCGATATTAAACAATATGCTGTATATAGCTCATAATCCTCTTGAAATCTACTTGGCTTTTGTATGATTCTTCCTGATCTTGTCTTTTGTTCTGGTATTTCTTCTTCTGTATCCTCATAATCATCACTGTCATTTTCAATTTCTATATTTTCATTTGCTGGTTTCTTTCTGCTATTTTCATCTTCTACAGTTTTCTCAGAATCTTTTTCATTCAACTTTCCACTATTTTCATCTTCATAGTATATCTGATCACTTTCCTTAGTTTTCTTTTCTGTATATTGTATTTGACTTTCATCAAATCTCACATCTCTTGACACAATAATATTGTTGTTTTCAGGATCCCATAGGCGATATCCATTTTGTTGATATCCCACAAATCTCATTTCTTTTGCTCTTTCTTGAAATTTGTCTTGTTTTGGTAATATATGAACCCACACTTTAGATCCAAAAACTCGAAGTCTTGACAAATTCTTGTTTCCAAACATCTTCTCCGCTGGGGTTTGGAAGTTTATTGCTGAGGATGGGCAGCGGTTGATTTGATAGACTGCACATCTAACTGCTTCACCCCACAAAAATTTTGGCAAGCCTGTCTCTATTAACAATGTTCTTGCTCTGTTGTATATAGTTCTATTCATTCGTTCAGCTACACCGTTGGAGCTTGGACTGTATGGATTTGTATACTGTATTATTATTCCTTTTTCCTTGCAAAAATTCTGTATTTTTTCATTTTTGAATTCACCTCCATTATCTGATCTAATCTTCTTCACTTTATTACCTGTTTGCGTTTCTACCCTTTTTATGTATTCTATCAACCTATCAGTTGCTTCATATTTTCTCTTCAATAAGTAAACCTCACAAAAATGAGTAAAATCATCAATGATTGTATGATAGTAAATCTCGCCTGTAGAGTTGGGTGTGGACATTGGTCCAGATATATCAGTATGAATGAGTTCACCAATGCAATGAGAACGTGGTTTCTGAGTAGGATAAAATGGTAATCTAGTTGACTTACCTTTCATGCATGGTTCACACGGAATCTCACTGTACGGCAGTTGCAGTAACCTTAGCTGTTTCCTATTAGCATGACCCAATCTCTGATGCCACAAATCTTTTGAAATCAAACTTACTTCATTATTGAGTTTCATGTCTATAACATATAACCTGCCTTTCAACCTGCCAATAACTTCATTTACTGAGTTACTTATCGATACACTATCATTGTAAAATTGAACATGAAGTCCCTTCTCTAATAATTTTCTCACTGATAATAAATTGTGTGACAACTTAGGAACAATTAATCCCTCAATATCTATTGATAGACTACTATTATATTCTAATGTTAGTTTACCTCTTTTGTAACATGTTAGATATTGTCCGTTCGCTACATAAATCTTCATCTCTCTGTCCAGTTCTTCAACCTGAGTCATATAAGGTTCGTAATTAGCCATAATCAAATGTTCTGTGGCCCCTGAGTCCACTATTAGTTGAACATCACTATCACTAACACAACTGTTATTACATAATGCACTTGCACTACTCGCTGTAAATGACATTTCGTTTTTCCTTGAAGAAGAGGTCTCTTCATCTGCCTGCGCCGCTTGACCTGTCTGCCATGGTGACCTATAGGAGCTTGCACCTCGTCCTCTGTTTGAGTTGCTGTTGCCTCTGGATTGACCACGTTGTCCTCTCATTGAAGTCCGACCTCTGTAGTGGCCTCTCACTTGTTGTCCCGTTCTGCACTGGAAGGATTTGTGCCCACTTTTGCCGCATCTGTAGCAGGTCATAAACGTGTGCGTATCTGATGCTGTGGTTTCATTACCTTTAATCTTCAGTTCAGCATCTAGCAATCTGGATTTGACAAAGTCAACATTCAGTTCTCTATCAATTGTTTCTAATGTTGTGATAACAGTGTCATACTCGGTCGGCAGCGTTAGAAGTAGGTGGCACACCTTATCTGCTTCCTTCAGCGTTGCACCAGTTGACTCTAGTTGTGCTATTAAGTTATCATACTTTAAAAAATGATCTTGTAATTTTTCATCTATACTGGTTTTCATTGATAACATTTTCTTTCTCAGATACAGCTGATTAAATATACTTTTTCTCTCTAGTACCTCTTCCAGGCATTCAAACATTTTTGCTGCCGTTGGGCATTTCTTTATTAATTCGACGAATTTATCGGAGACACATTGGGCAATTATGCTCCGTGCCTTGGCATCTTTCTCTTTATCTATTTGTTCAGTTTTCATAAGAGTGGACTCCAATCCTCTTTCCTCCAAAATTAATTTCATACGAAATTTCCAAACACTGAAATTTGTTCCATCTACCAGCTTTGGTAAATTTGTAACCGAAGTCATCGCCATCCTTAGAATTTTATATTGCTCTTGTTGTTTTCTTCTCTAGAAATACTCCATGTATTTTTTCTCATATTCTTCGGCTTATATTTTTCATGTTGGCGCAGTGGAAGCGTATTAATTTTATATTAAAAGGCAAAGACGTATGTCTATTGTTTCACCATTTTATTTGCAGAGCCCAGAACACAGATCATAAACAGTCACAGAGAGTTATACCAAGAAAACAGATTATCTCAACATTAAATACCTACTCCTAGTGTCATCTATTGGCTAGTAGCAAAATCATTCAGTAAGCCAAACAGTAATTCTACCTACCACTAGATGGCGCACATTTGTCTAAAAGGTTTTGATTTACCGCAAGCAATTTTTGCACATGAACATTTGACTGGACAGAGGACCCGCGCCATAAGCACTGAATTTCACACCAAAATGAATTGTGTTTGTGTGATTTGTGTGATACCACAATCCTGCACGCAGGCAGGAAAGTAGGCGCAGTCCATCGCACAGCACAACCACTTAGGAGATTCTTGGTAGAAAGTAGTACATAAATTGGTATTATGTACATAGGTAGGTACTAGGTAGATACTTCTAGGTCCGTAACTAAGGATGCACGTTTTAAACTAGCTGGAAACATTGTGACACAGGCTAGGCTTCTCCCAATTCTCAATGATGTCACTCATTGTTGCTCCACGGTCCAATAATTCCGCATTCTAGTATTTTCTCCAACCATTGTTACCATAGGTATAACCTACCTATCTATTGATAGGTAATAATCACGATGCGTAGGTAAGCAAATAGGTACCTAGTTATTTATTCCTACAACAAGTTGTAGAAAAAAAAAGAGATATGCTATCTTGACAGGAGCTTTTTGAACAACCGATAAATACCTAGGCAATAAATAATAAAGTTTGTTCTACGACTTTTGAAAATTCGATTTTTTTACATAAAAACAGAAAAATATTGATCTAGAAACATTATTTGTACCTTTAGTAAGGTAACGTACAACGAGTTCACCTACCTTGGCCAGTGTCTGATTGGTATGACGAGATTTTAAGAGTTTTCATAAAAATGTGCAATGTAGGTAGGTAAAGTATGTAATCTGACATGATGTAGGTACTTAAAGTCGAAAAAACATAGTTTTAGTGTTGGACTTCATACCTACTTTTCCTTTTTCCACCTCATTCACTGAACGCCGGTGCTTCGCAACGAATTTTACGCGTGCTTCGACCAATGACTGACGCCCTTTGCAAAAACAGTTTTGCCACAGTTTGACCGAGGTATAACTAGGTCCAAGGTAGGCAGAGCAGGGAACTTACCTCTAGAATCTTTCATTACGCTCGGGATTCAACATGGCGCCCGTAAAGTAGGTACCTGACAATGCTTTATCCCTTGGTGAATAATCCACCATTAGCTTCAAAAGACATAATTATTAATAGAGGGGTGGTGACAGCCAACATTTTCATTAACAAGAAACAAGTCACAATGATAACTGCATCCTGGAATAAAGCATAACTCATTTGATTAACCCAAGACTCTAACCAAACGCCTGCGGGTCCAATGCTACCAGAAACATGACCAGTTTACTTGATACATCTCCTTTCTAGTTTCCTACTTCTCGGTAGGCCTTTTGTGACTGGTTGATGAGTATGTAACCATCAATTTCAAGAAGACCCCTCATTGCTTAAACTTGCTTTATTGTCACGGGTTTTTTGAGGCTGGTCGTTTTTATTCGTACAGTAAAAAGATGATCTTTGTAACGCTTGGAAAGTAGTAATCCCATTTTAATATGACTAATTGCAGCATTAATTGACACTGGGCTGAGTTACTTGTGGCATGTTTGTGGGTGGATGCCATAAATTACCATAAAAGATTGGTAGATTGGGAAAAGGGTTAAGTAGGTACCTACAGGCTTAACTGCCTATGAAGTAAGTGGAGGCGATGACTCTACGTTTTGGTGGTGACAACAAAAATAATCGGATCATACATCATCCGCGAATTTTGTATTGACGACCTCGATAGCGCAAAGCGTTCCGGGGCGATCGCTCGGCTGAGACGCAAGAGGTGCGATTTTGAATCCTGCAGCGGGACAAATGTTTGTTCATCTGCAAATATTTGTTCTGGGACTAAGTATTGTGGTGCCAAGATGTGCGTATTTTCTTATAGGTACTCACCACAAAATGTTTTTTTTTTCATAATCATAGTCATAATTTTATTCATAAGATTGATTAGTAAATACACAATATTTACAAGTTTATGGTCATTTTTACATGGTTATAGGTAGGTGTTAAACCTAGGTACTAGGGTTTGGTCCCGGGAATTCCCGGTCCCGAAATACCCGGGAATTCCCGTTTTTTTTTGCCAATTTAGGAACCGGGAAATCATAAATCGTTTCCCTGTTCTTTCGGGAAATTTCGGGAAAAATATTTTACGTCTAGGCGAAAGGTTTAAACTGTCATAGCTTAATATTAACCAACCGCACATACTTTTGCATGTCGCAGGTTCTGATCAAAAGGATAGAATAAAGCTATATCACTGTTGATCTGTTTAATAATTTAAGCATGTAAGGTAAGGATATTGTTGATTTTTATGCAAGAAAAACAATGTAAAGGAGCCGTTTCTTCAGTCTATGGAGCATGGGCCTGCACTGTGTACTCTAAAATATTGCTAAGCAATAAAGTAAACGTATTTGATTGGTTATTTTATTTAAATTGACTTCGTTCCAAGGTACATTATGATTTTCTTAGACAAAGAGAGCAACACACAGCGCTACAAAAATATGGCGGATGGACGTGCATGAAATGTCATTTTGAGAACCTACATTTATTTTCTATGTTCATATCTGAACATAGAATGAAGAATAATTTAATTTAATGAAAAAAATAATAATAGGTAACTAAAAACATGCATAAAAAAAACTATTCTAGTGAATTATCATAAATCTATACTTATATTTAATATTTATTTTAATATTCAATGGATTAATAAAAGGCTTTAATAATAATAATATTAGGTTGGTTTTTAGAGTTTGGGTTGAGGTAGCAATATACCAAGTGTACTCTTGGTATATTGTTATTTCAACTTAAGCCTAAACTTAAAATAATGTGAATGATGTGTTCACATCACTCACTATATTTTTGTTAGCATATCTTCAAACATTGTAGTCTTTTAAATACCTACCTACAAATATGTCACACTCTTACACAACGCCCTTTTTAAGTATACCCTAATTTGTGGACAACTGGGCTGATTATACTTTAAGAACCACCTATTCTATAAGATTTGTTATGTAATTTTTAAGTGTAATTGTTTGTTGTCCTGAATAAGTATAAATAAAAATAAAATAAAGTAGGTGTTACTTAGGAGCCTGAACTAGGTGATCCTGTGTTTCAGGTGAGAAGCACACATTTAATTATACAATTATCAAAAAATCACTTAATTGAATTGATTATTAATTAAGGTTGCGTCCACGGCTTCGCTTGCGTGGTACCTAAATATCATATTATATGCTATTCTAGGTAAAGGACTCTATCTATTCCAAGTTTCATCAAAGTCGGTTGAACCGTTATAACATAATACTATACTAGTAGTAAGATGTAGTAAGATGCTCGTAAATTCATCAAATACCTACTTATACTTGTTTAAAATGACTTAATTTTTTTAAACTAAGGCTGTTCGCTTCTTTTGTAGCTTATCAACTACATAATTGTTATTACGCATACCTTCCTCATTGATGCTTAAAAAATCACTTATATGACAGTACAGTTGAGATGACGACTGATAGAGGGAAATGGAAGAAGAATACATGTTGTGCCGACCCCACATGATGTGGGATAAGGGCAGGAAGATGATGATGACAGTACAGTACTAGATGACTTTTGTTACTCGATGAACTACACCTTCTATAGATAAGATACCTAGACTGCCTACTGCTACTTAGTTATTCAGCTCACTGGTTGTACCAACTTCTCCTGCCTCAATAACTTATAACCTTACTTACAATATTGGGGTAATCTTTTATTGGCCTTATATCTATTACTAGTTTGTATTTGCCTAGATTTAAGTAAACGCTGTTGATTACCAATAAACAAATAAACAAATAAACCGTTACGTTACAGTCATAACTAGTCATAAGTAGGTACTCACCACGCTGGGCATGCGGGCTGGCGAGCGCAGATAAAGCTATTGCTGTTAGCTATTAGCTCAGAATAAGGGTAGGTACCTATTAGGGAACGCTGCTGCCCATCCCCTATATTTTCGCATAGTCGTCTCTTACGACATCCACGGGTAGAAATAGAGGGGCCTATTCTTCAACCTGGGCCTATTATAACTAAACTGTCACAACGTCACCATAGAATTACAAAAGTCTGGTCGTCTAGTGAACGTCGATGTAATCTGAATAGCCAGTGTAAGTAAAATAATATGTTGCTGTTATTGTACGAAATCACAAGGATAATAAATAATATTATACAAGTTGTGTATCAAGGTTCTCCTGGTCACTTGCATGCCAGTAGAGATACCTAGCATGCTAGAACTTTCCCTGAAGTATAGGTACCTACGGATTCGTTCACGCTCGGTCTTTACAATAAGTCAGTGTAAGTAACAGTCTTTACGTTCCCAGGAACGTGAAAAATTCCCGTTATTTAAAATGAAAGTGTCTTGTACTTAGGTATGTATATTGAGTCGTACCTACCTATCAATAAACTGTGATAAATTTATTTTACTGATTAAACCTAATAATTGGCGACGAGGATTGAAATACATGGCATTTCAATACACGGCCGAGGTCATAATATTCGATAAGAGTAAAGGTAAAACCTATTATACAACTGACACTCTTTAGGCATGGCTTGAAATACCCAATTGTCTATTTTACCTGCAGCATAATCGATTAAAGATTGCCAGTGCATTGCTTTGATACCCTTATTGTGCTGTCTTCACCCTATCATTGCCGCTACAGCTTTGGTTTTCTTAGAAACGGTAGCCGTAATTTGAATACCGTCAAATACCAAAAACGTTTATTATCTCGATATACGAGCGGTAGATTTGATTAGTGTTTTTTGTATGACAGTTGTGATAGATTGCAAGCATTTTGAAAAATAGATGCATTGGCTTTTTAATCCCTTTGATAATTTTGTGAGCTTTTTTACGATCTACTTAGAAAACTTAAATAAATGCTGCTAGTAGGTATTCGTGGTGGCCCTGACTAAACAATAGGCCCCTCTTTAACTACCTAGGTACGTAGTACCCAGCGTGGTGAGTATGGGTAAATTTCCATCCACATGTTAGGATGCTCTGAAAATCTGTGGGGAGGCCAGTGTTCATCAGTGGACATCCTACGACTGAAATGATGATGATGATTAATATGAATCCTCAAAAAGTGACCTAATGACTTAGTTGTTGATTATTTTTACTCAAATCACAATGACATCAGACTGACATTACTTAGTAGCTTAGAAACGCCTGTTGAATTTGGTTTTTTTTTATACATTTTCTCTTAGAATTCCACTCATTACCATCAGACAATAGGTCATAGGAGAATTAAAAAAGAAATGGTTGTAAATCACGTTTTCCGTTATTCGTCATAGTTATGTTGGTAGTAGCTTATTATAAAACCAAGGATTTACAATGCGTTTGAACTACAGTATGAACAATGCACGATAAGGTGCATGTCATTGTGACAACTGCATTGATAAAATCTTGGCTCCATTTGTGTTGGTCAGCTATAGATGGTCGAGATAATCTAAATAATAAGATTGAGATAATATTCATAATCTATCACTCCTTAGGTACATTCCTCATTAATAATAAATTGTCCTAGGATAAGCGGTCTACGACCAGCGGAACTCTACAATACGCACATTGTACAAATGTACAGTTCTGTTTTGGCATTACTCTATGATTTAAGAGTAAAGCCGTGTTCAAATGCCGTGCGATATATCGCCTAAAATATATTTTTAAAATTATCCTGTCGAACTCAAATTGATTTCATAGAGTAGACTTACTGCTTGAAATCAATATGAGTTTGACTTTAGGTGCTTACGATATCTTTGAGATAAAGAGCACGTCCTCAAATGTCAAACTAAAAATGGACTTTAAAAAGTAGCTGTAAGGAACACTTTGAAATGAATTTCAGGTGACATATCGCACGCCGTTTGAGCACGGCTTTAAGTTTAAAGATATTACTGATACAATCAGTCAGATTGATGCTCGTGTCCACTGTCACTTGTCGCGTATATAACATAGGACAGTATCACATATCACATTGCAAATCACTGAAGGCGACCAAGGTTTAATGTAAACACTATCAAATGTTACACTAGATCGAGCTCCTGACTTGGTCTGTCTGTTTCTATTGAAACAAACAGATGGTTCGTATCTTTAATCATCGTGTTTGGAATGAAATAAAGATGTAAAAGAAGTGCTTTAGAATTAATTTTGAAATAATCTTACGACTAATAAAAATGCGAAAGTTTGGATGGACAGAGTCATGTTTTTTTTATCCAATCACACGCCAGAACGGATATGGATGAAATTTGGTACAGACATAGATTAATATCTGTAATAGCCCATTGGAATTTTTAAAATCGGTTCAGTAGTTCCAGAGATTACTCATACAAACAAACAAACAAATTTTACCTATTTTTATTATTAGTGTAGATCTATTAATAAATTGATTGGACATTTATTTTAGTGATTTTTTTACAAAGTTAAAAAGTTAAAAAGGGGGGTTTGTAAAGCGTCAATAGATTAGAAGCTAACTCTACGTGAGTGAAACCGCGGGGCAGCTAGTTTTGATAAATATTTTTTTTTGTTTTCGGCGATAAATCTACCAATTCCTATCTAAAACAAGGTTATCTAATCTATTTTTTAGTTCCACATCCATTTATCCTGCTATAAATCTAAAGTATCTCCATGTGTGATCTCATTACGGAGATAAGAATTGGGAATAAGATCTTGGTACCTACCGTTCCGTGAATAGTCATCCTAAGTCTGACGACCTCGGTGGCACAGCAGGTGAGTGCCCGTCTGAGACGCAAGGTGTGTGGGCTCGATTCCCGCTGCGGGGCAAATGTTAAACTGCAAATATTTGTTTCGGTCTGGGGGTTGTGGTGCCTTGGTACTCGTATTGTCTGATATCCACGACACAGGGAATCCTAGTGTGGGGTCAGGACTATGTATTTGACTTTGACTTTTTTACACTTTCCTACAATACATTACTTTTTCTGAATAGATTTCTATAAGAGCTCTAGATTTCATTGTAAATTATAGACGACTAGCTTGTGCCCGCGGCTTTGCTCGCTTGGTACCTAGATATAAAGTAGCCTCTATGCCTAACATATTATGGACCTAAATTGTTGTCTGAAATAAATGTTTTTTTTTTTTTTTTTTTTTTTTTTTTTTTAATTTTAATTTAATTAATTTATGCTATTCTGAGCTAAGAGAACTCTATCAATTCCAAGCTTCATCGAAATCGGATGAGCCGTCACGGCGTGATTGAACTACAAACATCCAGACATAAAAATATCTTAACAATCTATTGCATTTATAATATTAGTAGGAAGTAGGGTTTAGTAGGGTAGGAATTGTCAACAGCTTTTTTTTTTTTTTTTTTTTTTTTGTGTGGCAATTCCGCCAGCGTCTTGGGGACGCTTCCGACTGGAAGTGATCAGGATCAGTTGAGCTATCTATAGATCGTTTGTAACGGTCTTTAGATGGCTCAACTGTTTTTTGTGTATTTTGTAAATATGAACTTGTATTAGTTTTAAGTTTCTTTCTGTAAATAAAAAAAAAAAATATGTTAAAATTATTGTATTATTATTTTCCTAATGCGTGTGTGTGTGTGTGTGTGTGTATGTAAATAAACTAACTATATTTATTCCTATTTGTAACTGCCAACGCAGACCTTAAAATGTTCCTCGTCTCCGTTCTCTACATTTTTGTTTTCCTTTGTTGTGTTATCAACAATGTTTGCGTTAGTTTTTCTAATCCCTGGTTTTATTACATAATATAAAGTAATAACATTTTTCTCAATGCTTCAATACTTTTTGATTACTGATTCCAATGTGTAGTGGAGGGGCGTTCAGTTTAAGATAGACTATCTCTACCTTGGTAATTTAGGCTCGTATTCAGAGACACGACTCAAGCATAGATTTAATCACAGATCAGCTGAACTCTACTTAAGTATTGATTCTCTTCTCAAACATAGCTCTTATTCAAGAACGGTACTTAAACTACTCTCAGTTGAATCGAGTCTCAAATCTGTACTCAAATGTTCTCGTTTACATTTTGATTTATTTATAATTTTTGATCCATTTTACGCAGAAATTCAAACAGCCAGGGTGGAAATAGAATAGAACAATAAAGTGAAGTATAAATATGCATCAAAGTACGTGTAACGGAACGAAAATATCATTTGATTAATGTCAAATCAAATCTAAACTCAAGCACCGATTTCGTCTGATTGACGTTTCAGAATAAGCATTTACTCAGGTGAACTGTGATCATTGAATCTATACTTAAGCACTGTTCAAGAATTAGAATCTCGCCTCAAATCGAGATTTAAGTACAGATCAATGCTCGAGTCTTGTCTCTGAATACGAGCCTTAGGCCATAAAATGGCGTATACTGGCCATAGACCGTATCGCATTTTCTCAAAGGAAGGAGAAACACTCTCTGCATTATGACAAACTAGCTGGTGCCCGCGACTTTGTCTGCGCACGATTAGTATTTCGAGTAGCTAGTAGTCATATTTTGGATATCGCAATATCTTTATAAAATGTAGCCTATGTGTTATTCTGATGTATAAGCTATATTATTGTGAAGTTTCATTAAAATCCAACCTCCTGTTTCTACCCAATCAGGCTGGCTGGTAGATAATGCCTTGGCATTAAGCCCACCTTTTGTACATTGTTTTTTGTGTGCATTAAAGATTAAATAAATAAATAAAATCCATTCAGTAGTTTTTACGTGAAAGAGTAACAAACATCCATCCATCCATCCATCCATACTTACAAACTTTCACGTTTATAATATTAGTAGGAATAAGGATATGATAGGAAGGATAGGAAAAAATTGACAAGTACCTAACTTACGCCCGAATACTGAAACGTCACTTAACTATTTGAGACGAGCCGTTATCGTTCAGAATCGTATACTCAAAAATCATTTAGATCACCACTTATATTTTTAAGTGACGTTTCAGTATTCGGGCGTAAGTATCCATTGTTATAAGACAGTCACCCATTTATTCTGGACTTAGCCAGGAATAAGTGTCAATGCGATTTCATTGACCCAATTCACGAAATGAATTTCATTCATTGATCCAACAAGTAAATTGTTGGATGAAGTATTAATTGAGGCCCGGAAGTTTGTATAGACTTACGCAGCTTAGGAAGTTCAGCTAGTTCACTGCATAGATCTGCTCAGTATATTGCTGAATGATATAATAGCTGGATATTTTATGTACCTACCTACTATTAAAATATGAGATTTTTTACTATTTTCGGGTTAAATTAGTTTTGTTTGAATATAACGTACAAAACAAACTAAGCATATACAATGCCTTTACAAACAGCCTATAGTACATTTGCATAAATCAGTTACATCTGGAAAAATGTCAGACTAGAGCTTTTTGTCGATAAAAAATTCTATCGAATATCATATGGCCTAGAATAAAAATCATTTTGGTATAAATGAACAATGATTTTAAATCTGACAACCCACTTCATGTAGGTATTAATATTACTCTTTTTTAAAACACTCTTTTGTATTTCTATAACTTAGCAACCCCTTGACTGATATGTCCTTGTATGATATGACACACACAAATGACTACAACGCCGATTCGTCCAAGTTGTTTAAGAGATCTTCGCTCGCTCGATCAATAAAATGCCAGTCCATTACATTATGTGTCATGTATTAACCTAAGTTAAATTCTAAAGTATTTTATACAAAATTGATTCGTAGTTGAGGAGATAGAATTCAAACCCAAGCGAATGCCTATTGTTGTCACAGATAGGTTCGATCCTACGAGTTTCGAACCAAACCTGCTATTTCTGTATAGACTATGGAGCAGATGTGAGTTTTGTGTCGAGCTGCCAATACAATGATTGCCGGACAAAAGACTAGCCAGTCATAAATAAAGCTAAGCCAACAAATTATTGCAACAATTTATAAAGCAAATCTATAGAGAAGGATGTGATTATTTTCCGTGTATTATGTTCATGTTTTCAAAGAAATTTGTGTTAAATTTGTCTTTTTATAATTTCTCGAATGCTAGTTATAGATCGTCAGTCATCATTATCAGCCTGTAGAAGCCCACTGCTGGACATAGGCCTCCCCCAAAGAGTGCCACGACGAACGGTCTTGAGCCTTTTCTATCCACCGACTTCCTGCATCCAGCACCTTCACAATAATATAATAATAAATACATATTTTTTTTTTTCTAAACAAATAAGGTAGCAAACAAGAGCCCACCTGTTGGTAAGTGGTTACCGTAGCCTATGAATGCAATACCAGAGGCATCACGCACGCGTTACCGACCCCGAACCCCCCTCCCCTTATAGAGCTAGTAGTAAGTGGGTAAGTAGAGTGGTAATATCATGATCCAATGTCGACAGTTGAGCCTCAAAGGGCCAAACCGCTAACTAGCGTCTGGTTACAATAAATCGGGGCACACACACGTTACTCACGGTACTTAGGTATAAATTCAGCTAGTGCGAGTTGAACCCAAGCGGCGAGGCCGAGCGCTCCAAAATAAATGACAATAATTGTTATACAGTGTTCCGTAATTGTAGCCCTAAAAGGGGTTTATTTAATCAACAAGAATAAAACATATTATTATTAGCAATAAAAACCTAAACTTTAACTTAAAATAAGCTGTTTTTGGTCCTACTACCATCTTTAATATCGAGATGTTTACCATCAAGATTACCTAAAACCGCTGAATTATTGCGTTTGAATCATTTATAAGTAGTGTTTTTCAATGAAAAAATGATCTTGCTGAATGCATGCGGCAAGCCCCGCAAGCCAGGCCCGCGGGGGGCCCGCGCATGCTGGGGCCTGGCTGGCAAACCCCTCCTCGACGATATGGCCAGTCCGACGCTGGCTATTAGCCGAAGTAACCATGGTAACGGTATCTTCACATACCTATCACCATGGTGATGAAATGTAGTATTTTTCTTTAGTTCAATCCAGTCAGCCCTCCCGCTTGTCTGACTCTGTTGCGCTCCCACCGCCACCATCGCTGTCGCTTTGGTCGCGTAGGTCTGACCAAAGCCATCACTAATAGTAATATCACAAGTAAACTGTGATTGGTTTATTTACTTATTTACAATGGCGGCGAAATCAAAAGGCTGATTACGTTGATAAGATAACAGTTTGAATGCAAATATATATTTCTAAGATTAAAATAACAAGCAATTGTTATCCAATTGTGATTGCTAATGGTTACATTAAGCTATAATGGTATCCGTAATTGACTCACTGGTATCTGATTTATCTGGGAGATGAAAGTAAGGTAGGAACTGTTTTGACTGATGCAAATCAGAAATAGACATAACTATAATCTCCAAAGCATAGTAGATTTCCTCTCAGATCTCCAGATGCTCAAATCATTTGATATGTCTTCTTCTTGTCGTGTCACTGATTCTTTCTTGCTCATACTGTATTAGGTCAGTGACCAAGTTGAGGTATGGTGGCCCTGAAAAGTGCCTATGACCGTCGATGAAAGAATCAGTGTAGTGAAGTTATAAAATTAAGTAAAATTGGCACACATTGCAGTAGATAGGTGCCTACTTAGCTAGCTAGCGCTTAGCACTCTATCTATACGTAATAAAAATATTCCGGACATATCACACACGGTCAACTGATCCCAAACTAGGCATAGCCTGTACTATGGGAACCAGAGACTGATATACATAATAGATATATATTTAACACCCAGACACAGAACAAACATCTGTGTTAGTCACAAATGTTTGTCCAGTGCGGGAATCGAACCCGCGACCTCTAGCGCAGAAGGCAGAGTTACTACCAACTGAGCTATGATGCCAGTCACACATTGCAGTAGATAGGTGCCTACTTAGCTAGCTAGCACTTAGCACTCTATCTATACGTAATAGGTGTCAAGTCCTTCATCTAGAATATATAATCTACTAAATGTATTCTTCCCGATGTCTTTTTACAACGTTTTCAGCACGTGTGTATATTGGGCAAAGCAAAACACAAAGAGGTAGAACAAAAAATATAAATTAACGCGTAAATTTTTTTAGTACCTACCATCAAGTAATAAAACATTTAAAAAATAACGTTTTTTATAAGGAAATTATGGTCATTTCATAGTGATTTGGGCCATTTTCGAGTTTTGATAAACAACTAAAAAACTAGACAGGTGAGATTGTGGTCAAAAGTTAGGCTATTTGGTATATAAAGATGATACGCAGATGTATTCAATATGAAGTTTTATAATTTTTCTCTTTTGTGTATTCGTTTTCTTTCTTAATTTGTATTTTATTATTTTATGTTTTGATTGTGTAACTTTTCCTTGCTTTTATCTCACAACAACGTTTTGGCCCATAGCTGTAAGTTTTGTGAGCATGTTTTGTATTATATAAATAAAAAAAAATAAAAAAAATCTTAGCTGTTCATTCACGGGCAGGTTGACCCTCCACACTTTTGGAAAGTGCTCTATTTTCACGAAATTGTAGCTTCGCCTAGCATATGATATTTTGGTCAAGTTGTTTGTGTTTTATTTAGCCACAATAATTGATTGTCACATGACACGTAAACAAGGGCGCGCGTTTGTGAATCGAAGAAGTCTATTCCGCTTGGGTCCAACGCAGACATAAATGGTAGCATAAGAAATGTATGTTATTTTTTATGATACGCTGAGGCAAACAGTCTTACGGGCCTACTGATGGTAAGCGGTTACCGTCGCCTATTGACATCTGCAATACCGGATGTATTGCTCATGCGTTGCCGGCCCTGTAGGAATCTTCATAATTGCGATTATCTTAACTAAATAATTTTGAGCTAAGCCAACTCATCATCATGATGATGATATCGTCATCATTTCAGTCGCAGGACGACTACTGCAAAGAGGTTCATAAATCGTCATAAATTGTCATAGGTCATCATCACATCTAGTGTCTAACTCCGATGATGGTTTTTAGGCTACATTGCATTGATAAGTTGTTGAGACAGTTAATTATTCCTATACCAACCCAAATTTCTGTACAGTAAAGCTGAAAATGGCACAAAGTTGATAGAGCAGAATTTTTGAGTGTTTGCTTTGTGTTTTGTACTATGATTTTGAAGATTACCTATGAAATAAATACATCTTAGTACAGGTGGCTGTACCTGCCTCCCTAAATGCTAAATCTGTTTCAGTAATTACAAGTCTACGCAGAACATGCCATCCACAGAGCAGTAACACGAGAAGGTGTCCGAAGATGTGATGGTTCTCACGCCCCAGAGCGCCGGGTAATCGAACACTTAGCAATATCATCTATCACTTTCGTTTCAGAATCACCTTATTAGTGGTCACTAAATATAGGGTGATTAGCCAGGGGCTCACGTCAAATGTCAACTTTTTTTTTGTTGGCGGCCTGTGTTACGAATAAGTTTTAATTGCCACGTTTAAGATTGTGTCTCCAATATTTTGGCCTCATACACGAGCTCAAAGTCGCGCGATGGGCTATAGAATGACTAGAATGATCTGTCCTCGGAGTTTCAGTACGTGATAAAATCCAGAATGAGGAAATCCGTAGAAGAACTAGGTCATAGCATGTTGAAGTGGCAGTGGGCAAGCCATATAGCTCGCAGAACCGACGACTGTTGGAGAATAAATAAATTTGTTTATAACAACTATATTAACTACAAACAGCGAACCACCGGTCTGCGTTCAAACACCGCGTCACCCGGTCATCATCATCAGCCTGATAATTTCCACTGCTGAACATAGGCCTCCACCAAAGAGTGCCATGACAATCGGTCTTGAGCCTTCTCCATCCACCGACATCACGCAACCTTCAGAATGTCGTCGGTCCATCTGGTGAGGGGCCTTCCAACACAACGTCGTCCGGTTTGTGGTCGCCATTCGAGAAACTTTATTCCCTAACGATTGTCGGTTCTGCGAGCTACAAACTGCTTAGGAATAACCTTATTTAAACTGTCATTACACGAAGGAATATCATTGTGAATTAAAACAAATTTTTATGAGCTTGGTTATTAGATAATTACATACTTGGCGTTGTTTGTGCCTAGTAGTCGATTATCTGAGACCACTCATTGAAACAATATAAAATTCTGAAAACCATTGTTGTAGTACCTACCACCTATTTATACAAACTAAATTTTATGAGACTCAGAACGAGACCTACTTGTGTTTGATGTACGAACGTAAATAACCACTTTCCAGAACAATTTTAATATGGTTTATTAAAATCTGGAAAACACTAAGTTTTCTGTCTAGAAAATTTAAAGGGCTTGAAGGCAGGTTCCATTGTCTTTAACTCCGGGCGGTCGTTGTTCACTGTTTATTCATAGAAAGATAATCCATATGAAATAGTATTACGTAATAAAAAACAATCACTGAACTCCCAAATTTCATCCAAATCCGTTTGGCTGTTTGGTCGTGATTGAACCACAAACATCCAAACATCCTCACAAAATAGTAATAGTACTTAATAGTAGGAAGTAGTATTACCTATACTTAGATAAAAATTGCTGTAAAAATATGTAGATATGTGATGGAAACATTAGTATTTTTCCTTCTTCATAAATTGCTTTAAAGCTTCTTGCTTTGCTTCAAACTTAAATAACGAACAGTTTCTGTCTTAGAATGTACAGTAGGTACCGTTGTCTAAGTAAGATCTAACTCAGTATCGTATGGGCAGGTTCTATTGTCCGCGGCCCGGGGCGGTGGTCATCTTTGTGCATTGTGTTCTAGGAAAACCTGAGATATGATTTTAAATATTATTTTACGATACCCTTCACGTTGTAAGTTGATGACAATGAACGTTCTCTGGATTCTGAACGGAATTTATGGAAGCATGTTGATAAAGCTGAAATAAATAAGGTATTTGAATTCGAGGGTGATAATAAAAATAATATAAAAAACAGGCTTACGTTTTATTTAACGGGTTCCGTAAGTAGTACCTATATTATCCCAAATGAAACAATCATTTAACAAACAAAAAGAAAAAATGTTAGCAAATAAAGACAATATTTTTTATCAAATTAGCAGTTTTTGGTAGGTATTTTAAAAATATTTAATAAATTAACTTATATACACATAAACATAATTAAAACTAATAATCAAACGTAGTTCGACATCAAGCGTGCCACCTAAAACAGTTGAGGAAATAAGTTTGAGCAGATTTGACCCCAGAATAGCTGAATTTTGTATTTGGTTTTTTTCAATGAAAGTTTCTTATTTCCATAAGTTGTAGGACAAACTTTATTGCTAATTGGGTGTAGGTAGACTAAGCCCCTTTGGGGATAGTATAAGTATTATGTGTCACCTTGTATAAAGAAACTCGGACTATAAAGACATACATATAAAATAAATAAATATTCCGGACATATCACACAAGGTGAACTGATCCCAAACTGGGCATAGCCTGTAGTATGGGTACCAGAGACTGATATACAAAATACATATATATTTATATATATGTATAACATACTTAAATATGTTTTAGGAGGAGGTAGGGCACAGCGAGATTTTCTCGTTCTGAATTGGAGCAGCCCGCCTGGGGAGGTACCTCCGCCTTACAGAAGATCGCAGCCAAATAACATTATTTGTTTCAAATAGTGTTGTGTTCCTGCGATGAGTAAGGTTGCCAGAGCTCTTTAGGGGGGGAGGGAGTTCGGGGTCGGCAACGCGTGCGTGATGCCTCTGGTATTGCAAGCGCTCATAGGCTACAGTAACCGCTTACCACCAGGTGGGCTGTATGCTTGTTTGCCACCTCAGTGGTATAAAAAAAAAAAAAAAAAAAAATGTTAGTTACCTCTTGACGACTAAACGGCTGAACCGATTTTATATGGCGACAGCTTAAGCCTTGAGGAAGGACATACGCCAATTTGTACCCTGGCTTCGCGCGAGGGACGCCCCGCCTGCAGTAACAAGTTTCTAATAAAATTTATAGCGCATTCTTATTATTGAAAACTGGCCTCATAGCTAAATTGATAGTTACTCTGCCTTCTGCGCTAGAGGTCGCAGGTTCGATTCCCGCACTGGACAAACATTTGTGAGCAACACAGATGTTTGTTCTGTGTCTGGGTGTTAAATATATATCTATTATGTTTATCAGTCTCTGCTGGTACCCATAGCACAGGCTATGCCTAGTTTGGGATCAGTTGACTGTGTGTCCGGAATATTTAATTTTAATTTAATTTAATAAAAAAGTTCTGTGTCAAATTCCATCACTTATTAAAATCCAGAAGCGTGAAGTTTTTTCTATACAATTAATTAATGACAGTGTATTCAAATTATTTTACGGCGCGGCGACGAGTCAAGTCCGAGGTGTGAACGGTATAGGATACTAAAACAATTTATTTTTAGACTTTTGTTTGGTAATAAAGTCAATATAAGAAAAAGCCGTATTGGTCTGGTGGGAAGTACCCCGACTATCGATCCAAAGGTTGTGGGATCAAACACGGCCGTGCACAAATTAAATTTTCTTTACGAAAAACTAGAGCGAGTAAGTATTCTTATAAGCGGCGATGCGATTGCAACCTGCCACGTATTGAATACACACTACGCAGAAAGTGGGCATGTACCAAAATGTTTGATTGCTCACAATTAGTTATTATCGAAGTAGACCCTTTTTTATACAGGGTTATTTTTAAAATGGACAAACCCTGAAAACATTTTTCAAGATCGAAAATAAAAATAATTAAGAAAAAATATATAATAAGTTGGGGTTTTGAGGTTTTGTGCATTTTAAGAATATCGCTGTTTAACTCTGCTAAGTTTAAAATAGCTGTATACAATTATGTTTTTCACCTTTGTATTTAGTTAAATAAATAGGACAATGTCAAAACTGTTTCTTTCATTTGTCTTGGCACTCAAAATACAAGCTTGCGCTTAGTTTAAATGTTAAGAGCCCATGATTTGCTGCGACTAATGACTGAAATAAACTATTTGTATTTGTAGTTCTATCCTTTTTTTATATAAAAAATCCATCGCTCATGTAATAGAAGGTAGCGTTTCTTTGTTAAATAATAATTGTCCACAAACATTCGTGATGGCAGGCCTCATAGCTCAGTTGGTAGTAAATCTGCCTTCTGCGCTAAAGTTCGCGGGTTCGATTCCCGCACTGGACAAACATTTGTATTATGAACACAGATGTTTGTTCTGTGTGTGGGTGTTAAATAAATATCTATTATGTATATCAGTCTCTGGTACCCATAGTACAGGCTATGCCTAGTTTGGGATCAATTGACCGTGTGTGATATGTCCGGAATATTTATTTATTTATTTGCATTCAATGTGTCAATTGCTTGAGTAATAGGTAGATATATAGTACAATAGTACGAGTACATCCACTACACCTGACCTCGGTGTCAACCCATTCATAAAAATGTTTGTAAGTAGTAAAAGAATACATAACTAAAGACTGTGACTAGACTGAAATAAATGAATGGGCTTCATTTATTATGCAATATTTATCAGTTACGAACTTCGGCCGCTTGTTCAAATATGTTCCTACCTTGAATCTTGTCACTTCATACACTTGAGGTCTTGTTTTTTCGACTTGTATAGGGAAGCCTCAGGGCACGAGCACTTCTCGCACTTTATTTCAAAATTAAATTAAATTCAAGTTTGGCGTCTTCAAGAATCACATAGTATTTGACGTCAATATTTTTGGAATTAAATGTTTTAATTATCTGCTAGGATAGGTTGAATGGGAAAAATAAAAGGGGGTTTTTGTTTTTTCGGGGGCACCTTTTCAAACTCTTCTCTTTTCAAGAACCTTCGTCGAACTTCAAGGATTATTTAAAATAAAGACGTACAAGTGCGAGAACCTGAGGGTTCCGTACCATTGATCGTGGGTTTGAATCCCGGTCATGCACCAGTGGTCATGATCAGAAAATAAAAATTCTAAGTGTAGGAAGTTGACAAACTTATATTTGCGGTCGCTCACGTAGTCATTGTATGACATTGACCGCAAATATACCTTTGTTTCCTAAAAAACTTCGACATTCCTCAATTTTAGACTTTTCCCTTTAATTGTGTTACAAAAGCTCCTAGCATTCCAAATTTCAGAATTGTGAGGTAACTGGAAGTACCCTAGAGGTTTTTAATTTTAGCCATATCCATACAAAAATTATACATTCATTGCCATATCTTTTTAATTATTAAGCTAGAGCTTTGATTTTTATACGGCACCATAAGCCTATAGACCTTAATAGGTGGTATAAATTTCAAGTTGATACCTCAAGCCGTTGTTGAGAAAAAGGGTCTTGACAGACGGACAGACAGACAGACAGGCGGATAACAAAGTGATCCTATAAGGGTTCCGTTTTTCCAAATGAGGTACGGAACCCTAAAAAATATCTAAATTGGTGCTAATTGCTCGAGCTTTGCGCTTAACAACACATTTAGCGATTCATTTTTATTTATATAGAAAATAGCCCCCAGTAGGGATATCTGAAAATATATAAAAATGTACATACATACATTAAGACTAGATGCGGCACAATGACAAAACATGCAAATCGTATTCGACCGAAATAGCACATCTTCACAAAGGAAAGGAGAATTTAGTCGAATTAACGAGACATGGGAACCTTTGTGACGCCATCGACACTATTCATATTTTAGGAAAGCACAAACACAACATAAAATTACATTAAATGCGGTTCATGTGTTAGGTAATATGACCAACAATAATTTCAAGAATTTATTTTGTAACATACAAATTTTGCAAAGGAGAAGTTTGTAATAATAGGTTTTGATCGTAAAACTAAGAAAATCTGTAGGTTTTATTTAATAAAAGAACAAGGCATCAACGTGCGATCAACGCACAGCCCAAACCGTTGAAGCTATAAAGCTGAAATTTGGACAGTACCTGCCTTATATGCCAAACACATCCACTAAGGAAAGACTTTCAAAATATCAACTCCTAAGAGGGTGAAAAGGGGTTAAAACGTTTGTATGAAAAATCGTATTCCTTGAACTAACATTTTTGAAACTAACTAAAAATAATGAATGATAGCAATAAAGAAACACTGTATTTTTAGATTTTCAAAACTACCCCTTAAAAGGGTGTAATGAGATGTTAAAGTTTGTATCGGAGAATCTTAACGCTTGGAGAGATTAATTTGGAACTTGGTACAAATATTGATAAAGTAACTTATAAAAATATACGTGCAAATTGTGGAATGAGTTTCCTTCCGAGGTTTTCCCGCTAGCCTACAAGACCTAGCTAGAAAAATACAAAAATATTTCTCCAGGGCCGGCAACGCATTAGCAATGCTCCAGGTGTTGCAGATGTCAATAGGCGACGGTAACCGCTTACCATCAGGTGGGCCGTAAGCCTGTTTGCCTCCGTATAACATAAAAAAGTCAAATAAATAAATACGGACTTTAGGGTTTTTCTAAACTGCCCCTTTTTATGAAGATACCACGCGAGCAAAGCCGCGGGCGTATGCTAGTTATATAATACATAAATACAAATTATATTATTTTTCCAATACAGTGGTTTAATATGTTTACGGCACACCTGTTGGTTAGTGGTTAGCGTAGCCTATGAACCCTTCCCTTAAAGAGCTCTGGCAACCCTTCTCACTGCAGGAACACACGCAACAATATTTGAAACAAATAATGTTATATTGAGCTGGCTCTTATTTGGCCCAGCGCATTAGCATTGCCATCCAGCGTGGCAATTCCGCCAGCGTCTTGGGGACGCTTCCGACTGGTAGTGATCTGGATCAGTTGAGCTATCTATAGATCGTTTGTAACGGTCTTTAGATGGCTCAACTGTTTCTTATGTATTTTGTTAATATTAACTTGTATTAGTTTTAAGTTTCTTTCTGTAAATAAAGTCCTCCAGGCAGTGGTACCTCTCCAGGCGTGCTGCTCCAATTTAGAGCGAAAAAATCAGGCTGTGGCTAACCATCTGAAATTATTAAAAATAGTGAAATAACAAATCAACGTTGAAGAACTATGTTAGAAGAACCATAACTTATACCTATCTAAGTTTTCGTATACAGCTAAGCAAGCAATTCAAGTATACTTATTACATGTTGTCTCCCATTTTTTCGGACTGCGCCACTTTATTAATACATTTAATACGATCGATAGAATCAATCATGCAGTTTTTCGGAATGTATAGGTAAACGACACGAGGCATAGTAAACTAGATGAAGAAACGCCGGTTGTGCCATAGTCCATACCGAGACGCGACAGTGCCCGCACGCGCTTCGCCTCTCGAACCAAAAGCACGCGGTACGGTAACCGGTGAAACGTTGCGGACCGAAGTGTTACAACCCTTTTTCAAAACATTTTTAAATCGCCAGTTTGAAATAGGAACAGTTTTACTGGGCTGCTTTGATTTTTTTTAAAACCGATATATTTTTATAATTTCTAAAGGAACACTTTTTGTGAATGAGTGAATGAACTTATACCTCTATGAGACTCAGTTTCAGGTTGGTAGTAAAACTTGCAACATTATTTTGTTTATCAATGACCGTTAAAATAGAACATAACAACTAACATACATTAAATAAAACCACGCTGAATGAGTAGGTACCTATGAATTTTTTTTATATGCATACATACATACATAGGTACATAAAATCACGCATTTCCTAGAGGGGAAGGCAGAGACCACGGCTTTCCACTTGCTACGATCCTGACATACCTCTTTTGCTTCATTCACTCTCATCACATTCCTCATACACGCTCGTCGGTTTAGGGTACTTTATAAGTGCAGTTCTAGTATAAAATAACTGTATTAGGAGAATTATTTTAACAGATTCGATACGTATATCAATGAAGTTGTGATTGCCAGGATTGCGCAAAGTTCAAGTGAACCGTAACCCTTCAGTGCTACATTGTTAAAAGTACACAAATAATTTTGAACGACCTCATAAAAAAAATGTATTGCTTTACAATTGTTTATTGAACATTGCTGATAGAAAATTATAAGTATTGATAGTAGAACATAATGGCTGAAAACATTTTTTATGAAGTAATTTGCAGCACAATACTAATTTCAAACCACCAGTGGTCTGAGCACGAATAATTTACTATAACGTTACGCTTACGATTCAATTACTCATCATGAGCATCATCAGCCTGTAGTAGTTCACTGTTGGACATAGGCCTCTCCCAAAGAGTTCCACGACGAACGGTCTTTAGCCTTTTCCATCCAATAACTACTAGTCTAATAACTTTCGCAATGTCATCGGTCCATCGGCTGGAGGGCCTACCAACACTGCGTTGCTGGGTTCGCGGTCGCCATTCGAGAACCTTTAGTGCTGTGAACAAGCTATAGGTATGTCCTGCCCACTGCCACTTCAACTTGCTATTCTGAGAGCTATGTCGGTGACCTTGGGTTTTCTACGGATTTCCCTATTTTGGATTTTATCACGCATTGAAACTCTGAGCATATCACTCTCTTTAGCCCGTTGCGTGACTTTAGCTTTTGTATGAGGCCCATAGTTAGCGACCAAGTCACAGTGCCATATGACATCACTGGAAGCACGCACTGATTGTACCACTAATTACTTTTACCATGTACTGTATTTACAATTAGAAACTTCAGTATTTTTACGGTAGAGCATAAGGAAATTGTGTAAATAATTTATATTTAACATATTTATTGAATAAATATTATTATACAACGTGGTACCTACGCTGATGCTTATACCATACCGAAAGGGGCTTATTCTATCAGCGAAATGAAACAATAGTAACGGAAAAAAACAACATATTTTTTTCAAATTTTATTCTGAACTTTTTCAAAGTAGCTGTTTTTAGTATTTTAGAAGTAATTAAACATAAGCGAAGTTTGAAATTCAGATTACTAGGTGCCGAAAACTAAAGTTTGAACTGGTTTGACCCCAAAACAGCTGATTTTTTCATAGAATTTTTCAATGACAAAATATGTCGAAAAGTTGTATACCTACACAAACTTTATCCCCTATCGGATGAAGACTGAACCCCATTCAAGATAGCACACATATGAACCACTTCGTATACATCGCGTATCATCATCATCATTTCAGCCGTACGACGTCCACTGCTGAACATGGCCTCCCCCACTGACAGAGCAAATTCCTTATCATGTGGGGGGGATTCGCCCATACTCAGCACGCTGGGCATGCGGGTTGGCGAGCGCAGTTAGAGCTATAGTTGTTAAAATGAGGGACGCTGCTGCCCATACCCTAGCTTTTTTTCCCTTAGTCGCCTCTTACGACATCCGCGGATAGGTAGATATGGAGGGGCCTATTCTTCAGCCGGGGTCACCACGGCTATATATCGTATAATACAATCAATGTATGCACCAACTAGTTTCTTATTAATTGAAATACATCAGCAGTCATTATCACATTAACCATCAATAAACAAAATTAAGTGTCTCGAATAAAACGATCAATAATCTTAAGCTTCTAAATTGGATATCAGATGCTAATTTAACAGATAAAGCTACCAGTGGAAAACACGCCAATTACTGATAGATAGCCTGATAACTTCATCTGCGCTGTGACCGTTAAATTAAACCGGTTCGGATCGACTGGTCCGTTTTTGAGCGTGACGTATTTTGTGCAATAGGTTCCGTATCCGTATATTTTTCGTGGTTTTTGTTTTGAGCTAAAGGAGCCATTTCATTCTGGGCCTGGTCCATGTACACTACATAGAAAAATTAGGAAAAAATAGGAGATTACAAGAAAAATACAATTTCATTAATTTGAAGACAAATGCGATGGTACAAGAATAGTTCTTCTGGTAAGTTTTTTACTATGTGAACACTATTTGAAGGCCGCCATGTTGGTTTATAATTGGCGTTTGACATTACATTGACATGTTTTTCATGTCATGTGGTTTGATTTGATATTTTTGTGTTGTCAGATAAATGTAGGTTGTCAAAATGCCATTTGTCCAAAATCATTAAAACCCTAAAGTCTAACGCTGAAGGTCACGATGGAATTACCCTCAATATGCTTTTGCTGACGCTTCCACTTTCCTTGGAAACCATAACATCAATCGTTAACCGATCAATCACCACTTCAACCTTTCCAGATGTTTGTAAAATAGCCATTGTCCGCCCATTACCTAAAGTAAATGACCCATCTACTTATAAGGAACTAAGACCGATTAGTATATTGCCGTGCATTTCGAAAATTATCGAAAAGGTTGTCTGCAATCAGTTAACTGAATTTATAGAAAAGCATAACATCCTGCCTGATGCTCAATCTGGCTTCAGAAAGCGCCGAAGTACGGCCACGGCTCTCTTAGATGTCACAGATAATATACTAGCAGCCCAAGACAAGGGTATGTGTACTTTGTTGGTGCTGCTTGATTTTTCCAGAGCCTTTGATGCAATTAATACTTCATTGCTGGTGTCAAAGCTTAGTTATTACGGTTTCGATCCTAACACTTTGAGATGGTTTGATAGCTACTTAAAAGATCGATACCAATATGTCGAACTAAAGAATAATGATGGAATTTCGGTCAGCTCGCAACTATCTCCACTGAAACGAGGTGTGCCGCAGGGTTCTATCCTTGGCCCAATCTTGTTCATCTTATATAGCGCCGACTTAAAGAATTCTATTGTAAATTGCAAATATCACATATACGCAGATGACGTTCAGGTGTACATTTCTTTTAGACCTTGTGATTTTACTAATGCTATCACTAAGATTAATGATGACCTAAGTAGGATTTCATCATGGTCAGATACGCACAACCTCGTACTCAACCCACAAAAGACAAAATACATGATCTTAGGGAGTAAACATCATGTAGGCTCTTTGTTTTCTGATTTGAGTGTGACACTTAAAGGCTTACCTATTGAGCGTGTTTTTGATGCGAGAAATTTAGGACTTGACATGGATGCGGGTTTGCGGTTCGAAAAACATGTTGCTGATTGTGTACGTAACTGTTTCTATAGGCTTAAAGTTCTGTATAAAATAAGACCGTATCTGAGCGAGGAAGTTCGTACACATCTGGTTGAATCGTTAGTTCTGTCGAAGTTAAACTACGCAGACACAGTGTATGGACCACGGCTGCTAGCTCGGACCCAACGCTTAATTCAACGTGTTCAGAATGCCTGCGCTCGATTTTGTTTTATTGTTCCACCTAGATGCCATATTACACCATTCCTGAACTTACACTGTAGTCTTAAAATGAAATCTCGACGCAAGCTTCACCTTGCTTGTCTCCTTTTTGGAGTAGTCAACTTTAAGACGCCTAAATATTTGTACGAAAAGTTGACTTGGATGACTGGCAGGCGTGGCTGTGCAAGTAGGCAATGTTCTACTCAACGTCACAGAACAGAGAGCTTCAGGGGTAGTTTTAGGTATGCAGCTTCTAAGTGCTGGAATAACATACCGCCGCCAATACGGAATGTCAATAGCATTTACAGTTTTAGAACAAAGCTTAAAAGATTTCTCATTGAAGCTCAAATACAGCATGGAAACATTAACGTCGACATTTCCCATATCTAGTAATTTCTTTAAACAAGATGCCTCATAGTAGTTATATTATCTGCTAATTAACTTAATTTGTTTAACTATTTTCACCATAGTGTCATATATATAATATACCTAATAATGAACGTAAACTTTTCACATAAGTAGGTCAGTATTTGCTTGTTGTGTGATTTTGCAACCTACCTAGGCACTTCATTCTGTTATACCTATGTTCATATATAACACGTGTTATGTTGCGTAGTTGTTGTTTGTTGTTTTTACGGTCACTGATAATCTACTTTAACCTCCTTGGTTTCAGCTGAAAATCAGCGTTGAGTGCTAACACACCCAACATTAATGCTGAGCTGAACACCTTTTTTAGCATTCGGACACATGAGTCGATATACCTAAACTTTTTAATATAATAATGTTATGTACCTAGGTATACCTAAACTATGTAATATTTTTTAAGTAATATTGTATGTCTAAATGTGTATACTTTTGTGCTCACCACCTAATCGGCCATGTAATCTCTTGCTAAAATAAACGATTATTCTATTCTATTCTATTCTATTCTATTTGTCGACAAAAGACGCACGTCGATCCGCCATATTTTTGTAGCGCTGTGTGTTGCTCTCTTTGTTGAAGAAAATCTTAATGTACCTAAGAACGAAGTCAATTTAAATAAAATAACCAATTAAATACGTTTACTTTATTGCTTAGCCATATTTTAGAGTAGTGTACACAGTGCAGGCCCAGGCTCCATATATTGATGAAACGTCTCTTTTTATGATACTATGTGTCCCGCGCTTACTGAGGATTTAACCATACCTGCTTATTTTATATCTTACTTGACAGCGACTGCACGCGCCTTCGCTCGCTTGTTACATGTAAAAAGTAGGCTCTACAATTGATTCTAGGTCGCTCTATCTATTACAAGTTTCACCGACATCGGTTTAGCAGTTTCGGCTTGATTGAACCACAAACATCCAAACATCCTCACAAACTTTTGCATTTATAATACTTAGTAGGATAGGATTCACTAGTACTCGTGACATGAGATATAATATGCATGAAAGAAACCTTTATGAGGCGTACTTTAGTCCTTCACTAAACTGATTCTTTTACCAACGGTCATACGCCCTGTTCAGGGCCACCATACTTCAACATGGTTTCTGACCTAATACAGGATGACCAAGGAAGAATCACTGACACGACAAGCATTATTATTTAGGATACTTATAGTGTTTGAACCCTAAAAGTATTTGATATCTATCGTAACAACGATGACCACAAATTTTTATTTAATAAAATTATAAGGTAACTTATTATTATTATTCATTCTATTAAAATATTTTTTTTTGCGTGTTTACATTGGTTACATTTAAGAGTTTATTGGCCTTCTCTTCTATTCTTCAGCCGGGGCTACCACGGCCTAGCATTTTATAGTTTTGTATTATTCCAAAAAAAAACGGAAACTTGCTGAACGGCACTACATTCTAATTTACAACTTTGCGGTTTGAAATCCTACTAATATTATAAATGCGAAAGTTTGTGAGGATATTTGGATGTTTGTATGTTTGGATGTTTGTTATTCAATCACGCCGTAACGGCTCAACCGATTTAGTTGAAACATGGAATATAAAGAGTTTGTTACCTAGAATAGCATATAGGTATGCTACTTTTTATGTAGGTACCACGCGAGCGGAAGCTAGTATTTTATAAAGCAATCAAGCAAAAAGGGCCTGCAGGCGAGTGTCGGCTGAACGATATTAATTTTGATATAATAAATAAAAATAAATTATTGTAGAGATTATCAAACAGCAACAAAAACACTACAAAGTACCTTACCCACTTGCATGTACCTACATGTCAACGTGCTTATAACTTGCCCGCATAAATTACAATGTTAATGAATGAATCCGATTAACTACACTGTTTTAAATCTAATCGATATCTGTCAATCTGTGTCTTTATTCTAAGCTTTAAATTAGCTGTTGGGCGAAAAATGTCTAATTCTGTCCATCTTGTTTACATTACACTGCCGGTAAAGGAAATTAACATTTCATTGTAACCGATAAGCCTAGCTTCAGCGCACAGCTCCAATCATCCTTCAAATCAGTTGTTTTTGATAGTCTTGGTAAGGATGGCCTTTTTTAAATATATCTCCTCATCATCATCAACAACCTGTAGAAGTCCAATGCTGGAAATAGGACATAGGCCTCCCCCAAAGAGTTCCACGACGAACGGTCTTGAGCCTTTTCCATCCACCGACTTCCCGCAACCTTTACAATGTCATCGGTCCATCGGGTGGGGGGCCTTCCAACACTGCGTCGCCCGGTTCGTGGTCGCCATTCGTGAACCTTTACTCCCGAACGGTTATCGGTTCTGCGAGCTATATGGCCTGCCCACTGCCACTTCAACTTGCTAATTCTGAGAGCTATGTCGGTGCCCTTGGTTCTTCTACGGATTATATCTATATCTGTAAGTATATCTATTTTAGAACTTTGACACATTTACAGGAAGTTGAGATGCCTGAAACCCAGCATCTGCCACATACTCTCAGCTTAGTCGGCCTTTTCCACACAACAAAACACTGTTGAATACGTGTGGAGTTGCGAATTTCCTCACGATGTACTTCTTACACTCCATGGGCCGACGACATTGGAAAGGTTGCGAGGATTCGATGGATGGAGAAGGCTTGAGACCGTTGGTCGTGGCACTCTTTACCACTTATGTTTAGCAGTGGACTTCATCAGGCTAACGATGATGATGATGTTTATCAACTTACCTAGGTATTATAAAATGTTTTATGATACAGCTTCTGTATCAGATCAAATAAATTTATTTACTACTTACAACATCCTAATGACACACCTACGTACACGTCTTTTCATGCAGCCAATAGCACAGCCTAGAAAATAAACAGCTGTTACACTGTTATAAAAATAACAAAGGGCTAGCGAAAGAGCAAGATATTCATTCTTGCTCGCTTATTGTAATTAGATTATAATTATTTTACGTGCTTGTGTTTACACAAGCACACTAGGGAAGCGCAGACAAGCGGATTAGCGGTAAAGATATTGATTAGCTAAATAGTTGAATGAAAGCTACCTTCATTTACTATTATATAGGTACGGATTCTTTGATAAGGCGACGCGCGAGGCGTTGTTTAAAGCCGTACAGTGTGATTTCCTGATTTGAGTCATATATATAAGAAGAAAAGGTTGAGTTTCAGTTGTTTAGCAAATCGGTTGCTTCACCGCTACTTTCCTACAAAATGAACCTGTTATCCTTCCTTAAGCTACGCCATTAGCATTCCAGCATGCATACGTCCTGCGTGTCATTATTTAGGGCTGCACCGATAAGCTATCGATACTTTAACGGGCTTGATCGTGTGATTTTTATACTGGACTCGATGTAGGTCGGGCTTGAGTTACGATGTGCCGATAGGGCTGCACTCAATTTTAAATCGAAAGTGTTTTTGTTTGCATCCGTCATTTTGTAAGTTTGTTGTGGACTAGGTAGAGATTACATGCTTCGCGAATGATTTGCTAATGAGGAGGCCTATTCGAATCTCGGCGCTCATTGTGTGAAATAATTCGATTAGCTCTTTAGGGGGGACGGGGTTCGGGGTCGGCATCGCGTGCGTGATGCCTCTGGCATTGCAAGCGCTCATAGGCTACGGTAACCGCTTACCAACAGGTAGGCCGAATGCTTGTTTGCCATCTCGGTTATATATAAAAAAAAAAGGTTTTGATTCGAGATATGGATCCATGATGTCCTATTGCCATTGAAATGCATGCGTATCAGTACTATTTTAAACGAATTTGAACCTTAAATATTTGAGACTGTCAACTTACGTCACCGCTTAAATAATATCGCAATGTTAATGGGACGGGACAAAGCTTTGAAAGTTGTTCAATCGTATTTGTCATTTAGGTACACCGCCAATACTTATAGCATGATGTAGCATGTGGGAATTGGGACTGCCTACCTTTTAATGAAATGTCCTGCTCTGGGTTTTAGACGTGACAAAATTGTTACTCAAGCGTTAAATAAAAACGCTAATTCTGACTCGTTTTCTTCATCATCATCATCATCATCATCATCAACCTGTAGAAGTCCACTGCTGGACATAGGCCTCCCTCAAAGAGTTCCATGATGAACGGTCTTGAGCCTTCTCCATCCACTGACTTCCCGCAACCTTCACAATGTCGTCGGTCCATCGGGTGGGGGGCCTTCCAACACTGCGTCGCCCGGTTCGTGATCGCCATCCGAGAACCTTTACTCCCAACGGTTGTCGGTTCTGCGAGCTATATGGCCTGCCCACTGCCACTTCAACTTGCTAATTCGGAGAGCTATGTCGGTTCTTCTACGGATTTCCTCATTTCGGATCTTATCACGTAGTGAAACTCCGAGCATAGCTCTCTCCATAGCCCGTTGCGCGACTTTGACTTTATTGCTCGTTTTCTTAGTAAGGGAAATTTCGTTCTTAGTAGGTACAGGGAATTTTGTGGGAAAATTTAAAAGAATCTAAGTCAGCAATCGTGATGAAAACAATGTCAATGAGAGGGAGTGAAAAAAAGAATGCCAGGGACCTCAACCTCCTCTTGGATAAATCGATGGAAAATGGTGAAAAAACAATCACTTAAATCACAACTAACATGCCGCTTTGACGCAACCTATCGCAGGTTATTATCGCTTATCGGGGCATCGTTACTGTGACCCACATGCAATGTGCATTACTATTAGATTTTTTTTAAAATATTAACTGTTTGGAAAAGCGGTAACCGTCACGATGGCCTTAACATTGGCAGATTTTCAGCGAAAATACAAAAAAAAATATTGGATTATCGGATACTTATACAAGATGATTTATAATTATTAAGTATGATATCCTGAAAAAGATAGCTTTGAAAATAAAATAGCGTTGTATCTCAAAAAACTTATGGACTAGAAAAAAAATTAATCGTTTTTAATTATGACCCACTTAATGTATTTATACACCTTTTTTAACTAAACTTTGGCCACTATATCTTACCACCCCCTTTGTCCGATTTAACTCATATTCTTATCAGTCAATCTTGATAGTACAACCTGTTAATCTGCATAGTAACATACGAAAATAGAACGCTCCGCGCCGTTGTTTGAGTGTTCTTCACTCGCTTCGCACATTCGATCAAATATACAAAAACTAATAATAGAACTCATGTGTTTGCCTTTACGTTTAAAGATTCAATTAAGACCAATTAAATAGCTAACATTTATAGCAGCATACTTTAGTAACAGCTATGTCTAAGTAATTATTATCTCATGGGGCGACATTGAACTAAATAAATGCGGTTTCAAGTTTAAAATACTAACAAGACCAGTACTTTAATAAGAGTTAGCACCAATTAATAAGAGCCAATATTTAAGGATGGATGGATTCTAATTTCTGTCGCATTTTGCTTTTAACCTTTAGTAAAATGCGATAAAATGATGATACCAAGATAGATAGATAGATAGATTTTTATGTTTGTATAATAATATGAGCCTACCGTCTACTGAATAAAGTTAATTTTGAGATGGAATTTTAGGTAAATGAGCTATACATATAACACGCCCTCATATTGTGTCAAACTCAAAATTGATTTTATTCAGACGTTGGAATAATTTTGAAACGATCTTTAGATGAAATATCGCACGCTGTTTGAAGGCGACTTAAATTAGCCGTCTAAAAGCAACCTTACCCCAACAGATAAGCCTCAACTGATTTGAAAATTATGGTCACTATTCAAATTATATACAAACGTCAATTTCATTACCCAATAAAATCACTTTTTGAACTCATCTTGTGTGGTCAATGATGACTTGACCTTCCTTCTACCTTTAAGAAAAATCTGCCTTGACTTCCTAAATATACGATCTAAATTCGTGCTTGTAATACTAATGTAAAAGCATTTACCTCTGCAATACTGTCAAATGGTTGTCATAGTAATTGGCCAATCATCAGTAGAAATGTGGTTTGAAAAAAAACCGCAAATTGCTTTTTAAATGAACATATAAAACCAAGTAACGTTACAGAAGTACAGTAGGTATTTACCAAATGTTCAAATATATATTTTTTTTTTTAACGCCGCTTTAAATAATTATAACATGTGCTCCGGAATATGTGTAGTAAGCCACTCTTGGCTTTTGACGAGACGTTCGTCAACTCACAACCAAATATCGCACCACATGGTGTGAGTTGACGAAACCGCAAATATAATGTCTCAACATGAACCCCGTTGAGGAAATACAATATTTGCTAGTCCAATTATTAATTTATAGGTATCATATAGCATAAAGTACTAGATTGGGTACACAATTAAATGATATATATTTTTTTAAATATTCTGTATATAAAATCATTCAATATGTCATTTTTTGTACGATTCGCATTAATTGGACATCTTACTAGCTTTAATTATTATGCAATATTTAATGAGAACACCACATCGTATCCCGTCCCATTCTTCCAGTCTTGCATATCTTGATTGTCAAGATTTCACCTGCCACTTTTTCATTCCAAACTTTTGGTCTGACTCTCTACTGAACTGCGTATAAAGAAGAAATCCTACTGACCTAGTTACGAGTCTTTTAGTAATTCAATTACATGTATAAATTCGTGGGAAAGTTGGCTTTTTACAAATATCAAACCTTGTTTACAAATGAAGTACCTTTATGTACACATCAGCTATGTTTATGTTTTTGATATAGGTTATAATAAATTGGTTCTTCTCGGTAGAACCAATTTATTTTATGTGTAGGTATTAGTGCATCACCATAAAGAAAAAGTTTAAGACCCGACTATGAAAAAAAATAACATTTAACCGTATCAGGGGTATAAGTTAGAAATTGAAAACTCGTAGAAAAGACGCCAATTTTATTTATTGAATGTTCCTTTTAGAATATGTACTTGGAGATTGACCAATCTAAGCTCTTGTGTCCTAATAAAACAGTTACAAACGCATTGTTTTGTGACTACATATTTGTAAAAGGTTTAGCTCCAGACAAATCACTTCTATGTATGTATATAGCGATGGCGCTAGGTATAAACGTCCAAAAAATGTACGGAATTGTAATATTTGTCTTTTTCTACTAGCGGCATCAATCATACCGATCCTACTATCATAACCTGTATTATAAATGCGAAAGGTTGTGAGGATGTTTGGATGTTTGTGGTTCAATCACGCCGTAACCGATCAACCGATTTCGATGAAACTTGGAATAGATAGAGTGCGATACCTAGTTCTATGTATGTATAGATTATAGGATATTTTTTATCTAGGTACCTACCATGCGAGCGAAGCCGCGGGCGTTAGCTGGTTGTATATATAACCTGAATAAATACATTTTCCCACAAGGCCCTTCATTTCACATACGATACAAGTACGTTACATTACATTCGGTAATATTTGCCGGCGTGCATCATACTCTATCTGTTAGCCATTACGAAATCGCGTCTGTTCTACGCTGCCACAGCTGTGCTTATACAGCTAGATTAATCTTTAGGAGATATAATTTTTTTTGTAAATATTTTACGGAGGCAAACAGGCTAACGGCCCTCACTCATTTTCACTCGTGAGCGTGAAAACTAAAACGTGAAACAATTTGTATGGACAAAAGGTTTGCCGTAATGGTCCGCTGGAGAAATTGTTTCGTAAGGTGTACTGTATAACACATAACTAGATTTATCAGAACAAAGAGTCCAGTTTCTTTGTACTGGACACTAAAGATTAATACCTACTATTATTAAACTAGTTTTCTATCGATGCGAAAACATTTATATAATGAGTTAGTAGGTAAACTTCAGTAAACCTCATGAGAATGCGCGTACACAGGTCCGTAAAGCACTGTGTTACCATGTGCATGGAGTTTCCCCAGCTATTTTGAGTTAGACTGTGGCACTGGGTACATATTTTTCTAACAATCTATTTGTTTATGAGATGGGTAACACTGAGATAACCCAATTACAGCTTATCGCGCGCAATGAATTGTATTAGAATATTTTCTTGGTGGTCGTTACGACAGAGTGGACGAGTCTACTTATTAGTCATAGTTGTATTCATAAAGGCCATTTGCTTGCTTGTTTGTTTGCTTTTCGTATCAGTGATTCTTTCATCTTTATTAGGTCAGTAAGTATTGAGGTAAGGTGACCCTGAAAAGGGCCTATGAACGTCGGTGAAAGAATCAGTGTAGTGAAGGGATTAAAGTGCGCCTTAGAGGCTCTTTTCGTGCCTCGTGCACGTCCTTTTATCCCCAAGGTTGGTAGACAGCATCTCCAGGCAATCAGATCAATTAAAATGTCAAAAAGGGGTACCTAGTCAGAGACACGTCCAAACATTTTGGCACATGCACCAATTTTGCAGTAGTAAGTGTTACATAAGTGACAGTTTGCAAGCCCATTTCCGCTTATAACAGTAATTATAATGATATCAGTTTCAATGTGGGAGGAGACTAATTACCTACTCTTAAAAATACTTGAGTATAAAAAAGGTAGAGTAGATAGAAAGAAGCTCTGTAAGGTACGGGGTCGGTAAACGCGTGCGTGATGCCTCCGGTATTGCAAGCGTTCATAGGCTATGGTAACTTACCAACAGGTGGCCGTAAGCTTGTTTGCCACTTAGTTGTATAAAAAAAATTCTTTGTTTTACGTGTACATTACCTACAAGGATCTTACAAGTTGCATTTAGGTACAGGTACAAAGCTGTAGCGGTGTACAACGGCCGCCCTTTTTGCATAGAAAGATCTCTCCCAGACATGTAAACTTGACGAAAACAACGACATGGGTCGTTGTAATTATCGAGCAGTTCTGCCTATACCATGTCGGTATAAGTACTTTCTATTAACCACGACATTCCAGTCTTATTCTTCAAATAGTCGTACATTAATGTGTAAATTGGTTCATGGCAGCTCTTATTTGCACAGTTGTAAGACAATTGTCTAGTTGACACAATTTCCCCTGATTCCGGTCAGGGTGATTACATTTTCATAATAACGATGGTCATGTGCGAGAACATGCACCCTGAGGCTTCCGTATCATTTACACGGGGTCAGAAGCGAAATGTTCCAAGTGTAGGAAGCGACAAACTTATATTTTGCGGTCACTCGCACAGTTCATTGTATGATATTGACCGCAAATATAACATTTGTCTCGTAATAATTCCACAAGCTAAAAACTAGATTTTAGCTCACGGACCCTAATAGTACTGTAGTTGATATAAATTTCAAGTTGATACCTTTAGCCGATTTTGAGAAAAAGGGCCGTAACAGACAGACAGACAAACAACAAAGAGATCCTATAGGGGTTCCGTTTTTTCCAAATGAGGTACGGCACCCTAAATATGACGAAACATGCATATTTTAGTCTTAATTGGAATCAAACTGATTAAATATAGGGAAAGCTGAACAAAGCTATCAATTTTAACGATCGGTATTCGGTGTTTCAACAAAGTTAGAACTAATTAATTCATCATAGGTTCCTAAATAGGAAGGTTTTATTGATTGTGAGTTTTATTATCATCAGTTTTAGACTACTTAATATCAGTAAGTCTCAATGGATCTTTAAATATTAGTGTTAGGAACTTATCAAAACACAATATTTAAAGAGCAATAATAATTGCGAGGCCGTGGTGGCCCCGGCTAAAGAATAGGCCCCTCCATTTTTCTATCCGCGGATGTCATAAGAGGCGACTAAGGGAAAAAAGCTAGGGGATGGGTAGCAGCGTCCCTCATTTTAAAAACGATAGCTCTAACTGCGCTCGCCAACCCGCATGCCCAGCGTGGTCAGTATGGGCAAAACCCCCCCACGTGATAAGGAATTTGCTCTGTCTGTGGGGGAGGCCATGTTCAGCAGTGAACATCGTACGGCTGAAATGATGATGATGAATAATTGCGTGATAATTTAAATGCAATGTCAATTCATAAAAATACGAATTGTTTATAAATAACAAAATATCATAGCATCAGTGATTTTAAAATGTTAAAAAAGTTTTACCACATTTTTTGCTGCCGGCAGACTGACACTCAGTTAGACAATTGTGGCTTTGACTGTAGACTGCCAGTCAAAGCCGCAATTGTATTACTGACAGTGCTAAATGCTTAATGATGTCACGATAGTTGTATAAGCACTTAATTGATACAATATTTTATTAAGGGACAAAGCTCTTTAGAAATATTTTATTCATTTTAATAAAAATATACACATCGTCAGGTAAAAACGTAATAGGCTCAATTTATTATCCTCCAAGTTTAAGAATTGGTTTTATTACCATTATTTTAGCTGTGTTTTTTCTGAAATGTTGGCTGCGATTTCCGCTGTGATGCTTTATCTGGTTTACTATTAGTAGGCACGATTTATAATTCAATTGAAAATAACAAAGTTCAGTCCGTATAATATCATTAATAATACTATCGTATGTGTTGATAGTAAAGTTGATATGGAATGAACCCGTCAAAATCGAACAAAAGTAAAACCTGCGAGGTGGGTGAAGATTTATAGTCATTACATTGACTGTGACAGCTTAAAATAGAATAAACATGTAACTCTACAAAAGGCTGTATAACATTGTACCTAGTCAGCCTAAAAACAAATGTTTCATGCTAATGCAAAACTGCTTGTTGAATGATAGAATTTAGAAAGATTTTTTTTGTGTAACCATCATCAAATTATGTATATTTGATGATTCAAGTGACGAAGACTTCGGTGCCGTGGCTGGCGCAGATTCAAGCGATCCCTTATTTCAGCTGGACAAAATGTTTGTATGATCTACAAATATATTTGTCTTGGGTAGTACAGTACACGTATTTTCTGATACTCACGTATTAGGGAATTTGGTCAGGATTATGAAGTGACTCGTGGAATAATTATAAATAAAGGTCAATGCGAGTAGAACTCGCGCCCTGGAACTTCCGTACCATTACACGGGGTCGGAAATCTAAGAAATCAAGTGTACAAAGTGACAAGCTTATATTTTGCTTGAAAATTTCCATGTGCAATATTGTCTTAAAATGTTATCGAGAGTAATCCTCTGCTCTAACTATACCAACTGTTTTATTTACGCTATGTTCCATACAAGTTATCTTAACGGAACCACGATAGTTATTTATTAAGACAAACTGTGTGCTTCCGAACGCATAAACAATAGAAGATTAAAAACGTGTCAATATACAAATTGAAACGTCAGATCACTGATTTGTTTCACCTCTATGGTTTCACCGCGAGGTCAGCTGGAGTGAATTCTTGATCCCGACGGTTATTATCATATCTGTAGATTTAATTCGATTAGAACTCGAATAGATAGATAGATAAGATGGATGCATTATTTATTTGACACACACAAATACAGCACAGACAGGGATAAAAGAAAACGGAAGAAACAACAGTAGGTAACAATCACAAAATAATAGGGAAATAGGTGCATCAACCTTACCTTATACAACGTGTTCTGTAATTAGTAGGTATATTATTCCGAAAGGGGCTTAAATATTATTTTAACGAGGTTTCAAACAGTCAGTGCAAAAAGTCTGTAAGTATAGGTTACCATGAACAATACGAATTGTGGATACTTTTGACTACCTTACTTTTACTCACTTTTTAGTATAGTATCAATAAACAACTCTAGTAAAGGACTGTCATGTCAAGTTTATGTATTTTCTAAGGCCTATTTTTTAATATTGTTCCATATTCATATTTTACAATATTTTAGTAATTTTGGTCTTATTTATCATAATGTGAATTAGGCGTGTAGGAGGTTTTTTTTATAACATTATAGATAAACAATATTTTATGGATACAGACCAAAACGAGTTATTATAATATGATTTTAAATTATTCTCTCCGCCATGAATTTTGTCAAATTGAAGTACATTTATGTCATTAGCTCTATATTAGATTTATCATTCCTAAGATTGCTAAAGAATTACGGTCAACTGCGAGTAGGACACGTGCCATGAGGCTTCCGTATTAGAAAAAAGAGATCGTACAAGAAGTGTCAAACTTATATTTTGCGTTTACTCTCCTAGTTCACTGTATGATAATACCCGCTAAAATATAACTGTGTTTTGTAACAGATTTGAAATAATTTCAGCTCGACAAATTTCGCAAAAACCTCCGTTCAGTAAAATATTCGAAATCGTTGAGCCATTTTCGAGTTTCAGCCACTTTTTCCATGAAAATTCAACATCCAATTTTCGTGGTACTAAGTCGAAATTCCTCAATTTAGACTTTCTGACTCGAATATGAACCATACATCTTTAAGACTGCCATCTAACTTTGCCGCCTAAACAAAACCGCAATGTTGCTGGTTATCTAAATTTTGCCAGATTCAAGATTTAGATTAACAATTTTAATTTAACATTCTTTATTTTAACACATTTTCGATTAGCATTCCGGTTATATCAGAATCGCTGACCACCCATTTGGGTGATCGAAATGGATGCGATTCCATAGCTATTAGCGTCCGAGAATAGAATGTTCACACACGACCCGTCTGGACTCACCTGTCAGACAGGACATCTGGGCAGTGTCGGGGAAAGGGTTTTAGAATCCGAAATATTTAACTAAAATATAGAAATAATATCCTACAACAAATGTGTGAGTTTGATGCGTGGATATTTAATTTTGTAGCTACTGATGATGCTTGAATAAATTTAGAAAAAAGATTTGACAGAGTTGATTAAGACATTATAGTCAATTTTTTGGTCTAGTTGTCAATCAAACAAAAGCTAAACTATACAACGTGATTCATATTCAGTATATTGTTCCAAAATGGCTTATTGTACACCCAATCGACAGTGATTTAGTTTTACGACTCTTGGAAATTCGTAATTTTTCATTGAAAACACAGATCAGACTCAGTTGTTTTTATGAAATCTTGATGTTGAATTTCTCGTACGGTTATTAGTTAAGATATTAATATGGTGTATTTACCAAATAGAGCAGATATTAAAATGTTAAGAAAAAAAAAATGCTTTTTTTACTAATATTCGTTCTTTTGTACTAAGTCTCTTGCTATCTTCAAAAACATGGTCATCACTCATTATCTGGCATGCTGCTCTTTGTGAAGCACAAGTTTATTGTATATTATTATTCATAAATTCTGTGTATCTATTATAATTATATACGATATAGTATCTGTATGTGTTTATATAAATGTCACTATATGTATTATATATATATATATGATTATCTTGATTTATCTATTTAATGTACCTACTTTATTCTGTTTATAGTTAATAATTTTCTTCATAATTTAAGATACACCATCTTGCCCCTCCTCTAATCTTTCAGTCCAGTCCATCCTAAGGTTGCCTGGCAGAGATCGCTCTTAGCGATAAGGCCGCCCATTGTATTGCCGTGTAAATTTGTAATTGTGATCTTATGTATTATTTCCGTATGGTGATCAATAAAGTGTTATCTATCTAACTATCTATCTAACTTTTTGTTGATAGAGCACCTCAAGGAATAGTATATTAGTTACGGAACATGTTTTATAAATCGTTTACGGTCTTTAGATAGCTCAACTGTCTCTTGTGTATCGTGTAAAATAATAGTAGGTATGTACTCGTACTTAGATTAGTCATAATTTTCTTTCGGAAAAAAGCAAAAGCTTGTATATAATATTCAACTAAGTAAGGCCTTATTACATCCATTCTAGATGATTTATACAGCGACAAGTGGAATTTTTTTACTCACTTACGACAATATAGTGCACGGAACATTATTTAGAAGGAGAATAGAATGTTCAACTGTGATAAATTATAGGTATATTATATGCGTTAGTAGGTATGTATAACTTATATTATAGGTACCGACATAGGATTCAGAATTGAGAAGTTGAAGTGACAGTGGGTAGACGATATAGCTTACCTACTGAACCGAAAACTGTTGGGGAAAAAAGATTCTTGAAAGACGAACACGACACACTGTGTGAAAGCTCCCCCGATGGGTGGACGACATTGATAAAGTTGTGGAAAGTCGGTAGATAGGAAAGGCTCAAGACCGTTCGTCATGGAACTCTTTGGAGGAGGTGTATGTCCAGCAGTAACCTTCTTCAGGCAATGATGATGATGGTATCTCTCTTTTGGTACAAGCGTATTATTTTTAGAGTCCAGCCAGTTCCTACCTTATAAGACAAGTTGAATCGTTGTTTCTAATATGCAAATGGTATAACTTCGAGACTTTTTATGCCATAATTTGAATTATTTTCTCATGTCAATAAATTAATTTAATATCCTACTCTAACTATTACGGATGTAGGTAGACACTTTGTCACATTTATGCTCTACTTAAAATTATTTTTTCAAAACTGCTTAGCAGTAGGTATTATTAACTGTTATAGCCACTTAATTAATAATGATTATGTTTATTTTATGCATCAAATATACAAAATAGCATTTATTCAAATATTTACAGTTAAAACTGACATACTAGAATACCGATGATTCGATTAAATCAGAGATAAACTTTTTGTAATGATCTAATTATAATCAGTCCTATAATATTATGTTTAATCTTTATACATATTTGTAATTATGGAATATGATACCTATGAATATGAGGCCTATGTCCAGCCCTGGACATCATCAGGCTGATGATGATAATAATGATGACGTTACCAATTCAATAACTTTTTATAACTGCAAATAGAAAATATCTAAACGAATACCAGCAAAAACTAAAGCAAATAAACCAATTTGCATAAAAAAATCTCTTAGTGATCGAGCGTCACAAAAAGTGTACAATATACAGTCAACCAGTTTGATGTTTACGTCACTGTAGAACCTTTTCACACTTAATCTACTTGGCAAAACGTCATCGCTGGATCCGCCACTAGATCTGTCAGATAAACTTTTACGATACTATACGTTTAGTAAAAGTCAAAGGAATATCAGCTTTCCGATCACAAAAATAGGTGACACTAAATAGTTTTGACCAATACGTTTCAAATAAATATCTCTCTTCTATCGTATATTATATTATCACAAATGTTAGCAGTCCTCAATGGATGGACTGTGTGAAAGTGGATATGGTTAAGAAAGGAGTGAGTGCTCAGATGACGACTGATAGAGGGAAATGGAAGAACACATGGAAGAACACACATGTTGTGCCGACCCCACATAACGTGGGATAAGGGCAGGAAGATGATGATGTTGGCAGTCCTCACTTTCATAATATCTAACATAATATAATAAATGCAAAAGTGTTTTTGTTTGCTGGTTTTTTCCTTTTATTGTCAACAGATCGACGTGATTTTAAGCAAGGAAATACTTGCCGAAGAGTTACATTAACCACCAGGTACCACGCGAGCAAAACTGCAGGCGGAAGCTGGTGCAAAATAAAAGTCAGGTTAGGGAATGGTGAGAGTGATCGATTTAGTTTAAAAATGTCCTATCCTACTATAATATTATAAAGCGAAAGGAGCGAGGTTGTTTGGATGTTTGTTATTCAATCACGCCGTAACAGCTCAACCGATTTCGATGAAACTTGGAATGGATAGAGTTCTATACCTAGAATAGCATATAGGCTACTTTTTATCTAGGTACCACGCGAGCGAAGCCGCAGGCGGAAGCTAGTAGTGGCATAAAAGTCAAACTGGTTGACTGTACAAACACTTATCGGAAACTTGACTGTCGTTATCAATAGGCACACCTACGGTGAATCATAAATCGACGTGATGCTAAATACCTTAGAGTTAAAATAACCAAATCAATGTAGAGTATGAACCGTAAGCATTATGAAATCCGAGAAATGGATGCAGATGGCTTAGTATCTTATTACGGATGTCATTAGTAATCGTATTATTGATGTATCTGGTAATTAAAGAACGAGCATGCAACCATTATGACTATAGGCAATTATAGCACCATACCTCAACCAGGTCACTGACCTAATACAGACCAAGACAGAATCAGTGACACAACAAGCAAGCAAGCAAGCAAGCAATCATTTTAAATAAAATAAAAAACCCTTTACAGAACCTTTATTCCCCAAAGTTTGCCGGGTTTAAAAGCTAAATGGCCTGCCACTGCCACTTAAACTTGCATATTCTTAGCGCTATATCGGTGACTTTGGTTCTTATACGGATTTCCTCTTGCTGGATTTAATCACGTAGTGAAACTCCGAGCATAGACCTGTCCATAGCCCGTAGTCTTTACTATTACTAGTACATTATTATTATTCCAAGATATTGAGTAATTGAAGTAGTCTAGTAGCGGGTTTTAATAAAAAGATAATTGTCTGTACATATTGCATTACCTATTGAATATACTCATGTATAAGCCAACTATTTGTCCTGAGGCAAAAATACTATCACTCTTATCGTTACTCAAGAAAACTTCATGCAAACCTAAATCATCATCATCATCATCAGCCTGTGTAGAAGTCTGACTACTGGACATAGGCCTGTCCCAAGGAGTTCCACGAGCGTTCGTCTTGAGCCTTCTCCATCCACCGCCTTGCCGCACACACAATGTCGTCGGTCCATAGGATGGAAGGCCTTCCAACGCCGTGCCAGCTGGTTCGTGGTCGCTATTCGAAAACCTTTACTCGCCAACGGTAAAATATGAAATTCACTCAAATATATACAGAAAATGTAATGAAAATAAGTAAGTTTGATGTCAATATCTCATCAGAAAAGATGAGCAACGACTAAGCATACCAAGATCAGTTTAGCATCATACGTAATTACGTATATCCAACAAATACCTACATATTTTTTTAAAAAAGCTCAATGACTCATTGAATTCATAACCTACAAGTATGAATCATGTTTTTCAAATAGTTTATAGCAAACAGAATTTTATTGATTTCAGCATTACACAAATCAAAGAGCTTAAGGCATGATTTACATCCTGACAATTGGGCTAAGTATTTATTGAGACAGTGTGGGAAGTCGGTTTTAAGCTCGGGCTTCCCAACAAGATGTGACCGTCGTCATCCTTACATCAATAATTTTGAATCGACTAAGGCTTAAGCTATTTGGGAGGAGGTAGGGCACAGCCAGTTAAGAGTGTTAGATATGAATGTGGAAGGATGTAGGAGTAGAGATAGGCCAAAGAAAAGATGGATGGAAGTGGATATGGTTAAGAAAGGAGTGAGTGCTGAGATGACGACTGATAGAGGGAAGTGGAAGAAGAATACATGTTGTGCCGACCCCACATGACGTGAGATAAGGGCAGGAAGATGATGATGTAGGGCACAGCCAGATTACACTCATATTTGGAGCAGCCCGCCTGGCTCCGCCTTACAGAAGATCGCAGTAAAATAACTATATTTGTTTCAAAAAGTGTTGTGTTCCTGCGGTGAGTAAATTTGCCAGAGCTCTTTCGGGGTCAGAAACGCGTGCTTTATGCCTCTCATGCCTCTAGTATTACAAGCGTTCAGAGGCTACAGTAACCACTAATAGGTGAGCCGTATAATAGTTTGCCACCTTAGTTGTATAAAAAAGCCTCCGCTTCGTTCCGTCCGTCAATTTACGGTCTTAGAAAATCAAGGTATCACAGTTCGATGGTTGCACGATTTTATCCATCGAGCTATTTGTTTTACGTCAGAAATTGATCGATCATTACTAGTCATATTTTGTTCTATTTTTGATTCGACACACGCTTACATAACCAGCATTGTATTATTTGTAAATCTTAATCAACAAGTTCATAATAGATACAGTTCTAGCCAAGTGCTCATTGCATTTCATAACATCAAATGTTTACTCAACGGCGCCATTGCTGTCCCAGAAAGTGATACACCAGACGTTTGAAGCATCTTTACTCCGCTCATGAATTATTCATTTGTCTTTCCTTGTTGCCTGGTTGGCGTAGTTGGCTGTAAAACTTTTGATCCGAAGGTTGTGGGTTCGAACCTGATCGTGCACTAGTGCGCATTTATATACAAGGTGATTCATAATATGTATGCTATCCCGAAAGGATATTTTACACCAAATAAGCAATTAAGTTTGTTCTACTACCTTGTTGTAATCACTGTGCACGAGAGGAGCCCCTAAGAAGCGCAATTTAATCCATTCCCTACACTGATTCTTTCACCGACGACGGTCGTAAGGCCTTTTCAGGGCCACCATACCTCAACCTGGTAACTGACCTCATACAGGATGACCAAGAAAGAATCAGTGACACGACAAGCAAGAATTTCTATATCTCCGCTACTGAGCCACTCCTCGTAACCAACATTTTTCGGGATGTTCCTCGGCTCGAAGCGCAAGCAGTAGTTACACGTTATAGATTTATAATATTTTTTTTTTTTTTTCAGATTTGTTTGGCTCCTTTGAAAGATGACCATCGGTGTAAAGTGAAAAATGAAAGAAGGGACGCTCTGTTTGAAATCCAATAAACAGTTTTTCAATTTAGTGGTGGACCACTGGCGTGACTCAGTATCGTAAAAAAAAATCATTAGTGTTGTTTCGTTTCGGTGATCTCGTGGAATGAGTGCAGTCATGATGCCGCGAGGGCCTCTGCTGTTCTACATATTTATAATGTAAGTACTTTTCAATCAAGCTGTGTTGGCCTAGTGAGAGGATCCTCGATCCGAAAGGCATCGAGTTTCTGATAGAGCTCTTTACGCTCAGGCTTCAACCCCTACCATGCCGGGGTGCGATATGCCACCTAAAATGTGTTAAAAATATTTCAAAATTATACTGATTAAAGTCAATTTTAAATTTGACATTTGAAACTATGCGATATAGCTCAACGATATCGAAAGTCCTTATAAGTCAAACTCATAATCGACTTTATTCAGTTAAATAAACTTTAACTGACATACACATATAACAGCCGTTTGAACACGGCTAGTAGGAAATTTGTAAAAATACTGTATAGGTAACTGTCTTTTATTTCAGTCTCTCTAGCAATTGGTTTTCTAGAACACGCGTAGTAGGTAACTACTATTGAGTTTGTAGAATTACTACGGATAGGAAATAAACACTATGTTAATAGGAATTAATGGAATCAATCCTCCGTGTTTTGATCTCCATTTAGGATGTACGACCATAAAAATCTTTTGAAATTTAACTTTGATTTATAATACGAAAGCTATAAAATCGACAAGCCGTTGTAAATAGATCCGACGCTGTCAACCAACGCCTTTGGTTATTGTTTCGGAGATTTATTTTACGACCAAACTACTTTTCATCAAATTTATACTGAAGCTTTCGATCGTAAATTTAATTTATCTGTGGTAAACTCTTTGTTGCAATTGGTAATACAGATTTGTTGGCAATTGAAATCGGTGTTCATAGAGTCATGTATTCAATGACGCTTCGGTTCTAAGGAAAGCGGCATGGAGGCCTTTGGTAGAATATCAGCGATGCTCGCCACTACAAAATTCGGTAAATCTTTGATCAATTCTGATTCAATCGTATAGAAGGTGAATTATAATGTGTATAGGTACTATCCCGAAACGGATAAAGTTCATTTAATCAAAAATACCCATTCTATGAAAAAAAAAAGGAATATTAAATTTAAGTATTTTTTTGAACTTTTTATCATATTTATACCGAATTATAATAATGATAACGATGATGATGATGAAATGAATATTTTTTTTATTTCTCGAGATCCATATTTTGTTAGTACAAAAATATTAAAACAATGTAAGTAGGTACTTACTTCATTAATTTAACCTTAACTTTAGTCATTATAAACGTACAAGAAGTACCTAAGATAAGAAGATTGCTACAGAAAACAGCTGAATAATTGAGTTTGAACTGATTCGACCCTAAATAGCGAATTTTTGCATAGTATTCAATGAAAAAAGTTAAATTACCAAAAGTCGTAGAACAAACTTTATTGCAAATCGGGTGTAAAATAAGCCTATTCATATTATGAATCACTTTGTAATCGTCAGTTTGTATAAAACTTTATGTAACGAGATGCCTCGTGCAATTTCCGCCCAAATAAAATAATATCGTGTAGGTGGACCCTATAATGTTAAGTTTTGCGTGAGAATTGGCAACATTCAGGGATCGTGCCGATGCCGCCATCGCACGATCAGCCAATCGTAACACTTCGCGGTAGCGCATTCCTACCAATAAGGTAGGGAGATTTTATGTAAAAGTTAGATAGAAAAAGTCGCCATCTTTTTTTCTTCATGTTCTGTTGTTGAGAAAACTTTCTGTGTGCATTTTTAATAATATTGTCGAGTCTCATCACCAATCCTGTAAAACTAGTAATAAACTTTTGTGTGAAAATGATATGAGTGTTTTAGTCATATTATAGTGGCGCTCAACTTAGTGGCAATCGAGAATCCATTGTTTGGCGTGGGTCTTCTCTTGTAACGACGCCGACGCCTTGTAAAACTTTTCAAAGTCTTGGTGTGAGACGACAACGACGATCGAAATGCCACCGAAGGTGATTCGATCACCCACGGTTACTCGGTCAATAACGGCGGGAAATGCTAGTACCGCTAGCGATGAAGAAAGTTCCAGATCTGCATCGGTACCGGCGCAGCTTGTCATGACGGAGGTGCAGCTCGCTGCCCTCGTGGAGAGCATCACACGATCGCAGGCGGAGGTGAACCGCCAGCTCGTGGAAAGCATCATCGCGAGTGGAAGAGCGACGCCGACCCCGTCGAGCGCTGTGACGCCGACGGATAACGGGGGCGCCGCTGCTGCGCCCACGCGTCATGGAAGCTTCGCCAAGTGTTCGGCGCGCTTCCGGGGAGGAGCCGCGAACGACGACGATGTGCTGGAGGCGTTCATCGACTCAGTGGAGGTGTACAGGGAGTGCACAAACATCACCGACGAGCATGCGCTCCGCGGGCTGCCGATGCTGCTCGAGGGAGACGCGGCTGTCTGGTGGCAGGGCGTGAAACCTACCACAACGACGTGGCAAGGTGCCATCGACGGACTACGTGCTATGTTTGGGGTGCCGCGACCGGCACATAAAGTGTTTCGTGATATATTTGCTAAAGAGCAACGCGACGGTGAGAAAAGTGATGTGTTCATAAATCGTGTGCGTGCGTCTCTCGCGAAATTACCTTATAGACTTTTAGAAGAAACCCAAATAGATATAGTATACGGTCTGTTATGTTTAAGTATTAGGGAGCGACTACCGCGGAAGGAATGCGCGACCATGGAAGATTTGGTAAGCAAAGCACGCGATATTGTTGTCCCTAAAAACCAGTCTTCTAGTAATACAGGGGCTAGGCACACTAACTCGAACCAGAGAATTTCTAGCGATCAAACAAATGATAAGAAAGATCAAACGAAAACTTCAACGTTACGGTGTTATGGGTGTGGCCAACCCGGTGTTGTGAAGAGTAAATGTACGACATGTAAAACCAAAGTAGGTTCTGTCGGTTCGGATTCTAAAAAAGTTGAATTTCAGGGTGTTGAGTTCTACAGTGCAGAGTCCAACGACGTAACGCGATCCATCGTGGACGTTGGCGTTGCGGGCCGTCAAGGAGTGGCTGTGCTGGACTCAGGTGCCACCCGCAGCATCGCCAGTCCAGGGTTGTACAGCATACTGCGAGACTCCGGGGTCCGGTTCACCGAGTCACAGTGCAACATGAGACTTGCTGATGGATCTGAGCTTGTGAGTACGGTTTTATGTTGTGATACTCACATAGAGCTTCAGGGCAGGGATATCCCTGTATCTTTTACAATATTGCCCGATGCTGATACAAAAACATTACTGGGCATTGATTTCATGAGAGCAGCTGGTATTGTCACCGACATTGCTAAAGGTTCATGGGGCTTTTCCAATACTCCAAACATTTTGTACCCGTTTGTCAAGGAGTATACATTGTCATGTAATGCTGAGCTTATGCTGTCTGATGCAGTTGGACTTACTTTAAGGGATGATGAAGGTTCAAAGCTCACTGCGGACCAAAGGGTCCGGCTTAACAATTTGCTTGAAGGGCATGCGGATGTGTTTGCTGAGAATGGGCCTGCTACTGAATTTGCCATGCATTGCATCAAGGTGAAGGAAAACCAACAGCCAATTGCTTGCCCACCTTTCAGATTATCCCCTGGTAAGAAAGAACTTTTGAATAAAGAGTTACAAAAATTAATAGACAATGATGTGATCGAAGAGTGTGAGTCACCTTGGGCTGCTAACATCGTGCTAGTGAATAAGAAGGATGGAGGGGTCCGCTTGTGTGTGGATTATCGCAAGCTGAATGCTGTGACAGAACCAGACCGCTATCCACTACCCCGGATGGAAGATATTTTACATGCGGCTAAGACAAGTAACTACATGACCACACTTGACCTCCGATCAGGATATTTTCAATGTCTTGTCCAGCCAGAGGACAGGGACAAGACGGCTTTCACCAGTCCTCTGGGTATCTTCAGATTCAAACGGATGCCTATGGGTCTGAAAAATTCTGGTGCTACGTTTCAAAGGCTAATAGACAGGTTCAAGTCCAATCTGAAATGTACAAAAAGGGAAGGGGATGCTGATGTATTGAGAGAAATCCGTTTACTCGCATACTTAGATGACCTTATAATACTTTCAGACGATTTCGACCAGCACCTGGATGACCTAGAAGCGGTCTTCCAGAGACTGAAGATGTTCAACCTTCGGGTACACCGTCAGAAGAGTGTCTTCGCCCGAGACAGCGTGCGGTTCCTGGGGCACATCATCGTGCCAGGAGGTCTTCAGGTCGATGACCAGAAGGTCGCTGCCATCGCGAGCCTGCCGCCGCCTCGGAATCTGAAACACTTGATGAGTTTCATTCAGACAACAAGTTGGTTTCGGCGGTTTATTCCGAATTACGCCGACGAAGCGCGGCCGCTGACCAGCCTGCTGAAAAAGGATGTCGCCTGGCGCTGGGAGGAGCCGCAGCAGCGAGCCTTCGAGAGGCTGAGATCGCTGCTGGTGTCCGCGCCAATACTGCGCCAAGCCGACGAGACCAAACCGTATGTATTACGCACTGATAGTAGTGGCTATTGCCTCGGAGCTGTTTTACTGCAGGGGGAGGGCCAAGACGAGCGGCCCATCGAATATGCAAGCAGAATGCTAAGCCCCGCTGAGAAAAACTACAATACTACCGAGCGCGAAGCACTAGCTGTAGTGTGGTCCGTGACAAAGTTCAGGGGTTACATAGAGGGCGCTGAGGTTCTTGTTAAGTCTGATCACCAACCCCTAAAGTGGTTGATGAACCTTAAAAGTCCGAGTGGACGCCTAGCGCGCTGGGCCCTAACACTACAAGAGTATAATTTGAAAATCGAATACACGCCTGGAAAAGCGAACGTCGTCGCTGACATGCTATCTCGCCCGCCGTGCGCAGAAGAGCCTAATTGTGACCTGTGTTACACAACCGTCGACGTACCGACCCGCAAACCTGGCGACATTCGTGAGAATCAATTGAAAGACTCAGAGGTCAAGAAGATTGTGGATGACCTTGAGTCCAACGAACCTTTCAAAGCCCGGGTTTGGGCTGATCGAGGATATGTTATCTCAGATGGTATTTTGTACAGATACGCACCGGACAGCGAGGACGCAGATTCGCCGTGCCTAGTGGTGCCGACGCACGAGCGCGCGCATGTGCTGCGCGAGCTGCACGACGCCCCCACCGCCGGACACTTCGGCGCCGAGCGCACGCTGCACCGCGTTGCCGCGACGTACTACTGGCCCGGTATGAGAACATTTATATCCGATTATGTAAAGAAATGCGTGCCGTGTCAGAGATACAAAGTTGACACGCGCAAACCGGCAGGACTTGTCCAGACGCCGGCCACGGCCAGAAGGTTCGAGGTTGTGTCCGTAGATCTGTTTGGACCCCTCCCGGAAACCGAAAACCACAATAAGTGGATACTGATTGTTGAGGATGTTTGCTCGCGGTGGGTAGAGCTCTTTCCACTCAAGAATGCCACGAGCCTGGAGTGTGCTAAGCTGCTGATTGACGAGGTATTCTTTCGATACGGCGTGCCACGCCGTATGACGTCTGATAATGGCGTGCAGTTTATCAGTGAAGTCATGCAGCAAGCCTGCCATGTCATGGGAGTGACGCAAGATCTTACTCCACTGTACCACCCTGAGAGCAATCCAATCGAGCGCAAGAATCGTGATTTGAAGCCGCAACTGGCGATCCTTGTTGGACAGGATCATTCATCTTGGGATATTCACCTTTCGGCGATCCGATTCGCTATGAACTCAGCGGTGACTGCGAGTACGGGATTTTCTCCCGCTTTCCTCACATTTGGACGCGAGCTACGAACGCCCATCGACGCCGTCACTGATATGCGAGGTATCCTTGAAAAGGACAATTTCGTACCTAGCGTCACACCTTATCTTAAGCGTATTGCAAATGCACTTTTACAGGCAAGAGACGTGCACGAGAAAGCGCAGATGCAGCAGAAGAAGTACGCTGACGAGGGTCGACGTGACGTACCTCCATATCAAGTCGGTGATTTAGTACTTTTGAAGACCGAAGGCCAAAACAGCGCAGCGCGTGGGCAGACACCGAAGTTCATCCCGCGCCGCGACGGGCCGTACCGCGTGAGCGAGGTCTGCAGCCCGGTGAGCTACATCCTGGTTAATCCGGATACTATGGAGTCTATTGGTAAGTACCACTCATCAAAGATTACACCATTTGTTGGCCACATCCAAGCACCGTTGCGTACTAAACGTCGTAGGGGTAGACCGCGGAAGAAACCAGAGCAGGATGTGCTAGCCTAGCTCCTACCTGACCTAGACTAGCAAGGGGGAGGTTGTAACGAGATGCCTCGTGCAATTTCCGCCCAAATAAAATAATATCGTGTAGGTGGACCCTATAATGTTAAGTTTTGCGTGAGAATTGGCAACATTCAGGGATCGTGCCGATGCCGCCATCGCACGATCAGCCAATCGTAACACTTCGCGGTAGCGCATTCCTACCAATAAGGTAGGGAGATTTTATGTAAAAGTTAGATAGAAAAAGTCGCCATCTTTTTTTCTTCATGTTCTGTTGTTGAGAAAACTTTCTGTGTGCATTTTTAATAATATTGTCGAGTCTCATCACCAATCCTGTAAAACTAGTAATAAACTTTTGTGTGAAAATGATATGAGTGTTTTAGTCATATTATATTTATGTTTTCTGTTGTTTCTCAATAAATGTTTACATAGGTATCTAGAATCCTACACAATTTTCTAAACTACCTACATAATGGGAAAGTAATATTTGACGAGTTGTGAATGCTAATAAAGACACCCACTCTCTGTATTTCTAGCAAATAGCAGCCGGCCGTAATTTTGAACCTTATGATTTTGCACGAGTGAGACCGCGGCCGGAACCTAGTATAATATAACTTTTATAGCCTTTACACAAATGGTAAAATTCAACATTGTTGTTTTCTTTCTAAATGTGAGACAGCCATTTAACTTAGACCGCTTGCCGTACTGTCTCTATTTTAATTCGTAACACCATTACAGTGTTAATCTGGCTTGCGTAATTGCGTGGTATATTTATGAATGGTCGGAACCGTGGGCGATCCGGACACGATCCGGACTGGTAGTTTATATGTCACCGCTAACCAGTCTCTTGAGGCTGGTACTGACTGGAACTTATCGATGTCAGTATATAGACTTTTGACTAACCATTTACAAGAACATCATTAGGAAGAGGAAGACCAGGAATAAGTTACAAGAGCCACATAAAAGAGAACAAGTGAAGGAGCTCTCATTGGAAAAATCGAAATGAAGGAAATTGCATCAGAACCTACACCGACAAGAGTTAAGCTCTTAAATTTAATAATAATTCTACCTTAGCAGGGTCTTGACAAGGTCCATTTTCTGTTGGCGTTAACGCTAGAGGAAAGATCAATTTGTATGGAAATGGCATTAACTTGTGAGAAATCACGCGGCTGCTGCAAAGTTGATGCACTAAATTCCGTTGTGCGTATAACGTTTTAGCGTGAATGGAAAACGAAGCGTGAGGATGTTGTCTAGACCCCTGGTAATATAAATAGGTACCTACTTCTTTTGTAAGGTAACTTTGTACAACCACGTTAAAATGTACCTACGCAATGGAGGAAATTTCACACCCAATTGGCATAAAGTTCGTTGATTGTTGTTGAAAAACCTATGCAAAATTCAGCTCAAACCAGTTCAAACTTATTTTTCATCTGTTTATGGTAGTAATCTTGATGTCATTATCATACTTTCAATAAAAAAGATGGTAAAACGATCAAATACATTTTCTAGATGATCCAGTGTAAACGAAACTCTACCTTTCTCAATGTACTTAGAATAGGGATGTCAAAATACGTAGTAGGCCAGTTATTTATTGACCAGTGCCTTGTAGGCTGAATACGGAAGTCCAATAATTGCAGCTGGTTGTGTGTTACAGGTGTTGCGAATCTGTTCCATACCTATTAGTATACCGTGAATGAGGTTTTGTTACGGTTGGCATTCAATTTAATTTTATTATACTGCCGACTTGAACTTTTGAAACGAATTGTTAAATTCTTTGAATGGATTCTTCCGTCATTCATTTCCTGTGTTATAAAAACCACGTGATAAACTTACAAAAATTTTAAATGAAATATTCTTTGCCTAAATTTGCGAATGGTGGTAAGCAGTTATATCAGTGGAATATTTAAAATATATTTATAATTTGTGTAACGAGATGCCTCGTGCAATTTCCGCCCAAATAAAATAATACCGTGTAGGTGGACCCTATAATGTTAAATTTTGCGTGAGAATTGGCAACATTCAGGGATCGTGCCGATTCCGCCATCGCACGATCAGCCAATCATAACACTTTGCGGTAGCGTATTCCTACCAATAAGGTAGGGAGATTTTATGTAAAGTTAGACAAAAAAAAGTCGCCATCTTTTCTTCATGTTCTGTTGTCGAGAAAACTTTCTGTGTGCATTTTAATGATATTGTCGAGTCTGTAAAACAAGTAATAAACTTTTGTGTGAAATGATCAAAGTGTTTGTCATTTTATATTTGTTATATTTATAAGTTTATTTATTTGGAACAGAACACGAGGTACAGTAAAAATGAAAAACGATGTTACCTGAATTAGTAATAAAACTGTGTCGCAGATAGCAACGCCCTCCTCTAGTTACAGAATAACAGAGTACCAGTTGGTGTTTTAAGTTAAACTAAGAATATAAAAAAGGAATAAAAATACAAAGACTTACGGACTAAAACAAAGTAAGTAGTGCGTGTGTATGTGTGTGTGCGTGGGTGTGATTGTGTGTTTGTTTATGTGTGGGAGTGTGTGTGTGTGTGTGTGGTGTGTGAAGCGTAGTATGTAAGTGAGTGTGTATGAAGGTGTGAGTGATGTTAAATGGCAACCTGTAATAGATCCTGTACTAATAGTAGATATAATAGAACATGTAATAGATGATAAAGACAAAGAAGTGGAAATAGTTTTATTTCCATAGACATCATATTCGGACGATAAAGTCAAATCGGTCAAACCGTTTTCAAGTGATATTACTATAGTTTTCTACTCACCAACAAACAGCATTTATTTTTTATTTATATTTCAAGCCTGTTTCTGGTTTCCTTCTATCGGCTCTACCCTTATAATATCTAGGTTGGTGCAATGCATTTAAGCTGGGTTGGTTCTTTCAATCAAATCAATTGTAGGTAATACATTAGTCTTTTCCCAAGGCTGATTGCAATTGTTCTGTCGATGGATTTACTCGCATCATCGCCCAAATAGATCCGATTGAATTCGCAGATCCGAATCGCATACGACAAATAGCAATTGCGATGTAATTGATTACGTTTCCTGTACGCCTAATCGCTTTGTGTTATTGTAGCTTTAGGAATCTAAAGGTATATTATTACTTGCCTACAGTCATTCCAATAAATAGCTTTTTCACATTTACAAAAAACATGACTGTATGTAGAGCAAAAGCAAAATGAAATATTGTTTTTACAGAGTAAATTACTTCGACCTAACTTTTTCACTCGACTTTTATCTTCCACTTCGTTAATGGTAGATTAATGCCTATTTAGGCATGGGCCATCATGGGGCTAGGGGGTGAACTGGCACGCCTCTGGCTTTGAATACAATATATATATATTTATTTTTAAATTAAAAATAGCGACAATCAAGGAAAATAAACTACTATCCTACTAATATTATAAATGCGAAAGTTTGTGAGGATCTTTAGATGTTTGTGGTTCAGTCACGCCGTAACGGCTCAACCGATTTTGACTAAACTTCGAATAGATAGAGTTCTTTACTTACATCGGCTTCTACTTATTTGGATACCACGAGCGAAGCCGCGATAATAAGCTAGTGATACAATAAGAACAACAATTTCAAATGATGCTTTCCAGTTTTTACAGTGAAGAAATCAGCAACATCTTGCTGGGATTACGAGACAAACTTCTAGCTGCGGTTAATTTCATACAGTGAACTACGCAAGTGACCGCAAAATATAAGTATGTCACTTCGTACACTTGGGATCTTGAATTTCCGACCACGTGTTATAATAGGGAAGCCTCAGGGCGCGAGACCAACTCGCACTTGAATAAATATTGTTTTGAAATTAAATCGTTATAGGCACATTTGTGGTTAAAGATATTTATTTCTCAAAGAACAAAGTTCACTTATAGAGAATACAACATTTAGCTATTTCATGTAAGTACATATTGTACTGGTTTGGGTCCAGTGGTGTAACAGTTACAGATGTGTCTTAAATAAATATATTTATAGATAAAGAATTTAAGTATTTATTAGAATATGGTCTTTTAATCGTTTTTTAAATATTGATAGACTGGTGGCTTCTTTATCAATATTAGGTAATTTATTATACAGTTGTGCTCCTTCATAAGTTATTTTTTAGTTATATTTCTACAATAACCAATTCATTACATAATACTGAGTAGCACGTAGCATTCTTTACGTACAGCTCGGCACACGTTTTACCGACCGAAGTGATAAAATTATTAATTATCATAATTAAAAGCTCCGAGAGATGATTAATGATTCACCGATATCTGCGGGTTAACTCGTTCCGTGTGAGTGTGGATGGTAGCATGCAACATACCCTAAAAGGTGAATCATAATAATGTACACTATCCCGAAAGGGGCTTATACTATCGACAGAACGAAATAAAATTTTGGAATTCAAATATCAACATTTTCAATAAAAATAATCACTTTAAGTTATAAGTATGTACCTAACTACCTACCTTTGTAACTTAAAATCTAAAATTGGTAAATTGGTATATAAATATAGAAGTTAATAATGTATGTTACATTTTGCTTATAATAACTGTTAAAAATAAAATCTAGTTACGATCAGTAGTTTGTCAGCTGAAAGACCGAAGAGAAGGTTTTTGCAACATTTTTTTGAAAACGCAAGAAAAATTAAAGACTACATAATTTTTGGAATGTGTTTTCTAGATTGTACACAATGGAAAGTACTATTATATTCAAAAACACTGATTGAAATATACAATTTTACTGACTACACCTAGAACAACACTATCCTTTGCTAGCGCCTCAGTCGGAAGAGCATAATGGTCCTAATTAGGTAAACTGCAGCTTTGTTCGATAACCACAAAGGGTTCCGTACAAACTCACATGAGATCGACCGGTGAAAACTTGCCTATGTCCGAGTGACCGAAATATCGGGAATCTTCCTAGACTATATGGAACCTGTGCCCATTTTCGATAGTTGAGAGAACTAAAAAAGCACCACGAATGCTGCATTTTAAAATATCTAAAATACTGGAATCTTTTTTTCAAATGTGTTAATAGCAAAAAGGCTAATTTTTATATAGGTACCACGCGAGCGAAGCCGTGGGCGGAAGCTAGTTATAAATAAAGCATAGATTTAAAGCAATACTAAAAAATAACTGTTCCAGGATTTACTATTAATATGTGATGTACCTACCTAACTTGTTCAAACTTTTAGACACTTCCTAAAACTCACCCCCGTATTTATACTGGACTTATTTTTTTCTTATTTTTTTCATACTGACACGCTTTTCATCGCAATAACTGTCAAAACTAAAAATAGGAATACGAGTTAAAAAATAAAACAAAAAAGTTTTATATGTCAGCACGTTTGCACATTTGCCGAAACATTTTATTAAAATTGCCCTCCGAATGGATTTAAACAATTTTGCATAATTTTCACATAACTATCCATAATGATTGCGTACACAAAAGCTTACAGATAAATCACTGTCGCTATGATTGTGTTCAATTGGCTACATTTGTATTTAAATGTGCGAATTGGCGCCGAAATAATATAAAATGTCAAATTAAAAAGAGGACATTGACATTGCGTCAAATTGACACATCTGAGTGTCAACAAGTTCAATGACAGGGAGAATTTAACTCAGAAAAAAAGGTTCAGAAAAACTTCTATCTCCGTCAAGCAATCGCACTTTGATTCGATTTTTACGCAAATAAATGCTTAGAGTTTATTATTGTATATAATCTTTAGTTGTTGTGTGTCTAGTCTCTAATTGTTTTTAATATTTTAATTAGTTCATAATGACATTCTTTTTCTTCTATTTATTATTATTATTTATTATTTTTTTATTAATTAAATTTTATTAAGATTGTAAAATAATTATTGCATGCCTAGATATAGGTAGAATACATTGATTCAATAGTATATAGTAATTATACTCAATAGTTATTAGTAATCTTTATGACATGTATTTCAAGCAATAAATGATACTTTGACTTTGACTTTGTAGTTTTGATCGCCGTCGTGAGGAATGTTTCAGAATTTCGATAAAAAAAATATGAAAATATCAGACTGATTGAAAACAGAAAATGACAGAAATAACCTTTAAATGGAATCGAATGGAAAGGAAATAGATTTTCATCATCATGATCATCATTTTCATTCTGAAGAAGTCCATTGCTGGACATAGGTCTCTGCCAAATAGTTGCCCAAACGCTGCCCGTTCAAATCCGAGTTGGAATCTTTGTCGAAGTTGGACCTACCTAGTTGAATCGTCTGACCCAAATAGACATAAAATAAATTAATAACACCCAAAAGTCACATACATGTATAGTCCTAATAGGGTTCCCTGTGTCATGGATCAGAAACTACGAGTACCATCGTACGACAACACCCAGTCAAAAACTACGGGTTCCATGGTACCGCAACACCCAGACCCGGATATTAAATAAATAAATAAATAAATATTCCGGACATATCACACATTGTCAACTGATCCCAAACTAGGCATAGCCTGTACTATGGGTACCAGAAACTGATATACATAATAGATATATATTTAACACCCAGACACAGAACAAACATCTGTGTTAGTCACAAATGTTTGTCCAGTGCGGGAATCGAACCCGCGACCTCTAGCGCATCATGCAAACATTTGACCCACTGCGGGAATCGAACCCGCACCCCTTGTGACACCCGTTACGCCCCCGAGGTCTTCTAGACAGAAAACAAGGTTTTACAGATGGGGAAAATTGAATAAAACGTTGAAAAGCAATACGACTCGATGGCAAAAAATCAGTCCAATTTTGAACTTCCGTAATTTTATTGTTATTGCCTATAATCCTTATACATTCCCGTATCTTTCACTAAATGGCATAATTAGTGGCGAACAATGGCTACTAAATCTGTCACAGATATGTTAGCCTCGCTTAAAACAACAGTTCTTTGTGATTATTTGGCTTAAGTTACGTAATGAGCATTGTGTTAAGAGTTTGTTGTTAGCTGTTGTAATTTGACATATTTTTTAATTAAGCACTCTGGTAATGATAATGAACAAGCACACAACAATTTCATCATCACCAAGGAGTGCAACGACGAATGGTACTAGGGTTTGGACCATAAACCCACCACGCTGGTCCAGTGCCGATTGGTGTGTGTAGTGCCAGAGTCTTGTTCTTTGATCGGCAGAGCATACCACGTGCTGGGGAGGTTTGCTTTTGAGGGCCAGCGTCATTAGTTCCATGGCGTAGTTGGTATCGCATTGTCGATTCTAGGCAATATGATGCAGTTTTAAATCCCACTAGTTTTAGAGTAGTGTTACCAGAAATTAAGAGTAGCATTTAAATTTAATCATCATCATCATCATTTCCATTGCTGAACATGGCCTCACCCACAGACAGAGAAAAATCCTTATCATGTGGGGGAAGGGAAAAAAGCTAGGCGATGGTCAGCAACGTCCCTTATTTTAACAACGATAGCTCTAACTGCGCTCGCCAACCCGCATGCCCAGCGTGGTGAGTATGGGCAAATCCCCCCACATGATAAAGAATTTAAATTTAATGCTATCCTAGAATCTTATAATTATTTATCTTCGTTATAATATGCATCAAAACGGATTTTAGTAAGCCATCTGTTGGTTATATTAGTTTTCCATGACAAAAAAGTTATCTCCTCAAAATTGTTTCAAAACTCCCGATATTTTAATCCTAATCTATTCATACTCAAATGGGTGTTAACATCTGTGTCACTACGGCTAGACATGACAGGTTTAATAAGCATGAAGCTTTAAATAAAAATGCCGTTAGTCGCTGAAAACAACCAGCTATGTGTACATAGCTGTTTATACACCTTTATCGGTTTTATGTATTTACTTTAGAATACTGGAATGAGTTATTTTCGGCAGTTACTTTGTTCAATAGTTTAATGCTTTGAATATAACTAGTATTCTTATTAACTGAAATGGTAGGTGTGAAAATAAATGTGTTGTTACTTATTTAGATATCAATAGGTTTCTATATACGTTTGTAATTTTTTCCAGGTGTTCATCAAAATGAATAAAACCACTACGTTAGGTGTTTATTTCGATGCGTCTTCATAAGAACTTGAATAAGCGTCTTATGTGACTGTTAGGGAGTGTCCACATTTGCAAATCCGCCGCTCGCGCGCTGTTACTGCAAAAGTTCGCAAGATGCACGCGTTCGGCAAGCGACCCTATTACGAACTGATTGCCTTACAAAATGCGCAACAACGCGCGTACCTGCTCGCGACCTGTTACAGTAAATACGTGCGAGCAGCTCATTCGCAGAGGTTCACGCTCCCATAAACGGGAAAAAAATCCAATCAATCATAGTCGCCATTCCAGAACCTTTATTCCCAAACGGTTGTCGGTTCTGCCAACCATATGGCCCTGCTCACTGCCACTTCAACTTGCACTTCTACATCATCATCGACAACCTGTAGAAGTCCACTGCTGGACATAGGCCTCCCCCAAACAGTTCCACGACGAACGGTCTTGAGCCCTTTCCATCCAACGACTTCCCGCAACCTTTACAATGTCATCGGTCCATCGGGTGGGGGGCCTTCCAACACTGCGTCGCCCGGTTCGTGGTCGCCATTCGAGAACCTTTACTCCCCAACGGTTATCGGTTCTGCGAGCTATATGGCCTGCCCACTGCCACTTCAACTTGCTAATTCTGAGAGCTATGTCGGTGACCTTCGTTCTTCTACGGATTTCCTCATTTCGGATCTTATCACGTAGTGAAACTCCGAGTATAGCTCTCTCCATAGCACGTTGCGCGACTTTGAGATACTTTGACTTTGACTTTGAGCAGCAACTTGCACTTGCAGGGGAAGAATTCCAATCCATGCCACACTTGCTGGAGTGTCCTTTGTGCCCGAATACCTGCACGAGAGAAGACCTCAACGCGGCCACGGATAGAGCGATTGAGGTGGCCACCTACTCTAAAATAATCCTATTATCCTACTTAATATTATAAATGTGAAAGTTTGTGAGGATGTTTGGATGTTTGTGGTTCAATCACGGCTAAACGGCCGAACGGATTTGGATGAAATTAGGTACATCGATAGATTATAGTCTGGAATAGCATATAGGCTACTTTTTATGCAGGTACCACGTGAGCGGAGCCGCGGGCAGAAGCAAGTATAAATCAAATCAAAGTAATTTATTGCGTAATATAGGTTAGGTATAGTTGTTACATAATACAATACAAATTAGGAGCAGCCATATTCAGCGTTTTACGCATGCAATATACATATTTTCAAAAAATTAAATAGTTATGTCAGAGCTTTAAATTACAATAAAATAGTGCTATTACAAAAAATGTCATTAAAATAATCATGGGTTGAATAGTAAGCCCTTTCCAATAGTAACTTTTTCAGTCTTACTTTGAATACTACAAGGCTTGAAGTATCAAGTAAAGGTTTAGGTAGGTGGTTGTACACACGAACAGCCATACATAGCACACTCTTGTTCAACAATGCAGTTTTATTTCGGGGTAGTTTGATTTTGTCGTTATTCCGACAGCTTCTTAAGTTTTCAAAAAGGTTAATATTACACTATACAAAAACTGATATTTCATAAATATAGAGACAGGGCAATGTTAAGACTCTCAGTTGAGTGAAGTAAGGTTTGCAGCTGTCAGTCTTTTGTAGTTTGCATATGGCTCTGACACATTTCTTTTGACTTATAATATTAATATAATATAAATATTTGCTCTTTCAAAGTAGAATTACACCAAAAGTCATAAAAAAAAGAAATAAAAAATTAAATATGAGAAGTATCGACACGAAAAGAAGAATAATGGGAAGAAAGGAATTCCTTACACTCAACACCTAAATGGGTGTAGCAGGGTGTTGTTTGTCTGTGAGTAACATCACGCGAACGAAGTGCGGGGTTGCCGCTAGTCAAGAATAAACGCATCGATCAATAGTTTATCAAAGTAGTCATTGTATGACTACTCATGCTGTCAGTTCCACGGCTTCTTTGTGTCAACATGACCTGGTTGCGGGCTAATCGCCAGGATTACTTTCAAAGCAGCCGTCAAATCTCGTCTATTTTACTAACTCTATAAGCTCGCCAAACGCCGCAAAGATTTTAAAATAATTAAATGAATGTAGCTTATATGTAGCTGTGCTGTATTTGTGTGTGTCTATGATATATGTATAATAAATGATTTATCTATCTATCTATCTTATACAAGGCGTGTTAATTAGAAAAGTACCACATGTTATTACTAAGTACTACAATTAAGAGTACGAATTTTGGTAATTGCGTCTTTTTGGATTAAATGCACGAAGCCGCGTTCCAACGATCTCGGTGGCACAGCGAGCCAGGCAAATATTTGCATGATCTGCAAATATTTTGTTCTGGACCGGTGTGTTGTGGTACAGTCAGCATCAGAAGTTGATGATCAAATTTAGATTGTCTAAACTTGTGATTGAAATTTTTGTCAAAAAGTGATTGCGCAACAAAGTGTCTGTGATAGGTGACTATAAAATGTACTACAATTGTGATGGTGACACTAACCCCACAAGTTCATGATATATTTTAAGTTAAAAAATACATGACTAGAATTATTTAAGTGTCATAAAGACAATCTAAATTTGATCATCAACTTCTGATGCTGACTGTACCATGGTACTCGTAGTTTCTGATACCCACGACACAGAGAATCCTAGTGTGGGGTCAGAACTATGTATGTGACTGTAGAAAAAAAAAATGGTGAGCGACACAACATTTCAAATTTATTTGAAAATTACTCTTAAGTCAACTGAACAGAATCGTTATGCTCTTATCATATATTATGGCTAAAGCAAGATACCAGAAACGAGAAACGATCCCCAATAAAAATAGGTCGTTATGGTCTACCTATAATGGCAGCTGTTTATTTACATTAAAATATTGATATAATAATTTTTAATATTTCTGTCAAGTCAATGACCAACAGTATTATGGCCTTATTACATATATTCGATAATTTAGCGTCAAGTGGAACTTATTATTCACTTACAGGACGCTGTAGTACCTGGGAAATGTTAAGATAAAGCAGGCTTGCCCAGCACCTATACCATCCGCTCAGCGTAGTCGGCCTTATTCACGGGAAAGACATGGACAATACTTGCAGAGCTAACTAAGCCAAGGGTTTCCTTGCGATGATTGCCTTCAACGTTTTGAACACGTGTTAATGCGCCCAAATTTTTTTACGAACTGAATAATCCATTAGTGCACATCTAGGATATGAACGACGACTTTTGTATTGAAGTTCGAGATATTGCGACAGTGAGGTAGGGCAATATGGCTTATCAAAGAACAGCGATGTTTACTCGGTAGTTTTGGTTGCAGTAATTCTCCGACAGAACTACCGTATGTAAAGTGCGCGGTTGCGGTAGGAGGTAACCTCGTAAATTCCGGAATTATACAGACAAACCTTACTGATTTATTCTGTTCTATTTGCATCTTAGATAGTATCTAAGAATTCCTTTCTTCATTGTTATCCAAACGCTACCAAACGTTTGAGATATTTTTAAACTGGACCAACCAGACGTACGGAGACGCGACAATCGACATCCATTCATGGTTGACATAAATTTCATACCACCTAGCTTCACCAAGTGCTTTACTTCAACATCTATTATGAAGACAGCCAATGACTGGAACTCATTGCCAGCGTCTTTGTTTCCAAATACTTATAATTTGGGTGTCTTTCGGAGGAATCGTCACTACAACATTTATGGTACTAAAATTGTTGCTATGAGTGCAATTTTGATCGCCCGCTTAGGCTCATTTTGGCTGGTGCCTTACCCCTATCACTTACCCCATGTTAGCTATGCTCAAAACGTGTACCTATTGTAATCGCAACTTTTACTGCAGACTTAGATATTTCAAAGCTGTCATAGCGAACAGGAATTTGAAAACTGTGAAAACAACAAGATCGATTAGAAACTTCAAATTTCAACGGATCGCTCCCACTCAACGGATCTAACAGTCTGTATACTATTATTCAAACAAAACTGAGATTAATTATTCATTCTAGATGACACTCTCTAATCCGTCTCACTGCTTCCCTTAGCATTACGACAACTAAGCTGATAATACTCATGTTGACAACTGAATACAAGACACGTGCTTGGTTTACTTTTGTTATTCATTTTAACTTTACATGAATACTTACGTTATCATCTGTCATTTCTTATTTAATTGGATCTAATCTATATCATCATCATCACCCTGATGAAGTCCACTGCTGGACATAGACCGCCCCTACCGAGTGCCATGACGAACAGTCTTGAGCCTTCTCTACCTACAAACTTCCCGCAACCCTCAATGTCGTCGGTCCATATGTAGAGGGCTTTCCAAAACAGAGTAACTTAGTTTGTGATCGCTATTCGAGAAATAGAATCAATGGAATAAATAACTAATAAATCACCAGGGTTTTGGTAGAGTTCAATGACATTTTCAACAGCTAAGATCATTTTGAAATAAATTTTGTAAAGACATATCGCATGCCGTTTGAACGGCTTTAGTCGTAATACGTCCACTGTTAGACATAGCCTTCCCTACAGAATGCTGTAAGAAACATTTTTGGGACGCATTATAACTTTCTATCTTCTTTCATGCCATGCTCAGGCTGTGCATAAGTCCTAAATAAACTATTTACCTAATCGGCATTACAGCAATTACAAGCCGACGTCTCAATCAGGATGTGGGCATGAATGAAACGTCCCACTTCTGGGCCCGATGATCCGAAACGTCGCGCTCTCGTTGCGACAACGCACCAACAATGGCCCACTGTTTTGTCACTTCGGGACATGTAGGTATCACTGCGCACTGAATGGGTAATTGTACCGCTGAAATAGTAATCTATTGTCGCGTCTAGCCTGCTCACTTTGCCATAGTGTTTCTTGTCTGTTCATAAATTCATAGTACCTAGACTCCGCTTACGAAAGAAGTCGCATAGAGTCAGCGTTGTAGTCTTCATAAATAATACTCGACCCATACCGTTTCGGAATTATATTATTTTGACACAAAAATTGCTGCTGATTCTATTTTTTATTACTATTTATATTACAAGGTGTTCATAATATGTACGCTATCCTGAAAGGGGCTTATAATATTCTACACCCAATTGGCAATAAAGTTTGTTCTACAACTTTAGTAAACTCGATATTTTTTATTAAAAAAACTTTATGCAAATATCAAATACTGTTTTGGGGTTAAAGCAGTTCAAACTCAATGAATCAGCTATTTAGGTAGAAATATTGATGCTGAACTTCTTGTACGTTAAGTAATTTTTTATGAAGATGACAAAAATACCAAAAACATCTAGTTTGAGGAAAGTCAGGAAAAAAAATTGAAAACATAAATTTCTAAAAAAAAATAGATTTTCCTTGTTGATATTCTATCTTATTATGATAGAATAATCGCCTTTCGAAATGGTTAACAAGCTATGAATCACTTTGTACCTATATACGTATGACGATATGACGAAACGCCGACACATTATGATGGCTGGAAGCAATGGTTTAAGACACAAACTCTACACGCTAAAGTTTTTGGCGGACGACACACGACATCACGGTTCCCCGTCCGCTGTCGAGACAGTCTTTTAACTGTAGTCCGCTGCTATCGTGTAGTGTAAAAGGCCATAATTCATGATTGCGTTACGTTTACGATACGATAGCAAATGTAAATTACGGCCAAATAAAATTGAAAGATTTGCTTCCGCATCGCCGATTTCATTGGCTAATAATTGACTTTGAACGACTTTGACTTTGACGTGGGTATCAGAAACTACTAGTATCATGGTAGCTACCACAACACCCGGAACCGAAACAAATATTTGCAGATATTTGTCCCGCAGCGGGAACCAAATCCGCGCCTAAGGGCACTCGCCGGCTACGCCGCCGAGGTCGTCTATGCAAATTTGAATCGATTATTGGAAAAGTTCCAAGGTTCAATCGATTTGCAGAGATCCAATAACTATCACACCATGTATGCGTATTTATGCATAAAAAATCATATATATAGAACTGGAAGTTGCCAGGCCTCATGATAGAACATAAAAATCAATTCATCACGTATTTGAAACAAGTTTTGATTGATTTATTAGTCTACGGCTCGGATTCCTATTGGTGAATTCCGAATGGTCAATTCATTCATTTCGCAAAATCACTATTTTGTCTCAGTGTGTGGCGCCGGCGCCGGCTAGACTTGACAATAGATGAGCGGAAGGTATCTATGTTAATAATGAATTGTGAGAACACAGACGATTCAGTAGTTAGTATAAGAATTCTTGTTGAACTCGTTTTTCATTTATTCAAATCAATAAAGCTGTGCACTGTGTACGCACTTCAATGTCTAGGCGGAAGAGATGTTCAGCTAGCTCATTTTACAGTTACAAGGTACAGACCTTTTTCAACTGAATGCTTTAGGAGAATTCCTTTCATGCCTTTTTAATGTACTTTCGCGGTTTTATCACCTCATAGTTACAATGCCGTAGTGGCCCGGCTGAAGAATAGGCCCCTCCATATCTATCTATTCGTGGATGTTGTAAGAGGCGACTTAGTTACAAAATTTAGGGGATGGGCATCAGAATCCTCTATTTATAACTGCGCAAAACCCGCGTGTCCAGGGGTGTGTGGAAAATTCCCCCCACATGACAGGAATTCGCTCTGGAAATGTGCCAAGTTCAGTGGAAGTCCTACGGGTGAATCCTGGTTTTTAATCAATAAACTTTACTTTACTTTACAGCTGGTGTTTATGGGGAGTGTGTATGGGACCGTTGGAAGGGGAAGACCTAGGCGTACGTTTAGTGAACAAATCGGTGACGTTTTTGAAAAAGGCCAGGCCAAGGTCAAGAGTACCCTAAACCGACGAGCATGTATGAGGAATGTGATGAGAGTGAATGAAGCAAAAGAGGTATGTCAGGATCGTAGCAAGTGGAAAGCCGTGGTCTCTACCTACCCCTCTGGGAAAAAGGCTTGAATTTATGTATGTATGTATGTATGTATGTAAACTTTACTTTACAAATATAAAGTTTGAAGTGGAGTAGAAATAATAAGCTACACCACGAATTATTGGCCAAGATAATTATTGAATGGCGATGTATTATATTGCAAGGTAGCAGACATCTACAGGGCGTAGCGCGTGCTACAATAAGCTGATTGATGTCTCAATTTTTTACAAATCAGTCACTTTGCCGCACAGCTTGAGCAAGCGATTGCATTGAACAAGCTATCTTCATAACGGCTATGTGATCTATTCGCTTACCCTTGACATTGAAATATAGTTCTTATTAGAGAGCAGTAGTAGATCGATGTAACCGGTAGAATAAGCTTTGATTCAAGAGCTCCGTGTGAATTACGGACCTTGTTAAATACTATTGCCAATAAATCTGTGATCGAAGCAAAGCTGGAATTCCCCCCACGGCGATTTAAAATTATTAAGTTGATGTGGGGGGAATTTTGAATAAAAAAATCTAAGAAATAGGTGCTAGCTTTTTTGAGAAGATAGACATCCTCTCATATCCCTAACGATGTCCTAGTTTTCTGACTTATCATGCTTCTGCATGTCCGAAAATTTGCAACAAAATTGATAAAATTCCATCGGTTGTAAGATTTGTAATCTATTATTTTCCACAAGTTTTTTTCTACATTAGTAATTTTTATCTGGCCTCATAGCTCAGTTGGTAGTAACTCTGCCTTCTGCGCTAGAGGTCGCGGGTTCGATTCCCGCACTGGATAAACACAGATGTTTGTTCTGTGTCTGGGTGTTAAATATATATCTATTATGTATATCAGTCTCTGGTACCCATAGTACAGGCTATGCCTAGTTTGGGATCAGTTGACCGTGTGTGATAATGTCAAAAAAAAAAAAAAAAATCTAGTACTAGCTTCCACCCGCAGCATCGCTCGCTTGCTACCTACATTAAAAGAAGCCTTTAGGCTATTCTAGGTATAGAGCTTTATCTATTCCAAGTTTCACCGAAATCGGTTGAGCCGTTATGGCGTGATTGAACAACAAACATCCAAACATCCTCACAAACTTTCGCATTTATAATATTAGTAGGATTTCAGGTCAGATCAGGTCAGCCTACAAGTCGTTGCGAGACTAGGTTAAGAAGCCTCATTATTCACATGACACCATGGAAAAGCCATAACTATACCATAAACACAGAGAAACTATCGCGTAGCGCCAGGCTTACCTACGCCTTGAATACACGAGTACAGTCATGGCATATGATTAAGATTCCGTATAGATATTTGCAATCATATAAAGTGGCGATCACAATAGGCCAGTTGTGGCCGCAGTGAAACCATAGCCACAAAAAGTAAATTAAAAAAAAAAAAAAAAAAACATATTGTATGCAGTTTGGTGCTTGCATGTTCGAAGTGTGCCGTGCACTGGACTATACATAACTGCATCTAGGTATGTACCTAGTAATCACATAATATCAAAGAGCAAATAGCAAATAGCAAAGAGCAAAATAATAAATAATAAATAATAATAGCAAAGAGGTCAACCGACGAATCCAACTCGGATGGGCAGCGTTTGGGAAACTTCGTCATATCTTCTCGTCGGAGATACCGCAGAGCCTCAAGACGAAAGTCTACAATCAGTGCGTGTTGCCAGTGATGACATATGGCACTGAGACTTGGTCGTTAACTATTGGCCTCATACACAAGCTCAAAGTTGCACAACGGGCTATGGAGAGAGCTATGCTAGGAGTTTCACTACGTGATAAGATCCGAAATGAGGAAATTCGTAGAAGAACCAAGGTTACCGACATAGCTCTCAGAATTAGCAAGTTGAAGTGGCAGTGGGCAGGCCATATAGCTCGCAGAACCGATAACCCTTGGGGAGTAAAGGTTCTCGAATGGCGACCACGAACCGGGCGACGCAGTGTTGGAAGGCCCCCCACCCGATGGACCGACGACATTGTGAAGGTTGCGGGAAGTCGGTGGATGGAGAAGGCTCAAGACCGTTCGTCGTGGAACTCTTTAGGGGAGGCCTATGTCCAGCAGTGGACTTCTACAGGCTGATGATGATGATGATGAATCACATAATATACCGCTTTTGTTTTACGAAAGGTGCGACTTATATACTACTATCGTTACTATCGTTTAGTGGTTACCGTAGCCTATGGACGCGACGACTGGGCTCTTGCGCCTGTGGAATGTTCGGTAAATCCTATCATGGGCTGGTCAGGGACGCTGATGGTGGACTGTAGTAATGAGTGCGACCATCAGCCCTTAGCCGAATACCCCATCTCCCAATCCCCTTCGGCTAAGAATCCAGGTGATATCGCAAGGCAATTAACAAGGAGCTAATATACATTAGTATGGGCCCTAGCCAAAGAGTAACCAACAAAGAATCAGTGACACGACCTACGTAACTTTAAACGTTGAAATCCTATAACAAACGCAATATGTTGAATCGCTCTTAGCTTCGTTTTCACTGTATGGCTTCATTGCATGTGCTGGAAAAACAGTATTGATTGCTAGAGGGTCTAATGCTTCAAGCCGTGTTCAAACGGCATGCGATATTTCCGTGATATGCCATATAAACTTATTTTCAAAATGATCCTTTCGTCTACTGAACTTACTAATTAGCTTTCAATAGTTCATGTTTTTTTATCTACGGAATCTTGTGTTTAATCCTCACTACGTAAATAATTCATCCAACTCCTATTATAAACGCGAAAGTTTCTGAGAATGTTTGGATGTTTGTTGTTCAAAACCGATTTCATTAAAACTTGGAATAGATAATGTTCTTTACCCAGTACAGCATAATAGGCTACTTTTTATGTACCTATCTATCCACTATCCGACACTACAGGTGGTGATGTGAACTCCTCCTTTTATTGAAGTCGGTTAAAAATAAAAACGAAAAGTTTACATTTTACCAAAGTCCTCATTCAACCTCGCTAACAATTACAGTTCCGAAACAATTGCGAATGTTAGTCGTAAAACCTAGTAAAGTCTAAATGTGCTAAGCCTTTTATACTTTACCCCCTTCACCACAAAGGCTTATTTAGCTCAAGCTTCTTGACTTACAATTCCGAAATAATTGCGAACAGTCGTAAAACCTAGTCAAGTTGAAATGTGTTAAGCCTTTTATACTTTACCCGCTTCACCACAAGGGCTAAATCAGACCAAGCATCTAGACTGTTTTCGTCCTCAATGTTGTTAACTAATAGGCGCCAGGTTATTCTCGTCGCGACAGATTTTGGCTATTACAATCGCAAATTGTGCTGAAACAAAGCATATCATAATTGGTACAATTATTTATTACAAAGACAATGGCACATCCATTGTCATATTTCCATTCCAAGGGAGCGGCGATATTTGCCACTATTATCGAATGATGTCACGTAGGATTGCATCATATTGACAGTTAGAAACTTACACTGCAAGCCTTACGTTGACATCCACGTTGACGTACATGACGTCTATATGCTATTCAAAATATATTTCAAAATTATCCCTACATTAACTGAATAAAGACAATTTTGAGTTTGACATTTGAGAGCAAACGATATAGCACAACAATATCGCAAGCCCCTAAACGTCAAACTCTAAATAGACCTTTTTCGGTATATGTAGGTAAGGATCATTTTGAAGTCAATTTCAGATGTAAAATCGCACGCCGTTTGAACACGGTTTAACAAGGAAAATTATGAAAATGAATGTGTCTGCTTATCTTTTTTCAAAACTATTTCTTTAAACCAAAGACGACGACGAAAGTCTACAATCAGTGCGTGTTGCCAGTGATGACTTATGGCACTAAGACTGGGTCGTTAACTATAGGCCTCATATACAAGCTCAAAGTCGCGCAACGGGCTATGGAGAAAGCTATGCTTGGAGTTTCACTACGTGATTAGATCCGAAATGAGGAAATCCGTAGAAGAACTAAGGCCACCGACATAGCTTTCAGAATAAGCAAGTTGAAGTGGCAGTGGGCGGGCCATATAGCTCGCAGAACCAACAACCGTTGGGGAGTAAAGGTTCTCGAATGGCGACCACGAACCGGGCGACGCAGTGTTGAAAGGCCCCCCACCCGATGGACCGACGACATTGTGAAGGTTGCGGGAAGTCGGTGGATGGAGAAGGCCGTTCGTCATGGAACTCTTTGGGGGTGGCCTATGGTCCAGCAGAGGAATTCTACAGGCTGATGATGATGATGATGATGATTTATTTAAACAACTGGTTACAACTGAAGTAAGATTTTCTGTACACTTTCGCAAAACAATTTCTTTCCACAAGCGATTGAGACGAATGGCCCCAATTATTTTTTACGCCGCAAAGGGCCAGTGTTTCACTAACAATATAAACATTAATAATTTCACTACCGTGCGGGCAGCGATTTGCATATTACTGTCGTAAATTCATGTCTGGTTAACGGGTGTTCAATCTAATTAGTACCTAAACGTATTTATTATGCAGGTATAATTTGTTCTGACATAAATATTTGTTAATTGTAAACAGAGTTGATTGGACAAAATTTCGGTTTACACAAAATATATGGCCGTTTCTTGCTGAAATTGCATTTAGGCGTTTCTATAAATAGGTAATATTAATAAGTGAAATGGGTTATCATATAATTCAAATGTTTACACTCCAACATTAAACCATAATTTAAATCGATGCGATGATCGAACATACGATTGGACTTATTATAATATCACCTAATATCTCGGTGATACGATTTAAATTACACACTAAAACTCAACAAAACACGAGAAAAACAAAATAAAACGGCAGGGCTTAGTTTTTTCCCCAAAATGGCTAAAAAGACCCAGAAGAATGTTTGTGAACAAAATTCCATCACAAGAGCCATTAATACATATTCAAACTATGACGTTATCATTTACTCGAAGCACGGAACTTCAAAATCTTTACATAAATTCATTATTCAACACTTCGCTAATTGAAATGATGTCTAAAATTTTTCAAAGTCGCGGTATCTAACAAAAGTAACTTGGTAATTAGGCCTAAATTAATATCCAACAATGGCAATCCCAACTAATGAGTATTCATCATCATCATCATCATCAAAAGCCTGTAGATAGTCCACTGCTGGACATATGCCTCCCCCAAAGAGTTCCACGACGAACGGTATTGAGTCCTTTCCATCCACCGACTTCCCGCAACCTTTTATAATGTCGTCGCTCTATAGGGTTCCAACACTGCGTCGCCCGGTTCGTGGTCGTCATTCAATGATCAAAAAATACTGAACTACATTGATTATAATTCACGAGAATAGAATAATTAATAAAAAGAACTTTCCGCACAACTTTCCGCTAGAATAAAGTCAATTTAAACTATTTGTGTAGAATTATAAGAGTGACAATCAAGCGAATGAAACTTTAAATTTCAAGAAGATTGCTCTGAATGGATCAACTCAATAGCCAGTTTTCCATCTTCAGAAGGAAGATTCACAAAGATCATCAACAAAAAAAACTCAAGCTATCAATGACACGTCCGACGTAAAGGATCACCAATCAATGTCCCACTGCTGTATTCCAATTAGGCACATTTCAAGTCCGTGATCTCATTCCGATCCATGCCGATCCAGAAACGAGTGATTTACAACTAACGCTGACGCAACTGTCCACCAGTCCATGACTGAACACTCCTCGGTACCTAATGACCTAATTTTTACACATGCCTATGTAGTCTGTCTCTAACTGATCGATTGTTTATTGGTTACCCCTCAGAAATTTTTCAAAATTCCTTGTCGAAGACAAGGAATTTTGAAAAATTAATTAAAAGATTATTTTACTGAAAAACTTACAGCTCTACGCTACGACTAACCCCCGATGTTTTAAGTCGACATTATTATTCTCTCCCACTCACAATAGCATCACAATGCATAATTACTGTCAAATTAACACCAAGGATTGGGCAAAATATTGGGTGGCGTGCCACTCAATGGATCGACGACATTGTTAAAGCTGCGGGAAGTCGGATGGAAAAAGCTCAAGACCGTTTGTCATGGAATTCTTTCGGGGAGGCCTATGAAATGGACTTCTACAGGCTGATGATGATAATGATGACTGAAAATCTTATAAAATTTATGCCGCAAGTTGTTATATTAGAATGAGTGTCTATAATTAAAGCCGTGTTCGAAAGGCGTGCGATTTGTCACCTTAAATTCGTTCCAAAATTATTCTGACGTCAACTTGTTAAAGTCCATTTTCATGTTTGACATTTAGGGCGAATATATCGCAAGCCCGTTAGGTCATACTCAAACTGACTTTATTCAGTCGACGATAATTTGAAAATAAATTTAAATTGACATATCGGACGCCGTTTGTACACGGCTTAAGATTTCGTAGTTATAATCATTGTCATTCTATTGTTATTATTATTTTTATGTTTTACGGAGGCACACAGGCTTACGGCCCACCTGATGGCAAGCGGTATTAGAAACGTTTCTAGTATGGAATGACATTCAGACGCGATGTCCTATTACGCTATAAATTCTAGCAATCACAAAGTGCGAAAAATTACGATGCAGTGTAGGCGAACACTGAATGAACAACCCTTGACCGAAATCTAAGGCACTTAACTTCTATACCTAAGTATAATATAAGCTAACTTCTGACACTGACACCTAATTTGCAAACCGACACTGGACTACTTGTATATACAAGCCTCTCGTCGGTAATGACCATTTCATTGTCATAATGTCATACGCATGTCAACAGAAAAATGCCAGTGTTGTGACGGTGTACACAAACGGCACTTATGTTTATTTAAGATTCGTTAACACCATTCTTGTGTTATCCAGATACACTCCAAATGGCGCTTCATATTAGGGCTACCTACCACAAATTTTGAATCATATTTTCATAAACTGGAAAAAAAGTTTACCTACTAGAAAATTTTTGAAGTATAATGTTTTTTAGTAAAAAGTAAAAAATGTAAGCTTTATGTTCAACTCTTGCCGTCACTGCCGAATCTCAATGCTGATAAAATCTCTTATAATCTCTAATAGATTATAAGAGATTTTTTCGTCAGTAACTATTGAAATACAATGCTACTTACTTAATTGAGTACAGTTTTAAAATAAGATCTACTGTAAAAACATGATAAATGCTATACAACATTATCATCATCATGATTTCAGCCGTAGGAAGTCCACTGCTGAACATAGGCCTCCCCCATATATTTCCAGTGTGATCGACCCTAAACGGCCTGCAGCCAAACAATCATTTGGGAGGACTTGCCCATACTCGCCACGCTGGGGCTTGCGGGTTGGCGAGCGCAGATAGGGAACGCAGCTGCCCTTCCCCTAGCTCTTTTCCCTTAGTCGCCTCTTACGACATCCATGGGTAGTAATGGAGGGGCCTATTCTTCAGCCGGAGCCACTACGGCATAGCATTAACACGGCACGGTTATACGACATAGAAACACAAAATGTTATGTAAGGTTATAATTTTTTCTGATGCTCATTCTTCCATTTGACACCCCTACCTCTCCACATTTTATTCTATAAATGGTTCGTCCGATAAATCTAAATTTTGCTTTGTGTTCACTTCGCTCGGCAATTTTAGGCAAATATCTGTACTGTATCTAGTCTGTAAACTAAGTAAGGTTTTTTTTTTATACAACAGAGGTGGCAAACAAGCTTACGGCCCACCCAATTGTAAGCGGTTACCGTAGCCTATGAGCGCTTGCAATACCAAAGGCATCACGCACGCGTTGCCGACCCCGAACCCCCTTCCCCCCTAAAGAGCTCTGGCAACCTTACTCACCGCAGGAACACAACACTATTTAAAACAAATAATGTTATTTGGCTGCGATCTTCTGTAAGGCGGAGGTACCCAGGCGAGCTGCTCCAATTCAGAACGAGAAAATCTCGCTGTGCCCTACCTCCTCCTAAAAAATTGTTATTGGTGCTGTATTGTGTGTTACAAAGGATGTTATAAAGCGCCGACAGATAAATTTACACAGATGGTCAAGAAAGTATTTGTTAGAGTAAACAGTTGGGCGATTTATGGCAAAAATTCTGAATAAGTATGTTTATGAAGTTCTTTACATATACCAATATAGATTAGGAAAACCCGAATGCTAGATTCAACATTGGCTAGTATTCTACAAAAAAAATGAACTCGGTGGCGTAGCGGGCGATTGCCTGTCTGAGGATCAAGTGATGGGGGTTCGATTTCAATGAATAAAAACTAATTGAAGAGTTTCGAGTCATCGAGTTGTTTGTAGCAGCAATAAGCGTCAACAATTGTGAATGCTTATTGATTTTATGAAAGCTAGTCACATCCATATAAAATTTAAATTCCATGTCCCATTATAATATGCAAGGACTAGCAGATTATCAATCAAGGAAACTTAGGGAGTCGCGTTCGATTCCATTAATAATGTGTGAGCGTCACTAGAAGCGTATGTATCTATGCAAATATAACAACAAACTATAAAATTTATTGGACAGTGATTATGAAAATAGAATTGATTTTTTATTACCACGTATTAATAATTAAATTCATCATCGCCATCATCATTTTTTTTTTGAATCCAGACATATCACACACGATCAACTGATCCCAAACTAGGCATAGTCTTTTCTATGGGTACCAGAGACTGATATACATAATAGAGATATATTAAACACCCAGACACAGAACAAACATCTGAGTTAGTCACAAATGTTTGTCCAGTGCAGGAATCGAACCCGCGACCTCTAACGCAGAAGACAGAGTTACTACCAACTGAGCTGTGAGGCCAGTCGAATCGATCGATCATCATAGGCATCGCACAGAGTTGAACGGTCTTGAGTCTTTTCAATATTAATTTCGGATTTTATCACTTAGTAATCTCCGAGCCGTGGCCGTGGCCGTGGTGGCCCCGGCTGAAGAATAGGCCCCTCCATATCTACCTATCTGCGGATGTCGTAAGAGGCGACTAAGGGAAAAAAGCTAGGGGATGGGCAGCAGCGTCCCTCATTTTTTAACAACGATAGCTCTAACTGCGCTCGCCAACCCGCATGCCCAGCGTGGTGAGTATGGGCAAATCCCCCCACATGATAAGGAATTTACTCTGTCTGTGGGGGAGGCCATGTTCAGCAGTGGACGTCGTACGGCTGAAATGATGATGAATCTCCGAGCATAGCTCTCTCCATAGCCCGTAGTGTGACTTTGAGCTTGTGTATGACGCCAAGAGCTAGCGACAAAATCTCATACAGACTCAAAATTTAATTAATACTCGCCCTAAGAAATAATTTAACCGACGTTATGATTGTGTGACAACAATCATGGTCGCGGGCAGACTGCAAGTACTCCAACTAAATCTGAATCCCCATTTTGCGTGACCATAAAATTCCATAAAATTCAAAGTTTGCCGAAATAGTAATTTCGACCTCCATTGATAACCGCTTAGTATTTTGTAAAGCTAAGCAGTTTTCGATGTTATCTTGCTCATTTGTATTCTGGAAGGCTCTGGCGGTGTAACAGAGGCGCCGTTTGTGATATAAATTATAATTGTTTGTCAGTACGGCTGGTATTAGCTCTTTGTTTCGTAGATTAATTAGTTTATGAAAGAATGAACAATAAATAAACGTTTCAAATATTTCGCCTAGATAGTAAAAGGTTAATGAACATGGATGAACTGTCCTTCAAAAACATCTTCTCCATCTTGATCTTGTATTCCTATATGTGCATGAGGAGGTAGGGCACAGCGAGATTTTCTCGTTCTAAATTGGAGCAGCCCGCCTGGGGAGGTACCTGCCTTACAGAAGATTGCAGCAAGCGCTTATAGGCTACGGTAATAAAAATAATGTAAATTTAGTAGCATATAAAAAAAAAATAGAGAAAAAATTTTTTTTTTTTTTCCGCTAAAGTGGATTTTGGTGCGTTAATCAATTTTCAAAATAATTGCCCAGCCATCAAGCATTTTAACCATTATTTGGTTACAGTGCATTTTAGCTTTGCAGCTATGTCAACATAAATACGTAAAATACGCTGAGTTTGGTTTACGAACGCACCCACATAATTAAAAATATATAACACAAAAGGTGTTTATTTCAATGAAATCTCTTTGAATGGTTATTGACTTGTCAGAAATATCAATCGGTCAAATCGGTCGGCGGTATTTTGACTCTATCTTTTGCAAGTTCGATCGAAATCGGTTAAGCCGTTACGGCATGATTGCACTAAAGATAATGATTAAACCACAACAAACATCCTAATAAACATTCACATTTAAAATACTAGCTTGTGGCTGCGGATTCGCTGATGGTTTCGATAGTACCTAGTCTATCGAATATTCCAGACTATAATCTATATCTGTGCCAAATTTCATTCGGATCCGTCCAGACGTTGTAGCGCCATTGAGAAAAAAAAACCATACATCCAAACTTTCGCATTTACAACATTAAATAGTAAGATAAAACAAATGAGTTATTATGAAAATACGTACTACAATTTTCTCCAAGAGGAAACTTACAATGCTTAGCATTTATTTGAAATAAACATTTACTTCACTTTACTTAATTTTTGAACAAATGAATTTTGGTATCTAATAGTAGGTACTATCAGAGACAAAGGGCACCTTCACAAACCGCGAATACGTAAACAATGAAACATTCAGAATCGTTTCGTCAGCTCGTAAATCGAAAGCTTTCCCTAAGCTGAGTAACTTTCATAAATCTCATGAGTAACGCGAATAGAGTGGCCTTGGTTTGTTTTTGGCCGGAAGAAATGTCCGATTTTTGTAAAAATTTAGTCATGCCTGAACATTTTTATATTTTATGGAATATGCAGTTAACGGAACACGCAGTTTCTTTAGTTTTAGAATTTACTTCAAACGTTATAATATTGTAATAAAAACTATAATCGTCGTAAGTCATTTTTGGAGTAAATTTCAACAAATTCCATTATAATTAGGTTGAAGTTTCAATGAAAAATTGCTAATCTTTATAATTATGTCGAAATATGTTTGAATTTACTCCGGCTTTTAAGTCCTTTAGCAGGCAACTCTTATGAGGACATAGATTGAGTATTTACTGGTTTAGCTGAAAATAATCTTATTGTTCCAGGGTGTTCGCGGTTTGCTTACGAGATTCACTCATACAGGCACAGACTACTAGCACGGAAGTTGGACGACCGGTAAGGATTTACAGTACCTACGATGAAGGTTATGCGTTTCGGAAACCACGTCTTTCGTATTGGCCTCTCGTTTTCTATATAAAAACGAAGATTAAGAATAAAACGATGATTGCTGAGGTGCATAACCGTCACCGTCACCGTCACCATCATGGTTCCGTATTTATTTTTTTTGCTATGATGTGACAACAGTAATTATTAATCCTACTATTAAACTTTCTGCTAATATTATAAATGCGAAAGTTTGTGAGGATAAGCACACGCATTTCAGTAATGTAATTGACGTGTATGACTGCTCACGTCTCGATATTTGATCCTTATTACATGACTTTGTTGGCAGATCGTAACTGATATTCTGGACGTAAGACTTCCGTGTACATTTATTTGAATTGGAGTTTGGAGTATTCTTTTGAGTGGGTTAACAAAAACTGTAGGTATTTACAATTATGTACAATTGAAAAGTATCGTTCCCAGCATATGCCGGCATTGGTGCGCATTGGATTCGCATGAGCATTGGACATGATATTTATCTTCCCATAGTAACTACCCATATTTATTTACCGATTGCATAGAGTGCATGTATAATTACTAACAGGCTACAACTGACGTTTTGAAATCGCTTGCGAGTTGATGTGAAAAACCCGGTAGCAATTAAAAACTTATCAAACTGATACATTTCTAAAGAAAGCATAGAAGTAGCCACGCAGATTTTTCTACGTCACATCCATGTTGCAATAATTTATTTGAACTTTCATTTAGATATGTAGTCGTACTAGTACGTAAACAACTGGCCATCTGGTCTAGATTCGACTCCAAGGACCTGCCTGGGTCAACAGCCAATTCCAGAGCGAAACTCTGATACGCCGTCAATGACACTTCCATCAGTCCGCCATTCGTTTAATAGAAATGGGCACTAGCAATCAAATACAACTAATACCTCGTATGTGTATTGCGTATTACGAGAGAATCAAATTTTCAACGTTTCAACGTACTTCTAACATTGGTTTTGATCGGGCGATTTGGTTCACTAAGACAATTTTTGTGTAGTTTTAACGTCATAAAGTTTAGTATAGGTATTTAAGACTAATCAGGGGGCGTAACATGACATCTTTTTGTAATGATTTTATGAACTATAAATCTTTGTGACTATCAACTTAAGTCACAGCCTAAACAAAACCTAAAAGTTGATGGTAACAGATACAAATTACAAATACCCAGTATGTGGGCCGTATAGAAAAATAAATTCTAGGTGCAAAGCGATGTAACATGTATCATTTGCGCAGTGAAAACTAAATATTCAATTCGTAAAATGCTTATTCACTTTCAGTAGGCTTGTGAAACAACAGTGGGTGCATCTCATGCAAACGTCATCTTACCGCAATTTCGAAAAAGTGTCACCATGACGAGGCTACAAAATTGAGCTGAGCACCTGAGACTATTAAGACCGAAACAACGCTGAGTCTGTAATGTCATAATCAGTTATCTACTCACTTTACAGGTGCTTCGAACGACACAAACAACGCAAACGAACACGACTATGTACGCTTGGAGCTCCTGGGGGAAATGGACGCCTTGTTCCAGGAGCTGTGGCGGTGGAGTAGCCGTGCAAGAGCGACATTGCTTACCTAGAGATCCTTCCAGGTAAATATACTCTGACATTAGCAGCAATGTTACAGGCAAAAATTCACTCGGATCATTAATTTTAACTACGCCCGTGGTGTAGAGGGCGTCTGCCCGGGTAATATGTCTGAGGTGCGGGCTTAATCCCCACGGTAGGACGAATGTTTACATGATTTGCAAGTATTCATAAATATGATGACTCAAGAAAGTGCTCTCTGTCTTTATTAAAAGTTAATATCCATAGGTATTATATTTACTTCAATAAAATCAGGGATGACTTTGAAACGTCCTAAAAATGAGTACGCCTGTTCCTCGTCACAGAATCAGGCAGAAAACACAGCTTCGTGCATATTTTTTTTCGATAATCCTTTTCACAAATGAAATTCAGAGCTACAAAATGATGCTATTATGGTTAGAGAATCTGGGTACTCCGACTGGTTCAATGCATTATACTATTGTCCTCTAAAACTGATTATTACGTAATTAAATAATGTATATGAATTTTAGAGGCCTCAAACTTGTGGGCTGTACTCTAGAATCATTCTAATGCTTGCTTGTCGTGTCACTAATTCTTTCTTGGTCATCCAGTATTAGGTCAGTGACCAGGTTGATGTATGGTGGCCCTGAAAAGGGCCTATGACCGTCGGTGACAGAATCAGTGTAGTAAAAGGATTAAAGTGCGCCTCTGAGAGGCTTAAGAATAAGAATAAGAGTTTATTTATTTGACACACACACACAGTAGAAAAATAGTATAAGAACAAACACGCTTCTCTCGTGCACGATTTTGATCTGATGATCTACAAGTAAATCAAGGAATTCAATCAATTCAAGGAATCTTCTCCGAGAAATCTCAAGGCTTCTGTCCATTATCTGACAGATTAACCATGCATTTATTTCCTCATTTGCATTCACACCGCCACCTTTCTATGAAAGTCGTTACATACTGGAACTACTAAACGTTTCAACCTACTAGTACCTCGTTAATAGATTTTCCATTACATGAAACACTGTGTAAATGAAAGCTAGTGTCATTTTGAACTCTTAAACCTGAATAGAATGCTTTAGTGTCAACTGGTAAGTTTTCGCGTTGATATTTTATTCAAGTAGGTAAAATACTAAAACACCTTTGTAAATAACTATGTTGATGGATCATTAAAATTGCTCCATGCAGGGTTATTTCTACGTGTTAGGTATAACAACGCCGAGTTTATGAAGGAGAATTATTATTTTATGGCGACCCATACCAAACTATGTATTTGGAGGAATGTAAATCTGTCAAAAGATAAACAATGCCATCTACTATAAAAATAATGAGAATTGAGATGTTTCATAGGAGCAGGATTGATTAAGCCTGAAATTATTTATTTATTTTCCGATAGTGTACGCAATGAGTCATGTGACATCATTATCATTGCAGTTTTAATAGCAGCTACGCAAAAAAAATAAGAAAAACTCGTATGAACTGTTGTGAACTCTAAATATCATAAATTATATTTAACTCCATGGTATTTTTTTATTATTGTTAATCAATTATTCGGCACTTAATTTCATAGAGACTGCTCTGAATAAATCAATTCAATGGCTTGTGTAGGAGAATCTTAATATAGATAATTTTCTGATAAAACTTTGTCTCTTAACGTCCGATAACATCCAAAAACAATCATCCATCTAAAGGATAACGCATTAGATAAACTAATTTATGCATTCGGACACATGATATCCTTTCTACTTTAAAATCTAATACATGTTTGACATGAAAACAAACACGCTGGCATATGAAGAAGATTAATGTAATTCCCTAAAACCGGCTTCACACACGCGGAACATTCTAAAATAAGTAATAACGTATTGAACGTAGATATTTCTATCATTTTTTATTTTAATCATTCTAATAATAATCATTTTTACCTTAATATACGAGTATGGGCCGTGGTGGGCCCGGCTAAAGAATAGGCCCCTCCATATCTCTATCCGCGGATGTCGTAAGAGGCGACTAAGGGAAAAAAGCTAGGGGATGGGCAGCAGCGTCCCTCATTTTAACTACGATAGCTCTAACTGCGCTTGCCAACCCGCATGCCCAGCGTGGTGCGTATGGGAAAATCCCCCCACATGGTAAAGAAATTGCTCTGTCTGTGGGGGAGGCCATGTTCAGCAGTGGACGTCTTACGATGATGATACGAGTAACTCTTTTATCTTGGTATAAATTTGCCCCCTTATTTAAATACAAGGGAATCCTTTCCGAAATATCAAATGTTTTAATGAGTAAGAAGCGTTGTTTGAAACCTTTTTTATTGGGATGATATTTGAGACGTTAAGTGATTTAGAATTTTAGAAACTTCTGCTACAGATTAGAACGTATGTGTGGAGCAGGTTTATTTAAATTTATTTTTATGTCATTGTTCTAATTGTTTCATTAGAGTCCCGTACAAGCTATTAAGATAAGAAAACTTTGTTCGGAAATCCTTTTTGTTTGTGAGAAATAAATATGTCAGATAAGGGAGCGAGCCGGCCATATTGAAAGGGATTATGGTACCATTCATCGTGGGCATTCACATTTCATTCATACCTACCATAATATGAAAATATAGTAAATATTGTAGTAAGAAGTTTTATAAGTTTGCTCTTAAGAGCAAAACGCAAACGCAAAAGAACGCTGTTTGAACGCGGCTTCATTAATGAAGCCGCGTTCAAACAGCATGCGATAATGCATGAAACAAATATCAAACCTATTTTGGAAGACATTAGTCTTCCAAAATAGGTTTGATATTTGTTTCAGAATGATCCTTACGTCTATTGATTTAAGTAAATTTTGAGACTGACTTATGAGGGCGTGCGATATAACTCGACAATATCATCATCATCATCATCATCATCAGCCTGTAGAAGTCCACTGCTGGACATAGGCCTCCCCCAAAGAGTTCCATGACGAACGGTCTTGAGCCTTCTCCATCCACCGACTTCCCGCAACCTTCACATAGTCGTCGGTCCATCGGGTGGGGGGCCTTCCAGCACTGCGTCGCCCGGTTCGTGGTCGCCATTCGAGAACCTTTACTCCCCAACGGTTGTCGGTTCTGCGAGCTATATGGCCTGCCCACTGCCACTTCAACTTGCTAATTCTGAGAGCTATGTCGGTGACCTTAGTTCTTCTACGGATTTCCTCATTTCGGATCTTATCACGTAGTGAAACTCCAAGCATAGCTCTCTCCATAGCCCGTTGCGCGACTTTGAGCTTGTATATGAGAATAATAGCTCGACAATATCGCAAGCCCCTAAAAGTCAAAATCAAAATTGACTTTATTCAGATAACTTAAGGATCATTTTGAAACTAATTTCAGATGGTATATCGCAAGCCATGGCGAGCAAAGACGAGTGATTGGGTGAAAAGTGTGAGGTCGAACACGATACGTAGATATCAAATTCTGCAGATGTTTTTGAAGCGCTTCCTTGCTTCGGAGGGCATATCTGAGCTACAAAAGTCGCGTAGCAAAGATGCAGGCTTCGGGCGGCTAAAAAAAACTCTTTCATTCCACATAGGTGGTCCCTACACGGACTTACTGGATGTAGGTTTTTTACTGTAGACATTACATTACTTTTTCTCAAACTCTCTTAATCGAACTTTCTTCGAAATGGTGCAATGGACTTCAAAGTTCAGCCTACCATGTCAGTGTCATCTCTACCGGCAGCTTCGATCAGATCACAATGCAAACTAATGATACGCTGATCAATGGGCTGACCACCGAAGATGCGCCTTTATATTGCACAATGATAAAATGAAGATGTAGGTAACATATTGTTCAGGTACCTCAACGTTGCATGCAGCATGAATTATCATCATCATCATCAGCAGGAAGAAGTCCACTGCTTGCTTGTTTAATAAATAATAAATATTCTGGACATATCACGCACGGCCAACTGATCCCAAACTAGGCATAGCCTATGGGTACCAGAGGCTGATATACATAATAGATTAATATTTAACACCCAGACACAGAAGTCCAGAGCGGGAATCGAACCCGCGACCTCTAGCGCAGAAGGCAGAGTCACTACCAACTGAGCTATAAGAGTAAGTCGTTTATCGTGTTACTGATTATTTCTTGGTCATCCAGTTTTAGGTAAATGACCAGGTTGGTGTATGGTGGACTAAGTATACTTTTCAAAACTTTAATCATATCAAGTAATAAAAATAACTAAAATCCGATTAAGTCATCATCTTTGTATGCTGACTGTACTATCGAAATGCATACGATGACAAATGATCGATCTCCGTGATCTGCAGATCTGATGATCTACAATAGCGCATGCTCTTTGCAAACAACGATTGCATCCATCGATCAAGTAGCCGAGGATCAAGGGATGACTCGGACTGAAATAGGAATTATATTGATTGAATGATGTATTTTATGGATCACGGTACTTTGAGTGTTTTGGTAAAGGCCAATGCCACTTATATCTTGGCTACGGAAGATGGTTATGGAAAGGATAATGGAAAGGATATGCTCTAGACGTGAGAATAATAAAGTTTGTATACTACCTGCTCGTCAATGGCATATTATGTGTCATGCACACCTTTCCTAAAGTAAGTCATTACAGCCCTACGGTCTAGCCGGTCATAATGTTGTACGGAATTTCATTATTTCCCATGGCACATAATGTGATTTGAATTTGGAATGCAACCCATGTAGTCGTGCTTGATCGAGGTTGGTTTCAAAAATGTTTGGGTGCAATGAGATTTTATTCTAATTAGGCTGAATGTTATCATTTTCTTTGCCTACATATTAAAAAAAAAGAAAAACATGAAAACTTTTTACGAAATTCATTTTCACCCGCGCACGAAGAAGGATTTATTCGAATGTCGAACTGACCACTACAGAATAGACTACAAAAAAAGAAAAAAAGGAGCCAAGCGCTCAAACTGCTGTGCTGTTATCTACACCGAAATTCAGTTTCGATTCGAATAAACTTCTAAAAAATGTCAAGTGACGACGACAGTGATTTTGATTCGACTCCAGAATGCATACAATCTGAAGCCTCTGGTATAGTTTGAAACTTACTTCCAGAAAAATCATTTATTTCTACTTAACAGTCATTGTTTTCAATTGCCTCGCAGAAAGTATAAAAAGTTGTTGAAATAAAAGGTCGCAAAGCTCAGGAAAAAATTAATTATTCAGAATTTTCACATGTTGACACACACTGTTTCTTTTAGATCTTCTAATTAAATTGTCACCTTTTTTAAATCTAGTTTTGATTACCTACAAGAAGGTTACATACTACAACATGCCTCCTTAATCAAAAAACGATTAAAAAAGAACCACAAGATTAATAGAAAAACTGATAAAATACCTAAAATGATGTTACACAAAGAATAAAACTTAACAACAACCTAAATCAAACCCATACTCTTTATACATTTTAAATGTTTTATAGGACCTAGAGGTTTCGTTAACACATCAGCAGGTAACTCATCCGTACTAAGATATTTTAGTTTTATAATCTTACTATTTACTTTCTCCCTCACAAAATGGAATTTAACATCGATATGCTTAGTTCTATTGTGATGAACAGGATTCATTGCCAGCTTTTGTGCACTCTGGCTATCCGAATAAATAACAACTTCGGGAGACTTACTTGTTATTTCGGAGATAAACCTTTTCAGGAAACACGCCTCTTTTGTTGCCGTGGCTAAAGCCATGTATTCTGCTTCTGCCGAAGATAATGCAACTGTGGGCTGCTTCCGCGATTCCCATGATATAGGACCGCCTGCCAGTCCAAAATAGAAACCGGTATACGACCGACGATCTACAGGCCAATTCGCCCAGTCTGCATCTGAATAACCTCGCAGAGAAGCATCTTCTACTTTTCTGTAAGAAATACCAACATCTTTAGTGGCACTGAGATAACGGAGACACCGTTTCGCTGCGTTCCAGTGAGTCTCATCATATTTGGTGTTAAACTGGCTTAAATAGCTTACTGTGTACGCAATATCAGGTCTAGTATTCACAGCCAGAAACATAAGACGGGTGTCTTATGTTTCTGGCTGTGAATAAGAGCCTGATATGGATAATTAGACTCACCTGTACCAGGTTCTAACTTCTTCAGAACTAGCGGTGTCGAAACCGCTTTACAATCTTGCATATTGAATTTCTTTAGCACAGTCTCGATGTACGTGCTCTGGGATAGTTTTAAACCATTTTTATCACGACAAATGTTTATCCCCGTAAAGAAATTGATCAAACCAAGATCTTTTGTTGAAAAATATTTTTCCAACTGACTTTTGAAATTGTCAAACGTTTCGTCACTTTTGTACAAAATGACAAGGTCATCTACATACACGGCCAGAACCAAGGAGTCTTTATTCGAAAAACTTTTTATGAAAACACAAGGTTCAGAAGGAGTTTGGGAAAATCCCAAAGCTGACAAAGTCTGCTTGAGTTTCATATTCCAAGCTCTAGGAGCCTGCTTCAGACCATACAAAGAACGTTTCAATAAGCATACCTTAGCTTCCTCCCCATTTCGTACAAATCCTTCCGGCTGTACCATGTAGACTTCCTCTTCCAAGTCGCCGTTTAAAAAGGCAGTATCCACATCCATGTGCCGGACCTTATAATCTTCCTGCACTGCTAGGGCTAAGAGTGTTCGCAACGAAGAATTGCGCACAACCGGAGAAAAAGTTTCGTAGTAATCGACGCCTTCCTTTTGTCGAAATCCCTTTGCTACTAAACGAGCTTTGTACTTTACTACGTTACCTTTTGCATCACGTTTCTTTTTATAAACTCACTTGCATGGAATGCATGATTTATGATTAGGCTTGTCTACCAAAGACCAGGTGCCTTTTTTGAGCAAGGCATTATATTCTTCGTTCATAGCGGAGATCCAGTTACCTTGGTCATCACTATTGATAGCATCATGGTAACTTTTCGGATCATCATCGTCTACGAGAGCACTATACGAAAAATAATCCGGAGGTTTCCGTGCTCTTTGAGGATATCTTCTAGAATCATCATCACATCTAGGATCATCATCTTCCTCATCACTAGAAGACGAATGGATTTCCTCACCTGACTGTAATGACTCCGTCCCTTCACCATCCACTCCTTCATCAGCATCCAGAAAAACATCGATTTGCTCGTCGACTATCACCTCGCTTCTTTCAGATGAAGAAGGTGAAACCACCTCTGGCTCTGACGATGAAGTTTGCGACAGCAAGTGTACAACGTCCAAATTCACAGCAGGGTCGATTTTCTCCTTCAATCCTGTGAAATTATTTTCAAAGAATGTTACATCCCTCGACTTGAGCAGCCTCCTCGGGTTTTCCGAATTTCGGAAATAATAGCTCCTAGGATCTTCTGAATATCCTACGAAAATCTGTTCCACCGCTTTCATGTCTAGTTTAGTTCTGTTACATGAAGGAACATGAACTAATGCTCTACATCCAAATACTCTGAGATATGACAAGTCAGGTTTGTTACCAAACCACATTTCAAATGGAGTTTTTCCATTCAGCGCGCGGTGAGGGGAGCGATTCTTCAAGTAGACACTAGTTTCTACTGCATCCTGCCAATAAGCTTTAGAGAGAGAACTATGTGATAACATAGAGCGAGCCTTCTCTACAATGCTACGATTACAGCGTTCACTTACCCCATTCTGCTGCGGGCTATATGGAACAGTAGTTTGCCTTTTAATCCCTTGAGACTCCAGGTAGTCCGTCATCTCCTTATTGACAAACTCAGCTCCATTATCGGACCGTAAAACTTTGACTTTTGCACCAGTCTGTCTCTCAACAAGAGTTTGGAAAGCGCAGAACTTTGATTTGACTTCAGACTTAGATGACATGCAATACACAAATATAAAACGTGTAAAATCATCTATAAAAATAATAAAATATTTATTACCTTTGAATGAGTTTGTTGACATCGGTCCACACACATCTGTGTGAATTAACTCCAACGGAGATGTAGCTTTCCGATACTTCAAGCTTTTGAAGGGCTTCCTTGCTTGCTTACCCTCAACACAGGGTATGCATGGTTCCTTATCAACCGCCGTGTACTCTACGCCAATAGCTAGACCCTTTTTCAAAAGGTCCATTCCTATACGGCAAAGATGTCCTAACCTCTTATGCCAAAGCTGGAATTCCTGACAGTCAGAGTGCACATGGTGGGCTGAAACATTTTTGTAGGAGTTACCTGTACAGTCTAAAGTATACAACCCATTACAAAATGAACCATGCAATAATGCATTTGTATCACTAACATCCGTTTTAAAAAAGTTACAACCATTTTCGTCAAAAACTACTTTGAACCCTTTTTCTATCACTCTTTTTACAGAAAGTAGGTTACAGTTTAGATCAGGAACATGGACTACACCCTCTATTCTATTAACTATAGAATCAGTACTAATAAGCACATCACCAACACCCACAACTGCAATTTTATGTCCGTTTGCTACAGTAATCGATCCACCTTCTATATGCCGGTAATTACTGAACCATTCTCTATGTGGACTCATATGTTGAGTTGCACCAGAATCAATAATCCACTTCTGGTCACATGGTATTGGAGCAGAGAGAGCCAATCCCATCACACTAGCCTCTTCCTCTTTTTTCTTCAGAGGGCAATCTGAGCTTTCAGGTACAACCTCTGACACGCTTAACGCCTTCTTGTCCTTCTTGAGGGGACACTCAGGACTCTTGTGTCCAGGCTGTCTGCACTTGAAACAGATAATATGCTTCTTCTTTTTGTTGATATTAGAACTCGTCGAACGTAGCGCCGCTACATCATCATCCTGCTGAGTATCCTTCGACATCTCATTTAGTAACTTTGTCTTTACTAATTCACAGGTGACCTCTATGTTCGAATTTTCTAAAGCCATTATCAACGGTTCATATCGTGATGTCAAGCCACCCAGTATGATAGCAGCTAGAGAGCCGTCGTCGATCTTCTTACCAATATCGTCGAGATCCTGAGCAGTTGTCACTACTGCATTTATGTACGACTCTATATCCTGGAAATCTGTCAGAGAATATTTGTAAAGTCTGCGTTCCAGCGAGAGCCTTCTTCCTAGACCTTTGTCTTCATACGCCTTCTGAAGGGCATTCCAGGCCTCTACTGCACTTTTAGCAGTCCTTACATGCGATATTGCTGAACCATCAACAGCCAAACATATTTTAGATAAAGCTTTTTGATCATTGCTTAATCTAGCCTCTACAGAAGTTTTATCTGTTGCTTCGTAGCCAGCAATACTACTCCAGAGCTCTTCATGTATGAGCAACATTCTCATTTTAAATTTCCATACCGAATATCCATCACGATTTTTTAACTGGTGTATCCCTTGAAAATTCGTCGTTCCTGCCATATCTTCTTTTGAATTAGATATCTTCGCGCCTTCGTGCTGATAACGTGTTGAAATAAAAGGTCGCAAAGCTCAGGAAAAAAAAAAAAATTATTTCGAATTTTCACATGTTGACACACACACTGTTTCTTTTACATCTTCTAATTAAATTGTCACCTTTTTTAAATCTAGTTTTGATTACCTACAAGAAGGTTACATACTACAACAAAAGTAGAGTATGCATCGCGGGCTTAAATGTGTATTTGTCTTGGGCGATCTTGAACCCCTCGTACTCAGGATTCTTGCCTTAACTCCCTCGCTCCGCTCGGGAGTTAACCATAGATTCCTTCATTCTCGGGGTTCAATATAGCGCCCGGGACATAATGCACTACTTTAAGCCCTTGTTGCATAATCTACTATTAAACCCGTGTTCAAACGGCGTGCGATATGTCATCTAAAATATATTTGAAATTTATTTTAGACTAGCTTCATCTAAAAGAAACGAAACAATTATTATTACTTTTAGCTTGTGGTGCAAAAAATTTGCCTACAGCACTAATTATACTTAAACTTTTTAATATTTAACATAAAAAAACTGTATGAAATAACACGTCATAAAACCAGGGTTTAGTTAGTCCTCGTCTAAACCCAGTTTCATAATACACAGGGTTGAAGTTCTTTGAAAGGAGACCTATCTGACGCCATATAACGATCGACACTTCTGAGATTTAAAGTCTGTGGATGAATTTGATTGAGACGAGACAGGTATGATCATTGATTGGACACGCCCTTTCTTTAAAGTACAGTCGTGCCGAAACAGCGATATGACAACTTTCTCCATTTCCTGTATGAGTCCACATTTTTTACGACAAATGCTTTGTATGCTCTAAGACATGGAGTTGAGTTGAGTCGAGTTAAATGTATCTATAATTGCTAGCGACGGAAATACGCTCAATCTGTACGGTCCAATGTGCTTTCAAACGGCAAGCGATATTATTTCTAGCGTAGAGATGTATTGCACAGTCGCGCAATGTTCTATTTAATGCTTATACTTATATATAAAAGGTGATTCATAACATGTATACAATCCCGAAAGGGGGTTATTCTATCAACGAAAAGAAATACTATTAGCGAAAAAAAACATCTATATTTTTTCTCAAACTTTCTCTAATTAGCTGGTTTTAATATTTTTATCATCTTTAGAACTAATAACTAAACGTACAAGAAGTTCGAAATCAATATTTCTAACTAAAACAGCTGATTCTTTGAGTTTGACCTGATTGGACCCCAAAACAGCTGATTTTCGCATAGAGTTTTTTCAATGAAAAATGTCGAATTTCAAAAAGTCATAGAACAAACTTTATTGCCAATTGAGTGTAGAATAAGCCCCTTTCGGGATGGTTATACATATTATGAATCACCTTGTATATCAATGTTTGCCAAGATATAAATCATATAAGCTTCTTCAATAAAACGTGTCAATATCATTAGACCGAATTCCTAGATAAAATCAATCGATACAATGATTCGCCAAGTCAAGTCAAAGGCCAAAAGTTTACACAAAATGACCTGCCCGCCCTTTTCGCCCAAAGTACCGAATTAAGCCAATATGAACTTACAATGGTCAAGTTCGAGGTTGCTAGTGGTGGGAGATTCATGTGTGTGATTTCTCACGATAGTTTTGTGTATCTATTCTGGGACTTTGAAGGTGAGACCGTATCCGAACCTGAACGTTCGGATCTTTGGATTGAAAGTAGAACCTCATTTGTCCAGGCCGACACTGTTCAAAAAAACAAACAAATCCGGTTGTCTAAATTATGTGATCTCTGTCAGCATTTGGAAGCTCATCACCTATCGTATCATCATCACTATATAAGTGATCATCATATAAGTGATGAAGTCTGATGACTATTGAACATTGGCCTCACCCTAAAGGTGCCAAGATGCACGGCTTTGAGCCTCCTCATCCACCGACTTCCCACCACCTTCACAATGTCGTCGGTCCATCGGTTGGAGGGCCTTCCAACACTGCGCCGTCCGGTTCGTCGTCACCGTTTGAGAACCTTTGTTCCCCTACTTTTATGGTTCTGCGAGTTGTATGGCTTGCCCATTGCCACTTTGACTTGCTAATTCTGAGAGCTATATTGAAGACTATGCTCTCTCCATAGTCCATTGCGTGACTTTGAGCTTAAATAAACCATCATAATCAATGGCCGTGGTGGCCCCGGCTGAAGAATAGGCCCCTCCATATCTATCTATCCGCGGATGTCGTAAGAGGCGACTAAGGGAAAAAAGCTAGGGCATGGGCAGCAGCGTCCCTCATTTTAACAACGATAGCTCTAACTGCGCTCGCTAACCCGCATGCCCAGCGTGGTGAGTATGGGCAAATCCCCACATGATAAGGAATTTGCTCTGCCAGTGGGGGAGGCCATGTTCAGCAGTGGACGTCGTACGGCTGAAATTATGATGATTAATCAATGTTTGAAAAACAGAGTGCGCTCGTATATTACAAATTATTTCTTTTGTATTATTTGTTTTCTTTCCTTATCGATATTATAATCGACAAATCTTCTCATCACTATTAACAATAATTTTCGTTATTATTGTGATTGACGGTACACAATGTTTAGAGCGTGTTCGCTAATACAAGATTTAATATTTGTTTACTTTTGGAAAGCTGTGGGAATAGTTTCTTCAAATAAAATTTAGTACAGACCAAAGCAGCGGTGTTATTGTTAGTAAAATGAAAAGGAAGTTCGCGACTTTGAGGTTGATTTCAGCAATCTTAGAAATATCTTAAACAGTTTAAAATTTAAAAGAGAAAATTTTTTGACTTCACGAAACTAATAGTTGTGAACTTGTGACCCTAACATACCCCAAACTTGGCAATTTGAAAATATCTTTAGCAATTTAAACAGCATTTAGTGGAATAAGATGCTGTACAATTTCAGATTTTCTAACCACTGGCACCGTTGAGAAGCTATTATCATTTTAGAAAAACTTTTGGAAGTGTCTTGTAAAGAAGTAACTTTAATCTTTGTTTCGTGATACTAATTTCAATCATGCAGCTGTAAAATTACAGATTTATTCAGGTTTTAAATAATGAATTTGTTAATCAAATTATGTCGTTGACAGTACCTTCTTACCTATATTTGAACTTGATAGTATGCGACAAGTTCAGAATTCCACCTGCGCCTATTTATAGCATTGCAAGCATTCCCTAGGCCATCTCTGTCACAGATGAGATCTAACAGTTCCATTTGAGTTAACGATTTAGTTATCTGCCCATCAAAGAGGTATAAAACTAGGTATATGATCTCTTAATATGAACATAGAATACCAGCTGATTGCCACACTATTAACTATTACTTATATCTAGGTCTCGTCAGAAAATCTAGTTTCTAATTTGTCTAACAAGTAAAATGGTTTAAACTGGAAATGACTATATTGCGAAACCTAATAACGAATACCCTAGTTTTGTTACTTCCTACCTACTTTTGTTTTGTTTCCTCCCTACCTTTTGTATTGTAACCTGTACCTTGTGTCTTTTTTTATTTTATTTTATTAGTTTGGGCTGTGCTTGTGTGTGCAAAATAAATGTTTTTTCTTTCTTTCTTTCTTTCTTTCTAAACTGAGAAACGGCTATAATTTAATTGTGCCTAAAATATAGTAAAAGTGTCTAAGCAATATAATGCCTAAATGCCATTTGGCAATTGAATTTCCGCCTGTTCTTAGAAACCACCACGATGATTTTATTACTCTGCTATAGGTAATAAAGCAACGTGGAGACACAATTAACTTTCACAGTGAGCTTTGCATCTTATTTTACAATTCGATTAGCTCACATACATCTCTTCCAAGATATTCCCAGATTAAGATCTCAATGGAATCGCATGAAGGTAAAACTACCGTTTGAGAATTAATTTACTTAACTACAAGTTTGTTTCGATTTGTCGTACAAAACGAAGAGGATCGATTCTGGACGAGAGTGATAAGAAATAGTCTCACAATTGTTATCCAAAGAATATAAATGTACTATCAAAATAGCTGGTATATGAGTTAAATCGTCCAAGGTGTTGCTAAATTAAAAAGGTCCAAAAATCTGTTTTAAAAAATACATGTACCTACCTAGTGGGGTGTCTGAAAGAGCTTTGTTCATATATTCCAAATCGATTTTCCGACTTCAGGTAAGATTAGATATTAGTTAGATATTAGAACATACAAAATATACAATTTTAAAACGATCTTCGAAGCAACAACTAATAATAGTCAACGCAAGATCTCAGATCGGGGCGAATCACTATACAGGAATTTCAATACACTGTATGAACTTATATTTTATTGTGCGACAATAATTATAAATTAGTGGCATGACTATTGACTATCTTTTATCATTATATCCCCGATTACATCCCACACTAGGTAATGAAAACACATTGTTTTAGTACAATACTAACTGTTCAATAATCTATGCGTTAGCTTTACTCCTAACTAATTCATCTGTGGCCCAATCATTAGTGCCCAGGGCGGGCACAGTTGGGCGCCATCTATTGTCTAATAATTAAAGTTACGAAAGCATTTTATTATGGAATGATATTAATATTGTCTTATTTTATTTGCCGGTACCAACCCGCCATTAGTACCTTGTATGTAGGTGACTTTTATTACTATGCAAGTAATTTCACAAGAGATTCCTAGTACAAATTATTGCTTATATTCCCATTCGATACGACATCAGAAGCGAGGAGATTAATTTTAATGCTAGTTTTAATGCGTTTCTGGCTTAGGTATGTGCTTTTGTGTGTTATCGTAAAACGTCAGTAGCCGGAACTTGATCCCATTCGAAGAACACTGCAATTAAAATTTTTCGAAATAGGCATTACGTACTATTTTTTTTTAAACACCCTACAGATGTATACATACATAGTCCATACTAGGAATCCCTGTGCCGTGGGTATTAGATACGAGTACCAAGACCTGGTAAAAATATTTGCAGATCGTGCAAAAATTTGTTTTGCCGCGGATAGATAGATATATGCTTTATTGAGGACACAATGTAAGACATGTACATTGACATGTAACATAATGTATACACTATAGTCCTACAATCGGCGGTCTTACCACAGGCAGCGATTTCTTCCAGACATCCATGAAATACCCGCCATATAGAGATAGGGTCCTGTCAACTGCTTACAGCTTGGAATTGAAGGTTCTAGGCAACTTTTATAATGATTACTAGGGATGAGTTTGTACAAGTGCAAATATATTGGTTATATCGTAACTGAAGCTGGAAGGCCATGTCAAAGTTGTGATAGGATTTTGTATCCTAACTATTATAGCGTTACTACTACTTTAACCGGTCACTATTTGCGTGCGTTTAAGTCCAAATTAGCATAACACTATCTTTTATAAAAATCAAAGTAGCCAACGCGTTACGTTCTCAGATGGCCAGGCTCACAACGTGTCTAACCATATTGCAAACCACATCTCAAATCAGGCTTCTATGACCGCAGCAGCAACGATTCATTGCCCATGGTCCGGTTCGGTTTTCAATGAAAAATTTCGAATTTCCAAAAGTCGTACAACAAACTTTATTGCCAATTGGATGCAGAATATGCCGTTTTCGGGATAACATACAAATTATGAATCACTTTGTATAATTTTATTATAAAAAAAGGCAACCGGACTATTAAAAATATTTATTTTTCAAACAGCAACACTGTTCTTTAATATTTTTGTTTGTCCATAAAATCATGGAAAAAAATTTTTTTCGTAGTCCGGTTGACTGGACAACTGAACCGGACCACGGGCAATGAGTTGTCTAGTCAACATCCGACCCGGAACCTATGGTGTTTATCTGTTATAGTAGAATATATTCAGAGATTTGACCTGTTTTTACCCGACTATGGAGGGTTATGTATTTAGGTAACAGTCTATTATGTATGTACGAGTATATATTATATTCAAATGTGACCTCTTAGTTCCACATTGACAAACGAGGTGTCAAATGAAGCGTCTTCATGGTCCAGGAGTCATAGGCTATATGACGTCACTCTTAATTCTCTAGTATATCCTATCCTACATACATATTAAATGCGAAAGTTTGTGAGGATGTTTTGGATGTTTATTATTCAATCACGCTGTAACGGCTCAACCGATTTCGTTGAAACTTGGAATATAAAGAGTTCTTTACCTAAAATACATAACTTTTAAGCTGCCTAGGCTTTTATGTAGGTACCACACGAGCGAAGCCGTGGGCGGAAGCTAGTAGAAAATAAACTCAAATTAATTATGACCTCAAAAACATAAAAATGGTGTAAATATATCGTGTTTAATATCAAACGAAAGGTCTTGACGAGTATTTATTCTAAAAATATGAATTTAAATATTATAACTTTTTTAATGCCTAGGCTATAAATAATAACAGTCTAAAATATCTACATGCAATAGCTTGTTGCTCAAAAGTCCTATATCGCGCTGATGGTTTTAGTTTTTCACTGCGAAATGATCCAAGATCTTTTGCAGTGCAAATTATTATTTTAATAAGGGTGGCCATGTCAAAGTTATTGAGGCCTAATATAATGAATGAATAAATTTGCTGTGTTGCAATGTGGCTACCGTTTGCGTACCAGTGACATAAATCCACATTCAGACCACAATATGCACACTTAATCAAACGATCAATCTGCGGTTAAAGATAGTTGACGTTTATTGCATACGTACAAGACATTTATGATGGGGAGTATGTGAGGAAAATTAGTATTTACCTAGCAAGTTGTTCCTAGAATACCTACGCAAGAATAAGGCTAGTGTTCACCAATACATTAAACGGCCTTTCAACGAATTTTAAATTAACAAGTTTTGGCACTTGTTTTCTTACACTATTTGACAACTGCCTGTTTATGTATTGGTCTTTACCATATTCTATAAGAGCTTAAAAATATATTCATTGAGCCCATAACCACTCTGTCGGACCCTGTTTTGGGCCACCATACGTCAAACTATACTTGACTACGGTGATCAAAAAAGAAACAGTACCAGAGAACAAGGCTTTTTTTAAATAAATAAATAAATATCCCAAGCCCCAAAATGTCAAACTCAAATTGGCTTTATTGAGTAAACGTAAATATTATTTTGAAATAAATTTAAATTGACCTATCGCACGCCGTTTAAGCACTGCTTAAAACTGAGTAGGTACTTGTATACCTAGTATTATTAACCAGACGTGTTTAAGGTTTTGTGTGTGCGCATTGTAGAACACCAGTGTTTGTGGAACACTACTCAAACACTTGAATACTAATTATGTGTTTCATGTAAGCAAACTATATTTTAAACTGCTTTACGATAGAACCGACTATTATCCATGATTTTCAAAAACCATGTGTGTAAGGCCTTATTACATCCAAAATGGATGGAGTTTTTCTTGCCTTATATTTTAAGATTATTTATATAAGCATTAGGTACATAATATTTCATCAAGTGTGTAGCGTCTTTGTCATTTTTTTTTTCACATATGTCTAAGGGATGTTAATTAGATTATTTTTCTTTTGAGCCTCACCTTGTTCGATCGGCACCACACTGAAGCTCTACATTCTTTTTGTGAAAAAGGAATATCGAAAAAAAATTATAGGCACCAAGCCGTGTTTGTTGCCTGATTCTGCAAGACTTGGCCGCGAGGAACAGGCGTAGCTTCACCTAGTTTCTAAGACGTTTCAAAGTGATCCTAGTGATTTTATTGAAATAAACGCCTTTTGACTTTGACTTTGAGTAGGCTTGCCCAGCACCTATACCATCCTCTCAGCCTTGTCAACCTTCTCCGAAGAAAAAACATGATCAAATACGTGCAGAGCTGAATAAGCCGCGGGTTTCCTCATAATTTTTCTATACCGTTATGAGCACTGCGCACATATTTTTTTCAATAGGAAAATCTATTGGTCGTGCACCAGTCGGGATTTGAACCTACGACTTGTGGATTGAAAGTCGAGGTACCTTTAGTAGGTCCATACATATTTATTTAATTAATTTGTCAATCTACTTACCTTTGTGTCTTACGCGTTGATGTCTTTTGTATGGAAAACTCGCTTTCAGTAAAGTTAATTAAAAAATATTTCAGATTACGTCGAAGCAGAAAGAGAAGGAAACTAGTGCGGAGAAGAGCTCTTAGCGTAGAGCAGACAAGACGCGCCCGGGACGCGGCAGTCCCGGAGTCGGTCCCGGACTGTCCCGGACTCGCGCGGCGATACCACGAGTGCAATACTGCGGTAAGCTTACAATAATTTATAAAACCTAGACATAGTAAAAGCAAAAAAAAAACTTTTTACAACCAGCCAAAGGTGTAGTTACTATAACTATCGCCGCTTATGATGCCGCCAAAATATTACAATAAAACTTTTATTACAATAATAAATGCTATGACTCAAATAAATTATGTTCTGTTTTTAAGTAGGTACTTAGTAGGTATTCCTATTTAAAAAATATCTAGCCCATATAACTATCTCAATATTTGGTAGCAAGAGCGGTAGTAATGGAAGGGCCTATTTTTCAACCACCACATCGAAAGCATTACTATTAATTTTAAACAAATTATATTATTTTATTTCAGCCATGTCCAGGATCGCCGAAAGATCCTCGAGCAGAGCAATGTACAGTGTACGACCGCAGGCCCTTTCGCGGTCACTTCTACACTTGGGTGCCTTTTGTCGATGGTAAGTTGATACAAAGACTATATAATTCGGTTGATATTACTTAGAAGCTTGTATTACTATTTGTTAGAATATAAATAAATAAAAGATAATACTCATAATGGGCCTTAGGCCCCCCCATTTCTATCTAACCGTGGATGTCGAAGGAGGTGACTTAGGGGAAAAACTAGGGGATGGGCAGGAGCGTCCCTTTTTTCACAAAATATACCTACGTGGTGAATATCTGCTCTGGTAATCTATGGGTTGGTTGGTCTCAATGTTCATGTAATGTAAGACATGTACTTATACATAAATATTACACTATAGTCCTACAATCGGTGGTCTTATCACAAGCAGCAATTTCTTCCAGACTACTTAAATTACAAGACAAGAACCAAGGTCACCGATATAGCTTTCAGAATTAGCAGGTTGAAGTGGCAGTGGGCCGGCCATATAGCTCGCAGAACCGATAACCGTTGGGGAATAAAGGTTCTCGAGTAGCGACCACGCACCGGACGACGCAGTGTTGGAAGGCCCCCACCCGATGGACCGACGACATTGTGAGGGTTGTGGGAAGTCGGTGGATGGAGAAGGCTCAAGACCGTTCGTCGTGGCACTCTTTGGGGAGGCCTATGTTCAGCAGTGGACTTCATCAGGCTGATGATGATGATGATGACTTAACTTACATCTAATCTAATTTAAAAAAAACTATGCAAACTATCTATAGTCAATATATAGTTCGAATATTCCCCAACCGCTAGCCGCCCAACTAATTAAAAGCGCATCGTAATGCGTAGCGAAGTTAACATGGTTACCACTTCACATCGCTATGGTAGCTACACTAGCTTTAAGCGTGACAATCCTAGACTGGCTGCTTTGGTAATGGAGTTCAAGAAGCCCTAAAGTTACTTTATAGAACACTAGCTTCCGCCCATCACATGGCTTCGCTCGCGTGATACAAAAAGTAGCATATATGCTATTCTAAGTAAAGAACTCTTTATATTCCAAGTTTCAACGAAATCAGTTGAGCTGTTACGGCGTGATTGAACAACAAACATCCAAACATCCTCACAAACTTTCGAATTTATATTAAGTAGGATTATTTCAACCTATCAAGTAACTCTAACTAAATCTTTTCAATTCCAGGTGACGCACCGTGCACCCTCAACTGTCGACCTCGCGGGCAGCAGTTTTACGCGTCACTTGCTCTAGTCACGGACGGCACACCTTGCACCAAGCCCGGGTTCCGAGCCATTTGCGTACAAGGAACTTGCAAGGTAGGCCAGAAAAACAAGCGCCACAATGATTACGTGATACATACATACATGAACTTGAATATGGGAAAATCGCGGGACTCAAATCTCGACACACTATCCCGTCCCTATTCTGTCTTTGTTTACAGCGCCATCTGTTGTTGAGTAGCGGCTGAGTTGGTGTAAAAGATGTAGAGCTATTTTTCGGTACTGGTTTTTATTACCTGATATTAGAACCAAAGAGGTTGAATACAAAAAAATAAACCATTTTTTTTGTTGGGTTACTTTATTTGACAATATATATATATTATGTACAAAATATGGTACATAAAATGATGTTATCGCCTGTCTAAACGTAGAACTTTTAGTCGTTTCTCTTTCAAATACCGTTTACACATTCAAAATTCATCATAAAAAGCACTTGTTAGATACTCAAATATCTGTTCCATAGGTGGTCGTTCATGGTCTTAGACTACTAATTAGTTCTAAAATTTTTTTTTTAACTTATAGCTTAATTTTTAGGGTTAGCTGTTTGTTTGCTTTGGTTTTTGTTTTATTTTTATTGTCGTTGGTGGTTATTTATAGTTATTGTTATTAGTATTAATTATAATTGTCTTGCAATTGCAACAGATGCATAGGTACCTACGAGGTGTCACAGTAGCACAGTAGAAAATCAGCGCAGCAACGGCCACTGGGCTGCTGCAGCAAATGCTGAGTGGCAACCTTTTTTTCGTTTTTTTGTATACTAATTTTGTCAGTAATTTAAGTTTTTGAAATTATTATCTCATTATGTGAGGGGAAATAAATTATTTTCTTTCTTTTTTTCAAATGTTTTTGTTTGCAAACATTATGTTCCAACGCACTTAAAGTTATTGTAAAAAGCAGGTACATTAAGAACTATAATTTCTGGCTTTTAATTTTATAGCTTTCTTTTTAGGCTCAGTCTTATACCACGTCTGGCAGACCGATCCATTTTCTCGAGACCGCTTTCGATTAATTGGCATGACTTTCCTCGCGAGCCTTCAAGTTGCCGAGTTTTAGTCTACTAAATATAGTCTTTATGTAGCAGGTTTTTGTGGAAATTATCACTTATGTAGAGTCGTTCCGTACCTCATTTGGTAAACGGAACCCTTATAAGATCACTTTTTTTATTTAAACAAACTGTTAACTATGTAGTAGTTATACTATTCACAAAGGGGCTTAAGCTATCAAAAAAATAAAAAATATATCGATGCAAACAAAAAACTATTAAAAAATCTGGTATTTTCATCAACTTTTTTTTGGTCTTTTTATCTAATTTTATATAATAATATTATATACTTATCTAATTTTTAAATTTACGAGAACTTCCAACAAACGAGATTTCTTCCTAAAATCGGATCAGGAAAAAATCTAAAAAACATCGTGGGGAAACCAGTTAAGTATTCTTAAAGCAGCGATGGGCTTGGAACCTATAGAACCTATAGAATTGTCACGTATAGAATAATCACTACTGCAAAATGTTAGCATGTACCAAATGGTCGGACATGCCTCTGACTGCCCTTAGACATCTTCGAGGACCTGATCACTTGGAGATCTGAGAGGATGTCTACCATTCTTGGAGAAATGAAATGAAATGAAATCTGTTTATTTGCTAAAACATGGTAGTTGAATATAATCGCTGTTCTTATGCAGTAAGCGGGCGCACGTGTTTTTCAGATCAGTTTATTTCTTTTTTTTTATTGATTAAGGTCGAATTCTTAAAAGTCGTACAAACAAACTACTAACCTACTAACTACTAACGTTAACTAGCATATACATTTTGCGAAAGGAAAATACACTGAAGCACGATTAGGAATTGAGCCCACAACCTTTGGATTGAAATTTACTGCCACCTTCTATGGTTAATTAATCAGTATTTTCAATACCAATTTATTTTAGCGAAACCCTAGTGTCACCAGTACCTATCATTCACGTTGTTGCCAGTGAAAGGCCCATCGTTACGGAGTCTGTCACGATGACCAGCATTTGTGCATTTGTAACTGCAGCCGACTCTTTTTTTCATTAGCAGAATACGAAACCAACTAAAAACATGAAAGCTATCAGCTGGTTTTCTATTGCAATCGATTGAAACGTTTGTTTGTAGCTCCCTGGTAGTAACAATGTAGGAAAAACCTATAACCATGCAGCAAGAAAGTCCAAATCCAAATACAGTATAATCTGACTAATCCGGCACTTCGATAGATCGGCACGTCCAATAATCCGGCACCCTCCGCCCACGCCTCCCTTTCCCCTCTATACCTGTGCGCTTTGGTCGCTGCGTCATCGACTAGCAGTCTAACCTCAAAACTTATCACGTGCACGTGCTAACGTATTGTTTCTTTCAAGTGAGAATCCATAATACATTACATAAATTGATTCTCTCTATGAAATGCTTTATTTTATTTATTACCGATGACTTTTTCAGTATAACCCAATAATCCGGCACCCTCCGGTTTTTAATAGTGCCGGATTAGTGAGATTACACTGTACTGATTTTATTATTTAAAGTGCAAGTTGTACCTACCTACGTTAAATGCGCACATAGAACAGATAACACGTAATAGTGGTACCTAATAACCCGGAATTCACGACCAATAAAATAAATCCGCAGTACAACACAACTCCGGTCTATCGGGAATCAGGATAGTGCACTTGACTGGACCAGTCGATACTAACATTGTACCTACAGATGAAGTTACAGTATCACAACTTCTTAAATTGTGAACCTTCGATTAAAAGTTATAATAATAAAACTTCATTCAAACTGTACACAACATTATTTGATTTAAACGCTATCTTATTATGTAATTAAATGCTATGCTTTTTAATTCTAGAACGTTTTACTATTAATCGTTTTATTGAAATTGGTTTTATGTGCAAAAGCCTCGAGACCTTCGAGTACGATATTAAAAACAATTCAAAATGTGATTTTTTTTAGTCTAGCTGACCTGCCCTGACTTCACCGGCGTTTTTAAGTACCTTTATACCAACATTACTTATAAAAAGCGCTTTGTCTCTCAGGATACATAATGTCCTAAATATTTATACAAAGCATCAATAATAGAGTAGAGCTGAACCTATAATAAATATTTCGTCTGTAGTTTTTTTTTTTTTTTTTTTTATACAACAGAGGTGGCAAACAAGCTTACGGCCCACCTGATGGTAAGCGGTTACCGTAGCCTATGAGCGCTTGCAATACCAGAGGCATTACGCACGCGTTGCCGACCCCGAACCCCCCTCCCCCTAAAGAGCTCTGGCAACCTTACTCACCGCAGGAACACAACACTATTTGAAACAAATAATGTTATTTGGCTGCGATCTTCTGTAAGGCGGAGGTACCTCCCCAGGCGGGCTGCTCCAATTCAGAACGAGAAAATCTCGCTGTGCCCTACCTCCTCTCAAGATGGTTGACAGAGTCAAAGTCAAAGTCAAAGTCAAAAGGCATTTATTTCAATAAAATCACTAGGATCACTTTGAAACGTCTTAGAAACTAGGTGAACAGATGGGTTTCGTGCGGGCCCCACCAATGGTATAGCTGTATATCGCGTCCGTAGCAGTGCGTCGCGTAGCGAGGTTCCAATGTAGCTCTCAACTGCTAGCCAACCTATAAAATGTATGAGTTCCGACGCCGACGCGCCTTTGGAGAGCGTACGTGGCCCACGTGTGAACAAGTGACCTAACTTTATAATAGCTGATAAATGTTTCGGGGTCTTGGATCGGGCGTTTTCAACACATTGCGCTACTGTATTTACATTGCGCTGCCCCCGCAAGCTATAACGGTACTATGCAGATCGGTTGCTATTGTTCTGACAGTAATTGTTGTGTATTGCTCAGATTGCACCAACTGACCCAAAGATGGAAGTGTTGGAGTATGCCTACATTTAAACTACATTGGGATTGCGTTTACAGTGTCAATGAATACCTAGGGGGAATATACCGTCCTAAGGTGACTCATCATCATCATCATCATAATTTCAGCCGTAGGGCGTCCATTGCTGATTATAGGCCTCACCCATAGAGTTTCAGAAACAATAATTTGGGGGATTTGCCCATACTCACACGCTGGGCATGTGAATTGGCGAGCGTAGAAAAAGCTATTGTTGTTAATGGGGAACGCTGCTGCTCATCCCCTAACTTTTTTCCCTTGGTTGCCTCTTACACTATCCACGGGCTGAAATAGAGGGGCCTATTCTTCAGCCGGGGGCACCACGGAATAGGGTCACTAAGGGGCATTATATATGTAGGTATATTTTTATCTTATAGTATTTCAAAATCATAATATTCTTTATTTTTAAAAGCCCAGCTTGGCCTAGTTGTGGGTGAGGTACCCACTTTCAATCCGAAGGTTCCAAGTCAAAGATCTGAGTAGCGTTTTGCGGCCAATGAGTTTTTCTGGTCGAGAAATGTGACCTTAAAACGTTAAAGGAAAATACCGTGAGGAAACCAGTAAGAATTCTTATAAGCGGCGATGGGATTGCAACCGGTCACGGATGGAATACTCACCATCAGGGATACATCAGATACCATGTGGGCATGGTACCAACATGTTTGGTTGTGCCTCTGACTACCCACTTTAGACATCTTCAAGGATCTGATCTCCTGGAGGTCTGAGAGGTTCTCTGTGAAGGATAAAAGTCATAGGCTGGGTTTTTTTTATATTATTCCTTCCGAAACATGAGAGCGCGGCAGTTGTTGTTCTTTTAGGAACTGCGCTTAACTTTCCTCAAGCTACGTCATGACCATTAGAATATTCTATGCGTCTAGATTACTCTTCAAGTAACCAATCGAGTACACGCCCCGAGTGTTCCGACTGGTGATTACTCGATTTCTATCAATCATACAAATACCAGTGATTTTATGCTAAAACCGACTGACAGTAATCAGGGGGTCCAGTATTTATGGTTCTACGAAATAACGAATTACACCTATCGGCCATCAGTGGTACTTGCTAGTCAAATAAAACAAGAAGTCAGGAAACGCAAACCGTGCAGTTTAAAAGTTAGGTACCAAAAGTGAGACATTATCAATTTGCCTTGGAATTCAGGTATACCTGTGTACAAGTAACGGACTTTAGTCTGGCATAATAATTGAGAGATGGCATGATTGCTAATTCTTTGCACAAATAATCAGTGAGACAAGCAAGCAAGCTTTCAAACGCTTGAACGCTTTGAACGCTTGCTTGCTTTTCTCACTGATTATTTCTTGGTCATCCCTGTATTAGGTTAGTGAGCAGGTTGAGGTATGGTGGAGTATGGTATTCGAAGAGAGGGAAAATAGGGTTGGGACAGTTTAGGAATAAGGATGCGGCTAGTGCTGTCCCCAAAATCAAGGATTATTGTGATCAGTCGAATCAAATAAGAATTTAACCATCATCCAAATGAAGTTCATTAGGTAGAAAATATTTTACAATTCGAATGTGCAGATACATGCAGAAAACAAATTATTTGTGCAAAGAATTAGCAATCATGCCATCTCTCAATTATTATGCCAGACTTAAGTCCGTTACTTGTAAACGGGTATGCCTGAATTCCAAGGCAAATTGATAATGTCTCACTTTTGGTACCTAACTTTTAAATTAGTGGTCGAGATTAGCATTTTGGATTTGAGTAATTGTTGTTGCTTGTTCAAATAACTACCTATAAAATGTAGATTCAAAACAAGGTTGAAGTGATTTGACTCTAAAACAGCTGATTTAATTTTGCATTTCCAATTGTGTGTAGATTAAGCCCTTTTCATAATAGTATCATCAGCCTATATAGAAGTCCACTACTGGACTTCGGCCTCCCCTATACATATCACCCATCACCCTGTAATGTACCTACGCAAGAACAAAATCCAACTCGATTCATGTATACAGGATACCTAGGTATTCGTTAAAAACTCGTCTTATTTGTATCTACCTGGAAGTGCATCTTTATATTTGTGGAGTAAATAGCTGGTATAATTCAGATTAATCAATGTTCGAAATTAAAATAATGTAAGTAAACGAAGAGGACATAGAAGTTCCTATCTATATCACCCTCTACTAATTTAAGTAAAAAAAAACAGAAGGTTATCGATATCGACTCAGCATTTTCTTTAAATATTAAACAAGTTGATTCATAATATGTATACTATCCCGAAAGTCTAGACCCAATTGGCAATAAATTCTCTTTTACGACTTTGAGAAGTTTTCATTGAAAAACACTCTATGCAAAAATCTGCTGATTTGGGGTCAAATCACTTCAAACTCTTTGTCAGCTGTTATAGGTAGAAATCTTTAAATTTAATTTCTAATTTTTTTCAGTTCGATAAAAAAACTTTGCTTATTTCGTTTTTTTCGTCGTATATTCTTTATATATGTTTTGAGAAAATAATCCCCTCTTGGGATAGCATACAAATTGATCACCGTGTATACACCGATTACTCCGCAATGGCTGGTCTGATTTTGATGGAAGTAGGGAAAAAATATTGCGTTTTCGGGAAAAAATATTTCCGTTCAATTTACATTTACCAAACCGTTGCGTGAGCTTACGTCACTGTGTAAAATATATGAACTGATCCAGCTATCCTTAAGTTATATGACAAAGCGGCACTTGAGCTTGTCATTACGTTACAATCAGGGTACAATTAATTCGTCGTCCGGTTGAGTAAATATGGCTGGAGGCAGTTCGCAACGCCATGGTACTTATTCACTATTTCTCAGAGCAACATAATCATTTTAGATTTTCTTGTCTCTTCGATGAAAGTGGTCGAAATGCTGGTCAGTAATTTGCGGTGGCTCCGCCTGAAGAATAGGCCCCTCCATATCTGCCTACTTGTGGATTTTGTAAGACCAAGGGGGAAGGCAGCAGCGTCCTCTATTTTAACAACGATAGCTCTTACTGCGCTCGCCAACCCCCGTGCCCAGCGTGGTGAGTATGGGCAAATTTCCCCCACAATGGGCAAATTTCATCCAGTGTGATTTGTAGACCACTGTTGAACCTGTAGTTATTCAGAGACAAGACTCGAGCATTGATCTGTACTTAAATCTCGATTTGAGGCGAGATTCTAATTCTTGAACAGTATTTAAGTATAGATTCAATGATCACAGTTCACCTGAGTAAATGCTTATTCTGAAACGTCAATCAGACGAAATCGGTGCTTGAGTTTAGATTTGATTTGACATTAATCAAATGACATTTACGTTCCGTTACACGTACTTTGATGCATATTTATACTTCACTTCACTTTATTGTTCTGTTCTATTTCCACCCTGGCTGTTTGAATTTCTGCGTAAAACGGATCGAAAATTATAAATAAATCAAAATGTAAACGAGAACATTTGAGTACAGATTTGAGACTCGATTCAGCTGAGAGTAGTTTAAGTACAGTTCTTGAATAAAAGCTATGTTTGAGAAGAGATTCATTACTTAAGTAGAGTTCAGCTGATCTGTGATTAAATCTATGCTTGAGTCGTGTCTCTGAATACGAGCCTAAATCTACGACGTAACGCATCACCGCTTGATCTTCCACTAGATCTGCCAGGTAAATGAATACGATATTTCGTTTATTACGAGTCAGAGGCCTAGTCAGTTTTCCGATCACAACAATAGGTTAATCTAAAGGGTTTTGACCAATAAGTTCAAATAAAAACTCTCTAAAATCTATTACTCTAGGTTCAAGCCTACTCAGCCTGCTGGTAAACCCGCCACTGAACTCGCCACTTTAGTATCTAGCGGTTAAGGTGGTCCCCATAAAGGTTACTTCATAAAAAGTGCCTGGTAACTGATAGGTTTGCTATAAAATAAATGCGGATTACATTTTATATATCAAATATCCTTTTCGATTAAGCCTCAGCTTTCTAACTGAGATCGTAAACGGTCTTAATAACTCTATTAGAAAATAAAATGACACCCACCTTGAGAGAGTTGTTTGTAACAAGCAGTATGTATATACTTGCGCTCATGTATTCCTATAATGAGTTCTTTCATATTATGTACATACATTCATGTGAGCGTAAATACTATAATCTATTGGTAACGGGATTGTAATCTACGTCATTGGATTCCTATTCAACTGGGAAAGGCCCAGACCACCAGCGTTCAGTTGAAAGCGAATCCTGAATGGGTTGTAGATATTTTATATGCTCATCCTGTGCTTGTGATGAAAAAAATCTTTTTAAAAACTAAATAGTTACGTTTAATTCTAAAAAAAACACCGATTTCGAGTTTGAGATAGAAGAACTTTTGTTGTCTGTGAAAGCCCTATCAAATATTTGGGATTTAGGTGCTTAATATACATAGGTGGATACCTATACTTACAGAGAAAAAGCACCTTAATACTAATTTATATATGACCTACCAATACGAAAGTTATTGCGGCACTAAATTGTCTATACATAAGGGAAAGAATTATCAAAATCGGTTAGCAAAAAAGTTATTGTCAGAGATATCGAGTAACATACACAAAGACAAAAATAGATAAAATTGAGAACCTCCTCTTTTTTGAAGTCGATTAAAAAGGAACAGTTCGAAGGCCACATTCTAGGTGGTATTGTAGCTGTATTGGGCAATCATTACTGCTTACCATCGGGTAGGCCATCTGCCAGACCATTTATAACATAAAAAAGTTGGAACGTAGCATAAAGCACGCAGCCGCGTTGCGCTCGCTTTGTTTTCACCGTCAGTTTGTTCATATCTTAATTCAAGAAATAACGATGAATCAGAACTGAGAAGGCAGGGTTGGCGCCCCGTCTGGGCATGCGTAAACAAAAGGTGTTACCCATATAATCTGCTAATCATTTAAAAGCTCTAATTCTTGAAGGTTGCATGGTATGCTAACTGACGGCCTTTGATGGATATCTTCATGATGAATTCCACAGCATAATCAGAAATATAATAGTAGTCACTCTGTAGTATATGTCTTTCGCTACACTGGTTCTCTAAAAGTCAACTAGAGTCCTTATCACGAAAGAAGTTCCTCAGATGCTGGGGGGCGCTGTAGTCTTCGTGCAACGGAATTTTGACATAGTGTATTTTTAGTACCGCTAATTGCCGCAGGACTACTTTTGTGAAAAGGACTCTACACTGTTTTAAGTACATACAAGACAACAGACGGACAACAACAGAGTCAGTATATTTTTTTCAAATTTTTCCCCATGCGGCCTGGTGGCTACGGCATCTTAGTGAGGCCTTACCGCCATGCCCGATTGTTAACGTTTTAAGAAAAGATGACATTACCAATCGGAAATCTTTCCGATGTTTTATAGCCCTGCATGTATGTATATTTCAATCTCTATAAATCAGGTCGGGTGTCATCACTCCGTTGTCAACTAGGAAACAGTGTGTAGGTTATGTGATGCAGGTACATTAAGTTCTAGTTACTATATAAACGATACTCTATTTTGTTTTATATTTGTAACTATCGCAATTGCAACCTTAATACAATAATATTATAATTAAATACCAGCAGCATTCGGCAAAAATACAAGACAGATGGTGTGGCAATGTCATCGTAAATTATTCGACAATGCTAAAATATTCATTTCGCATTGTTCTCAAAAAGTTTTCTTGTTTTTATACAATAATTTATTCGACACGACTCTTCCGCATCTTTAAGCTTTAGTTAAATTATCGATACTTGAAAAAAAGGTTTTTGCGTTCAAAATTCCTTCATGAAAGATACGAGCCTAACTAGATTATAAATTCCGTCGCTGAAATTTTCGGATGTATGAAGCCGGCCATTTTTACGTTTTATCATAAATAAGCTGTTACCCGCGACTTCGTCCGCATTGATATGAAAGCTAGATAATTAAAAACCCCTACTTTTCTCCCTTTAGGAATGACTTAGGAACAATGTTGAAACATTAGTTAGTAAGAGGGCAAAAGGGAGAAAGGTGAAGGATGTTTGGTGGGATAATGAGGTGCAAAAGGCAGTATGCGAGAAGAAGAAAGCGTGGTTAGACTGGCTAGCTGTCAGAGCTAACGAAAGAATGCAGAAGGCAACGAATGAGGATATTGATGAAGCCAAGAAAGAGTATAAGAGACTGAAAGGGTTAGTGAAAGAAATTATTGCAAGAAAGAAAGAGGAACAAAAGGATGTCTTTGATCAGAGATTATCTGAGGATTTCCGGACAAACATTAAGTTTTTCTGGAAATCCATTCGTTCAGCCAGAGGAAAAACTCCGAGCTCAGAGCTGAATTCAATCAGAGACCAGAATGGAAGTTTAGTGAAAGGTGAAGAATGCATTTTAAAAAGATGGAGAGAGTATTTTGAAAGTTTGTTTGAAAGAGAGGAAGCATTCACAGCGACCTCAGTTATGAATGAAAATGACGAATATGAAAGTGGTATAAGCATGAATGAAGTTGTGAATGCATTGAAACGAATGAAATCAGGTAAGGCTGCAGGGTATGACAGGATTACAGTCGAGATGCTGAAGGCTGGACATGGCATAGTAGCGAGTCAGTTGTGCCGCCTTTTCAATTTGTGCTGGAGTGCCGGCCAAGTACCAAGTGATTGGTGCAAGGCCGTCATAGTACCGCTCTACAAGGGAAAAGGCTCACGTCAGGACTGCAAAAACTACCGAGGCATTAGCCTACTCAGCATCGTCGGCAAGCTGTATGCGAAAGTGTTGATTGAAAGAGTTGTGAAAGAAACCGATGAGAAAATATGGGACGCTCAAGCGGGATTTCGAAAGGGAATGGGATGTACGGATCAGGTCTTTTCCTTGCGATGCATAGCCGAGAAATTTTTGGCCACGGGTCAAAAGGTCTATTGCATATTCGTGGATTTGGAAAAGGCCTATGACAAAGTGATGAGGAATGAACTTTGGTCGGTACTGTCGTTGTATGGAGTAAGCAGCAACCTTGTTCGAGCTCTGAAATCTCTCTATGAGGATTCCAGTGCTTGCGTAAGGATACATGGGTCATACACTGAATGGTTTAGCATCGAAAAAGGTGTTAGACAGGGATGCGTAGCGTCACCATGGCTGTTTAATCTATTCATGGACAGTTGTTTGCAAGATTTGAAAGATACTGAATGTGGATTAAGAATGAACGAGTTACTCGTCAAGTGTCTCCTCTATGCTGATGACCAGGTTATACTTGCATCATCGGCGGAGGAGTTACAGGAGATGGTAACAATTATGCATGAATCTTTTGAAAGAAAAGGAATGAAAGTTAATGTAAATAAGACGAAAGTAATGGTTTTTGAAAGAGATGAATGCGTGACAGTTTGTAATATTCTGATTGGTGGAGAAAGAGTTGAACAAGTGAATGAGTTTGTATACCTGGGGACTTTGTTTACAAGAGATGGGAAGCATGAGAGTGATATTGAAAGGAGAGTGAATGCTGGAAATCAAGTGAATGGGGCATTACATGCCTTTATGAGCAGTCGGAAAGTGTCCAAAAAGGCACGACTGGCTGTGCATGGAGGAGTGTTAGTGCCGACACTAATGTTTGGAAGTGAAAGTTGGGTATGGCAGAAAAATAATCAAAGTAGGATAAATGCAGTGGAAATGAGAGCTTTGCGAAGTATGTGTGGAGTAACTTTGAAAGATAGAGTGAGGAACAGTGTGATAAGAGAGCGTTGTGGGGTGAAAGAAGACGTAGTGATGAGGATTGAGAAAGGTATGCTGAGATGGTTTGGTCATGTAGAGAGAATGAACGAAAGAAGATTGACGAAACAGGTGTACAAGGCGAGTGTGAATGGGACCGTTGGAAGGGGAAGACCTAGGCGTACGTTTAGTGACCAAATCGGTGACGTTTTGGAAAAAGGCCAGGTCAAGAGTACCCTAAACCGACGAGCATGTATGAGGAATGTAATGAGAATGAATGAAGCAAAAGAGGTATGTCAGGATCGTAGCAAGTGGAAAACCGTGGTCTCTGCCTACCCCTCTGGGAAACAGGCGTGATTTTATGTATGTATGTATGTATGTATGTTGAAACATTATTTCTTGAATAAGAATTTTCAGATCCCTAACTAGAGGAATTATGGAATGCCCATACAAACTTACCGCTATTTCACTTACCCTATTCAAGATTATTTTTGAGACAAATGCTGCATATGTCTTTCCTGGGATATAATTCTTGCTAAATTTCATAACGATCTGTTCAACTGTTTAGTAGTGAAAAGGTAACAAACAGACTTACTTTTGCATTATATTAGTTTGGATAGATGCCCGCAATATTTACATTATAAGCAATCTCTTTCATTCAAAAGGCGTATCTTCCTAAAAGCTTTCGAGGACAGATTCACGTCCGTAGCTGTTATTTTACCATTATTCATGTCAACTTTGACATATTTTATGCATTTTGGGTTATTTATGAACATAATTCTAATAGGTTTATTTTGTTACCTTCAACAGAATTCATTGTAAAATTTCTTTAGTGATTTTCGAATAACGTAGGCGATCGTAATATATTAGCCTGTTGATACAGGAAAAGCCATCTTGTGCCTAGTGGGAGGTACTAGACTTTCGATCTGTAGGTCGTATGTTCAAATCATCTAGTCGTGCACCAATGGGCACCATGATGGTGCATATAAACCCGTGCTCAAAACGCCAGTGGTGGATTTACATAATATAATATATTTACCAAATAAATGCTGTTAAATTTGTGTCGCCCTTATTTTTGTATTACAATAGAATATAGAAGCTTGTGGTACCGCTGCTTGCAATTACAATGAAAGGGAAGAGGTAAAAATCATCGATTATATGTCTGGTAGACTTCTTTCTGCAAGACATCAGAAAACCGTCTAACAAAAATCTTATTGATTTCTGAATGGATGAATGAAAAATTGACAAAAAATAATGTTTTCCTAATACCTAATAGTTGTTTTTGCGTAAAGCTTATTCTCCTCTCTGGATGGCGTATTAATTGTGAGAATTAACCAGAAAAACAATAAGGTTCGGTTAGTGTTCTAGTTACCTAAATTACTCCTAAATATTTATACAGACGAGCACTCTGATACATAATAGCAAACGGTTCTGTAACGAGCCACAGTTATTTGACATTTGACACAGTTGTAGAAGTATCATTATTTGCATTGCATGACAAATTCAAAATTTGATAAGATAGGCGGGAGGGAATGCGTGGAAAACATTCGTGAACCAGCTCGTTAAGATTCGCGAGTGTAAACATTTGATGCAGTATTCAGTTTGTTCGCTGTGCGAAAGTGAAATTCCTTAGATAGTAGACTTGATTCAAGATAAATATTTATGTTAACAATTCCCACTATAATTTGGCATTTTAACTGGCAAGTTTATTTAAGGGTCACCAACGTACGGTTTTAGATTGAAACATACTGAAAGAAACTTATTGGCTCTTATTTGGCCCAGCGAATTAGCATTGCCATCCAGCGTGGCAATTCCGCCAGCGTCTTGGGGACGGTTCCGACTGGTAGTGATCTGGATCAGTTATTTATTATATATTATCGTTTGTAACGGTCTTTAGATGGCTCAACTGTATCTTTTTTTTTTTTTATACAACAGAGGTGGCAAACAAGCTTACCGCCCATCTGATGGTAAGCGGTTACCGTAGCCTATGAGCGCTTGCAATACCAGAGGCATCACGCACGCGTTGCCGACCCCGAACCCCTTCCCCCCTAAAGAGCTCTGGCAACCTTACTCACCGCAGGAACACAACACTAGATCTTGTGTATTTTGTAAATATAAACATACTTAGATTAAATTTAACAATAATCCTGATAATATTTTAGAGAAGATGAACGCTACTAAATACTTCTCGCCGGTCCCTTCGGGGTGGAACGGCAACAAAATTTCCCATAGAACCCTTGTGGCGACGAAACATGAGTAGGATTGGGAATAACCCCACTAGACTCATAATCAACATAGAGAAGAACCAAGTCAACATAGCTTTCAGAATTAGCAATTTCAAGTTGCAGTGCAGTTGCCATGAAGCTCGTAGAACCGACATCCGCTGGCAAATAAAGGTTCACGAATGGTGACTACGAACCAGGTAACGGAGTGTTGGAAGGACCAGTGGATGAAAAAGCTCAAGAACGTTCGTCGTGGTACTCTTGGGGGAGACATATTCAAGGATTTGATCGCCTAGAGATCTGAAATGATTTCTACCATTCTTGGTGTTAATTTCGTCAGAATATTACATTTTTTCATTTCATTTCTTTTGAATCCTTTCATTAATTTCATTTTTTCTTATATATTTCATCAGCATTTATTCAGTTTCTAGGATCACTAGGATCACTTTGAAACACACGGTCAACTGATCCCAAACTAGGCATAGCCTGTACTATGGGTACCAGAGACTGATATATATAATAGATAAATATTTAACACCCAGACACAGAACAAACATCTGTGCTTAGCACACAAATGTTTGTCCAGTGCGGGGATAGAACCCGTGACCTCTAGCGCAGAAGGCAGAGTTACTACTAACTGAGCTATGCGGCAAGTCAGTTTTCACAGGTAGTTATTACTATTTTTTGTGTACCCATGTGGTAGGTGGTACGAAAACTGTTTGTACGCTCCAAAACATCGGCGCCAGCTGTTGGCGCACTGACCGAATAAAATCGTCTGAATCACACGCATGCGGTGTTACTTAACATTCCTATCCTAGAAGCAATAGGAAGCAAGCTGTAGAGCTAGCCTAGAGTTGCATGAACTCTAAGAACAGAAATAAAATAAAACCTGCTTATGCTTACGGTATGCAGTAGAGGAAGCACCTGCGAGAACGAACTAATGATCGTGGAACACTCAGGTTGTGGAATGACAGTATGGGTTTCATCAAAAAGGGCGTTTTGAACATTTTAAGGGGTCGGCAACGCGTGCGTGATGCCTCTGGTATTGGAAGCGTTCATAGGCTTCGGTAACCACTTACCAACAGGTGGGCCGAATGCTTGTTTGCCACCTAGTTGTATTCGAAAAAACCGAATATCTCTGCAGGAAAAAGAAAGCATGATTAAAAAAACCCGTCTAATGAAAGAATTGGTAATTATAGTTAGCGAAACAGATTTAACAATCTGTTGGATTGCTGTTCAATGACGTGGATATAAATTTAGCAGCACCAGGTGCGACGGCCAAGGGCCAGTTTTTAATTATTCCTGGCCTGGCATTTACGTATCTCTCCACTTTTTTTATATTACTGCAAATGTGCGGTTATGATTCCTACGATGACGATGTAAAAAGAGCAATGTTTAATGAATCACTAAGAACAAATTATGAGAGATGTATAGAAGGTGATATTATAAATCACCTTGTATTTCATATTAGTAAGACTTCTCAACTGTGTGCACTTCAATATCTTAAGGTTCCAATATTATGGAGCATTTCTATATTTTGTCTTGAAATATCGCAGTCGGGCTTGTCGTGTGCTTAGCGGAGGTAATGAATAAAAAATAAATAAATAAATATTCCGGACATATTCACACGGTCAAGTGATCCCAAACTAGGCATAGCCTGTACTATGGGTACCAGAGACTGATATACATAATAGATACATATTTAACACCCAGACACAGAACAAACATCTGTGTTTATCACACAAATGTTTGTCCAGTGCGGGGATCGAACCCGCGATCTCTAGCGCAGAAGGCAGAGTTACTACTAACTGAGCTGTGAGGCCAATCAAATAAAATAGCAAATAAAATAAAATAATAGGCAAATAAAATAGCATCTACACTCCACAACTAGTAAGTATTACTCTACGTTCCTATCGGTTGTACAGTATACACTTAATTACTCAAATAAATCATCTAATCTACCGCTCGTCTCGATAGCTGAGTAAACTTTATTTATAAACCGATTGTTCTTTGTCAGTTAATCTGCGCTATTTTTAGTAACCGCTTATTATTTTACTAGGATTTTCTTTGTTTTGACTACCGAATAACAATATATTTGGAAATTACTAATCCCTGTTTTGTCTTCTGTTAGTATATTTCTTGAAAACTTTGAACAACCTATGGAACATTGTAAATGTGTTTCTAGCGACTCAAATTTTGCTTCGAAATGCTTGCTTCGACATTTATATGTTCTACTTATTATTATTTACCTAAGATCAAATTGTAAAATTTATTTTATTTTATTTTAGACATTTTTGGAAAACTAACAGCTAGATTTGATTTGACTGTGGACTATGGACTGCGACTGGCCTCATAGCTCAGTTAGTAGTAACTCTGCCTTCTGCGCTAGAGGTCGTTGGTTCGATCCCCGTACTGTACAAACATTTGTGTGATAAACACAGATGTTTGTTCTGTGTCTGGGTGTTAAATATTTGTCTATTATGTATATCAGTCTCTGGTACCCATAGTACAGGCTATGCCTAGTTTGGGATCAGTTGACCGTGTGAATATGTCCGGAATATTTTATATATATTATATATATATATATAACAGTCATTAAGATTCAGACATTTTCAGATCAAAATTAGTTTATATAGATGACGATGATGAGTTTAGAGTAACGTAAACTATTCCGACCTACACATATTGTCATAAATAATATTATTCATAATATACAGAGGATGGATATAGGCCTCCCCAAAGAGTGCCACGATTAACGGTCTTGAGCCTATCCATCCACCGACTTCCCGCAACCTTTACAATGCGTCGGCGTCTGTGCAACTGGTGGGGTCTTCCAATATTGCGTAGTCCGTATCGTGGTCGCCATTAAAGAGATTCCCCAACGGTTGCTGATATTGCAAGCTACATGGTATGCCGACTACCGCTTCAACTTGCTAATTCTGAGTGCTATGTCGGTGACCTTGGTTCTTCTACGGATTTCCTCGTTTCGGATATTATCACGTAAGTGAAACTCCGAGCCCTATAGCCCTCTCCATAGCCCGTTGCGTGACTTTAAGCTTGTGTATGAGGCCAATAGTTAGCTGAATAGACCCGAATAGACAGATATATGCTGCCTCATTACCACATGTGAACCTACTTCATCTTCGTTCAGTGAAAAATGTAGCTATTGTTTACACAGTGTAGGCACAAAGATAAGCTTAAACAAATTTTAAGGCACGTGTAAACTTGGTCAAATTAGTTGGGCTATTTCTGACCAAGGTTGTGGGTTCATTGCGCTACCATTTATAGGGAAGAGGAAAAAGCTTTGGCAGTGACATAGAAGACCATACAAATCATAGTTACACTCGTATCTTTAATCGGTGCGTCGTAGAGGGGACTTTTAGAAGGAAATTTTAAATGACAGCAATTCAGCTGAAAATAATATCATACTGTCGTCAGTGTGAAGGAAGTGAAAAAAAATAACGACTTAAAATACTTGATAATAATAATAGAATAAGGATGAAATCAAGTCAGCCAAGTCAGTTGGAGTAAAAAATAATTAATTTATAATTTAGAGGGAATAATTATTAAGTGGTTCCGTTTGGTGTACATTTTGCTAAAATTATATTATAGACTCTACTTTGAAAGATTTTAGCTTAGCGTTAATATTGAAATGAAGAAGGATAATGTTCAATAAATCTATAATTATTCATTAAAGAATGGAATTCCTCCATTCAATAATGTAGGTAAGGATGTTCTATTTACCAATTTGGTTTTACCCCATAGAAGCCATTAATCAGTATACACCATTAAAATCAAAGTCCTGACTGACTGACTGACTGACATTCTAGCACAACATACCTAATCCACTGATCGTAGTGACTAGAAATTAGGAGGGTTTGTTTGTTTCGATGCATAAAGGTGTACTAAGAAATTAATTTTGTAAATTCACATCGTAAGGTATCCAGAATGGAAGTTATGTGAAAAACAAAAATTCTCATTACATGTAGATTCCTCAAATAAAATGACAAAGTAACTACGAGTTTCGGAATTTTTTGAAATTCCCAGTGTCACTTTGATTGCAATAAATAGCATGCATTTTGATACATGCTATTTATTACCAATACACCTTCCTGTCTACCTACTAAGTGAGTTAAATAAATAAAGGTGTTTTCTAAGAAGAAGTGTCTTTTGTAGATAATAATTATTGGAACAGGTGATAAGCAATGCATTTCCAAGAACAGAAATACATTTAACCGACAACAGTTTAAAAACAATAATTTAATAATTTTGAAGACCTCGGTAGTGTGGCGTAGTGGGCGAGTGCCCGTCTGAAACGGAAAAGATTCGATTCCTGCTGCGGAACAAACTAATACTCTTACCAGCAATTCTTGATAGTACATCCTGTTGACCTACTAAATTCCATGCAGATCGGATTGACCTTTTGAAAGTTACCTATGCTCTAACAAATAAACAGACAAAGAAACAACGCGGATTCGTCCGAGTTGTTTGTTGTTTTTTATATAGTACAGGGAATCCTTGTGTGGAGTCAGATCAAAACTGCGTAGCTATATGAGATTACACGAAAACTTCTAAACAAAAAAAAAACTTTATTCTAAGATCATCATTAATTCTCAACACTACAAAATACCAAAAATACACTAAAGTACTCCAATGAAAGCTATGCGCCTCGGCAATCTTCGTCTACCCACAGATAACATAATACTATACTGTCTACCTATGCACTTGCAAGAACGATATGCCGATATAAAGACGAGATTTTATTTCCGATTTTGTTTCGAGCCTTTGTCATTACTCTGGGGCCGCTTATAACGAGATTAACTTTGACCTGCGGCTTCGCTCGCGTGAGACCTACGAGGATAAAAAGGAGACTATGTAATATTCCAGACTATAATCTATCTCTGTGCTAAATATAATCCAGATCCGTTCACCCGTTCTGGCGTGATTTAGTAACAAACATTAATCCATCCAATCTTTCGCATTTAGTTAAATTAGGCGAACTATTCGCGTTCCGTGTCAAGTCAGTCAAGTGCAGCCATACGATTAGTCACACGATAAATAAATAAATAAATATATAAATATTCCGGACATATCACACACGGTCAACTGATCCCAAACTAGGCATAGCCTGTACTATGGGTACCAGAGACTGATATACATAATAGATATATATTTTAACACCCAGACACAGAACAAACATCTGTGTTAGTCACAAATGTTTGTCCAGTGCGGGAATCGAACCCGCGACCTCTAGCGCAGAAGGCAGAGTTACTACCAACTGAGCTATGAGGCCAGTCTAGAGATAGATAGACAAAACTACATAACGCGAACATCCGCACAATCCTAATGTAACCCCAGCATTACCTATATAGATTAGTTGCTCGACTTGACCTGCAATCATAATTCAGTCACCTAACAAATCAAGTGTGTGAGTAATATGGTAAAATGCAAAATGAGATCAGGTAAAGGAATTCCCACTAGCCCCATATTACCAAAACATCCGACTCATGACCGGGTTACCTAAAAATAAAGTGTACTTATAATGGAGTTTATTCTCAATGGAAAAAGTTATAGGCAAGATTCGGTGAAGCGTTTAACCCATTGGCATATCCGCTTGGCGTATATCATAAGTGAAATTTACAGTAGCCTTTGACATATTATTATCAGAGAAAAGAAGAACCAAGGTCACCGACATAGCTCTCTAAATCGAGTGTAGAAAGGACCTGGTAGACCGACGAAATGGTGAAGGTTCCTGGAAGGATAAGGGTCATGCCCGTTCGTTGTGGCACTCTTTTGGGTGAAACCTATGTCCAGCAGTAAACTTCTTTAGGATGATGATGATAAGATGACCTGTTGTTACTAAATATTTGCTTCGACATCATTCTGCGGGAAGACCTGGAATTAATCCTTTGCGAGAACACAACAAAAGAGTCATTGCTAGATGTTGAACTTTGCTTCCAGATTGTCACAGCCATTTTTTTTTATACTACTGAGGTTGCAATCAACCGCTTACCAACGGCCCGCCTGTTGGTAAGCGGTTACCGTAGCCTATGAGCACTTGCAATACCAGAGGCATCGCACACGCGTTGCCGACCCCTCCCCTCACCGCAGGAACACAACACTACTTGAAACAAATAATGTAATTTGGCTGCGATCTTATGTAAGGCGGAGGTACCTCGCTGTGCCCTACCTCCTCCTAAATCACTATCTCTCACCCCTTCTGTATTGATGGCAACGGTTATTTATTGGTCACTCTGCTATAGGTTGTATAAGAATAAAAACGTTTATTGTTTGCGTCACAAACAGTCAACATTATGCACAAACATTAACATTCGTTCGTTTGACATAAAAAATGGTCGTCACTTAGCAGTTGCTATAGTAAGGTGTTTGACGCTACTGTAATGCTGGTTATCCGTAGCGCAAGAAAAAAGAAAGAAAATTAGTAAAAAATCCATTTGCCTCGCAAGGAGTCGTCATTTATCCAGAAAAAAAATTTAGCACTTTTGTGTAGTACTAACGTAGAGTGTAGAGTCCTTTTCAGATAAAAAACCCTGTAGCAGCAGGAATAAAAAGATAATATGGAAATCATTCCTTTACACGAAGATACAGTGCACAGGCCACAACTCCCCAGAAGGACTTCTTTCGTGAAAATGACTCTACATGTGTGGTGTAGTTACAAAATGATTTATTTTGCACCTTGTTTACCTACGTTTGAAAGTAACTGACCCGAATGAAGATAAAAGGGATGGGGCGTTTTAAAATAGAAACTTTGTCTAGGGTGTGAAATACTATCTAGAGAAAAACGACCTTTAAAATCTGCTCAAATGTATTTCTGAAACATTGCCTATTAATTTTACTTCCAAATGTTGTTTTCCTTGATAGTTTTATCAAAATTTTGTAAATTATATCAGCCTGTAGGAAGACCTCTGTATGTGTATAGACCAAATCAGTGACGTTTTGGAAAAAGGCAAGGTCAAGAGTATCCTAACCCGACGAGCATGCATGAGGAATGTGATGAAAGTGATTGAATCAAAAGATGTATGCCAGAAGAAGGCCTCGGGGGCCTACAAGGGGGGTGGGAGGGGGGTGTTCCAAGTTACACTGATTTTCTCACTAGAAGGTGATATAGGATACGTACCATACTCGTACGTCATCACTGGCAATACGCACTGATTGTAGACTTTTGTCTTGAGGCTCTGCGGTATCTGTGACGAGAAGATATGAAGAACTTTCCCAAAAGCGGCGACAACGATGTCTACCATCGTATCCAACTCGGACGAGTTCGTCTCTGCCTCTGGAAAACAAGGGTGATTTAATATTTGTATGTATGTACCTATATCAGCCAGTTCCTAACTCCGGTGATGGTTCGGCCGCCAAAAGTCTTCTGTCATAGCATCTTAATTTTTATTTTGATTTGTTTGAATAAATTCATAAAAACTATTATTATTTGCACACCGTATTAACGGTGGAGTATTTGAAACAAGAGCTAAATATTAACTTGTAAAACCTATGTACAGTACAACCATGTTTCTAGCAAAATAAATCATTTCATTTAACTGTTATAGTATTCTCACAACAAGTGGGCTATTTATTATCTAAATCAATTTATTACCCACGTGACGTTAATTACGACAATGGAATGCAATGTGTAAGCATAGTTATCAGTTTGCCAAAGATTGCATAATGGGCTGGCAAAATATTTGCGAAATTAAACAATGTTATCAAAGCATGCGCAGGAGCGAAAATTGTTTACTAGGAGGTTATGAAGCAAGAATTTAAAAAAATGTTTATTCTTGACATTTTTTGACTCCCCTAGCACTGACATAGAATAGAGTATTTTCATTGTAATTTTGAGGGTCAGTGTAAAGGGAGTGCAAAAATGCACTCTATCACTAAGATTTCTAGAACCAGGCTTGAATTTATAAAAATAATTAATTGAATACATAATGCGATGAAAATGTCAGTGTGAGGGTAGTTAAAAATGCCACTCCACTAAAGATACGGGAATTCGTTTATATCAACAAACAGTTAGATAATAATGATTCCACTGATTAGGTATCACATTGATACAAGGTGCTTCATAATTATGTATAAATAAGAGTACTATTCCTAAATGAGCTCGAAAATATTTTGATTGAAAATACTCTTTATAAAAAGCATGTGTCAAATCAGTTCAAACTTCATGATAAAGATGAATAAAATATATATCTGTTAATTTTTTCGCGGATACTTCTTCATTTTGTTGATAGAATAAGCCTCTTTCGGCATTATATACAGTCTTATATTGAATAACCTTGTATAAGTTGAAGGACAAATTATCGAATTTTCAAATTTAATTATCGCCCTTACTTCACGCTTATTTGTTTTAAACGCCCACTTACAAAGTGAACCCTTCTCTACCTGCCTTAAAAAAAAGTTACATACACGTAGTCTTCTCATCAATAATATTGAGCCAATCTCATTCAGGTGGCGATAAAAACAGTAATTGCATGGAATTTAGAATTTCAAATTGGAATATTAGTCTTATGTCTAAAAAAGTTTAAAATACTTTATACATTTTTTGTTCTTTTTTTAAGCCTACATTTCAAAAAACTATGTATGTTGGTATTCAAAACATAGCTTGAAAATTGGCTCGATTTTTTGATGAGCAACAATATTTCTTATTCGGTCCTAATTTGATATTAGCTAATTTGTGGTGCCAATTGAAACGCGACGCGATAACGTCAGTTTTATCTAACTATCCTAATTAAAAGATAACCATAAGGTTTTGTGGTTTTGTTTGTAGCGTGGTGGTGTTGGATTTTAGCGTGAATAGAATAAAACTTCCTTTCTCCCCCATACGTGCAAATTGTGGAATGAGCTTCCTTCCGAGGTTTTCCCGCTAACCTACAACATGAAGAGCTTTAAGAAAAATACAAAAAGATTTCACCAGGGCAGGCAACGCATTAGCAATGCTCCAGGTGTTGCAGATGTCAATAGGCGACGGTAACCGCTACCATCAGGTGGGCCGTAAGCCTGTTTGCCTCCGTATAACATAAAAAAAAAAAAACTATTGTACCTTACTTAGTTTTGTGCAAAGCAAATTACTCCCTTACTCGAACGCTATTTATATTTAATTAATGGTAAAAATGATCCCTATCTATGTGTCATTATGCAATGTAAGTTGATACTTTAGTCATTGTTTATCTTTTGACAGATTTTTATAAGTACCTAGTCCATGCGAATAAAACAACAGACGATCTAGAAAACAAAAAGCGTAGGTAATATCAATTGACTTGTGTATTCCTCGAATAATTGATAGTACCTACACTACCTAACCTAAATACTCAATTGAAAAATCCAAGAATATTTCATTCACAGATCTAGATTACCTACATACAAACCATTCATTAGCTTTCTAACGTTACAACTGTATCAGTGTAACAGAGTTTATTATCCATTGGCGTTTTGCAATTCCATTTACTCGTAACCACTTAGTATGAGATGTAATCGCAGAACCAGGGTTGGTGTGTAGTGAAAGGATTAAATGCGCCTGATATTTTTCTCGATTTTTTTTAAATCTGCTGTTTTTGGTCCTTTGTTCATATAAAATAATTATTTGCGACCGTTGTGTTCGCAAATAATTAGTTTATTTTGGTTGAAAATTTTAAGTTTTATTTCCCGAATATTTTTTCTTTTTTTTTTGGACCTTTTTAATTCTTGTATTTTTAATTATAAGTTACCTTTAATAATTATAAAAAAGACCAAAAATTCTGATTAAAAAAAGTACGTGGGAAATATCCGATTTTTATGTTGAAAAGTTTGAGTTTTTTTTTACACAAATATATTTTCTTTTTTTTTATTTATTTTAGTCTTTTTGCTATAGTATCCTAGTTACGGAACACGTTGTATAATTCTCATACCGCCCCTGACTGAAGAGCGCAGTTGTTTACTCAGCACTGACATCTATACAGCGTGGAGCGAGTGCGTCTATGCCAATGTTATCAATGCGCTTCCATTCGTCGGTACTGGCTAATTACACCTGTCTATCAAACTCGCTATCTAACGCTTTATCGTTCACTTACCCACAGGATAGACGTTTATTTATTCATCTGATATGGAGTGGTCATGTCTGATTTATCCGTGGTCAAGTTTACGTTAATCTCAGCTTGACAAGAGGATGGCGCAGCCTTTGTCGCGAGGAATTTGAATTCACCTAGTTTGTGGGACAATCCAAAATTATCCTTGTTTTCATTGTATAAGCGCTATTAGACATTGAATCCAAATCCAAGCGAAATAAAACCAAATAAGTGGGCATAAGCTGTCTGCTCCTGCGAAGAAAGTTTTGCTTTATTTATAATGCCAACAAAGGAAATCAGAGCAAAATTAAATTCAAGGCCAGTATTCATCGAAACAAGCTTTGACATTCCTCTCATTCCGATACATCGTAAAAATTCCATAGGCATGATGGTGACCTAATCCATTTCAGTACTCCTAAAATACGTATTCGATCACTCGGAGTACCTACAGACCTACCCGAAGCAACGGAGCAACCGCTATGAATTTTGTCCATTTTTGCGTCACGCTCGTAAATCGTAAGGTAGTGAGATGGGGCGCGCTCCTAGCTCGGCACAGTTCACCACGAGAGCGCACGGACGCTCCACCGGCCACGAGTTTCCCGCGCGAACCGGAAAATTGGCGCGAAAATGACGAACTGTCAATGTCAAAAAGTTTTCTCTTATTTGCATACGGCCAGTGTGAAGTGAATTTCTGAACTTTATTTGGAACTTGTTTGGCTTGTGGTAATTTTTATAAAAGAAAACAGAATGATTCAGCTCCATGAAATAAAAATGATACGAAGATATTATTCTACGACTTAAAAAATACTATACAAGTAATCATGCTAAAATTAAATACCTAGCTATGTAGAGATAGCAACGTAAATCTATTCAAACATAAAAATAAAACGCAAAGAAAACACGCTCAGTTTATAAATCGTTTGTTTTCACAAAGGTAATGAGTTGTAATAATTTGATACTGTTCCACTTTGCCAGCGGAATCTGACAAATTGTAAGTGATCCAAGAAAAATGTTTAATGAGTGGCCGTTTCTGATATTCCATTTTTATAAAAAAACCTGCTATGATAATTGTTTTTTACTTTGTAGAATGTCGCTAACGTTTACAAAGATTTATCATAATATTATTTCGGTGTTTGGTACCCTAATAATATACATTGTAGAAAACCTATTTTACTCTTTTTGTCCATAAAGCTAATTTTGGAAGCTTCCAAAACAAAAAAAAAAGTTGGTTTGAATTTCGAAAACAGTTTTGAATCAACTCAGCTTGTCTTTACAGATAAAACTAGGTTTAGGAAACACTTATCACTGTACAAATAACTGCGTATCTGCTAAATTGTATGTATTTACATTCGTTCTCTGGTATGTAAATTAGTTCCTGATTGTAGAAAATATTTCTCGGAGTTATCGCTTTTGCCTTATTGCAAATTATAGCGTTATTTGATAGTTTTCTGATGATAGGGATTAGTTTGTTTACGTACATCGGTTTTTTAAAGCTTTTCAATTAAAACACTACTAAAACATGTTATATCACACTTACTCTCAAGACATGTGAATAATAATAAAAGCAAATTTTTCATCAGGTCTAGTGAAACTAATAAATTATGACAAAACCTGTTTATATATTCACGTACATACTTTTAATACTATATTAAAAGTATGTACGTGAATAAATACTACAAAGTATAAAGAGAGATTACTTTATTTTTTAACTCTGTTGCTTGTCTTATCACTGATTCTGTTTTACCCATCCTGTATTAGGTCAGTGACCAGGTTGAGAAATGGGCGTTTAAAAAGCAAAGATACTTTCAAAATTGGCAAATCTAAATTCAACCTACGCATGACACATGCTTCAATTGCGGCATCAATAAACGTCCGTAAATAGACCGCAGAAAAAGTTAACTGTAGTTCAAGGGTTAATCCTGAGCCATTTCCACAATTGACGGCATCGACATCGAGAGGCCCGAGCCACAGAATAGATACCAGTTACATATTCACGGTTTCACTAGGTACTTGTTATGATCCGAAATGAGGAAATCTAGCTAAAACCAATGTAACCGACATAGATCTCAGAAGTTGAAGTGGCAGTGGGCAGGCCATATAGCTTGCAGAACCGACAACCGTTGGGGAGTAAAGGTTCTTGGATGGCGACCACGAACCGGGCGACGCAGTGTTTTATTTTATTTTATTTTATTTTGGCACCCGACGACATTGTGAAGGTTATGGGAAGTTGGTGGATGGAAAAGGCTCAAGACCGTTCGTGGTGGAACTCTTTTGGGGAGGCCTATGTTCTATGGACTTCTACAAGCTGTTGATGATGATGACATCTCCACGGTACAGATTAGGGTAGAGTTACTAAGGCTACAGAATTAAATTGTAAGAATATGTTTTACGCACATAATAGGTAGGTCCGTCACTCAAAAAGCGATTGAAGGTACGCGTTTGCGTGACTAAAATGCGTAAGGGATTTGGTGTTATCCGGGTACCTTATTGTGATACAGATCATCAAAGTCATCCAAATAAATGAAACAGGTAGAGATTGTCTTATGTAAAATGAATAATTGAGTTTGAACAAATTTATAAAATCGAATTTCTAAAAGTCGTAGAACAAATATGCCGATTGGTTGTATAATGAGCCCCTTTTGGATAAGTATGAATATGGTAAATGAGCTCCTTTAATATAATAGAATATTGACTTAAAAATAAGACACAACGCACGTAAGTTATCATGAAAACAAATTAAGAAAAAAAACTAACCTAACCTAACCTAACCTAACCTAACCTAACCAACTCATCATCATCATCATCAGCCTGCAGAAATCCACTGCTGGACATAGGCCTCCCCCAAAGAATTCCACGACGAACAGTCTTGAGCTCTCTCCATCCACCGACTTCCTGCAACTTTCAAATGTCGTCGGTCCATCTGGTGGGGAGCCTTCCAACACTGCGTCCCCCAGTTCATGGTCGCCATTCTAGAACCTTAACACTTAACACGGTTGTCGTTAACCAACTACTCCTTCAGTAAGCACTGGACCAGCGTGGTAGTCCATGCCCCCTGGCACTCTTTGGGCTCTGCCAAAGAGTGAAGTCCTGCTGAACATAGGCAGAGGCATATATTCATTCGATAAGCTGATGATGATGAACCGGTACTACATACATATTATGTAACCAACTCGGTTCATAATAGTTTCTTAATAATTGTTCGGGTCAATATTGTCAGAAATAGGCAATTGATGAATCACCACTACTCATTTACCTTAAATAATTATTCGTTTTATTGACATAAATCGGTAGTAAGTTGCTGAATCATAATCGCAAAAATTTACCTTAAATAATTATTTCCTTTTATATGTCAAAGTAAAGTACCCCGGTATAAAGATTTAAAAAAAAACCCTTACGTCTTTAACCCCATCAATCATAGACATCCTCTCTGATGGTGACCAGATCCTTGAAGATGTCGTAAGGGGGTAATCAGACGCATGTCCGAATATAGGGCACATGCCCACGTTTTTCTTTCTTTCAAATTCTTTTTTTTCCCTGCTTGCCCTTATAACTACGCATACCTTATCATCCAACGAACACAGAATTTAATGATAAACTCCATTTCTATGTTCAAGTACGTATTTTACGTTAGATAAATAGTTAAAAAAACGGCCAAATCGCGTCAAGGTCATCTCAATGTCATCATAGGTAAGTCTTATCAGTGCTATCCAATTTCTGTTATCTGTGCCACAAGTAGGTCACACGAGCTAGATGAATATTTGCATCTCAAAGGGCTACGCTTCTATTTAACCAAATGTAAATCGTTATGTTTTCCTACTGTGCTTACAATGTATAACCTACTCGACTTATTTACGGTTAAATGTAATTCATAAGCATAGAGGATCCTATTATTTAAGCGACATCTGGATTATTTTATGTTTAGAATAAATTATTATGAATTGTGAATATGAATTATGAAAGGATTAATTCAAGTGCGCCTCGAAGAGGCTCCTTTCGTGCAAATGTCACATGTCTTACATTTTTTAAATTCTAGGACATGCCTTTCCTCCCGAGGTTATCCTTCACCGTTTGGGAATAATAGTATTATAGTTATCCAATAAATCAGTACCCTTGTCTAGTAGAAGGAGTTACGTCATTTCAGTCCTAAAATAGTTACCTAATAGATTGTCAGAAACAGAAATGTTTCTATATATTATTCGTTTGTTATTTCGATTGACCTTTGTTATGACTAAAGTTTCAGTAGAGCACTGATTAGTTCGCTAGGTCCTGGCAAAAAAAACGTCCGTAACTGAATGGCTGCATTGGGGGTCATACGCGGGACATTAATGTATCTCCTGAAACTAATCCACCTTTTTCCGTAAGTTGATCGATAGAAAAATACCAATTGTCTCTTAATACTCTGACTTCATCCTATATCTATGTATAGCTAGTCTGCCACATTAAACTCAGTAGTTGGTACCGACCGTATCTACCTACCGTCGTTAACTGAGTATTACTCCTCTGCTCTTGATCTTCGTTGAACCGCACACCTAGCTTCGGGTTACAGCGCAAATTAATTACTCTGAATCGTTTTAAATGTACCGTGAACCGAGCCAATTGAATATTGTTTGCTGCACAGTCAATTAATGATGAAAATTGATACCGCATCCGGCAGTTCGCGAATACAATAACCATGGACAAGATTAATTACTTTGGTCCTTGTAATTCGTGTTTGTTTTTCTTTTGTAGACTACGAAATGTCTTCAAGTTTATTTGCTTTCAATTTAACTGCATTTTGCGCAGATGCTCTCAAGACTTCCAAGCGTTCGGCAGTTCGATATGATTCCAATTATTCTATGCTAAAGCCACGGACAAAATTAGCGCACAGTTGTTGCAGATTAGAAAATAGTTAATGGACCTGAGCCAAGCGGCCAGTCATTCGACTTGATTTACAAATATTGAGTTTCCTGAATGAAAAGTTATTTTTATCAAAATAAAATAAATCCTGTATTACACAGGGATAATAAAGCGCTTAGAAACGGTTCAGTAGTTTCAGAGATTACCCCCTATAAACGAACAAACAAATTTACCTCTTTATGTACCTCTTTTCCTCTAAGTGTAGATGTTGATTTCAGCTAGCGTCACGATAACGACTGTGACTGAAACATACGTACCTCAAGCGGTTGCTGGCCATAAACGAACCAGTGAAATTACTGAAAGAGAGATAGCAAATAAACTGGTGGTCAATCATTACAAACGTCCAGGCCAACCAGTACCATCATGAATTTCGTAGCAAGTGCTACGAAATCTTAATTATTGTGTTTAAGCTAAGCCGGTTTTTACCTTAGCAATATTTTATCGAGTCAGTAAGCAATCAAAACTAAAACGGTTATTCCAAAACAGTTATAATTTAGGTGTGTACATTATTCGGCGGCACTCAAATATTATAATAACATATACTTACCTATAACGTAGCTTTGAATAGCGTCGACGTGGTACAGAAAAACCGCTTAACATGAGGCAGTGTAGGTACATCGTTTATAACACGTAGATTACTATGACAGCATTAGATAAAAGAGGTGAAAAATAGGCCAATTACAAAATATAATAAATATTGTGAGTTTGCCATCGTCCTCGGTGGCGCCCTACAAGCGTTATAGTTTGGTTGCCCCAAATTTGTACTCGCAGGCACTTATGAAGGGACGTATTATCTTTAAAGTCAATTTTGCGAGAGCTATTAATAGAAGAGTCATTTACAGTGATCTACTTTTGTAAACATACAAGATGTAAACTATCCCAAAAGGAGCTTATTCAAGACACAATTGTCGTTATAAAGTTTCTTCTACGACTTCTGTAATTTTGTCATTTTTCATTGAAAAAACACTATGAATATTGGGGTTCAAATCTGTTCAAACTCAATGATTCAGCTGTTTTAGGTAGCAATCTTGATTTTGAACTTTTCGTTCGTTCAGTTAGTTTTCGTTAGTTATAAAGATGATAAAAAGACTAAAATAGCTGAAAAAATATCGAACACTTCCTTAATTCTTGAAACTATCAGGGGTATGAACATAATTTTCACTAAAAACGGGGTGCCATTATTTGTGAGTATAGGTACTTATAATAGGTACCTATCCCGTTTAACTGAATATTATATAAATTTTTACGATGTTAAAGTCGAAGTTGCTTGGCAGGATTTTATTACTATTACAATATATAATTTTCTTAGATTAGGTGTATTTAAAGAAATATTAACGAGCTTGGTGTTGTCGACCGTCAATTGACTTAGCATAGACTTTTTTTTTCCCTGAATAGGGAAAAAAAAGGGCTATTTTATTGAACCACATAGCATCTTAGTATAATCTAGAGCTATGAGGGCTTTGCGTATTATAGTTACTACTCCGAAGATCACGGTTTCAAAGATCATATCAACCACAGTTAAAGCAGTGTTCAGTTCACATGATACAGCTCAATTTTCTATCGCCCAGTATGCAAAGTGCAACTAGTTTTTACCGTACGACTATTCAAGCATTTTTTAATTATAAAGCTAATTCACACTGTGGTAAGGTGATGTCCAGTTTCTCCAAGATCTTTGGGCTTCAACTATTCAGTTTGGTTTAGGCAGTATATTATGGGGTGACTTAAGTTTACTGTCAATAAAATGTTTTGTTCAAAATCGTTTAAAATAATTTGGACAGTATTATGTTTAGGTTTGAATTTTGTAGACTAAGACGTCATGGTAGACCCTTAGTCTTGACATTAAACTTATCGTGATAGTCATGCTATGCTGGTGATTTAAAATCGTAATGAGATGCCTAGTCATCAAAAAAAAACTGACGACTTTAAGTCCCAAACATGGGAGACATTCCCCAAAATTTCAAGCGATGACTAAGTCTAAGATGGCAGGTTCAAATATTTCATTTCGGGACATGCCCACATTTTTTACAGAAATTATCATTCCATAGTGACAAGTCACAAGCCCCTTTTAGAACCTATGCAATGAGATACGTTTGCTATAAAGGTCTAGTATACTGTAACCACTGTGCTATTTAATCCCCATTAAAGTTACAGTTTATTAACTATAACTTTAACTTGGCCTGCGTATATGGGTAAAAAGCAAAAAAAAAAGCGGTAAAAAGCGTGTTTATTTGATTACTAGGCGAAGAAGTGGAATGCAAACCTGAACATAACTAAGCAACAATTAAATAGAAACTGCTTTTGCAAAGAATAATTTTTGTTCCAAGGAATGCAAAATCATTAATTCATTTATTTTGAAAACATGTTAGGCTTTATTTGTTCCATCAAACAACAAATGCCTACTTTTTTTTAAACATTAAATGATATATATAGTTAGACATACTCGTAAGTATATACTTCTTATTTATACAAGGTGATTCATCATGTAGTGTGTATAATATCCCGATCAAGTATTACCGAAAATAATATAATGAAACTTTCAATTTATTTACCGTACTTTTTCAGATTGATTGAGATTGAGATTGATTGAGATTGATTGATTGATTTAGGCCATATAGCTCGCAGAACCGACAACCGTTGGGGAGTAAAGGTTCTCGAATGGCGACCACGAACCGGGCGTCGCAGTGTTGGAAGGCCCCCCACCCGATGGACCGACGACATCGTGAAGGTTGCGGGAAGTCGGTGGATGGAGAAGGCTCAAGACCGTTCGTCATGGAACTCTTTGGGGGAGGCCTATGTCCAGCAGTGGACTTCTACAGGCTGATGATGATGATGATGATGACTTTTTTAGATAAGCTGTTTTTTACTTTTCCCGTTTTATAACTACTTATTAGACCGACAAGAAGATCGAAATCAATATTTCTATTAGGAACACCTCTGATTTTTATCTCAAATCAGCTGATTTATGCAAAGGTAAGGTTTTTTCAAAGAAAAATGTATCCATATGTCGTTAAACAAACTTTATTGCCAATTGGGTGTAGGTAGAATAATTCAATTTCTAGATAGCATACATACATATTGTTATTGATCATCTTGTATTCAAAATCTACTAAAAATTTCGTTAGTTACTCTTCTCCCTGTGCGACTTATAATATTTTTGCATAATGCTTTAATAAAATCGAATCTAATTGTTTATGATTAAAATTGTTAACCTATAGATCGTATAATTAAAGTATATAAATGTCTCATTCTCAAATTAATGGTATCAATCAATACATACAAATATTTAACGCCTGAAATGAGCCGATTTATATTCATAACGCGTTAAAATTATTCTAAATGAAACTAAAACCTGGTGATTACAAGTCGATAACATTTGACACTTTTGAAAAAAAAAAGTTGTTCGACGACTCTATACCTAATTTCGATCTATTTTTGTGTTCCTATAACTTGAAACTTAATTCCAAATAAGTTTAAGTTTTATTTTGAATCAATGATTAAAAAATGGGCTCTAAATTTCTATATCCAAGCATGGTAAACAACCTCTCAGATCCTCAGGCGTTCACACTTGTAGATTTCCAAGGGGGTTGACAGAAGCACGTCCATACATTTTTTATATGCACGCATTTGGCTGTAAGTATTCCATACGTGTCCATAAGCCCACCGCCGTAATACTTGTTTCCTAGATGTTTAAAGCACGCACAGAAAAACTCATTGGTGCACGGCCGGGCTCGAAACCACCCACGACCTTCGGATCGATATTTGGGGTACCTACCACTAGGCCAACATGGTTTTTTAATCATATATGCCATCCAGAATATTGAAAAAAACAATTGGCGGAACGATCCATCACACAAAGCGTAGCAAATGAATAATTTGATTGATGTGTATACATAGGCCCTTTATTTCCTTAAACGTACCTATTATGTGTTTTTCACCTTATCACTTTGATCAAAGTACCCATATTATTGATTCCCATGAAGAAACTCTACTACTGTGTGTGTGTGTTACTATGTTTTACTCGTAAACGTTGCTTGCTTGTTGTGTCACTGATTCTTTTTTAGTCGGCCTGCATTAGGTCAGTAACCAGGTTGAGGTATGGTGGTCTGAAAATGGCCTATGACCGTCGGTGAATGAATGTAGAGAAAGGATTATAAGAGGCTTTCGTGCACATATCTTCGAATGTTTAGGTTCTAGGACATGTCAGTTTCCTCAAGATGTTTTCCTTCACCGTTTAGAGCACTAGTATAGTGAACATAAATTTTTTTGGTGCAAGCCCGGGATTCGAATCCACGACCTGTGGATCGGAAGGCGGGGTCACTACCACCACTCGAACAGTGCTCTCATATATCGTTGAAATTCTTAGCCAACACTGCATTACGCCTGGCGTAGTACGATCACGCAGATACTTGGTGAACCACCAGCATAATAATAAGATAATTCAGCTAGCGTAGCGAGGTCTACTTAATCAAATCGACGCGGCGTTATGTTTGTCCAACGATAACTTTCGAATCGTTGATCTGTTTTCATTAAACTTGGTGAGTGTTTATTACATAAGAATATAATTTTTAAATTAATATAAAACTGAATAGTTAAACGGGTTTGAAGTAGGAGTGTTAGTATTTCAAAGTTTGAATCTAAATCTAACTCAAAATAAATAGAACATGTAAAATAGACATAAGTTCCTACTTATATTTCATTATGAAAGTGTTTTTTTAATTTTAAATTCAAATCCCAAGGGCATATAATAATATAATAATAATAATATAATAATAATAAGTTCATTTATTTCAGACAGGTCCATACAGAAATACAATTTTAAAGAGCCAAAAAATAATAATTACCTAACCTAACGCACATTAATTGGAATAAATGGGGCATCAAACTTTGTATGAAAAATCTTTAGGTACCTATTAGTAATTTCCTTGAAAGTTTTACTCGTCCGAAGCCGACAAGCTAGTTTAAATAATTTGGGGTTCAAATCTCGATCAAACAATCATACGCTATGTACCAGTAAGCCAATTTATACGCGACCACACCTTCTCAGTTATTATCATCATCTATCGAGCATCGACACGGCAATTAACGCCTCTAGGCCTCAATCTAAAAGCATAAGGTACCAACCTATCAATTATAAACTTTACTACTAGGAAATAAGGATTAATTTTGTTTGGGTTATTGCGAAGATCGCGCACACGATGATCTCTTCTAATGTGGTGGAAATTAAGCAGCCGCAAAGCCGTTAAAATTGATTATCTGCTTGTATCAGATCGTGCCAACGGTCGACACTTCAATGACTAGGGGATTAAATCCACTTTACTGTGAAATGGATTAAGAACATTCCTGCACTGGCAAGTAGTGAAACTCTTCTGTTTTCCATCATCATCACCATTCAGCCGTAGGACGTCCACTGCTAACACTGCGAAACATTCCAAATTCAATGCCAGAAGATTGCTGAGTTCTGACGTAAAGAGGGTTCTAAAACCAACATAAAGAATTTATCCATTACAATACTTCGCTACAAAATCAGAGTGTTTCGCCAACCACATCAAAGTTATTTTACGACTATTGAACCATTAAAACACAAAAAAGTAACAATATTTTTAACGCGCCATCTCTTTTTTGATATATGAGTTTCAAAAATAATGGGTAGGGATGCCAACGGCGTAACATTTTTACGGTGTAGTGAAAAAAGGGTTTTAAAGTAGGCCTAACAATTATTATAAATGCGAAAATGTTTTTATTTGGAAGATTGTTTGATGTTATTTCATGCAGCGGCTGGGCGGGCGGGTCACAGCTAGGTACTTTTTCATCTGCATACCACGCGAGTGAAGCCGTGAGCAGAAACTAGTATAATATAACTAGCAATAGTGGCAATGTTTTGTTTATATGCGAAATACATTTACACAAATTGACCGAAAAAATATTTATTTTATATTTTAAAAATCAGTTAAAACTGAATTAATCAGCTGTTTTAGATGGCAATATTGATATTCAATTTCTTTGAGGTTTCTAGAAGATCTAAATAAAAAAAAAGATAATTGTAACAAGAGTTTTAGATTTGTTAATCTAAAATTCTTGTTAAAAGTTTTGGCCCTGAAGAAGCTGATTCATATCCTAGTGCTTTTTGTTCGACGACCATAGTCCTATAACAAAAGCTATTGTTACCTAGTGTGTATCTATAATAAAATAAGTAACTTTAGTCTCAATATTCCAGAACACTAAATACAAACTGAACGTGACCGCAGTTAAATATTACTAGATCATCTAATCAGTAGTTTTGGCGACCATCCAACCCGCTCAGGCACTCATTCAAAACTCATCATTCACAAGCGAGGTAAAAGCATGCCTACGCAAAAAATACAGATGAAACGAGTCATGTTATTGATAGGCTGTGGTTTAATGTTATGTTCATAATTTTTAATGTGCAAATCTGTTAGTTGTTTCAATTACTTTCTACTTTCGCTAAAAAAACTTACAGTTATAACGATTATATTGAGAAAAATCCATAGTACTCTTCAAAGGACCAGTGATTATATCGAGAACAATACCTATCATACCTCTTCATTACCAGTTGGTATATAGTTGGCCTATGTTTAGCATTGGTTTAACATCTTGCATTTTTCTTTTAAATTTAAAAAGAGAAAACCGATGCTAAAGAATACCAGACTTTTTTATAAACATTTTTCATTTTCAACTAGATAATGGAAGAGAGTTCATAGAAGCTTAAGCACATCTGGAATTCGGGGATTAACTTTCGGAATTAAACCTTATACTACAAAAGAAAGAACTGAAAATGTCATACTCTTAGGATTTAGGCTAGGATTTCTAAGGAGCGATGTTTTTCAGTTGGTCATGTAACGATTTTATATATTAGATGCGTGTCACAGGAAAAAAACAGTGTTTACAAAGATTTTGGTAAAGTAATAAATATATCACGATTACGCAAGTCAATAAAACGTTTAATATTGTAGCGACTGTTATCACAACCTTCCGTGCGGACTTGTGAATTAAACCAAAAATAAAACTAATGACGCAGAAACTAAGCCAGGGTTTCCTTTGTGAAGCCGGTGATTCTTAAAAAGCATCGTCCAGATGATACCGTCGTCATTTAACGGAGAACGTGGACGTCGTCATTTTTGTGACGTCTGTGCGGTTTTCTATGAGCTCACTTGTACCATTAATGGTACCATTGATATAGTCAATGGTAGTACTGACATAAAAGAGTAATATTATACATATTTATCTGAAGAGACATGACGTCGTACGCTTTGCCAACAACGATTTAGCTATTGTCTGTCGCGCGATTGAACTACTTAATGTAACGTATCGCTCGTGGAAAAATGCTTAAAAGTTGTAAATTGTAATTATTTACAATGATGATGTCCACCAAAGTCTTATTGTCAATCAATTAAAGACCTAAATCGAGCCACAAATCTTTGTGAATGTCAATTTACCTCAAAGCCTAAAAAAAGCTTGAAGATGTTGACAGGCCCATGTCGTCTTATTGCCAGTCAAATGCCGGCATAATTTTACATGAATATGAACCATAAAAAGTTGACACTGTCAACTTACGTCACCGCCTAAATTTTACGGAATCATGTCTTCAATGAGTAATGTTTGGACTATAATTTCTAATGACACAAAAAAAAACACTCTTGCTAAATTACGGCTCGTAATTTTAAGAAATGTGGCTTTGCTTTACCGTCTTCATCCAGATGATATCAATATCTGGATCTATTTGCAGAAGTTGTAAAATTTGTTTGTACCCACGTGCCCTTGGAAGGGTTTACGCATGAGATAAAAAAAATACATCGTAAATGTACCTACGGGTTATTTTTAACAACTGAAACACAGAATATGATTTATTTGTGATGTATAAAAAAGTCATGGTTTGATTGATGTTTCTCATCCGTCTATTTCGGTAGCTGAATGTAGAGTATCACGGATTTTGTATGCAATGGACGATTAATTGATACAATTTATCACGATCTTATGATCAACGTAGGTAGCTAATGCCAATTTGATAAAGTGAGATAACTAAAAAATGTCCAAATAAAAAAAAAATCTACGAGTAATCTGCAGAATATAACCTAAAGTGGTTCAATTCAAAACTTGCAAAACGTTATCTCGAGTTCAAATCGAGTTTGCATAAAATTAATGCTTTTTTAGCACGTGTCTGGATATGAAATTGGAAAAAAAAGAAGGTAATCTTCAGTTCCTTGCAGTAGGCATGACTAATTTGGTCATGCATGACCTATTAAATTTTGCTAAGCTAGAATATTATTTTGTTTAGTTTATTAATTTACAGTAGGTACATACCTACTGTAAACTCAGAAATGTATTATAAATAAAGATAACAATATTTTATGATCCCGTTTAAACCAAAATACGAATTGCTTATCGTGATTTTTTGCGTACGCCAATATGTCACGAACGATAGTACATAAACCCTTTATCAGCCCACAAAGTTTGCATTTACTGCATAATCCCAGATTTTTCGGATAGCGCCAGTTATTCAAACTGCAATTATTTTATCACTACATTGAAATGACATGGATAATTTTAAAACGCCTTAAATCTAGTTGTCCTAACGCCTGTTCTTCGCGAGCTAGCCTAGAAGATACAGGCAAAAAACCACGGCTTGGTTATTTTTTAATGGTATTTAAATATAACTTTCATAAAAATTATATCTAACAAAAATCGAGTTGGAGCATATTCAGTCTCAAGTTGTTTTGTCATATAAATAGTCGTTTAATTGATAAGCTCCTAAAAATTATCAATTTATATCATTTGCCGTGATATTATCAATTATATCACTAGGTAAGTTATCCGTAACTAATTCTATTGACATTAAGATTGTTAAGAACATTTTGATTACAAGGAAGTGGTTTAAGCGTGAAGAATTTTCTTCAAACTCAATTTATTGTGTATCACGTTGTGTCAGGTGTGATACTAATTGCTAAACCGACAACTATATTCAGGAATTTAGGTTATCACGTAATAACAAACCGTAAAGTCTGCTTATCATTGAAGTTATCATCATAAAGCGATTTGGTGTCCATGGAGCTGAAATCATTAAATAACATGAAATTCTTTCAGTCTTATCCAATAACAAACTGATTTTGATGAACTAATTCTTTACTGACAAAGCTGTTTGTCTAGTGTAAGAAGTGAGAATAGTGAAAATAAACATTACGAACTAACAAAATGGTGAAATTTGTTGAGGCGTTATTTTCGGTCCTGATACTGGTAAGTACCTGAATACACATTAATTTATTACGAAAGAAGTAGTGTTAAAAAGTGTATCAGTTTTTTTAGGTAAATTATTTAAAGATACGCTGCTTTTTTCTATTGTTTAGTGTTAGAAAAGGACAGGTTGAGTGTTAGTGCAAGCAAGCAAGCAACTGATAATGAATAAGAGGGTTAATGTTTTGTATTATATTTATAAACAGTTAACTATGCTTCATATTAGGTATTATTTTAACGCTGCTTCTTTTAGAACCTTGACTTACTTATTAATGTATGGTAGTATTTTTAGGAATGTTTATGATTGGACATTGCCAAAGGCAATTCTTTTCATAAGCATGAATTATTACAAATTGCATCGGCGCGTCTAGACGCTCAATTTTTATTTATTACGGTCATCTAGAGCTCATTGCTAAAATTCAAATGAGGCAAATGCACTTGATACAGATCACGTTCTGTTTGTTTGTTGGTCGTTTCATAAGAGGATAGAGGAGTCCGACGCAATAACCGCAATTTTTCATGCTATGGAAACTCTATATACTATATTTGTCTATAACTCTACGTCTATATTTTGCCATATTCATGCATAAATTAACAGAAACTGTAAAAAAAAATTTTGCCGCTATCATGATAGAAACAAGGGAAAACTTTTATAAAAATACGCACGTTTCAGCGTATTTTTATCCGATTATCAAAGATCTTCTCGTCAAAGTTCATCGGAATCTTTATAAAAAATGCAATTGCTTTCAATCATAAGCGTTATTTGAATTTTATGGTGAAAATGTCTAGTACTTCCTCATATACAAGTTAAAGAAATAAAACATTTGTATTGTATGGAAAGAAACTTAAAACTAATACAAGTTAATATTTACAAAATACACAAGAAACAGTTGAGCCATCTAAAGACCGTTACAAACGATCCATAGATAGCTCAACTGATCCAGATCACTACCAGTCGGAAGCGTCCCCAAGACGCTGGCGGAATTGCCACGCTAGATGGCAATGCTAATTCGCTGGGCCAAATAAGAGCCAGCTCTCGGGTCACGCGTCGCTTCGATCAGACGTCCTGATATATTTTTGTATTGTATTGTATACAAAATAAAAGGTGTGGAATTCAAATAACGGTACAGCGTTTTTAAGGTAACCTTGTGAAAAAATTGGTTTGCGGTTGTTGTTCGACAGCATCAAAGGATGTTTTCGTGTGATGTCACAACTCCGTAAACTACTCCAAGATTAAAGGCATACTCTGAATTCCGGGGAGATTTACACGCGCCATTTCATTTGCAACTCGTAAAGGCTGACATTGAAACCATTTGCTCATCTTTACGACCCGGAAACGTAGGCCAAAATTCCATCTCGGTTATGCCACATTGGTCAGCAATTATTTTGCGAATGCCTGTGCAAACTAGGTATCTGTTTGTCTATACGAATTCTCACATTGTGTTCGAGGAATGTTGGCGCCGGCGGACCGCGAGGTTTATTTGGATTTGACAAACGGACACGTATCTACCCAATGTAAACTCCCAAATCGCACAGTCACGAGTTTTTCGTCTGCCGAACTCTATCATTACTCCGAGCTTCAAATATTTATGAGAGACGCTACTCTTACCTCGAGTAATTTAATTTGAATAATTTAAAGCAGTACATTATTTTCCATTTTCATGTTTGTTCTGAGACGGTGGTATTTATTCGAATTGAATAAGAGCTATTATGTGGCACGATAAACGTTCGCGACCCAGTTGCGATCGTGCGCTGCAGATGGGTGTTTGCTTAGCCGCTTCGTCGCACTCCCTAGGCACCTTTGTTTCTACCTACTAAAGCCGAATTCATCGAACATGAGCAGATGCTCTGAATCAACCAATACAAGGTGACTCATAATATATCATCATTATCACCTGTAAAAGCCTGTACAAGGCTGTCCATGCTGGACATAGGTCCCAAATAGTACCACAACGAGAGGTCTTGAGCCTTCTCCATCCACCGACTTCCCGCAATTTTTAAACCTTTACTCCCATAATATTTTATTATACTATCGCAAAAAAGGCTTATTATATAAAAAAAAAAGATTAAATATTATAGAAAACAATTTCTTTTTGTTTATATGACCATAATACTAAATATCTTGTATAATCATTTCTAACACGTTTATTTTAGTGATTCTCCTCTTAGCTAAGTTGGATAGGTACGTGTTTGTGCCTAACCTAACTGAATACCTAACTAATTTAGCTTTATCTGATTCCATTGCTCATTCAACCTGAATATTCGGCTCCTAAACGCGTTATAATCGCGAGGAATGCTATTGTCTTTGTTTCATCAATCGATTACGTCTGTACAAATTATCTTTGAGGTAAAGCATTGAAGGATACTGGAACGCATAAAGTCGGATGTGAGATCAACCAGGCACTCGGTGAGAATTAAGATGGATGGATGAAAACCAGTCCTTTAGGATTCACTTCCTGAAGATTCAATGACTAATGAGGTTCGAAATGCAGCGAAAGTTTGGGGAATAATTCTCCTTAGTTACATAGAGTGAAATGATGAATATGTCATGTGCCGTGGATCAGCCTCATCACGTATGATAATAGAGAGGCAAACTTGTGTTGTGGAACAGCTATGCACCGTTGTAATTATTTAATAGTTTTAACTGCGTCCTGGTACATAATGTACGCTAGGTATACCAGATAACTTATTCATACCTGTGCAAGGCACGTAAAATTTACGTTTGGTGTATAAACAACTTATTATAAACACAACATTATCCAAGTATGGTATCTCAAAGGAAGCTTTATTCTAAACAGAAATAGATATTGCCTTAAAACTTTTCCAGAATTTTTCCAATCACCTGTTTTTGCTCTTGTTACCAATTTTATAACATAACGAACGAGAAAATATTGCTGAATCATATAGCTGAATATAATTGAGCTCGGAGTGATATTCATCCAAAAACAGCAGATTATTGCATTGTTTTTTTTTTTATTTCCAAAAGTCGTACAACAAAACTATAGCATTGGGTGTAGAATAAGCCCCTTCCGGCTTACTATACATATTACGAAGCACAGAGTATTTTAGTAAAGACAATAATAAAATCAATTTTGTGTTTGAATTTTAGAGGCTTTCGATATCGCTGGAGTATAGGTATCGCACGCCCTCATAATGTAAAACTCAAAATTTAATTGAATCATCATAACGAATCATTTTGCAATGGATTTATGGCATATCTGAAATAGTATATCTTTCGCCATTTGAACACGGCTTAATGCAGTGTAGATAGGCACCCTACTCGATGAACTTTGACATTTTGAAGATCACGGGTAGTCGGTGGAAGTGGAAAGCTCCCGATCATACTCTTTCGATTGAGGCCCATGTCCAGCAGTGGACTTCTTGATGGCGATAATGATTCGCCTGTCAAAAGGGGCAAAACCTTTGTCTTCATTCATCAGCTCGACAAAATACTAGCCTTATAAGCATATATTTCTATAGTGACCTATTTCTCCAGAGTTACACACTTGCATTGCAAACCAAACGTACTGACCTTGCCCACATGTAGTCCATAAACGACAAACAATTGAAAGTAATAAAGTGACATATGCGCTGAATCTAGACAACTGATTGCGGTGACATTGCAAAGTTATAATACCCGCCATGACATTTGAAGTCGCCGCCGGGCGTCCTTTATTTTATAGCATAAAGCCGTATTCAAACAGCTTACGATATGCCATCTAAAATTAGCTTCAAAATGAAACTTACGTCAACTGAATAATGACAATTTATAGTTTGACGTAGAAAAGCGTCCAATATGGTTCAATGATACCTATAGCAAGCCTCTAAAAGTATATCTAGTAATCTATATGGCCTGCCCACTGCCACTTCAACTTGCTTGTTCTGAGAGCTTTGTCGGTAATCTTGTTCCACGGATTTCCTCATTTTGGATTTTATCATGTAGTGAAACTCCAAGCATAGCTCTTTCCATAGCCCGCGACTTTGCTGATCTTGTGTATGAGGCCAATAGTACCAAGTCTACGTACTGACAGTTATTATTATGTTTTAAAGATTTTCAATTTCTATTTACTTTTCTAGGTGAATGTTCTTCCTTGACTCGTTATTTATGATTAGATAATTTAAGTCTTATTGCGTTATTCATTAACATTTAGGGCACCGCTAAAGCGCCATATCAATGCAATCATACGCATGATAAAAGCTAGGGTCATCTAAACAATTAGTATTAGTAGGTTACGAATAATATTGATATAGTCAATCAAATCTTTCATTGAATTATATCTAATGTGATTGGTATTTTAAATGTGCAGATATAAAACATACATAAATCGATTAAAACGGGCTTTTTTGAAAAAAAACAACATCTTGCCTAATATATTTTTTGTTGACCCAATGTCCCAAAAACCCTCCTATGTCTAAAAATCTCTTGAAAATTAAATCTCTAAACATTTAAATTCATGAATATCGTCATCGTCAGTCGTTTTTTCGTTAAAAATCATCATCAACCTGAAAAAGTCCACTGCTGGACATTGACCTCCCCGAAGAGCGCCACGACACCGACGCCAGATTCTAAGTTTTCAGCCAATCCAGTTTCTTAATCTGCCTCGCCCGATTTGTGGTCAACGTTCAAAAAACCACCAAAACAATAGTACCCCATGATATTCATCTTTGCTCATGGCGCCTGCTTAAATATCTCTTCATTATTTAATGAAAAATTATAGTCACAGAGCTGTTGCTGGTATTACAATGACGTGTGAAGTATCAATGTGTCAAATGTATAATGCTCATCAAATTGGCGTTCAAGAATTTTTATTGTACACATGGTGAAACTTTATATAACGACTGACAACTGCCATATCTTACACATTTAAACTACTGGGCCCGAATACATTGTACTATTCAGTGATAAGGTTGAGTTCAGACTGGGTTATACCAATGGACTGAGAGCTGGTGAAGATTTTATGTCAAAGTGACCATTGCAAGGTATGAGATCCAGAAAGCCTGAAACAGACGCTTTGTTATTGCATGTTACAGAGATTTATAATCATTATGAAAGAATTGGTATTTCTACATGTTTCAAGCTCTTAAAATTGAGAGTATGAACGATTTTCATTCATTTTTTATGCTTCTAATATCTTATTATTTAGTAAAATCATAGCTAGGTCTAGTACAATATGTGTACCTTCAAGGAAGCGGATTTTGGATAATTTGGTCTATTAGCATAGGTAATCACGACAGATATAATAATTCGCTGTATACAAATTATTTTTTGTGTTTAACCAACAATAATTGTTTAAGTTCACAATATTTTTTTAAGTCCGCCTTACAGAAGATCGCAGCCAAATAACATTATTTGTTTCAAATAGTGTTGTGTTCCTGCGGTGAGTAAGGTTGCCAGAGCTCTTTAGGGGGGAAGGGGGTTCGGGGTAGGCAACGCGTGCGTGATGCCTCTGGTATTGCAAGCGCTCATAGGCTACGGTAACCGCTTACCATCAGGTCGGCCGTAAGCTTGTTTGCCACCTCTGTTGTATAAAAAAAAAAGTTTACTTAGTGACACGTTGAAGAGCACACAAAACCATTTAGACTATCTAGTTTGACCACGAAAAAGAAGCCAAATATTTTGGCTAGTTATTTAAAGCAAAGAAAAAAATACTTAAGGAAGTAGTCGGATAATCCTTCTTGCCAAAGAAGCAATAAATAAACAATTAGAACCTCCGTACAACCAAAGTGCGATCTTAGCAATAAACTCCCCTTCATGATTCTCTTACTTAGCTAAGTAATTCCTGAGCAACATGCGTCATTTGTACAAACGACGAATTGAGTCATGGCCCTTGGGGTGATTCACAATGCAATTAACGAAGTTAACTCTGGAGATGTAGAATGGTATCTTACCGAATTACTGAAAGTGGTACAAGCTTTGGTTTTCCGGGAAGTAATGACAGTAATAAAGCGGGCTTAAATAGAAATCGACAACCGTTAGGGAATAAAGGTTCTCGAACGGTGACCACGAACTTGACAACGCAGTGTTGGAAAGCCTCCCGATAGACCGACGACATTGTGAAGGTTTCGTAGATAGAGAAGGCGTAAGACCATTTTGTTACGTCACACTGGGGTAGACCTATGTCTATCTAGCAGTGGAATTCCTATCCTATCCTACTATATGTGAAAGTTTGTGAGTATGTTTGAAAATCACATACAAACGCCTGAACGCGCTAATATGATTTTTGTAAAGAAATGTAACTTGCAACCGCATACAAGCTAGTTACGAACAAATTGCTTTGCAACATTATAAAGTTATAGCAGACATCATAATTATGACGGTGACCGCTTTTTCGAGATGATTGCTTTATATCAACTGTAACATGATATTCAGCAGCCTGAATATTATTTAAAGAGCTTAAAAGCTCAATTATTTGTTCTGGGTTGTTTTAAAAATGGTGTTTTGTTACATCTTACATGCGACCAACACAAAAAATATATATTTTTACCGAATGGGTTTCATGAGTTACAATTGCCATAGTTCTTGAAAGTTTCTTTATTCCGTTATGAGTGTATAAGAATGTTGCAGATCCAAAATCTAAATTGAATTTTTAAACATACTTAATAATATGCTTCGTTTGCACGCTGGGCATGCGGGTTGGCGAGTGCAATTAGAGCTATCGTTGTTAAAATGAGGGACGCTGCTGCCCATCCCCTATCTTTTTTCCCTTAGTCGCCTCTTACGACATCCGCGGATAGGTAGATATGGGGGGGCCTATTCTTCAGCCGGGGCCACCACGGCCATCATACAGAGAGCATACATCTTATCAAAATTCCACTCAGAACTCAAAAGTAACTAAGATCGTTTATCACAAAAAAAATCGTCAAAAATTTCCAAATGACTAGCATAGTAAAAAGTTCGACAGCCGCATCCTCCAGACATTCGGAGCAAAGATCAACACAAACGGCATTTAAGAAAATTAAAAAGAACCGATGATCCGGCTAATCATACTAATAATGTCAGGCTGTTCTGTATGTTCTGGCAAATAACCGTATCTTGTCATATCTGGCCTCATAGCTCAGTTGGTAGTAACTCTGCCTTCTGCGCTAGAGGTTGCGGTTTCAAATCCCGCACTGGACAAACATTTGTGTACTAACAATTATGGTGAACAACCGAAATAAAAATAAATTGAAATTGAAATTATCACAGATGTTTGTTCTATGTCTGGGTGTTAAATATATATCTATGGTGTATATCAGTCTCTGGTACCCATTGTACAGGCTATGCCTAGTTTGGGATCAGTTGACCGTGTGTGTTATTGTCCGGAATATTTATATCAGATGTCAGTGTAAAGGCAGCGAAAATACACTCCACTTTAAATTGATATCATATTTAATGTCGTGGTAAGAATACGAGCCTGTTAGACACCGTCGAACACCGCGTCCCTCCAGGCGCCAGCTCTCTCACAGTAGCGCCATAAAAGTGCACATTATGAGCCACTAATGCCTTACAGCCATTACTGTCACATTAATTATTGCGTAAGCAATGCCTGTTTTTATTTATTAGCCATATGCAAAGAGGAACAAAGAAAGATAAGTGGTGTTATCATCATCATCATTTCAGCCGTACGACGTCCACTGCTGAACATGGCCTCCCCCTCAGACAGAGCAAATCCCTTATCATGTGGAGGGATTTGCCCATACTGACCACGCTGGGCATGCGGGTTGGTGAGAGCAGTTAGAGCTATCGTTGTTAAAATGAGGGACGCTGCTGCCCATCCCCTAGCTTTTTTCCCTTAGTCGCCTCTTACGACATCCGCGAATAGGTAGATATGGAGCGGCCTATTCTTCAGCCTCTTCAGCCGGGGCCACCAAGGTGGTGGTGACGAGGCACACAAGTGGTGTTATAAAAATTGCGAAATAAGAAATAAATGAAAAAGTCTCGCGCATCTAATCACCAAGCTCTGCCATGCTCTGCCATACTCTGCCTTCTGCGCTAGCGGTCGTGGGTTCGATTCCCGCACAGGACAAACATTCGTGTGATGACCACAGATGTTTGTTCTGTGTCTATTAAGTATATCAGTCTCTGGTACCCATAGTACAGGCTATGCCTAGTTTGGGATCAGTATGATATGTCCGGAATATTTCTTTATTATTTTATTTATTTATTTAAGCATGGTAGACGGGGGTATGAAAATGATGAATGAAGATTTATATTCGACGTGGGTGCAGTTGAAGTCGCAAGCGCTTGCTAGTAGACTAAGTAATACGATTATGGTACGCTTGTTCGACATGAGTGCATTAAATTGGTATTAATCTGAGTAGCAGGCGGGATTAAACCGATGCAATAGACAGATTAAGCTGTACATTTACGTTCTGTTGGTCTTTGTTGTGCCTGACAGAGGCAGTGAAGCCTGGAAGCACTCATGTGGTTATTTTGGTGATACTTTCAGGTAACTACACTAGATTATGTCACTGCCGTAAATTTTTTCTTGGAGGAGGTAGGGCACAGCGAGATTTCCTCGTTCTAAATTGGAGCAGCCCACCTGGGGAAGTACCTCCGCCTTACAGAAGATCGCAGCCAAAGATCATTATTTGTTGCAAATAGTGTTGTGTTCCTGCGGTGAGTAAGGTTGCCAGAGCTCTTTAGGGGCGGGGGGGTTTGGGGTCGGCAACGCGTGCGTGATGCCTCTGGTGTTGCAATCGCTCATATTCTACGGTAACCGCTTACCAACAGGTGGGCCGTATGCTTGTTTGCCACCTTAATTGTATATATAAAAAAAAAAAACGTCGATTTTGTATACGCTATAGTAAGGGTTCATTTCTTGTAGGTACTTTAAGCACACATTGCTGAGACATAGGTACCAATCTTGTAAGATATATTTTTAAATGTCCGTTGAGACTGATCGTATCTTTCTTTACAGAGTAGTTAATAAAAGCTCACTCAATCTTTGTTGGAGATGAATAATAACGTCAGCTTAATACCAGTATGAGACGAGAAGGTAAATAAATGTAAGGACAGTATGCCAGAGTGAATATTTTAACTACCTTTATTATTAGAATTAAATAAAAATACGTCATTTATTTCATAGCATTACATAACACATTGAAAAAGCAACATTTCATAATTGAAAAACAACCCTGCTTACTTTTAAATACAGCCTACGTTTCCTTCCCTGACCTAAATAAATAAATGAGGAGTAGCATTTAAAAAGTAATAAGCTCTACATTACCGAAGCGAGAGCAATGAAAGCTAATGACTCGGCTGTCAGCCACAGAGTATAAAGCCGACAACTTCATACAAAAACGCAAATCATCACTTTATTCGCGTGACTAATGCGCACTTTATTGCCACTAGCGATACTGCTCTTTTTGTCTCAATTAAAATGTTATTGTTTTGTATTTTTGCTTGGAAAATTGAAATAGATACAATAATGTATTCATAGACTAGTTCGTCTTTAATTAATTTTAAACTGTTCCTATTTTTTGTCTAAATTCAGGAATTTTCTGCGACTTACTGCGTGAAGTATTAATTTATGAACGCTGCATTTTTATGTTAGTTACCTATATTCATCAGAGAGTATAGAGTTTCACTACGTGATAAAATCCGAAATGAGGAATTCCGTAGAAGAACATAGGACTTAGCTGGCTGAATTAGCAAGTTGAAGTAGCAGTGGGGGTTCCTGTTATAATCGTGATGTTAGTGTGAGGGGAGCGAAAAATACTCTTCAATAGGAATACCAGGGTAAAAATACAAGTTTAAGTGTGGGGTAATCAGAACTTTCGACCCAATCACCCCTCAGTAAAAGTGCAGCGTGCGATGAAATGTAGTGTTTGGAGGATTAGGTACATTATGAAATAGTATTTTTACGCAGAAAACTAAAGTAACTTTTTTTTATTTCCTAGGTGGTGGGCAGAGAAGGAGTCCTGGCGTCGTCAGAGTCCCGCGACTTGCACTGCGGTCGTCGACTGGTATCGGGGCTGTTCTCCCGACCACGACTACCACTTGGCTACTCATACGTGACGACAGTACCTCGCGGCGCCTGCCGACTTAACGTGTCTGAGATTGTATCCAGCGAAAACTATATCGGTAAATTCTATTTGAAGTTTCTTATACTGTACTAATCGTTCGTCATTCATTCGTAGTTATAAGTACCTACTATGGTTTGTGTTAGATATTTTGTCCTCCAAAGCACAAAAGCACTCAATAAGTCACCTATCACTATACCTAGTTAGGCGAGGCACCTCAGGGCTGTTGTTAAAAAACGATTGTGGCAAAAGGATTAAAGTCAAGATCAAGAAGGCTCCTTTTTTACGCAGTTCGTTTTTGACCGAAAAGATACGGAATGAGTACATCAGAGGAAGTTTGAAAGTAGCGCCAGTGACTGAGAAGTTGAAGAGCAAAAGGTTAGCGTGGTATGGGCATGTCATGCGGAGGGAAGAATGCCATGTGGCTAGAAGAGTGTTAAATATTAATGTGGAAGGATATAAGTGGAGAGGTAGACCAAAAAAAGATGGATAGATTGTGTGAAAGACGACATGAGTAAGAAAGGAGTGAATACTGATTTGACGGCTGATAGAGGGGAGTGGAAGAGAAAAACATGTTGTGCCGACCCCACATGAAGTGGGTAAAGGGCAGGGAGATGATGATGTTTTTGACCGAAAAACGCCTAGGTACGTTATGTTTTAGCAAAAAGTTGTAGGTAATGTTTTGAATAACCTTTGTTACCGTTGAAACCTGTGTACCTAGGTGATGATTGTGTTTCTGTAAATCGACAATTATCTTTATGGTTCTTTGATGAAGGCTAATAGGCTGAAAACGTGAGGTCACTCAGATTACCAATCAATGCTGTCGACTGTAAATCACTTAGTTCTCGTAGTTCAGCCTAGATGCAGCTCAATTATACCAAGAAAAAATATGACCTACATAACTAAATAGGCCGCTGAAATGTAATGAGAAATTATGGCCGGCACAAGGACGCCTGCGGTACTTATAATAATGTCAATATCGATTTGTGATTGAAGACGTGATTAAAATCAGGAGCAGTAGGTCACAGGCACAGGTCTTACAAGAGAAATAAAGTGTTTGCTAATGCAAAGATCGGTGTCGAATCGATTAATCGGAATTGCACATGCGCACTAGCAGCGCTACTCTTAAATAGAGGCGCCTACGCCGCAAATTGTGAGATAAATGGAGGTAGCCGGCGCGGCGCTTTGCAATTGATGGTTAATTATTTGCATGACGCAGCCGGTTACAATTTAGATCGAGATAGCGATTTAGTGGATGTTCTTATTTAACCTCTTTTGAGTGTTCATCATGAGTGTAATTTTTGTTCCAGCACTGAAGGTGACCAATGGGTCCTACATCATGAATGGGGAATTCGCTGTGAGTGCGCCGGGCACGTACGAGGCTGCTGGTGCGAGGTTCTTTTACACGCGTGAGGCAGGCCTCGATAAGGTCCTTGCTCATGGACCTATACACCATTCCATCGACATTATGGTATGTTTTGCGAGAATTTAATCATTAATTAATTACACACTAAATGAGTACCTACCATCATAGGTATCAAAGCATCAAGTTATAGATTAGTAATTTATTTTTAGATTCTGTACACTCAACCGAACCCGAACATAAAATACGAATATCTAACCGATATAGCGCCAGACGAAACAAGCAACGACATACCGACGGTCAACCCTCAACACCACATGCCAAGACACCATAGGCACCACGCTGATTCATACTTGAGGGATCTAGACCGAGCTAGATCCATGTCTTCGAAGCAACCGGATACAAACAAGTTAGAAAGTCAATCACAGATTGAAAGAAACGTTATCAGTGATCGGACATTTGCATGGAAAATCTTATCATTTACGCCCTGCACACGGACTTGCGGTTGGGGACTGCAGATCGGCAAGTTCAAATGTGTGGAGATCGGTGTCAAAGATAAAGAAGTATCTCCAGTACATTGCTCTGGAACTCCTCCACCGACAAGGCGGAGGCGTTGTGGAGGAGTCCCGTGTCCTCCAAGATGGAGGGCAGCTGCTTGGGGTCCTTGTCCTGTTTGTGGCCCAGCGCAACGGACTCGAATTGTTGGTTGCGTTCAGGATCACGCACGAGGCATTACTAAGGTAGGAGCTCAATTTAGATTTTACATACATACATACATAAAATCACGCTTGTTTTCCAGATGGGTAGGGAGAGACCACGGATTTCCAATTGCTACGATCTTGACATACCTCTTTTAGATTTTTTTACAGCTTGCCTTGTGACAGGCAACCAAAGTAAATTTAAATAAGGGTGATTGGAAACATCGATCACAAATCTTCTACTACTTTTGCGAAAATTTGTGTGAGTGCATGTTTGCTACCACTCAGCTTCGTATCAGCTGAACATAAATTTTCACGAAAATTGATTGAGCTAGAAGCTTCGTTCGATCTACGTTTTACCTGATTTCTTCTAGCTGTGTCGTGAGGAAGAGGCATAGCTTCACCTAGTTTCTTAGACGTTTCAAAATAGATAAATCATTACCAATGTTATTGAAAATAACACCTTTTGAATTTTTATTTTTGTTTGGTTCCACGTGAGCGGTGCTTCTGGCAGAAGCATTCTAACATACTAAAATTTGCATAGTATTTTATTGGTGATATCCTCTGTTGCCATTACCCATATTTACCTTTATTTTGAATTGAAGTGAATCCTAATACTGTTTGATGGTTACAGATAAGTGACCAGAAATGTCCTCTCCCAATGCCACCGAGCAGCGAGGCTTGCGATATCCCCAACTGCGATAGAACCGCTGTGACCCCAGAATCACCTCGATTAGATACCAGACGCCAAGTACGTCCTAAAGACAGGACAGATAACTTCAGAGAGGGTCCTATCATCACACTTGCAAGTAACGTGACTGAAGAGTACGGTACCACTCCAGCACCAGCTGCGTATAGCTTCAGTGCTGCTGGTGGATGGCTTTATACGGATTGGTCTGATGTGAGTATACACGTGTGCTTTCTTTTTTAACTTTACAAATAGTTTTAATTGCTCAAAAATAAGCAATCCAAAATCCTATGTTCTGTTTCAGTGTGTTGGCTGGTGCGTAGGGGGTGGGGTCCAGTCACGTGGAGTAAGATGCGCTGATCCTACTGGCTGCGCCAGCGGCCGGGCTCCTGAAGTCATTCAAACCTGCTCGATTAGAAAGCAGTGTGAGGCCCAGTGGTTCACTGGTAAGTAAACTTTCTACAGTCATTGCAGTACTTATTTTATAACACTAAGTATAGGTAATTGAAGTATGAAAGGTAGCAATCACATAGTTGCCAGGATTTAAAACATTAGTGTCATGGAATATCGTATGGAAATATCTAAACAAAAACATTATTATTTATCAGGTGACTGGTCACCTTGTTCTGCGGCTTGTGGAGGTCGTCAAGTAAGAGGAGTCATCTGCATCGGTGGAAATGGAAGAAGACTGAGGGACGGCTCCTGTAGCCGACCCAGACCAGAGGCGGAGAGAGCATGTGGAGGAAAGTGCAATCCTTCTTGGTACCTTAGCGATTGGAGTGAGGTATGTACAGTTGTGTATTACATCGGCTTTTGGGTGCTAAAACATCCTCATATAAATGTATCATAATGTTAATAGATACTAGCTCATAAGAGCTAAGTAGTAAGTTTTCCGAGAGATTTTAAGGGGGCAATGCTATGATTTTAAAAATAATTAACAGAGTTGCGTACCTATGTCATTCCTGTTTTGCTTACACAATATTACCACAGGATCTTTCAAATAATGGTGAAGAAAAGCGTAAAACGAACTGAAATGGCTACGTATCTTCATCTACGGTTGTTTGAATTCACTAAATCGTAATATTACATGTATTTTTTATAATTAGTGCTTATTGAGGCATGGATTATGATCTCTATACATAGGTGCTCTAATGATGAGAATTATGCTCTCTGATTTGTTAATATGGATAACTACTGGGTCATACAAGGGTATATTCATTTTTGTCTAGTGTCAAGGCCCCTGCGAATCAGGAGTCCAGTCCCGCACAGTGTGGTGCGCCCGCGGCGGTGTCGAAGGCGCAGCGGGGGCGGCCAGAGATATCGACTGCCCTGGCGTAAGGCCGGCTGCAAAGAAGTCCTGTGTGCCTGCAAGGTGTTCCACTAGGCCGGTGGCGAAGCCCCAAGTACTGGCGCCTGCACCTTCGGGTATGGAACTTCCTTATTTGTTGGATTAATAGCATCTCTTAGTATTATTATGATTGTTTCAAAAACATCGCACACCATACCTCAACGTGGTTGCTGACTAAACGCAGTGAATAAATAAATAACTTACAGTGATCAATTTTCAACTTTATTCAACTAATTTAACAACGAATTTAATTCAAAGCCTGAGAGAGCTCCAAACATGAATTTTCAAATTGGGTGGCCAGTAAATGCAAATATATATTTTCTTTCAGTTTCAGACCCACAACAGCGAGTGCAACGACACCAAAATCATAACACACAGAACAGAGATAAATCATATGCAGACGGTAAGCATAGTAAATATTGTGGTACCCAAAACATTGCCTTATCTCACACTTTACTAGATTGAGGTGTATATCGATTAAAGCGCCCTCGTTGCAATTTGTTACACCCCCGATTGCTGTAACTGTTGCGCGCGCGCGCGCCGCCAAACGCCACATGTTGCACCGCCGGTTATAAAAACAATCGAAAAAAACATTGCTTGAAGACAAAGAAAGAAATTTATGGCCACGTGTAGAAAAAAAAAATCTAGGAATGGTTCATGACAGTCCTATAACAAGTGTAGATATGACTATCACTTTAACTACTTAAAAACGCATCCAAAATCTTTGGTTCTAACACTGTTTGACACTATGGAATCGTAAAATATAGAAACATATAAAGAAATTTTGTAAGTATAATAACAGAGTGAAGCTCGGACCTCCATAAAACTGAGCGCAGACAACAACCACCAGTGCTTTCGCTTGTATTTCTTATACCACAAAATCTTTCAAATAAAATCTACTCGCCGTTAACCGCAGTGCATGCTAGTAGTAAGGCAATAAATGATTATAAACATTTGTTTCAGGAGCATGCAAAGACAAACTGAGCAACTGTCTTCTGGCGGTACAAGCCCGTCTCTGCCACTACCCGTACTACGCGGAGTACTGCTGTCACTCTTGCCACGGACGGTAGACCATGGAACTGATTGTGATACAAGTTTAGTGAGATACGTGGACACCTTGCAGGCCCAGGATTCACTAGGCAACAATTTACACTCAAGACTTTATAAGTGCTCTATGGAGTTGAAATTGCTTCATTCCACTCCAGTCGGTGTCACTTTGGCGTCATATTAGCTTCATATCGTATCATGACGTCAAAATGTCACAGACATTGCCTTCAATCGTGAATGTAACAATTTCGATGGCTTGTATAGGAGCACTTTTAGCAACATTGCGCAACAGTCAACAACAAAACAAAGGCTGATCGCAATTACACGTCAAGTTTGACTATAGTTGTTGCCTCGTAAATGCGTCCTCGTAATAAGCCTGAAGGATCCACACAACCTACTTATACCAGATCCCAGTAATTCACAATACCGAATGATCTTTTTATTGTATTCAATAATCTAATGGGGTTTCAGAAGCGTTTGCTGTTACCCATCCAAACTCCATTGGTCTACATTTTTGTCTGTGTTGTTAAATTAGTGTAGGCATCTGTAAGGATAGAGTATCAAGACCAAACGCACACGAAAGTAAATTGGTAAGAAAATAACATTGGGTATGGACCAAAAGTTTTCTATATTTAGTGTAAAATAACTGGTCTGTCGGTTAAATCGTGTTTGTAAGTATTAGGGATAGTTTCGTGATCTCCAGATATTTAGTCGAGTATGGAGTTGATCTGCGGGCTGGTAGAGTTTTATATTTTATAACATTTAGTCACTTTTGTTTGCACCAAAATATGTTACTATAAAAATTCATCGTGAAGTAGGATTTTGAAGAAACTTTGATAATTTAACGGTGCTGTTGGTATCTGGTATCCCAATTATAAAAGGGAAACAATTTGTAAAACATTGCGTAAAATTGACTGACATTTTCACATCCCTGTCTGATGTGAAATTAATGTGTGGGAGACCTAGAGACCAGATATATTTTCGGAAAGATTGAATTGTAAGGAAATGGCATTAACTCATGAGATGTCATGAGGTTGCTGCAAAGTTAGAAGACTAATGACGTATATATATCCGTATGACGTTCGCGTGAAAGGAAAACGAAACGTGAGGATCTTGTCTAGACCCCAGGTAATCCAGCTACTGACGGAAAGCAAAAATGTATAAAGTTTTGAATGTTTTTGTTTAAAGCGGGTCATTAAAGGTTCTTTAAAATACCTCTCTTTATCAGTTTTGACCATAATATAATGCACAAAATGTAATCATCACAGCACTTTGCGTTCGAGCTAACTTACATTTTATTTACGACATTTTCTGGATTGTTTTTATGTAATCAGATGCTTATTTCAAGCAATGAACTACATTTATGCCCTTTTACTAATATAACTTTGACAATGATAAATCCATGTTCCAACGGATTGCGATATACCATCTAAAATTCGCTTTAAAATTATTACGTCTACTGAATAAAATCAATTAACTAAAGAGTCTTACGATATCGTAGAGGAATATGGCACGCCGATAATTGTGCAACTCAAAATTGACTTTATTTAGCAGATGTAAGGATCATTTTAAAATAATTTTTCAACATATTTTAGATGATATATCGCATGACGTTTGATAAATGTTTATAACATTTCAAGCTTTTCTTTTCCTCTTAATTAATTGATTGCCATGGTGGTTAACAATGCAATACTTAGGCTATGCTATAGTATAGAGTATAGATTAAGAACAAAATAGTATTTCTTATCTATAAAAGTAATTTTAATGTAGTATTGTGTGTTATTTAGTGTATGACAGTGTTCATAATTTATTTTTTGGTACATTTGATGAATTACAATTTTTAATACAAGCCAATTGCAGCCTCGAAAATAAATCTATATTTACATAAAAATGTTTAAAACTTGAAAAATATATCTGGAACTCTTAGTCCTTAATAATACACTCATATTGACAGAAGCCTGACATTTATTTTGAAGAGAATACTGTCAGTGTTTTTAAATTCCACTCACGGCTATTAAAGGTACGAGACTTAGTTCAACTCAATTTCAGTTATAATTACCTAATTCAATAAAAGTACCTAGACCTTCACTAGGCAACCAAGTGTCTGATAATCAAAATTGCGAGTATATTTGCAGTATTACTTTATATAATATTTTTTTACACGCGTTACTCGCCTTCTAACAAAAAAAAACATGATTATAAATTGTAGGTACTGCAATTGGCTTGTTGTATAATTATGTTAATTAATAATGTTTTCATGTACATAGTTAATTTTAAATGTATATTGCATTTACTTACTGGCTGTTAAGTATTTATACACCTAGAATTTCGTACTATCACAATTATATTACTTGGTTTTCTAATATAGCTATTCTGCTCTACAATATCTAACAAGATGCATAAGTATAACAATGTACAAAAAATAATAAGCTTTAAAACCCAATACTTAAATGAAGTTTTATTTTCACAAGCTAGTATTTTAACATGACACAAGACAGCAGGTAAGTGTGGTGCGAGTAAGTAATTATGGATACTTTCTCTAAGCAACGCTAGCTACGAAATACAAGACAGGTTAAAAAATAATAATAATAATTCAACATTATATTACACTTACAAACAAACAAGTCAAAAATACTTTAAAATAATACAAAGTACGGCATTACATTATGCCTAATTAGATTCGATTCAATGGACCTATTGTTTTATTTTACGTGATCAAACACACATCTCCAAACCACTTACACAAACTTCAATCGAGTGCTTTTATCTATTATTACATAAATTCATATAATAAAACAGTAAATCTGTACATATGTTTTTTTATTCAAAAACGTGTTTTGTTGATTATAATTAGATTAATAACATTTTGTTTAAAATATTTCTAATACAGATATTGGTTTGCAATTTTGCAAACATAACTTGAATAACAATTAATGAGATACTGGTGTCAGCGATTTCTTCGATTCACGTTTAAAGATGTGCAAAAATTATTGAAGTAATAATTAGAACAAATGTAAAAGACATGACGTATCACATTTCTCTATTCTGTGACTGTGGAGTAAAACCGCGCGGGTACAGCTAGTTAAAACCTAACGTCTATAACAATGCAGACGGTACGTACAAGTAATCCTATTGTTTGTCACTTGTAGTCAAGAGAGTCGCAACAGGATAGACACAATGTCAGCCTTAGCCAAGCCCACTGAAGAAATAAGAAAAGCCAAGCCTATTGTAGAAACAAAGGATAGCGTTTTTGTAAAAACTGCGAAATTGACGATTAATCTAGTGACGAACATACTCATGTGTTTTACAGTTTTTGTATGTCTTGTATATGCGTGCAGCTCAAAAGTAATGACTCTGTATCATTGGCATATTATTTTATGTGTTTTGGGGGTAAGTTTCTCAGTACCTCTTCATGACAACCGTAAGATGGCCATTGCTGAACATAGGCCTCCCTATAGATAACCAGAGTTTCTTTTCGTACCGCATCCGGGAAAAACTGGGAGTCTGGGAGGAGGTAGGGCACAGCAAGATTTTCTCGTTCTAAATTGGAGCAGCCCGCCTGCGGAAGTACCTCCGCCGCTTACCAACAGGTGGGCCGTATGCTTTGTTGTATCGAAAACATGAAAAGCGATAAATAGCATTCAGTAAATTTTTGTTTTCAGTACCAATTCTTCATGAGTCAAGGAACGCTAGTGCTATCTCGATACAACAGTTGGTCAATGTACCTCAGCAGAAGGCACAGAAAATTCCTGCATATTGGTTGCCAGCTCATAAGCTTTATTCTCGTCGTGACAGGGAGCGCGATAATCGCCTGCAAGAAGTCAAGTCATTTTGAAACAATCCACGCAACCTTAGGTAAGTAAAATATTTAAAAGTATATATATTTACCGGTGGCCGTGGTGGCCCGGCTGAAGAATAGGCCCCTCCATATCTACCTATCCGCGGATGTAGTAAGAGGCGACTAAGGGAAAAAGCTAGGAGATGGGCAGTAGCGTCCCTCATTTTGACAACGATAGCTCTAACTGCACTCGCCAACCCGCATGCCCAGCGTGGTGAGTATGGGCAAATCCCCCCACATGATAAGGAATTTGCTGTCTGCCATGTTCAGCAGTGGACGTCGAATGGCTGAAATGATGATGATGATATTTACGGTGTTGAAGAATAGCCATCCAGCGTGGCGATTCCGCCAGTGTCTTGGGGATGCTTCCAATTGGTTAATTATTAAAGTGATCTGGATCATTTGATCATTTTTATCAGACGTCCTGATAAAAATGATGATCATTTGATCATCATTTTTATCAGGACGTCTGATCGAAGCGACGCGTGACCCGAGAGCTGGCTCTTATTTGGCCCAGCGCATTAGCATTGCCATCCAGCGTGGCACTTCCGCCAGCGTCTTGGGGACGCTTCCGACTGGTAGTGATCTGGATCAGTTGAGCTATCTATAGATCGTTTGTAACGGTCTTTAGATGGCTCAACTGTTTCTTGTGTATTTTGTAAATATTAACTTGTATTAGTTTTAAGTTTCTTTGTGTAAATAAATAAAAAGAGGTGTTAGTCGAAAAAAAAAAATCATTTGAGCTATCTATAGATCGTTTGACGATATTTGGATAGCTCAACTGTTTCTAACGTATCTTATAAATAGCTGTAAATATTTACTAGTTTTCTTTCTGTAAGTAAATGCTTTTTACTGCTATGCTACTAATCTCGCAGAACCAACGGCCGACAATAAGGTTCTAGAATGGAGACCACGCACTAGAAAGTGCAGCGTAGGACGGCCTCCCACTATATTGAAAGTCAATATAGTAAAGGTTGGTTGGAGACTTTGGGCGCAGGCCGTACAAGATCGGTCGCTCAGGAAATATATTGGGGAGGTTGTCCTATGACTGAAATAATGATGTTGATGATGACGGACTAATCTGAAGACAATTCATTGTAACGATTAGTTTTTTGGACGCGGTACATGAAATTGAACCATATTATTATTAGAAAAGGAGTCACAACATTTCAATATATTATGATGATGAGCTCTACAAAATGATCCATAGCCTGCTGTAGAACTTATACGAGAAATTAAAAAAAGCTTTCTCTAAGTTAAGGTTTGTACCCTCTACAAATCTACAAACATTCGGAAAAAGCCACTACTTTAGACTTGTAAGAATATATAACAAACTACCTGAAAAATTAAAAGCCGTACAAAAGGACAAAATATTGAAATCCCTACTAAACAAAAAATGTTATTACTCGATTGATGAATACATCACAGACAAACTATAAAAAGCCAAGTTCTGACGCCTTCATACCTATTATTTTTATATTAAGAGCGTAATTTAATTTAATTTTGAAATCTCTTCTATAAAATTTTGACATACCTTCTTATTGACAAATGTTCTAGATATTTGTAATAATTTATGTATAATTTTTTGTAAAATTTATGACTTCAAGATTTGCAGCGCCCTTACAGGGTCTATGTACTTACCTACTTTAAGCTAAAAAATATCATCTAAGCTGACTATGTACATGGAGCATGAATAAATGAAATGTATTTAAAACTATATGTTGCCATGATAGTATAGTATTCTACAGAGCAGTATTCATTTTCGACCTAAGTACAGACCCTACTGTGAGTTCTTAGGTCGAAAATCTTACTTCACTTTTCACGGTCGAAAAGTGAAAAGTCCGAACTCACTCTAGGGCCTCAGATACAAGTTAAACTGTACAAAATACTCTACCTACTGTCTAACATTCAAAATTGTATCCTCAACATAATTATATTTTTACAGGTCTTGGCGCAGTTATCGCCAGCTTCATATGCATCATCAACGGTGTATCGGCGAACTACGCACACAAGCTGAGTCGTTCATACGTCATTTGTATCAAGTACATCCACTACCTGTCCGGTGTCCTTACTCTTTTTCTAGCCGCTGGAAGTCTCTCCGCGGGATTTGAAGTGACTTCCTTCAGGGTCTGGGCGTCCGATGACGCGGTGACGGTTTTGGTGTTTGTGACTTGGATTTTTACACTGTTTGTAGCTTTAGATTTTTGGATTATGACAGGATATCGAGTACGAAACTTGGTTTAGTTACATTAAGTTAAACATTTTTTTTTTCATAATTTGAAACACCAAATAATATAACTAGGTATATATTTTTTATGTTTATTTGTATTATAAGCTTTGATAAAAACTTTATCTGTCTTATATTTCTGTGTCGTAAAGTTTTCAGAAGTTTATATTTTAGGCCGAGGATTTCAAAAGGCGTAAATACATATGTTAGGCTCGATAGGGTTTACATGTTTCCAGCTCTTTTTTATATTTGTACAATAAAAAGTCATTAAAAGATAGTATTATTATTTTTTGATCCTTTTGGGGTCGATCCCTTTTTGTATTTAGGGTATAAAAGAAAAGAGTACGCAGTTCTAAATCAAAACCTATATATAATTTAGAAGATATATCACTTACAGATTTCAGGCATCATCGATAACTTATCAACTAGATAAATTCGGTTCAGATAGGTATTTGAAATCTCTTTTAGTGACAGGCATCTCGAAGTTCAGTGCGTTGCGTTATTTGTAGTGGTTTTATAAATAGGATAAAAAAAATACGTCACAAGATGCCGCCACCGCCACCGCCGCCGCCGCCAATCTATGATCCTCACAGGATGGAAGCAAACGGAACGCACCAGGAAAAGTCGGAAACGCCAGGTTTCCTGGTCTTCATGAATGCTGTCAATATTTTTACTCATTTCCTCCTCGGGGCAATTGCTTTTGGCGCATTCTCTTTCGCCACTAGCGTGCGCGGTACGATAACTATTGGTAATTGGGTCGTCGGCTATCCAGCTTCATTGTCTCAACACATTTATTTATGTGTTATTGGGGTAAGTACAATATATGTTCACACTAAGGCACCATCATCTCCCTGCCGTTATTCCACTTCACGTGGAGTCAGCACAACATGTTTTTCTCATCTACTCACCTCTATCAACCGTCATGTCAGTATTCACTCCTTCAAAATTATGGCACCATCAAAACCAGGGCTGAATTACCGGAAAATTAAGATACTTTTGTAACGGTATGATGTCATACCGATTAATTCAGGCAACCCAAATATTTCGATACATAAAAATTTGCGGTAGCGCTTAGCTAGGTTTTGAAATAAAAAAACGGACCAGACCGCCACACAAAGTGCGGTAAACTGCTGCCTTGTGAAGCCTGTTGTTATAGTGTGGTATAAGTTTCTAATGGAACCTAAAAGAAATAATGGAAGTATGAATCCTTAAAAAATACCAAGACATTTTTATTAAGCTTTATATTTTTTGTTTCTAGTACGTCGTCTTGATGAGTCAAGCATTGCTTGTGTTCAACCCTTATGTCGGTTGGGCCACTTATCTTCAACAGTCTCAAAAGAGGATTCTTCACATTATATTGCAAGTAGTAGGCTCCATTCTGGCAATCGCTGGCAGCATCGTCAAAATGGCCGATTCAAGTTCATCATGGAACTCTCCTCATGCATGCCTTGGTGAGTTTATCTGCCTATGACTCTTCAAGTCTTTTCATACTCCGAATAATTATAATAACTTATTTTTACTCGAATGCATCAGAATGAGGGTAATGTTTATCGAGTGTATGTGTGTGTATGTATGTTCTTTTGTGTGGCAGTACAGCCTCAATGGGTTTAGGCGTTTAGATATCAAAAGATACGACGCCGCGATGGGATATTATATGTGCCTATAAATCAAACAAATTATAGTGGATCCAGTGAGGATATATTAAAGATGGATTATTGGATAACTACGATCACTCAAAACCGATTAAAACTTGCTGGATTTTATTAAAAGACGTATCAATGGATCCCTTTTGATACTTTAAACTAAAAAGTTTATTATTTAAAAATCTCCGAGTTAAGTTGACCGAATCAGCATTTGATTAAAATAATCGATTTTATTTGTCTTATCAGTACGCATTTCTGTGAAAATTGGCACTAGATCTCAGTTCGGATCGAACTACTAGTATTTCTTCTTATTTTGCTCAATATCTGTTTAATCTTATCTAATATTTAATCAATTGATATTTCTCTCTTTTCAGGTTCCGTCGCTATGATACTAACTATATTCAGTCTCTTCGGAGGAATAATGAACTTTATGTGTTCTCGAAACGGCGAAAAAAATGTCGCAAGCCACCTTGTTCACACCTGTCTTGGTGCTCTTACAATAACTGTGGCTTTTATCACCTTAATCGTTGCATTTCATGAATATTATAGAGAATCAAGCACAGATGCTACTGCGAATTTATGTATATCATTTACAATTTTAGCACTAGTTGGTATACTTATTTTAGTATTTATGAAATTATTTAGGAGAAATTAAGTTTATTAAGTTTATTTTGTTTAAAAATCTTGCCTTTTCCGGTTCCCCCTTTAGAGTGGACAAGCTGAAGAATAAAAGATGAGCGAGAAATTAGTTTGTATTAAGTATGTCATGTATGACGAGATATGCAATAGTGGACATTGTCATAACTCTATTTTAGTTTTTAAAAAAATTAGTAGAAACAAATTGTAGACTTCTGAACATACGCCCACTAAATACTAAATATGTAGTAAAAATAGTTTACCTACTCATTCATAAATAAATAAAAAATGTCCACAATTACAAGTATCGTCATATACGTAAGTCCTAGGTCAATTACTTTTATTTCTTGATCAGGCCGCCTCATCCTTGCATAGAATACCATTGATTACCCAATGATTAGCTGATTGCTACTTGGATCAAATTTGAATGCATTTTTCGTCACTATTAGGGATTTAAAGTAGGTACGAGGTCTTTGTTGTGATTTTGCAAGCCACTGTACTCTCGTGGTATAGGAAGTTTTGTAATGTTACATTTTATTAATATTCATTTCAATTTGTAGAATGCAAATTGTTCATGAAACATTGCATTTTAAATACTTACTGAAATGAGAACTGTGTAAACTTAGATTAAATATTCAATAGTGATTATGTTGGTACAAGATGATTCATAATATTTTGACTATATCGAAAGGGGCTTATTCTACGACCATTTTGCAATAAAATTTGTTATACGACAAGGAAATTCGTAATTTTTCTGTAATAAAACATATATTTCTATATTTAGAATCTGCTGTTTTGGGGTCAAATCAGTTTAAACTCAATTATTATGTATAGAATAGAATGAGAAATAAATGAATAATAAGTTAAAGATAAATAAAAGATCAAAAACAGCCGATATAAATGTTCAGAATAAAAAAAATACTTTATATCATTTTTTTGCTCATATTTTGCCTTTTTGTTAATAGAATAAACCCATTTCAGAATAGTATATTAGTTGCGAAAAATAAATGAAACATCGACGTTGCTATAGACTGATCTTTTATTTTTACTCATCTTAAATCCATATTACTTATTTACATGCTTGATTACACTGAGTACTACTTATTTTAACAATTATAGCAAAAAGTCATGAATAGATTGATTTACTTTTAAATTGTAATACTTAGCCTACATTTTAACCTACACTAAGGCCTTGATTTTCTAAGAAGCAATTTTCAACCCTACCTCCGAAGAAATAAAGCCTACGCATCCACGCTTTAATATGGTCGTTATATAACTGTCCTTGCTTCATAAAAAAAATAGGTAGGTATTCAAATATTCTTATAAATAAATATCACACCAAATAAGAATACAGATTGTTTAATACTAATTTTAAATTATAAGTAGAATTTAATGATGATGTGGTGGTGTCTATCACCACCGTAAAATGAATGGCAGTCGTTTTAGGGCAGTTGGTTGAATCAGGCGGTCCTAAATCGGTAGAAAAATATTTGATAATTTTGATGAATATTTACAACGCATTGTGAAATGAGCTTATAGTGTAAAATCTCTTGATAAACGAGTAGTGTTTTCATCTTCCTCTACAGGAGTCGCAGCAATTCTGAACGTAAAACTTGTAGTGGCAGAGTCTGGCTTGTACTGCTAGGGAGCAGTTTGGCAGTTTGTCTTCACATTCTAAAACAATAAAGTAAAGTTAAATAAACACCATTTGCATAGCTCAGTTGGTAGTAACTGCCTTCTGCGCTAGAGGTCGCTGGTTCGATCCCCGCACTGGACAAACATTTGTGTGATGAACACAGATGTTTGTTCTGTGTCTGGGTGTTAAATATATATTTATTATGTATATCAGTCTCTGGTACTCATAGTACAGGCTATGCCTAGTTTGGGATCAGTTGACCGTGTGTGATATGTCCGGAATATTTATATTTATTTATATACAAACTCTTGACCTAACACTAAGATTCTTGTTGGTAGAAATTACGAGCTAATGGTTATATACGCTAAACAAATTTCTCCGTAAATCTTATTTAATTTTCAACAATGATAGGTATTTCTTTCTTATTAGAAAAAGGTGTTTCTACTTTTAGATACATAGATCTACGTAGTGATTAGGAAATCGTTTTTAGCCCAATGAGTGTCATCATCATCATCATCATCATTTCAGCCGTACGACGTCCACTGCTGAACATGGCCTCCCCCACAGACAGAGCAAATTCCTTATCATGTGGGGGGATTTGCCCATACTCACCACGCTGGGCATGCGGGTTGGCGAGCGCAGTTAGAGCTATCGTTGTTAAAATGAGGGACGCTGCTGCCCATCCCCTAGCTTTTTTCCCTTAGTCGCCTCTTACGACATCCGCGGATAGGTAGATATGGAGGGGCCTATTCTTCAGCCGGGGCCACCACGGCCCAATGAGTGTAAATAGTAATATTATAATTTCGCTTGGTGGTGGTGATTTCACCATCTCTGATTATCGCTTCTTGACTGGTAATAAATATATCCATTTCTCTCTTCGACATGTAAACAGAAACGCAGAGAACGATTTTTAATCGCGATAATCAGAGATTGTGATAAAGTCAGTCACTAAGTAGTTGTTCTCGAATACCTTTTGTTTCAGTTTCACTTGACGTGGCATCCTTCTGTATGTTGGAAATTGTTGTTTCATAGCCTGATGATTTTTGAGACTCTGTAAGAAATATTTGAATGATACAGTTATATATAATAACACTTACACCAACGGCTTCGCTAGCGTGGTACCTAAATTTAAATGAGGAGATATTATATGTATGGATAACCTATTTTCCATCTCGTATAATCTACTAGTAGCGTTGACTTGAGACCGCTTCTTATTTAAAAAATACATACCAATCGTTAGATCTGGTGGTAGAGTAGAGGCAGCACATCTAGGCTCGCAACTCCTATGAGCCTCGGGTCTGGTCGAAGAACACTCATTATCATTCACTCCTCCCGTGGTGGAGTCACCTCGGGCGCATAGCACTGAACGTCTCTGTACCCCTGTTTGGGGAGTGGAAGTGCAGTTTCCCGAACACTGGATGGAGAAGAAATATATTTAGAAGAAGGTTTGCTAGAAGAAAACTCTTTTTAGCGTTAAACTGGCGTTTGTACATAGCTTTTAAAAGAACCTTATTCTATATAAGTCTCACAGCCATACCTCAAAACACGTGCGTGTTGCCAATGATTGAGACACTGATACTTGATATTGGCACTGAGACTTGGTCGCTAACTATCGGCCTCATACACAAGCTGAAAGTCACGCAGCGTGCTATGGAGAGAGCTATGGTCGGAGTTTTACTGCGTGATAAATCCAAAGAGAGAAAATCTATAAAATAACCAAGGTCACAGACATAGCTCTCATTAGCAAGTGGCAGTGGGCAAGCCTTATACCTATCATAAATAACGACCGCTCGGGAATAAAGGTTCTCGAATGGTGACCAAGAACCGGGCAACGTAGTGTAGGCACCCTACCCGATGCGGGAAGTTGGTGGATGGAAAACGCCAGATCCGTTCGTCATTGAACTCTTTAGCCTATGTCCAGCAGTGGACTTCCACAGGCTGATGATGTGAACGACGATGGAATATATTTATTACATAACTGATAGATAAATTCTCTTAGAGATAAACGTATCAGTTTATAACTCTCCGAAAATTTTACAGCCACAAGCATACCATATCAGTGAATCAACAACAACTATTTGTCTAATAGGTGGGCGTCATTTTCTGTCTATTAATTAGGGTATTAATCACATGTTAGATCCTCCAATTACACACTATGGCACTGGGTATTAGTTAGCTACTGTTCATGTAACATTATTGGGTTTCTGAGAAGATGTTTCCTGAAGTCTACATATGCACGTGCGAGGCCAATTGCTTTGAACCACTTTGCCACTTTGATACCTAGTAAAGTTTAGACTGCTCGTAGAATACGCATTTGTATTTTGATATGACCCATTTATATAACGTGATGATTCATACGTACACTATCCCGAAAATTAAATCAAAAAGAAAAAACGAACATTAAGTTTTATTTTTTTCAGATTTTTACCCCGAACTTTACAAATCAGCTGTATTTGGTCTTTTAATTATCTTTTGAATGAAGCAAAAGAGGTATTTCAGGATCGTAGCAAGTGGAAAATCATGGGCTCTGCCGACACATCTAGGGAAAAGGTGTTTATGTATGTCTGTATGTAATTATCTTTATAACTAATTTTATTAATCGCAAGATAAGTTTGACATCAATATTGCTACCTAAAACTATCCATCTAGTCTACTTCATCATCACCCTGTAGAAGACATAGGCCTGCCCCAAAGAGATCTTGAGCCTATTTCATCCACCAACTTACCGTAACGTTCACAATGTCGTCGGTCCATCGGGTGATACGCCTTTTAACACTGGACTTTTACTATTCAAGAACCTTTATTCCCTTTATTTCTTCCCATCTACATAATATAATATATCTATAAATGTACCTGGCCCAATGAGACCATAAACATTTTTGAACTTTGCTCACCTTGCCCCAATCACTGAAGTACCACGAAGGTGGACAGTCAGTTCCACACTCTCTCTCGTGTTCTGGTCTGGGGCCCTTGCAGGCGGAGTCCCGTAGATGTCTCCCAGTGCCTCCGATGCACAGCACCCCCCTGACTTGTCTGCCGGCACAGTTGGAGGAACATCTAGACCATTCACCTGTGAAGACATAACAATGATTGTAACTGAACAGATAGGTGCAAACAGTTATCAGTAGCCATGGTAAGTAGAAGAGCTTCAATATTATTGACTCCAGTGGTGGATCCAGGATTTAAGTTCGGAAGGAGCTTGAACCTGGTGAGGAAAGGCTTTATCAAGGTTAACACTAAAAAATCATAACATTTTATTTTGCTCATTTAACGCATAGCCAGTCTACTTGGATAACTTTTTCCAAATTAGTTATTGATTTTGACGGTATTTTATTTTAGGTACGGGTCTACCAGATACTTTTATTTAAGTGAATACTAGTATACAGGGCATTAAGATGGATTAAGTAAGGATAAGTGACGAAAATTGTACACTAGGTAACTACTAAGAAAGAAGGATAATATAAAGATTAATTTGGGGGAGCTTGAGCCCCTTAGCCCACCCCCTGGATCCATTACTAATTAGCTCTCTTCTTGAGTTCCAATGTATAATAAATGTATCGCAACATGCGTCAGTAGAAGTTATCAACGATAGATACGTATCATCATCATCATCCTAAATAAATTCACTGCTGGAGAAAGAGTACCACAAGAGTCGTCAATCCTTAAAAATCTCTGCGGTCCATCGAATGGGGGTCTTACCAACAAACCACTCTCCATCCTGCGCCTCGCAAAGTGCCTTAGGCGTGCATGTTTTCATGTGTTCCGGTGCCTTCCTCGGCGCACAGCCCGACGGGTCCGCACATCTGACACTTCTTGTTTGAACGCCGGTGCCTACGCACCACCCTACACACTGAAATATAGGGACATTACGCTATGAATCACGTTATGGACTGAATGTGAACACAACCTTGATGACTATAAATAAAAATAAAGTTTAAGAGCACTTAGTTGCGTGCGATGGGCTTGCAACCTGTCACGTATAGATTACTCACTACTGCAATAAAAGACAATGTATACAGAAACTGAAATAAAGGAATGTTCAAGTAATGAATCATGACATGGTCTGAATGTAAACACAACCTTGATGACTATAAATAAAAATAAATTCAAAGAGCTCTTAGTTACGTGCGATGGGCTTGCGACCTGTCACGTAAGGATTATTCACTACTGAAATATGTGGGCATTTATCAAATTTAACGTTTGGACATGCTTCTGACTACCCCACAAAGGCATCTTCAAGGATATGATCCGCCGGAGATCTGAGTCGTGCGGCTATGGGGGTGTGTATGTGATATATCTAATATAGCCTTTTGGGGTTGAGACCCTGGGTCCGTGGGGAAATGGGGCCCTCCGGGTTTTCAAAAAGATATCAGGACGTCTGATCGAAGCGACGCGTGACCCGAGAGCTGGCTCTTATTTGGCCCAGCGAATTAGCATTGCCATCCAGCGTGGCAATTCCGCCAGCGTCTTGGGGACGCTTCCGACTGGTAGTGATCTGGATCAGTTGAGCTATCTATAGATCGTTTGTAACGGTCTTTAGATGGCTCAACTGTTTCTTGTGTATTTTGTAAATATTAACTTGTATTTGTTTTAAGTTTCTTTCTGTAAATAAAGTATAATCTAATGTTACCTCTTATTTGTTATAGTTCAAACTGGACCTAAAAAATAATATTACAAGTCTTTCCGGGGATATTGTTTAAGATTTTCGGTAGCTTTCGGCTTTGGACCGAATGAAAGTAGTCCATCCAATTGTACCTACTCATTTATGTTCTTTTTTAAATGTTTTTTTTTTTCATTAAAATAATTACCTCCTATATCAGCTCACGGTACTCTGGAATACTATGTATATTTTCGTGTTATGGCATAGTTCTACACTTCTGCAGTGGGAAACACTAACCTCTGACCAATCCGTATAAAGCCACCCAGCGGCAGCACTGAAGCTATATTCCGGCCCAATATCCAAATCAGAACTGTTTACAGCAACTGTATAAACTGGCCCATCCCTGAATGTGTCTGTGTGCTCTCGAGGCCTCACACGCTTCGGCTCTATGTTTCTCACTTCACTCGTGCTCACGTCATCACAATTCGGTATGTCGCAATTGTCTGTAGTTGGAGGTTTCTGAGCTGGGCATTTTTGATCACTTATCTGAAAAAAAATTAGGTTACAGCTTCCAGGGTGGATTTTTTACCGCAACTCATTACTATCAGCGGAGAGATTTTGTTAGTTTGATGGAATAGAATATGCTTCAACTTCTTATACAAGGTGATTCATTTTAAGTATACTATTCTAAACGGGGCTTATTTTACTTGGTAATAAAGTTTATTCTACAACTTTTCGAATTTTTTCATTGAAAAAAACTATACAAAAATATTCTGTTTTGAAGTTAAAAAGAATTTTAGATGAAAGTTAGGTACGTAGTAAAATTAACCTTAGTGATTCCTCTAGCGTGATCTTGGACACAACCAACAATCCTTATCCGACTAGCTGGTCCACACTTAGGACACGAGGACCACGGAGCTGCCCTCCATCTTGGCGGACAGGGAACTCCTCCACATCTACGTCTTCTGCCCGCTGGAGGAGACCCTGAGCAATGGACGGATGACACCTCCCGGTCTGGGACTCCGTTACTTGTTTCTACACACCTGAATTTCCCGAGCTGAACACAAAAATTTCAATATCTTATCAGTCAGTCACAAAATATAAGCCTACTACTAGTTTCTGAGAAAAGGTATACAACATAGATGTTATCATAGACTTCAAAGAAAAATTTGCAATCTGAGTAGTTTATATCATAAAAAGTAAATCGTACCTGAATGCCTCCACCACAAGTCCGCGTACATTGAGTATACGACAGTATCTTCCATCCAAATTTTCTCCCTCCCACAACATATGACTCAACATCTTCACCATCAGCACTGTCCTCGTTCAACATGCTGTTTAGATCTGGGTATCTTGGCATATTACTGGGTTTGTAAAACTCAAAGTTATGATGCCTTCGCGTGTGCTTTGAAGTAGGTTCGGCAAGGTCTGGTCTAGTGGGCTCCGCTTCAAGTTCACCACCAAGGCTCTCCGTGAAGTATTCATACTTTATGTTAGGACTAGGTTGAGTATAAAGAATCTGCAATTGGATTTTATAATGACTTTAAACTCAAAACATTCTAGACTATCGCAGATGAAAGAGTTCTTACCATGATGTCAATTGGATGGTGTATAGGTCCGTGAGCAAAGACTTGATCAAGACCTGCAGCACGTGAGTAAATGAACCTAGCTCCTGCAGCCTCATACGACCCTGGTAAGCTAACGGCGAACTCTCCATTCATTATGTAAGATCCATTTGATATTTTCAATGCTGCAATGAAACAAAGGACTTTCTTTACTGATAATTTATCGATACTATCTTAAGAAATTCAAAGATATTCATGGTAATAGTACTCTGTAGGACATTAATCACAATGTTAGATGGTTATTGTAAGCCACCCATCAACAGGGTGAGAAATTGATTCTGCAAATGCAAATGCACGTCAAGAGGAGAACATTAATATAGGAAAGTGAGCATGCTATTCTAATCGTGATAAATGAATTTGATGATATCTCACGCCACTATTTGTGATGAAGAAATAGTCTCATTTCTTCATCTTGATAGAATCACAATATGTTGTTTAGTTTGAAAGAAGAGGAAAATATTCTTCTGAAGATAATACATAATTTTTAAACCACTATCATTCAAAATACGAGTAATAAAAATACCGACACGTCGCAAGTAGCGAGTTCCTACTGGCCTCATCCTCGGACAGCACGAAAAACGATCATGCAATAATCTATTAACTGTTTTTCTACAACCCGTTGAGGTTCATTGTTCTACAACACCGGTTTAAAAGCATTATGTTGCCTGTTCAAGATCATTCTTACCTATGTAGTTCTCAGTGCCAACGATTTCAGATACGTTCAGTCGGCAAGCACCGCGAGGCACTGTCGTCACGTACGAGTAGCCAAGTGGTAGCCGTGGTCGCGAAAACAGCCCTGATACCAGCCGACGACCGCACCGCAAGTCCTGGGTCCCACCTGCTAGGACTGTTTCTCTTCCCACTACCTGGAATAATACAGACAAGCTTTAAGCCTAGCAGGGGTGATAATATTATTTTTGGTTGTGTACCCTAAGTGAACACTGTCAAATTATGTGTTTCATTAATCGACCGTTCAAAAGATTGTTTCACATCCTGTTCGCCACAATGAAGATTTCAGCATTCAGATTCTCTACTACTACGTTGTACCAAAAGTTACGTGGAAACAAAGTCATAACACAATTACCACGAAGAGTTTACGAGGCGGCTGTTTGACGCCACCGATACTCGCAGACGACAACAATGGTTCATGATCGTTATGTCCACTCTACGACGTATTGTTACGCCAACTGTCTACGGTCCTACAAAGTTCGATTTATGATGCTGATTGGCTTATTAGAGAACATTGTGAACATCTTTGTACTTTGAAAATTATATTTCGATTTTCTTCAGCTCGTCTAGGATAGTAGGAACCTATTGCTGGGTATATTTACAGACCAAACAATGTTGTAATTCAGCAATCCATACAAGACGAAAATTTGATCGATTTTATTTATTTATTTTCTGTAAAGTAGACCATTATCAAATACAAAGAAAATTTTTCCAATGCACTTCAATTAATTTTAGAAATGAGTTCTATTTTCTACGTCTACGGGTAAAAAACAGATCACCAACCACAGACAGTGTGCTCAAAAGGCTAGCGATATTACCTCGTTGGATAGCTATACTGATCCTTTGTCCGAGGTAGCCAGCCCTTTGGTCATTGATCACATCCACCAGATAGATCCACCTCTTAGATAATGCATAATTATTGTGTAGATCTTTTTTTTCTCACTGTGGTTGTTTTAATGTGGCCGAGCTGGTATAGTCACCTGCCTACGAGTACGTAAATCTTTAGAGGAAGCACATTAAGCTATTTGCCATTCAAGTCTAAGAACGAATAGATTGTGGCGAATGGGATTATGATGTCGACGGGCGCGAGCGCAGATTTTATAGGAAATGCAAATGCTTATTTCGCTGTCATGAATTGCATATAGCGCTTGGTTTTCTAGTTGGAAATTACCGCTACATACAACCTAACCTAACAAAATTATATCAAAACCAACAACTATTAAAGTTTTATTGTGGGACTTCGACCTAAAGATTTTATTTATTAACCGATTTCAAAAAGGAGGAGGTTCCCAAGTCGGCTGTATTTTTTTTTGTGTGTATGTTACTCGATATTTCCGCCAATACTAAACCGATTTTGATAATTATTTCGTTGGTGTATAGAGTATGATACCGGGGTGGTCCCATATCAATTGAATTCTTGAGGGATTGCTACTTGTCCCGTAAAACTTAAAAAAAACGTCATCATCTCTTAAAATCACGAATTGCCGAATTTTTTTTTTTGTCGACTGCGGTATGGTATGGTACCCGCGACTTCGTTCGGTTGCTGCTATTTTTACATAAACTTTAACCTTAGGGGTTGTGTGTCGGGAATTCCTTTCTGTGCACCCATACGTGACAACAGCATACTTCTCTTAGAACTTTTGGTTAGGCTCTGCGTTGATTTTCAAAGAGAATAAAACCACCACGTTTTATTGTCTGTCAGTCAGTCAGTACCATATGAGTTATTATTTATGATGAATGAATGTAATACTTACTTTGGTTTTTTGTTCGAAAGTGTTGGTGGCAGGTGTCATCCTCAGTAGGTAAGCAAAACGCAAAGAGGTTGATAACAAAAAAAAAGAGGTTGGTATTAATCTTGTAAATATTCAGGAATTTGAAGTCGGTTTTCAGTTTTTGTATAAAATTTCTTATGTAACTTTAGGTACCTAGATTATTATTGAAAATCCAAGATATGTTTCTTTGATTACCATCTTTTATAAAATTTAGCTTTGGCACAATATTCTCGAATGCCTTAAACCACTTACGGACAAAGTGTTTTTATTTGCATTTTATCGCGCGAAAGAATCGCTGTCTCTCTATTTGTAAAACTACGGAGTTATAAAACCTCGTAAATGTATCTGTTATTAAAAGATATGTAAATTATTATGTTCTGCTCAGTTTCTCTCTTCATAAAAATAGTTTTAATTAATAAAAAACCTACGCGACCGCAAAAGTCGGTAAAATATAGAGCAGGCAATTAACATTATTTATGGTGATGTTACATTAAAGGTTTGCACGGCCATCTTAATAGCTTTATATATCTTTATTTACGATAACTTAATACAAAACGGCACGAGTCATATTATTTGCCATATTTCTATGTAAATTATTAGCAGCGACGATTCTATGGCGCCTATTTTAAAAGCAAATACGATGATCTAAATTTATGCACATTGTTATATTGAATCACGGCTTAGAGTTGTACAACCTCCGTATATTTTCAGATTAAGAATCGTAATCTTGATCTGAATAAATAATTGAATCACTTTGGCCACAAGCTTTTATATTTTTGTAAGTTTATTTATATCATAGATAAGACTGTATCACTTTCTCAAGGCCCGCCGTAGTGTCATGTAAATAGGCCATTGTCTCGGGCACAGTTACAACTCATATCCTCAGATGGGCTATCTGCCAGTGCGCTAATAAATAGTTTCTCAAAACAAAACAAAATACCTCTACTACTCGTGCAATGCCTAGCCTCACGTGTTTTCAATGTAATTAACGTACGTAAGTAACGAGTCAATAATTGTGTAGTTGGTCAGGATCTTGAGGATATTCTTTGGAAAGCCCATTTGAAGAAAACTCTACAATTCTCTTTTTTCTTCGTAGTAGAATTGTAATGATCGTTGTTTATGTGCTTCTTTTGCTTACTATATGGTACTGCATTAAAAGCATGAACGCTGACTACATCGGTACGAGCGGGTTCCATTTGTATCAAACAGCTGGAAATTTCTCACTTGGTTATTATAACTAACCCATAATTATCATTACCCAATAATGTAACGAACTTAATTAATATAAGTAGTAAATTTCTTAAGGCAGCTACACTCAAAACGGTCGTCATTCCACCAAAGCAGGTGATTCGTTAACTCACTCTAATCCTAATTAATAGCCTATTAGTAGACATTTTCAATTACCACTCCGCTTGATTTATACCTGTTTGTAATTAGATTTATTGTTAGCGTATAATAATAAAGTAGTCAGGCTATCGGTATAAAGTCGACACAAGTTCACCATACACTTTGTGTGAATGAAACTTGAATTGGATCCTGGTGATTAAAGGTCTGTATAAATATATATCATACTAATATTATAAATGCGAATGTTTGGATGGATAGATGTTTGTAACTCAATCACGCCAGAACAGCAGAATGGATCTGGATGAAAATTGGCACAGATATAGATTTTAGTCTGGAATAGCACACAGGTTACTTTTTATCCCGGAATAATACATGGTTCTTTTGGGATAGCATAACAATATTGTAATTGCGAAAATCATTAACGTACATACCTCTCAGAACCCGATGGACCGACGACATTGTAAAGGTTACGGGAAGTCGAAGGAAGGAAAAGTTCAAGACCGTATGTCCAGCAGTGGATTTGTTCAGGCTGATGATAATCATGGATACTTCGGAAATATCGCGAGTATCATATTCAAAGTCAATATAGCGCAGCACTGATTCCTATGACGACACTGGATTTTTTTACTATCGAATATACCTACCTAAATCACTTGAACCACGACCTGATCTTTGTCAAATCGAGTGGGACCTAACATATTAATATAAGCGATAACATCTATTCTTCTTCTTCTTGTCGTATCGCTGATTATTTCTTGGTCATCCTGTATTAAGTCAGTGACCAGAAAGAGGTACGGTGGTCCTGAAAAGGGCCTTAGACTATCGATGAAAGAATCAGTGTATAACACCTTTTGAAAGACACTTCAAAGTTAATGTTTAAAATGTTTCTCATTTAGTTTTATACGAAACAGTTATCCAGTTTCTGCTAGAATTATTCACACTAATTAATAAAATGCCTCACATGTTCTCCCCAGTGCGAATCGTTGAGTATGCAAACGCTTGACCTCAAGGGTCACTATGTACCGTTGAGGATAGGAAGTAATGTAGCATCTCTATGGTGTCTGCCAATGTGTGCAATGTTTGATATTTATTTTACCTTTTCATACCTGTTAGTGTTAATATGATAGTTGGTATGTATATTTTAAACTTGCTTGACAATTTGTTTAAATCAAAACTTCTTTTCTGATGACCTCGTTGGCGCAGCGGGCGAGTGCCCGTCTGAGACGCAAAGGGTGCGGGGTTCCATTCCCGCTTCGGGACAAATGTTTGCATGATCTGCAAATATTTGTTGCGGATCTGATCGTTGTGGTAATAAGGGTTATAAAATTATTACAAATAACGTTATAACGTCGGCCAATTAGCGATTCGAGGAAATGGAATAAGAATTTTTATTAAATGCGTCACCCACGAAAAGCGACAAGCTGAATAATTTACGGTCCGAAGTTAACATAATCACAGAAGCGCCTTTATAAACTGTTGTAATTGGTCAGAAAACTTTAATTGGTCGTAATGTGTTCATATAAATCAATTAATACGGCAACCTCCTTTCTCGGACTGTACTGATTAGAATCTCGACTTGCTCATTGGTCGGTATCATTTATAAATCTTTGTAACAAATGCAATAAATATGTTGGCTACTGGTCGAGCATTTGTCTACTGTGTTTGATATGTCAACTGGGAATGTCTGATTTAAGCCGTGCTCAAACGGCATGCGATATGCCTTTATATATTTTTAAACAGCACTGTGTGCAGGCGCATCCAGGTGTTGATTATGGGACAGACCCACCTGTTATCTATATAACTATAACAGCCAATTTATAAGTAGGTATTCACTTGTTAATTTATTTTTAGGTAGTCACCTTATCTAAATATATCTTATACGTAAAGATAATAAATTAGGTGAAGTTTATACTTACAACAGTGAGGCACACGAAAAGTAGGCCGGAAGCTGACACCATGTTTCTCTTGTCAATGTGTATCGTAGATAACTCCTAGATGTAGATAGTGATTTACACACGTAGGCACTTTGACACTAGTGATTAATGAGTTTCATCTCATAAGGCACTGTATAAAACATGGGTAGGTATCTTTTATGTGGGTTATACGTTCGTCATAAAAAGGTTACAGTCTGCGGGATTGAAAAACATTAGTACCTACGTACTTCCATAGATAGTAACTCTACAGTTGCGTCCAAAATAGCTAATCGTTGTCACACACGAGGTGATTCATAATTGAGTTTGAACTGATATCGGCTTTCCAAAAGTTGTAGAACAAACTTTATTGCCAATCGGGTTTAGAATAAGCCCCTTTCAGGAAAGTATGTATATTATGAATCATATTGTATAGCGCCTAAAATGAAGTGAACATTTGCAATCACTGCAACCGGAAATTTCAATCATTACAGCGCGGAATAAAGATGTGATCAGCCAATAACAAGCACTTAGCAGGCAATAACTTTGATCCCAGCAGCTTTTATGGCAGTCAGCAAAAAATTGTATAAAATTGAGGGAATTATTGAAACACTCAACACGTACAAAACAAATGGAACAGAACCCATTACCTCGTAAATCAAATTAACATGCGTGAAGGCTGAGCTCGTGCGATGAGCCAAAATTCAAGACGATATTTAACTGAAGTAATTACTCAGCTCAGAAGATTTCTTTATTGTTTGTTAGTGCTGCTGCCAAGAGTGGGTAGCCCTTTGATCTCACTGCAATTCAATTGAATTTTAATGAGTAGCAAAATCCCTACTGAGATCTTTATTCGAAGTTGTGTACGCATGCACTAGCAGTAAATATTACTACGATTTAGCGTAATACTTTCAATGCATTCTAAATTCTCAGATAAGTTTTGCATTTTACCGTATTTCTAGATTATCGAGTCAGATTTCACGCCATATATTGTTAAATATTATAGTGCAGTAAGGTGCGAACATGTCGCAAGTTTATGGCATTGTCAAGCTAAACTATGCCAAAACATTGATAAATTCAATGAGACGCTACAGTCAAGCTATTGAACTGTCTCATTTATTCAAATTTCCAGCTTAAATGTGCCGGTAACAACAAATAATATGTTTAAATTATTGAAGACTAGCGCCTATAATCCAGCCGGCTAGTATAAAATACTTGTGCCCAATATCAGTTTACTCAGTAGGTATTAAATGAATTTTATGATTGCGAAATTCATTAAAATTACTCTATAGAGTTTCCCCCGTACGACCGTTTGCGATTTTGTTTAGGTGGTGACGTAAATTGGCATTCTCAAACATTTATGGTTTAAATTCGTTTAAAATAGTGCTGGCACGCTTGCATTGTATGTGTAATGACTCATCTGTAACGCAAGCCCGACTAAATAATTTCAATTTATCAGCTGTGGTTTAGCATGAAATCAAATTCAAACAAAATATTTTGAACGCAGTCATCTGCTTAAACTACATTCCTGACGATCTATTTGTACTTTAGTCCAGTGAATACTAACCGTAGTACGACATAATGGCCAGATATCTTAAAACGAGCGGTGGCGGCATGCCAACTCTAGGGACAATTCATGGTTCGCTGCTCACATGCATTTAGGATTAGCTGAATGATGTTGTACCGCAGATTGAAAGAAACTAAGAACTAAGGAGCGCGGTACTTTTTGTTTTGGAAGGACATGCCGGTTTTCTCTAGGCCTTTTCCTTCACTGTTTCACCATTTGAGAAAACAACATAAAAAGTAATCCAACGCAAGACAACAACCTCGATTACCGATTATAAATTATTATTTAATACTTAATACCAATAATAAAATAAAAGGAAAATGAGAAGCATGGGTACAAATCATGGAAGTATTGCAATAAAATATATATTTACTGGAATAGAGTGGATTAGAATAGAGTGGAGTGGACATAATTATATTGAAAGTAACCGTAAAACTAAACCCGTAATCCTTGTTTTATATGTTTACATGACCATTACAAGATGCGTTCAAGCTATAAAATATAGTTGATCTTGTACAATCTTTTCATATAAAGTTATTTATTTCGACAGTGTTCACTATTTTATAAACACAGGCTTTGATAAGATTTTATAAATATGGCAAATTGTAGGGGCAGTTGGGGATGGTGGGGCGAAATACAAGTGATATCACAATCAAAACTAGAATTCAAACTTGCAAGCGTTGGTTTACTGATTACTTTTTATAAACTAAACTAAAACCAACTTAAAGTTTGAGGAATCGATATTTCCATAGATATTCACCAAAACTAAATCGAACTAGAGTAGTATAGCAGGTATATTATTTAAAACGTCACAGTTTATAAGATTTATGTAAAATCTACTAATCCCACAAATTCAATTTATATACGATTAGAACCACCTTGAAATCATTCCCTATACAATATACAAGAAATAGAAATCGGACCAGTCGTTACGGAGTAATCGGTGTATATATTAAAAAATACCTAGCCTCCTACTTGTCAATCTCCCTATTTTTTGTAGTTAGTTAAAATGATAACAGCACTAACAACGTAAATCTACGTATAGCCTTTTCATCGCCGCTTGTTTTTTACCGGAACATTAAAGTGCAATTGTTGGTTATGTTTTCCGTATAAAAATAAATACATACATAAAATCTCGCCTGTTTCCCAGAGTGGTAGGCAGAGACCACGGTATTCCACTTGCTACGATCCTGACGTACCTCTTTTGCTTCATTCACTCTCATCACATTCCTCATACATGCTCGTCGGTTTAGGATACTCATGACCTAGCCTTTTTCCAATACGTCACCGATTTGGTCACTAAACGTATGCCTAGGTCTTCCCCTTCTAACGGTCCCATTCACACTCGCCTTATACACCTGCTTCGTCAATCTTCTTTCGTTCATCCTCTCTACATGACCAAACCATCTCAGCACACCTTTCTCAATCCTCATCACTACATCTTCTTTCACTCCACAACGCTCTCTTATCACACTGTTCCTCACTCTATCTTTCAAAGTTAATAAAAATAATGTATTAACATATACATTTATTTTTATACATAACTTACTTAAGAACTATGTTTAATGTTTACATTATATTAAACAATGTTTTTTCAACAAAACAATGCCTCATCATAATTTTATACATCAATAAATTGGTATGCAAATAAAAAATGCAAAGCCTCTACCAAACTACGCAGTAGGTACATTGCTATAGTAATTTTTTAATCAAAATTGGTTGCTATAATGCTTTAATTATGTTTTTATTCCTTAATTATGTTTTTTTATGTAATTTGTGTCTGCTATTTCTCTAAAACCACGAAATAAAATTTAATGTAAGTGGAAACACTGTATCAGCCTCTGCTGACGTTTGCTGAGAAATAAATATCTTATTTTATTATCTTTATAAATAAATTTATTTCCCTAACCGTGGTCTGAAGCTACAGATCGTGTACGTGTTCATAAGTATAGCTAGCTACGTTAACCCTATCCCATTCATTGACAGCAGCTATTATTAGCTCAGTGACAGGACAAACATTTTACAAGCTAAAATATAAACCGACGCGAGCTTTTTATTGGACATATATCACAAAGAATTGTATCCCCCTTTGACCCTGATCGCGTGTCGCCACTAAATATTTCAATTTCTGTTATTATGATATTGCCGTCCTGATTTGGTCTATTAAAAAGCTTCAAATCATGTTTAAGTTTGTGATTTATAGAGCTTTATTATGTTGAGCTGTAATAAAAAAAACATACAATCAGAGTATACATGTAGTGTCACAGTTAGCGTGTTACTTCAAATGAAAAGTAATGGATAATATAAAAAAATATACTAACGACTTTTATCCGTAACTATGAATTATATATTTATTAAATACACGAAAATACTTTATTTGAAAAAGACAGCTAAAACTAGCTGCCTTTATTTTTAAATGTTAGATTTTTATTTAGGTCTGGCGTTAAATTTATCCATAGCTACAAAATAAATTAATTTTTACCGCCTGGTTCCATTAGCAGGTAACATACCAAGTATCAGTTCATTTTATATAATATCACCTATTAGTAACCAGATGTCAACACTTCTAGGGCTAACTACTATTCTCTAACAAATATACCATGTGGTGGGCCAAACTGTTACATTATTGAAACGTTGATTCACTTGTACTTAGTTGTGCAAAGTGCCATAAAATACAAATAAATGTTAATGGCATCAGAATAGACCGTGACAAATTTTAAAGAAGGATAATTGATGACGAATGGCCATATTTTGAAATAGAGATGTGAACATTTGACTATGGAATGTTTAATTTTTGCCTATTTTACTTCAAGGCTATACATAGATAGACTTTCTTGAAGAACTATAGATTGCGTCTGATTAGGACTGATTTTTAACAAAGACATACGTGTAAGAACTCGTACACACTCTTTAAACGTAGATTTTGCGAGACTGATAATTTTTCAAAAAATGATTTTTCATCATCATTATTTTGGTTTCATCATCATCATTTAAGCCGTAGTATATCCACTGCTGAACACAGGCCACAGATTTTCAGAGCGACTTCCTATCATGTAGTCCTAATTTGCCAGTGCTCGCCAGCACCAGCACGCTGGGCATGCGGGTTGGCGAGTGCAGTTAGAGCTAGAGCTATTGTCGTTAAAATAGGGGACGCTGCTACTTTGGGTTACTAATTTGGGTATATTCAGTGTATATTTTTGGAGGAGGTAGGGCACAGCGAGATTTTCTCGCTCTTAATTGGAGCAGCCCGCCTGGGGAGGTACCTCCGCCTTACAGAAGATCGCAACCAAATAACATTATTTGTTTCAAATAGTGTTGTGTTCCTGCGGTGAGTAAGGTTGCCAGAGCTCTTTAGGGGTGGAGGGGTTCGGCAGGCAACGCATTAGCAATGCTCCAGGTGTTGCTGATGTCAATAGGCGACGGTAACCACTTAGCATCAGGTGGGCCGTAAGCCTGTTTGCCTCCGTATAACATAAAAAAATAAAAATAAAAAATAATTACCCATGCCTACACCCTACCACACAGAAAAAAATAAAAGTTCAAATGTAGGTAAATAGTATGACTTCAGCGATGAAAGCTGTACTAACGGGTAAATCTGTGGCGCTTAGGCATTTCTACTTGACACCTAAAACCAGCGTACGACGGTTACATTTCATTTCATTACTCAATATACCCAGTTTCAGCAGGAACTATCTAAAAGTTATAAAAATGTAATAAAGCTTACTTTACATGAGAAGTGATACAAGTCTTGAAGCAGATGTTCACCGACCTTGTGCTCACCCCAATTAGTTGTTATCGCGGTCTTTAATCTCAACAAAAATTAATAGAGATGGTGTCGCGAATGACGCGGCGGAAATTCGCGGTCAATGTGGCGACATTAATTAAACAAGTCAGTTCGAAAATACAAGGAATTTTTAGTACCATTGGGTTGGGGTATCAAGAAGCGGTGTAAAATATTGAAAATATGAGTTCAACAAAGGACAGATAGCAAGGTCAACGTAACACGAGCGACGGTCTACGGACCGTTTTTCAAACTATGCACAATTAACAATCTGTACTTATAATATTATTATTAATATTTTCATTGTAGGTACATTAAAAGCCAAGGCCCAGAATAAAATCCTTTTGGAATGTATGAAAGCTCTTTCTAACTTATATTCTTACCAGCAAATTTTTATAGTAAAACCTGTTGACCTACTAAATTCCATGCAGGTAGGATTGACAATGCAAAAATAATTCTTTAAAAATAAACATACAACGCCGATTCGTCCAAGACCATCAATTATTGTCTGATTTGCGCCTAAGCCAACCTAATTAAAATCGTAGGACACTCGTAATAGTGATACTAAATGTTTTTTCTATCGTCACTTTCATTGAATTAAGCTCAAACAAACTTACCCATACAGTGTGTCACAGTAAAAGCGAAACAGGAAGAGCAAATCAGAAGCAAATGGTTTGATGCGTTAGTGCAGTCTCGTGTTACTGCTATTACAGGTCACCTACATCGGCTCCATCTTACGAGGAAATTAACTACGACTCGCGAAATACTTTGTAGGCCAGCGAACAAGAATCATCCATATGTAGACTGTACGATGGTAGACATTTTGCCAATTTAAATTAGGGAATACCATAAAATGTTTACTTATCAACTTTCATTTGGTGCGGAAAAATAAATAATATTACGTTCTCTGTCGGAATAAAGATAGGTATTTTAATGTTTTGATACACGCTGGAAACTTGAATTTAAAAAAACTTTTCGATCCTAACATCTTACAAAGAGGTGCAACTATGATTTATTGATACGAGCTTCGCATATGCATGAGAAAGACTCTCGATTGTGTAACATTGCTTAATTCCTAAACCACATGTTAAATACTGATAAAGTATTTATCCCAAGGAATTATGGGCCCAATCCACTCAACATCGATTTGACAGCCATTAAATTAAAAACGAATTGTCATTGACCGATAGTTACAGCACTTATGGACAAAAATAATTGCCGGCGATAAGGGCTTTTTAAAAACTCATTTGGCTTAATATTTACGGATGCATTCACTTTGTTAAATTTTGAAATTTTGGACGCAAACTGTGCAGCAATGACCACTTTACCACACTTTAATGGGAATATATCACTACTCTGAATTCAAATAATTTAAAAAAAATAGAAACTTTTTATGGGGTACGTGTTTTTCGAGCGTTTAGTTTGTGCTGCGCTTGATCGCGCGCCGCGTATCGTGGAGTACTGGCGCGTAAGCCACGCGTCTCCCGCGCATTGATATGTGGAAAATCGACAATTTATAAACTTCTTGCACCAGCGACATACTGGGGGATATTTTTTACACCCATGGAAAGTAAATGACAACATTTTTTGATGCTGACTATCTTTTGATGCTTAAACAATGGGTCTATTAATAGACTAGACTAGAGCAAGCGTTTATACTAAAAACACGGTAGGTAATAGTTCTAATTATATCCATAAAGCCAAAATTGAATATGACAACTCCATATTTAATTTTTATATAAGGCTTCGCTTTTCAAAATGATTCATTGTTATGGTAATCTGGGTTTAGATTTTTATCTTGTAGATAGCATTTGTCACTAAAATTCCCAAGATGCATATAATATGCCGAAAAACTGACAGCCGTTGGGGTAAACGAGTTCTTGAGTGGAGACCACGTTTAGGTAAACGTGGTCTCCACGGTGATGGTGTGGGGTGCCCCCTGGCTAGGTGGAGCGATCACCTACGAAGGGTGGTGAGCAGAAAGTGTACGATAAGGGCCAAACACCGGGCTCAGTGGCGTTTATGGCAGTGACTAATGTCAGCTGATGATGATTGTGGTTATTAAAATGTGATGAAATTGGTACACTAAAAAAAACAGTTTTTTATGCTCATTGTATCTCCAGCTGAACACTAATGCATCGGGCGTCACACCGAGTTCAGAGATTCAATTTCGTAAAGATCCCGCCGAATTTATTTAATGATTTATTCAATTGATCAACATCTCTCAGGTCCGACATTAAATCAGATGGCTTCTTTAAATATTTGGACATGCCCAGATTAGGAGATACTGTAGCCAAAAGTGCAGCATAACAGTGCATAGTTATTCAAGATGTTACAAATTTGGAGACTTTTGGTTAGCTTAATATTGGACTTTAAACTTAGCGACTCTTTTTTTAACAAATTTGTTTACAACAGTAAATTATGGTTATAGTGTAGTAACACGTTTGATGCGGGACTTCATTTTAGTATAAAATAGTTTTTATGCTCATTGTATCTCCAGCTGAACACTAATGCATCGGGCGTCACACCGAGTTCAGAGATTCAATTTCGTAAAGATCCCGCCGAATTTATTTAATGATTTATTCAATTGATCAACATCTCTCAGGTCCGACATTAAATCAGATGGCTTCTTTAAATATTTGGACATGCCCAGATTAGGAGATACTGTAGCCAAAAGTGCAGCATAACAGTGCATAGTTATTCAAGATGTTACAAATTTGGAGACTTTTGGTTAGCTTAATATTGGACTTTAAACTTAGCGACTCTTTTTTTAACAAATTTGTTTACAACAGTAAATTATGGTTATAGTGTAGTAACACGTTTGATGCGGGACTTCATTTTAGTATAAAATGTTGAATATTTGTTTTCTTTTTCTTGATAGTCAAAGTCATAAGGCATTTATTTCAATAAAATCACTAGGATCACTTTGAAACGTCTTAGAAACTAGGTGAAGCTATGCCTGTTCCTCGCGACCAAGCCTAGAAGCTTGATGCCTATCGTTTTTTTCGATGATCCTTTTTCACAAAATGGAATTTAAAGCTTCAGTGTGGTGCCGATCGAACTAGGTGAGGCTCAAAAGAAAAGTTATCTAATTATAATCCCTAATAAATAAGAGCTTATGTGAAAAAAAAGAAGACAAAAGTGAGCTTCAACAAATGATCTAAGGGCAGCACACGCTACACTTGAGGAAATATGTACCTAATGCTTCTATAAAATTGAATAATACTTAAAATATGATGCAAGCAAAAACTGTAAAGACACTGCAAAATGGCATTTTAGCTGTTGAGGGGCAGAGCGACTTCAGGCCATGCGGTTTTATCATTTATATAATCATTTAATTTATAGTACGCTTTCTTAATAAGATTATTCTTTATGTACACTTTAAATCTTCTAATAGGAAGTTGCGTCGCGTTTACCGGAAGTTTATTATAAAATCTTACCATATTCCCCATAAAAGACCCATTTACTTTTTGTAATCTAAATTTTGGAATGCACAATTTTGCAAAAATGCACAATTAAATTTTGGATAGATTCTAGGCTTGGTCGCGAGGAACAGGCGTAGCTTCACCTAGTTTCTGAGACGTTTTAAAGTGATCCTAGTGATTTTATTGAATTTTATTTGAAAGTCAAAAGGCGTTTATTTTAATAAAATCACTTTGACTTTGATTTTTTCCTTTTCGGAACACGTTATGTACGTTTACTTTATTCAAGGAAAACGATGTCTGCTCAGTAGGATTAAAGAAAATCGTCAAGTTTTATTTTGATAGAATGGTCTGAGCTATCAGTCAGTTGCCAAAACTATATTTGTATGAGAAGTCATTTTAAAACATCGCATAGTACTTAGCCATAAATCTATTTTATGAGTCAATGTTGAGTGGCAATCACATTAATTTAACCCCACCGCGACCGAGTATCCTGTCAGTTTATGTTAATTTATGTCATGTTTATGTTACTGTATCTGTCAAACATTTGACAACAACGTTTAATCGTCTATTTACATGACCTAAGGTATGTACTTTTCTCAGTTCTCTGACGATAATGTGGCACGTCTTCAACTTCTTATTTTGGGCTTATGTGGGCGGGCCTATTGTCATATAATCCCAAAATAAGAAGTATACTAGTGCTCTCTGACGGTGAAGTAAAACATCGTATGGAAAAGGAAGCAGAAAGCATCTTAAAAATTTGAAGACATGTGACATGTGCGCGAAAGGAGCCTCTAAGTCTTAGAGGTTCCATTTAATTTAATCCTTTCACTGACTGTTTAAGAGGTGGATTTTAATCCTTCACTGACCTGATTCTTTCACCGAAGGTCATAAGCCCATTTCAGGGCCACCATTACCTGAACCTGCACACTGACCTAATACAGGTGACCAAAAAAAACATCAGTGACACGACAATCAAGCAAGCATTGGAAGTAAGGATCATTCGACGACAAGATATAAAGTTCGGTCGTGAAAGGGTCAAAAAATGAATGGTTGAAAATGAGCAAATTGGTCAACAGTTTTTAACAGCGAGACGTAGTCGTAAGTACGCGCACAGAAAATCATCAGCACGGCACCGTAGATTTTAATTGATGCTCGAACAACGTTAGTGCTCACTCTCGTTAGGACTACTGTGCCACATTAACAGCCCAAGACTGTTCCCTCTAGATTCTCGTATTTCAAGAAAATGATACTTTTTGCCTCGCGGTGAACTATGGGCCATTTATTAAAGTACGCGGTTGCAACTTCTAGGGGCTACCTTAAGAATAAGCCTAGGAAAGTACAGTTAGCATCAGTTTTTCGTAAATTTAAAATGAATTATCGCCTGAGTATAGATTTAAAATTATTCTCTTTAAAATATTCAATAACTCTAGCATCATTTGGTTCAAAACATTACTACTGCCATTTAAAGCGTTCTGAATCTTAGGCATTTCACTTTTTGAACATGGCCTTTAGGCATTTAAAAATTAGATTTATTGATCTGGACTCTTTTAAATTCATAAACAAACTATTTAAACTTTGTCCACTACTACAAGAATTGGAAGTAAATAAATAACCTATAACAAATACTAGATGGTATATAAAATGAATGTTATATTATGAATAATTTACACGTCTAGATTTTATGAGTATTAGGACAAATCATTAGTATAATAGTATATACGAGATCAATTCACAAATATTGGTGCTTGAACATAAATTGCAATTTTATATATCCATGTCGCTTCAATAATTCACTGTTGTTTATACCCACTCTTGTCTTTCCGACATAAAATCATCATAAAGACGTTGATCTCGAATAGCAAATTATCTCGTGATATATATCGATATCGTAAAATATTACATAAAATATATATGAGACTAGCAGATGAACGCGACCCCGTCTGCCAAATGATTGCTCTAAAAAAATTTTATATCCGTATTTTATTATTTCTTTTTATAAGTATTTGTACCAAGGTTCAGAAAAATACCTTCATATAAACTTTAATACCCCATTACACACTTTCTAGGGGAATTTTTGAAAAACCAATAATACAATTTCATTATTTCTTTCACAGAATAGTGTGTTTCGTTTCAAGTTTATAAATACAAAAAATTCGATAATTCATACAAATATTTTCATTCTTTTTCGCTCCCTTAGGGGTTGAATTTAGAAAAATCCAATCTTAATAAGTACGTTACATGCTGTGGAAAACATAAATAAAACATGTCCTATTTATTATTGCCCTATTATAATTGATATTTCAAGGACAAATAGTTTTGACTGTGCGAAAACTTTTATTCATATAGATTATAAGATAATAAAATAGATATTGCCAAATTGGATAATTTCTATGTAAATAGTTGGAACATTTCGGTAAATATACCTAGACCACACAGACTTTAAAAGCTTTTTGCTAGGATTATAAGAGAATAAAATCATCTTAACGCAAACAATAAAAAACTTTCAACATGAGGTGCAAGTTTTTTATTGTTAACCTAACATAAAAAATAGTCTGACTTATAGTCTTATAGTCTATAAAAAGGCGCAGTTTAATCCTTTTACTGCAATGATTCTTTCGCCGACGGACATAGACCCTTTTCAGGGGGCTTTTTTTTTACCCCAATCTGGTTACCGACCTTATACAGGATAACCAAGAAAGAATCAGTGACACGACACGACAAGGAAGCAATCTTCTTGGAACTTACGATTACATAAGGTTGTTGATGGAAATATTTAAACTTCCATGTCCATAAGTAGCTAATAGGCTAAGACTAAGGCTTTCTTTTGTAACACATTTTTAATAATTTATTATGGCCACGATAAATCAATAATTTAACGTTAAGTCATAAGGTATTTACGATAACATGACGGCATAAGTGGTAGCTATTGTCATGCATAATGTTAAGGAGAAACCGAATTCAAAGATTAGCAGGTTCTAACTAATAAAAATGCAAAAAATATTAATATCACAATTTTACGGATAAGGAAAATATAAATGTTATATAAATGTTATAAATGATAAATACATTGATTAGAATATATTTTTAAGTAATTTGATAGGAATGTATCAGTCTTATTTTATGGCTCGTATTCACTTTCACAATTGCCTTCCATTACTTAATTGAGTTTAGACTTTAATGTTTGCAGCCTACTGGTATCTTCAGGCAAAATGTTTAGATAGCAGACGGAGTCTATAATTAAACAACGGTAACAAATAATTTGTTACTGAACTATGTATACAAAAAGTAATAAAAATGTTATGTTTGTCTGTTTTAGCTTTTAAACAAGAATGAGTCACAGAAGTTTTTACAGTTTAAGTCTGAGATACGCTTAGTAAATACATGATCTAAATAATGCTTTGATTATACTCGAATAATATTAGAAAATGGTTAAATAAGGGAGATTTTTTTTTTAAATGTTTTTTAAACTTTCCATACCTCAACCTAGTCATTGACCTAATACAGGATGAACAAGAAAGAATCAGTGAAGCATTCTAATATTAACCAAAAAACAGCCAGTCTATCATCAATCAAGATAGATAGATAAACTCTATAATGTACACAAAGAAACATAACAAGGGAGACACAAAAAATATTACGTACAATGGGCGGCCGAAGAGATCGCTAAAAGCGATCTCTTCCAGACAACCTTTGGATGGACAGGATAAACATATAAAAAAAGACGGCGGTGTACAAAAAGTCAATCAAGATTTTCCCTTATCCACCTTCCGTTTCCATCATCAGATCAGCTCACTACCACCATAATATTGTATTGTTATCGAACAGTAGTGGACAAAAGTGGAGGACAACGGGAACATACAATTTATTTTTTTGGATTTCTTCAATGTAAGTTTAATTTTTGTTTATTGGAATACATCAGCATAGGAGTTGCTGGTAACATCTGCTACATAATATATGAAATAGTTCTATCAATGCAGGCACCGACTAAACAAACTTTGGACTTTTGGACTCACCTAATCGGTAATCGGCCCTAATAGGTAATTTGATAGGTATATCTACATAGTTTCGTTTTTATGATCTCAATTGTTCCCTCTCCTGTGCACTACCTTTACATCTTCTGTCCACAAACACAAAGGTTATCTGGAAGATAATGCTTTTTAGCATTCAGTTCACCTTTGTACTATTTTTATGTGTAATAAAGAATTTTCTATCTATCTATCTGACTACCTGACTTTTCAACTCAATAGTAGAGCGGGAAATGTCAAATCGGCTCGCAGAGTACTACACGAGTCACTCAAGGCAAGCTTATAAAAAAAGCTTATTTTATAGACTAATCCACGCAAAGTCAGACACTATCGTTAGTTCTAGTGAGTTAATACACAATTTAGAGTCAGCTAGACCATTTGCAGGTGTCAAACTAATGCCTTCTGGGATTAATTACTTGCCGTGTAACTGTTGGCTCGGAATGAAATTCTGATCACGACTCGTAGGATTCCAGATTTCAACACGTGCGTAGATAGTATTAGCATTTCGTTTACAGAGTTATGCAGTTGTGATGACCTGGGACTGACAGATTAGCTTTATTATTGTCAAAGTCAATCCGAACAAAACTGACTGACATTATCGTTGTTAAACCTACGCATAATGGGCCACCTTAAGTTAACTTGAGTCCAAATGCGGAAAAGGCAGTCCACATACATACATAGGTGTTGAACCGATAAATTTCATCTGCCCAATATTTTTAGCACCAGTGTCATTCGTTCCATAGCGTAGTTGGTATTGCATTGCCAATTCAAGGCGGAGATGTGGGTTCGAATACCGCAGAATACATCAGTAGAATGCAACAACAACATGGGTAGTTCTTTTATCAGGGGTGTTACAAAGTCTCAAAATAAGCCTACAGTCGGACCACAAACCCCTGTTTACGTATGCATTTAGTTTTTTTAGCAATAAGTAGGTTTTAGTATCATATCCAGATACTGATTTGAGCTTGTAGGCACGATTCAGCGTCAGACAGAATAGTGCCAGCAGCGACGCGCGGCGGTGGGTGGCAATCAGCGATCTTGCGCATACCGTCACGGCGCCGTCACATAGATGGACCTTACGGCTAACCCACTTTCATTTCTAATACAACTGAATCACTCAACGTTTCACTGTCTGAACAGTGTAACTTTAGCTATGACTTCCATGATAAAAGCATTGACTACTTTTGTATGCTTCTTCAAAGTGGCAAAAACAATTTGAATATCATCACTAAACTTAGTGATTATAGCTCAATGTGTCGCAGTTTTCATGTACTTCGAGGGATACCCATATAATATCGATATTGTGGCATTGATCTTTGTAATAGTGTGTATCACCTCTAGCTACATTGTTGTCCAAGATATTACTATCGGATATTGACCGATGGTAAGTGGCTATTCTTCCTAACTAGTACTTCTACTCATTTTACTGGGTTAAACTGTAGGTAACTATTTATCTGTTTTTAAAAGAGATCAAAGTACAAAAATAAAGCCAAACGCTTTTATTGGTTGACTGGTGAAAAACGTAGCGACTTAGTTCGCGTGAAGTTATTTAGGTAGTGGTTGAATACCTTTCTTAGACTACAAAAGGAATCTTTATTCTCACGTTTTGAGGATTGAAGGTTTACGCTGTGCGTTAATTGTCGGTGGGACAGTAACATGGGCGCCGGAAGAGGGTGCAGAGGAGTGCACTTTCATCTAGTTTTATTCAAAACGTGACAGTTTTTTTAATCCAAAATACCTACAAATAATATTTATTAAATATTTTTTATATTATCATTGTCACTGTTTGAATAAAATTAAATGTAGAATGCACTACCCTAAAAATAATCCATCCGTCGCATATGGCCAGTAACGATGACAGCAAATCTCTGCTGTCATTCCTTACTTTTGTTGATCTGTATGAGTTCATGGTTTTAAATTGGAGTAGGCACTGTACTTAAAATGGTGTAATTTTTGAAACTATCATATAATTTTTGAAACATCAACATAATTTTCAATAAAAACGGGATATCTACCATGATTTGTGAGTTTATTTAGAAAATTATTATAATTGTGTGATAAATTATAATCTTTTCCTAGTATGTTCCACGAACCGCTCATCTCGTTATACCGTACTCAATAATTTACCGTGAACTTTAGATTCGCATTAACTGCCTGTACTATGTTACGCCTGCCAACATAACGTTGCGTATGACCTACGATCATCATTAAGATTTTAAGAGCTTATAAAATAGTTATAAGGAGAGGCTTGATTCGTTTGATATTAAGATGTGGCTTTAATAAACGTATTTCTATACTTTGACTGATTTAGAGGTGGATACTATACAACAACAATGCCTTATTACATCTATTCTAGATGATTTATACAGCGTCAGGTGGAACTTTTACTCAATTACAGGACTTGCAGGGACATACTTTAGATGGAGTAGGCTTGCCCAGCACCTATATCATCCTCTCAGCTTAGTCGGCCTTATATAGCCTTATTAGTCACAGGAAAGACAGAATCAATACGTGTGGAGCTGACTAAGCCGCGGGTTCCGATGTTCTGGTGGATAATATAGCTTTCAGGTAACTTAAATTAATGATTTGAACCCCCATGAGTATTACATTCTATAAAAGTAGGGGAGCCCACGAGGCTACATGGGGATTTACTCGAGCGTCGTAGAGATCTATTGGGATGCAAAGCTTAGATGATATGAAGAAAAAAATGTTATATGATATATACCTTTACATCGGTGGGGGAAGCGGCTATAGATTTTTAAATATGTAAAAAAAAACTGTTGCATGGACATCCTCGAGCGCGTCAGATATTGATAGCATCAATGCCCTACGTATTTTTAATAATGTACGTATGTTAATCTGATCGTTAGCATGATGCGGGTGGTTGTATTTAAGGGTTGAAAATGAAAAAAAAAAAATTTAATCGAGCGCGTCAGATTTTCTAAGGGAGTGTTAAGTGCACCAAAAAAAAGCTCTCATTCACTAATCTGACGATTTCGATGGGACGCAAACTCGCGGCCATTTTCATAATGTGCAAAAAATATTCGCCATTTTGAAATACTCAAGCGCGTCAGATTAAGATATATATGGTTCATCTTTATGTTCTAAACGTACTGTCTCATAATCTGACGATTATCTAGAGGGATTGGCTTGATCTGACAAAAAAAAAATTTGAAAAACGGTTCACCTTAAAGGCCATCCCTGCAACTTCCCGCTAATTCCATTCCTGGGCTCTTAAAATTGTACTTATGACATTTTTGAGCTCAAAATAGAATTTATGTGATATTTTGAGCTCGCTGAGTTCAAAGAAATAATATTTCTATGCATTTGAGCTCTCTCAGCTCGAAAGTCTGATAGAAGTTTCATAGAACAAAAGTATTAAGTTAAAAATTCATTTTATCGATGCTGTTGCGTAATTTCCAGGACATAGATATTTTGAATAGGTCAATTTTAATTCTATACTATTATTAAAAGTAAGTAGTAGTAGTAGTACAAACGAAGTTCGTAGACGCAAAGATATTTGGTGCATAGTGTAACTTTATCGACGAATTTTTGTTATTTCGGCTTGCGGAAATCGTCAGATTATATATTTTTCATTATTCTTGAATTATTTCCTTCAAAATAAAAAAAAATTTTGCTACGCTCGAGAATGTCGAGATGACGTTATTTTTTTACAACTTTGTTGCCCTCCCCTTTTTTTACGTCACTCTCAAATTGTCAGATTAGTGGAATATACACTTTTTAGGATGTAATTAACTCACCCTACCTTAATCTGACGCGCTCGAGAATTTCTGATGGTCAATTTTTTTTTACTAATCTGATCCTGTATCCTTCACGGGCGGCCTTATATATGGGCCTCATGTTTTGTGGAGGTACTTAACCGGGTACAAGGTATCCCCGTGTATATTAATCTGTCGCGCTTTAGTAAATCCCGAAATCCCTTCTTGGGCTCCCCTACTATAAAGTCTGTCACACAAATCTGTATTGATAATATACTTGAATATCTTATTATGCTCTTCGCAGCAATAGGTACTGATAAGGGCTAGTCATACACCACCGCACAAATTATGAGAGATCTGTGTATGTTATAGACCCGGTAGTTCATAACAGACTACCAATAACGATAGGGGATGCCACTTTATAAACACAGAATTTGGACATGACTGCAGGATTTTGTGACGGTGTTACAAGGTGATCCTTAGATCTCATCAAAACACCTAAATTAGTTAATCAGCATTTAGCCGCATAGTTCACGCCGAATCAGAGATATAGAGAAAACAAGCTGGGAAATAAAAACATTAAAGTCAAAACAGTTGAAGACCCAGTAAAATCAAATTCATTGCCTTTAGGGACTAAACTAAAGTTCATAGATGCCAAGCGCTATTTATTCGCGGACTAAGCAATTATTTGATCGGGGTTCCACCGAGCTAAGGTTGCAAAGGTGTTTAATAGTATTTATAGGGATGGTATTTTTATTTATCGCCCAACGGCCCTGTGGCGCCATGGGAGTGTCAACAGAAGCCATATGAATCAGCAGAGTAGGTACTTTTCGTGGTTAGCACAAAATAATTGCAGCGTCGAAATTGTGACTTCGAAACCGCAAAGAGCTTTACCTACCGCAAAATAATGTTATTTCCTTTTGTAGCACCACATAAGGGAAAACAAACACTGCCTCAGTGAATCTCATACAAGATGGTTCATTTATAAATGTTAACTATCCCGAGAAGGGCTGGCCAATTAGGCATAGAGTTTGTTCTCCAACTTTTGGAAATTTGTCTTTTTAATTGAAAAAAAAACACGGCAAATGTCTGCTGTATCGGAAAAACTCAATAAAGTCAGTATAAACTCAATTACTCAGTTATTTTATTATTATATATACAATAGTGATGACAAACCTCTCATACTTTTAATAATTAGTTATAAACATGAGAAGTGGACCAAATACAGCTGATTTGAAAGAGACCAAAAAAGGGTTTTCGGATGGTATAGGTACTTGTGAAGGAACATTTATATAATAAAAAACATAAATGTTGAGAATATTGCGCATTTCGACCCCCATTCTGCGAAGAAAATCTTCAATACTTCTAACTAGGTACTCAACATCTTCAAAATTATAGGTTTTGCAGTAAATACATGGAATATACCAGTGACCTTCAGGAAAACAATGCAAATCGCGAGGCAGTTAACAGGGTACCTACAGATTTTGTTTGGCCAGATATGCAGCACTCAGAGAGCCAAGTGCAAGTTGTAAAACTCCATTTAACGAGCAGACAGACGAATCATTATCAGGTAATAACCAAAGCAGCAATACACTAAATAATTTAGTGCTTGAGTTCGTCCTTGCGGCCTACATTGTTGCAACGATTGAATATTTTATAGAGCAGTGGGGCAGATGCTCAATAGACAATCCATCTATTTTATTGCACGTAAATAATTCCATGAACGAAGTATACGTCGAATGCGCCATTCAAGTGAGTTGGCGATGTTGCCAGGGGGAATATTAAAGCCGATTTCGGTTTTAGTATGCTCGATTGTGTACACTGTCGAAGGTAACGACACAGAATGTCACACAAAAGATGTTTATTTTCGTGAATCTCTCATTTTTGGTCGCAAATATAACAAGATTTCTACTATTTGAGGTATAAATATATAATTTAAGACCACCTAAGAATATTCAAATTAGGTAAGTGTACAATGTGAGGCTAGTTATTGAATTATGCAATTTCTTGATTTACGATTATAACTATTGCAATACCTAACAGTCAAATGATGCCATGGCTATCGTAAGATCAACAGCTTTTATTGATTTCGTTGATTTATTTATCACTATGCGCCCGCGGCTTCGCGCACGTGGTACCTAGATAAAAGTAACCAATAGGTAACGAACTTCATCTATTCCGAGTTTCATCACAAACATCTTCACAAATTTTGGATTATTAGTAGGATAACACACATAGGCCCAACCGCACGCAGAATCAACAATCGTTGGGAAATAAATTAAAGTTCTCAAATAGCAACAACGAACCGGACGACGCAGTAGTAACGGAAAGCCCTACTTTCAGGATTGAGCAAAGTCAGTGGAATGGAAGAAAACTCAAGACCGTTCGTCATGGCACATTCGAGGGAGCCCTATGTTCAGCAGTGGACTTTTTCAGGCTTATACATAAAACCAAAAACCCTGCTAGCAATATACAGAGTGAGTTTTTTTTCAGGGCCTCTTAGGCGAAATCGGAGAACGTGAGAGTAAGCGAAAAGTGATGTTAGGAGTTACGGGCTCGATTTAAAAAAAAATAAGAGCAGCATTAAAAAAAGTTGAAATTTATTTACAGTTTTTCAGAAAATGTATGCTTTTTTTTTCATTTTTGTGTTCCTTCTTTGATAATAAATAAATAAATGTACGATAACTATGTGTCTAAAGTTGTTGGAACACCTTAAAAATTATAAGTTTATAAATTCAACAATATTTATTTACCGAAGGTTATTTTTTTACTACTTTATTGCTTTGCTTGCACACAGTCCGACCGAAATAATCAACCTTCGATAATTAAATATTGTTCAATTTATAAATTTGCAGTTTTGAAGGTGTAGGTGTGTGTTTTGACAACTTTATACACATTGTTCTCATACATTTATTTATTTATAAAATAGAAACACAGAAATCCAAAAAAAACATCATAAAAATATATTTTTTGTAAAAAACTAAAAGTATATTTCAACTTTTTTTTATGAGTCCCGCGTTTTATGCAGATCTTATTTTTTTCAAAATCGAACCCGTAACTCCTAACTTCACTTTTCGATTACTCTCACGGTTTCCGATTTCGCCTAAGTGGCCCTGAAAAAAAACTCACCTGTATAAATAAATGGCCTACCTATTTTATACCCAGGTTCTTCTAAATCACCTAAATTGCTATGAATTCTTTGTACACAAATTCATGATCAAAACGAAATATTCCAATCAATAGAAAGAAACAATGTAGGTGACGTATCAACTTCAATTGGGGCTAGGATAATTGCGCGCGGTCTGTGGGCCCAGATTGCAGTAATTGGCCCAATTTGCATGTTGCTATTGACACAGCGCTCAAGGATTCCTGTCAGATGGCAATGCCTTGATTGATGTGCCACGGTAATGTGTTCAAACGTTTTGCGTGGTGAACTTTGCAAAAGGATGTTCGGACATTGTTCAGAAGAATGTTAGGTAGACAGATAAACCTATTTAATGTACACAAAGAAAAATAACATAGGCTGAATCAAACATTTAGTTCAATCGGCGGCCTTATCCCTAAAAGCTATCCTTTCAGACAACCTTTGGATGGACAAGATACACTCTGCCTTCGGCGCTACTGGTCGCGGGTTCGATTCCTGCACTGGACAAACATTTGTGACTAACACAGATGTTTGTTCTGTGTCTGGGTGTTATGGTATATATCTATTATGTATATTAGTCTCTGGTACCCATAGTAGTGCTATGCCTAGTTTGGGATCAGTTGACCGTGTGCGATATGTCCGGAATATTTAAAAAAAAAAAAAAAAAAAAAATTGATGACAGAGATGAAACGCGAGCGTGCATCGTGTGCGAGACCTTGAGTGCAGTAAAAATTAATTACCTACACTCTTGTATGGGAAATTTAAAATTTTAATGATTTATTTTTATTTGCATTTGTTATTTGCGTGCAATTCACAAGTATAACAAGACTATAGCTATAAAAGCCGTTGGGGCAAAGGTTCTAGAGTGGAGACCATGCAACGGAAAGCCCGGTTTAGGAATAGGATGGCTCTCACTAGATGCAAGGACGACGTAATTAAGGTTGCCGGGAGCCGTTGTAGCCACACAAGATCTGTCACTGGAAATCTATGGACTATGTTCGCAGTGGACTTTCTACGGCTGAATTAGTCTAAGCTTACCTTACATTCGCCTTGCACACATATAGCGCGGAAACCGGGTCTGGTGCATGGTGTGCCGTCAGCAACCAGCGCCAGAGACGCGTAGAACTGCTGCCCTAGTGGTCGGCAGTTCAGCGTGCATGGAGAATTACCTGAAAGGAGCTCTCTCTTCTTCATCATGGCTAAGGTTAATGAGTGCTGTGTTTAATTTTATTCCCACGGATAGTTATTTTCTTTACCGAGAGTTTAAGAACTAATTTTGATTGGCTGACTAGATATTGCTATCGTATCGTAAGCGTAACGCTATCGTGAATTATTTGTTCTTACCCCACAGAGGACAGGCAGGCGGCTCTAAAATAGCTCTGTTTATTCCTTTTTCGTTTTACTTACGTTTATTCTACAGCCAGAGCTATTGCAAAGCCATATTTCATTCATCTGATTTCAAGCAAGTGTCCCTAAAATGGCCTGAATTCCTCTTCCTCGCTCGTGCTCATCACGCGATCTATGAAAGCTCAAAAACATGAAAAGAAAATACACACCGTCAATGTAAGGCACCCACGTGTAGAAGTGCCCTCGAAACGGCCTCCTGTCGTACGCAGCGCACTGCTCCGCTCTCAACCCTCTCGAGTTCGCAGCGCAGGGCTAGAAAGATTCATCTTTTAGCATTTTTTGCTGGCTCATACTTTCATAACTACAGTCATCATCATCATCAGCCTGATGTCCACTAGTGGACATAGGCCTCCATCTACCGACTTCCTGCAACCTTCACAATTTCGTCAGTCAATTTGGGGCTTTCAACTCTGCATCGCCCGGTTCGTGATCGCCATTCGAGAGTCTATATTGTTGTCGTTCTGCGAGCTATATGGCACTGTCACTTCATCTTACTAATTCTAAGAGCTATGTCGGTGACTGGTTATTCTAAGGATTTCCTCATTTCAGCTTTTATCACGTAGTGAAACTCCGTGCATAGCTCTTTCAATAGCCCATTGCGTGTCTTTGACATAAGTACAGTTGGTATATTTACGTAAACGTGAAGACAGTCTTAAAGACTTTATGATACAGAACATGCTCGTTTTCTCACGATGTTTTCCTTCACCACTCGAGAGCAACTAGTTTTAATAAAAACATGAATTTTTCAGTTTGAATAAATTATTAATGCTCGACAGAGGTTTTAAAAAACGACCTGAGTATCGAAAACTGGCTCTCGAATCGTGGGCTAAAGCAGCCTCACACCACCTGTGATCTCTTCAATTAAATCACATATACTTACAATGAGCGTATTGTTTGTACAATTCAATATATACACAGATCAACTATTTGTTCGACAGTGTGGTACAGGTAGTTATGGGCTGTTAAAGTAATTTACGGCACCTATCGTGGGAAAGTTAAGTTTATTGGCGCTAAGAATTAAGATTTATATCGGTACCTAGTTGCCAGCTACGTTGATATATGGGTTCGAAGCCATCAATGTTCACAAAGCAACTTTGTATAAGGCAAATGCAAAAATCAAAACTGTTCTACGTGACTTTAGTTACCTACTCAAGATAATTTACATTTTTGTCGTGTATTCCACATTGTATTCCACAATACACTATTCTTATAAAACTTTGATATTTTTTCACTTCACTCACACACATCAGGCTGAATGTCAATATTTTCATAGAAATCAATGTAATTCATTCTAATTTTAAAATTGAATCTCAAAATTGCACTCAGACGAATAAGATACGAGCAGTCTGAAATAATTGTTAGGGAAGTGAAAAAATACTAACACTTATCAACCGTGGCATCCTTATATGAGAGTATTTCGTTCACGAGGAACAAAAATACGAGCCAAGTGCCAGGGTATGTTATAATATAACATTCATAATTGTTAATTTAGAGCTTCAAGACGAAAGTCTAGAATCAGTGCGTGTTGCCAGTAGATACGAAATGAAGAAATCCGAAGAAGAATCAAGCTCACCTACATAGCTCTCAGTATTAGCAAATTGAAGTAGCGGTGGATAAGCCATATAGCTCCCAGAACCGACAACCGTTGGGAATAAAGGATCTCGAAAGGCGACCACGAATCGGGTGACAAGGCGACAGCCACCCGTTGGACCGACGACATCTTGAAGGTTGTGGGAATTCAGTGGATGGAAGACGCTCAAGACCGTTGGCACTTTTCCGAGAGGCTTGTATCCAGCAGTGGACTTCCACAGGCTGATGATGATGTACTATTAAAGAGATGCTTCATCAATATATGGAGCCTGGGCCTGCACTGTGTACACTACTCTAAAATATGGCTAAGCAATAAAGTAAACGTATTTAATTTATTATTTTATATAAATTGACTTCGTTCTAAGGTACATTAAGATTTTCTTCGACAAAGAGAGCAACACACAGCGCTACAAAAATATGGCGGATGGACGTGCGTGAAATGTCATTTTGACAACCTACATTTATCTGACAAAACAAAAACATCAAATCAAACAACATGACATGAAAAATATGTCAATGTTATGTCAAACGCCAATTATAAACCAACATGGCAGCCTTCAAATAGTGTTCTCATAGTTAAAAACTTACCAGAAGAACTATTCTTGTACCATCGCATTTGTCTTCAAATTAATGAAATTGTATTTTTCTTGTAATCTCCTATTTTTTCCTAATTTTTCTATGTAGTGTACATGGACCAGGCCCAGAATGAAATGGCTCCTTTAAGTACCTCAATATTGCATTGATGGTATCTCCTAGCGACTCCAAGACAGTCGATGCTACGGGTTTGTCGCGTCACTCTCACTGTCATAATAGGAGGTGCTAAGGTTCCATCCGGTGCTGTTGATTTGCTCCTGAAAGAAAACAAACGTCACAATGTTATATCAGCGATTTTAATAATGTAGCTACTGTTAATAATTGTTACTAGCGGCTAAGCTAGATAATAAGTGTGCCTACCGTCAAGTCTTATTGCCATTCAAATGCAGTCCTAATCTGAATTGTTAGCAATAGTTTACACAATTAGTGATGTCAACTTAGTCACCGCCTTAACAAAACACAAAAGTTGATGGTATAGGCCTAACTTAGGATTGTATTTAAAATCATTCTCTTAATCATAACACCCTATGGAGTCAAAAATAATTCCCCTCATAATAGGATAAACTAAATTACAAGAAAGGATACAAAACATGATGCGGCACACCAAAGAGATCATAATGAAATCAACAACATTACTTACAAATATCTCTTAACGCGTTAATCTAATTTGGATGTAAAAAACTCTGATATATTATCCAATCTCGTATGGCCGTTGACAAATGCTCCTTCATAACATGGGCCCATTCAAAGAATAACTACAGTTTTACAATTTTCTATGCTAAGTGTTTTTGAACTATGCTTCAGAAAAAATCGATGTGATATGTTTGTAAACAAACCACCGACCTACATTACCTAAAATTATCTGTGATCACTCCTTCATTTTGTTGACAAAATTGATATCAATTCTGTCAGATTTCTGCACAAGCCTTGAGATGAATTGATTGTATGATGGAACACGAACTGATATTTATTTGTGTGTGTAGTTTTATGTCTCAATTTTATTCATATTCATTCGGAATTTCACAACATGATGCGTAAGTATTTATAAATAAGTGGGCAACTCTTTAGATACTTAATAGGCAAATAATTGTACTTGTATTCCATACCTACGCTTGTTCGATCAGGTTGAGGTCTGTACGAGAAGGGTGGTGATGGAAACAGCGCGGTAAAAATATATTACGTATAAAATATTTTAAGACCCCTTTTATACTTTGAGAAGTATTATGAGGACTTTTTCCTGCATGGCGCTGAGATATGGACGGCGAAAACCGCTGAACAGGCATAGCTTCACCTAGTTTCTAGGACGTTTCAAAGTGATCCTAGTGATTTTATTGAAATAAATGCCTTTTGACTTCGACTGCAAACGCCTTCGAGATGTGTCACCACCCAACTCCTGAAGTTATTCGAGCCGCCGAGGATCATAAGAGAATGAAGACTCTACGATATCTAATACGAGACTGAATCGTGGCTAGAGATCGCAACCCGCTGCAGTGAGAAATCCCTGCGCATAGTCTCTGAGAGAGAAAGAGAGAGACAGAGAGAGGACTAGATCTTTAGAACTATGTAATAGGTGGAGAACTGTTTATTTTTTGTTAGTGGGTCCATAAGTTGTAGGAAGGTTTATCCTACGTATATATATTTACGTGGGCAATTTATATGGTACCTACCTACTTACTCATCTACACATCACTATACACACTTCTACAGCAACATCTTTAACGCATCTACATAAATATATTGATTGCCTATGTCATAAATAGGTTCACGTTGTATGTCCAAATTGTCTCACAAGCCAAACAAAATTAAAATCACCCTCGAGCACTAATTTGGACCCTCAATAATAATAAATTACCGATTAGTATTTCTCGACCGAAACCATATTTCATGCTCGATATACACTACTAAATTTCCTGAGACTCCGGTGACGCAATTTAACTGCCGTAGCATAGCGCTGCCTCCAATTTATAACCTAACGTCAAATAGATTGTGACATCTGCCAAGCGTGTCCCGTGTCCTTCTGAACCATAGTACAAACGTAAATATTTTGTCATATAAAATTTATTTCAAAATAATCTTTCATCATCATCATCATCATCATTTCAGCCGTACGACGTCCACTGCTGAACATGGCCTCCTCCACAGACAGAGCGAATTCCTATCATGTGGGGGGATTTGCCCATACTCACCACGCTGGGCATGCGGGTTGGCGAGCGCAGTTAGAGCTATCGTTGTTATAATGAGGGACGCTGCTGCCCATCCCCTAGCTTTTTTCCCTTAGTCGCCTCTTACGACATCCGCGGATAGGTAGATATGGAGGGGCCTATTCTTTAGCCGGGGCCACCACGGCAGATAATCTTTACATCTACTAAATCGGCACCACAATTAAGCTCTACATTCCATGGCTTCGTCACGAGGAACAGGTGTAGCTTCGTCTAGCATCAAAGACGTTTCAAAGTGATCCTTGTGATTTTATATAGCTAAACACCTTCTTAAACACCATTTACATATAAGTATATTATCGCATACCATCGATCGGGCATGGGGCCGTGTCTTCCCGTGATTTGACGGAAACGCTTCTGTAGAAACTTCGTTTTAATGAAATGTATGTGCGTGCGCACTAATAGTTATGACAAATGACGCTCATCCTAATTTGTCTAGCGAGTTGTACGACAGACGATCATAAGGATACAACATGTGTTCCTAATTGTATGCTGGAATGTCGGGAATAGTTGGATGTGGATCCTTGTATTCTAACCCTGGGTTTCTTAGTGCGGTGTATTTTTGCAATCCGCTCACACTAAGATCAGAATCAGACTGATATTATTTTTAACGCTGCTTTTTAATTGCTGTTCTCATATTATTTTTATTGCCTTAAAAAATATATATTTCCACATAATTCCTAATCTTGTGGCAATATTTAAAGAGATTAAAAGCAAAGGTCTACAGTGTAGTGTGTAGACTCTACACTGATTTTACCCACAACAAATGTTTTTTTTCAGTGTTTTTTCAATGAAAAATTTAGAGCTTCAAAAAGTCGTATAACAAACTTTACTTGCCGATTAGATGCGGAATTAATACCTTAAGATAGTATACATATTTTGAATCATCTTGTATAGTAGTCGAAAATAACAGATAAGCAATTGAAAAAAAATTATCCTAACTATTGTAATAAAATTGAAAAAATCTTCAAATAACACAAGCAACTACAACCTGTAACATTTTAAAAAGAGAAATTGGTCCTTTTTATAATCGTTTAATTAATTTTCATTAACATCTATTCTATTCTCGTTCCTATAATCCGTTCTAGATAAGGTTCCTCGTGTAAAACAACTTAAGATAATTTTACACTGATAATCTGAACAAACTAATCACGGTGCCCGTTATTTTGAAAGGAAAACCGAAGTACACGAGTACAGGGTGTTCTAAAATGATAACCGGAAGTAGAGGAGGCATGGACGTCGTACGCCATAATATTTTTCTAATCGATCAAATTGTGTGAGGTTTCGGACGATGAAGGCAAAAATCGTGAGGACATCCATCATTTAGTAGGTATAGGTCCGGAATGGGCTGAGAAGATGCTATAGGTACCTGCTGGGATAAAATGGTGTTCCAGGTCCCGTGTGTAGAAAATCCACCTGACACTGGTGCTCTTTAAAATAATAATATGTAGAATAGGTTTTAAAAAAAGGCTCAACTTTTTTTATTCCTTATTTACCTTCTGAACAATCCCTATGCAATAGGCATCTTGAAGTTGTTAAAAGACATATTTCTGATTCTTCTTTACATTTTTACAGACATCCTGTATAGCTGGTGAAACTACAAATGAATGCTCGCTGTAGATAATTGTAACGATCCGTGGTGCAGGATTAATACGACTAGATACGGAGTCCTGTTAGGTCGGTAAGTAGGTAATCAAAATGCCGTCATCCTTAATTAGTTAGGGTGCCGGTGGCGCCAGCGCCTGTAGGTGGGTACTTTGTAGCACAGGTTATACTCGTTACGGCCATTGGTATACCTTAGACACTTACCTAAATAGCTTCTATTCAGGAATCTCATCAGAAATTATGCGTGAAAATGAAATAGCTCGGTTTAAACTAGTGGTTCAAAGTTGGTGATTCGATGATTGAAAATCGCATCTATAGCATGTTCTAACTAATACAAATCTTTACTGAACTACGAAGTCATTAACACTATACCAAATGGGAGCTCACTTTATACTGGATTTTAATGTTACTATTTTTGTTTTATCTCAGAATCCATATGGCCTTTACTAAATATAACAATGTTTATAACATACATAAGGCATGGACGCCATTTGTTCAAAGCCGGTTACCAACAAAGGCTACATTATTCTCAGGTCAGCCGTACATCTTATTGTGAAAATTCATTCGTCTTTTAAGCACTATCGGCCCTAAGACCGTACCCCTAACAATTGGCCATTACTCTTCCGCGAACACATTCCATGACCGTCACACTGACCCGACCTAGCATAACTAACAGTTACTATGACCTTCGACACAGAATAAAAAGTAGTATGGAAACTCAAGTCACGCTACGGACCATGCACTTTCATGGGAATAAACGAATAAACAGCTACTTTAAATAAACTCGACGTCAATTATCAAACATCTTAAAATCAGGCGCCTAATACTAATGAGCATGTACAATGTACATGTACAAAATTGTCTTGTTTGTGACATGGGCGGTTATCGTCTCATTACCGCTTTAGCGGGGTGATGCATGTCAATCATGCTAGTGTTGTGCATATGTACATCTGCACTAAATATTCGGCTTTGGAAACTACAACTGATGATTTGCTGCAGCTATCCGAAACTACGAGAACCACACGCAGCTGCAGAGAAACGGCCCACCACAATGAAGGCTTTGTAGCTGAGAAAAGCAGCTCCCTAGAGAAGTATCACACATGTGTATAAGCAATTTTATCTTATTCAGAGCAATGAATTGCTTATTCTCATGCCCCATCTAGTTCAAGAAAGGGAGTTGGTGTGGAGAATAGAGAAAGGTAAGAAAATTGTAAGACAAAATATAATTAGTGCTGTATCCAAGGAAATGACAATGCAGAACATCTTCATCTGCAAAATTTTTACCGAATGCATTTCAAGAAGAATTTACAAAATAACGGACATTTCGGCTTCCGCTTCGTGTTCGGCCTAGACATCCTCTCATCACTAGCCGCAAGTGCAAGCAATCAATGGCTAAACGCACAATAACAGCTTGTTACAGCGCCGGCGCAGGTTTCCATTACCTTAATTTATCCGATAAAAACCTGAGGCATTTTTAACCTTTAACCCGTGTTAGAGCGCTTAGCTAGCGAAATTTTTATGTTATGGTTTTTTATTGAGAATTTAATAGGGTTTTAAAGTGTTATGTATTAACTTGAAAGGTTTTAGTTTAACGTGCTTACTTAAAAACAATTTACAGAGATGAAAGGCGGTAATCGTAATCGTCCTATTAGGAACAAATTAAGTAGGAAATCACAACGACTAAGGTAAAGCAGGTATCAATAGAACTTGAATTTTGGTATTTATAGATAGTTGGTAGGTAATTCCCAAATTCAATGTATAAATTTAATCTAATTCATAATTGATTTTTATTTTGTATTTCTTTAATATGTGTGTGAATCATACTTTATTTATTTCTTGTCTTAATTATGATTGTGTTCATTTTGACATCAATATTATATTATTATATTTAATCGATTATTGATAATTATTATGCTATGTAAGGATTACAGTATATAAATCTGTGTTTGACATGTAACTATTATCCGTTATTAATAAATGAACTATGAACTAGGTTTGCTAGTTCTTTTATAAAGAAATTTAAGATAGAAATGCGTATGAGTACCAAAGTCACCGACGTACTCGTAGCTCTCAGAATAAGCAAGTTATAGTGGCAGTGGGCAGGCCATACAGCTCGCAGAACAACCGTTGGGAAGGTTTTCGAATAGCGACCACGAACGCAGTGTTGGAAGAACCCCCAACTGATGGACCAACGACATTGTCAAAGTTGCTTGCAATCGGAGGATGAGAAAGGCTCAAGACCGTTCGTCATGGAACTCTTTGGGGGAAGCCTATGATGTCCAGCAGTGGACTTTTAAAAGGATGATTAAGTAAGGACTTAACTGTATAAAGTTCCTTGATGCCCATCTGCATCTACATCATATTTTAAAAAATCGCTACAATCACCGGAAAACGTAATTTTTGATTACTTGATTTTTCCATAGTTTTTTAATAGACGTACAGTACAACACAACACTAAAAATTGTGTAGTTCCATGCAATGAATTTGCATGTCGAACGTTGTCTTTGTCCGTATTTTTTTTAATGAACAAACAATTTATTCCAGATCTGCCAACCTTTTAACCGATTGCTTTCTCTTTAACGAACCAAAACAAACTACATGCAACAAATTGTTTCCGACAAGTGCCGACACGTGTTCTTATTACCAGGCAACTAAAAGTTTGCACTTCACATCGAAAATGGAAGGAAAATATAATCACTCCTGAAAACTGAAACAGTCCATAGAAAACCATGCTAACCAAAATATTGAGTTTGAATAAAACTTATGAAAAAAAAAAAAAAAAATCGAATAAAAATTATTAATAATACGACTAATAATACGGTTACGGTTCGTTTCAACGTACGTAAGGTTGGTATTTGGTATCTACATCACGAGAAAAACGTATAATAAACTAGCTACTGCCTGCGGCTTCGCTCGCGTGGTACCAACATAAAAAGTAGCCTATATTCTTTTCTAGGTAAAGAGCTCTATATATTCCAAGTTTCAACGAAACGGTTGTGGCGTGATTAAACAACAAACATCCAAACATCTAAACATCCAAATATCGTCACAAACGCGCATTTATAATATTAGTAGGATTTATACCCACGAGGACTTTGACATCAAGCAAAGTGCAAACTTATAGTAGCCGAGCTGTAGGTATAATGAAAGAGCGGACAAAGGCAAAAAGTGTTGCCGACGATTTTCCACGCCTATTACCGTAATTCTTTAAAGCTATGTTCACACCAACAGAATTGTGCATGGTGAATGATCGTGTCATAATTCAACGGGGTCACATACACGACACATAACTATATAATATTAAAAAGAAGTAAATGTTTGTTCATTTAAAATTTGATTTTAATAATGTGCGCCATACTAGAGCTCTCAAATGATTATCAAATGCTAAAGATGATTGGTGCTTTTACAAAACTAAACTTTTTTACACATGAAAATAAGTCAGCCGCCGCAGTGGTGCTCAATGATAACCTTGCAAAATCCGCCATATACGTAGAATATATAAAGAAAGGCACCTACTTCGCTGAGTTTTTTAAATCTCATAAAGATGTTTCTTACATCGACAGAACAGAAAGAAGTAATGGCTGTTCTGTGCTTAAATCTAATGAATTATGCTGTAAGAACATAGTAAGTTGTAATTTGTTTGATTGAGCGCGAGTCCCGACTTCGGTGGCATTTGTGTGTCGTTGTGAATTAGCGCCGGCTCATTTGCGTTTATCAAGTCGATGACATGCGCGATTTAGTGCCGGCTGATTGGAGCTCAATGGTCGGTTCGATTTGTTTCGGGTGGTCTATGCGCACGCGCTTCTTTGAGTATTTTTTACCATCGATCGTATCAGTTATCTAATAAACGTTATCGTTATTTTTTTATAATCTAAGTCTGTTGTGTTCTGTCCTCAACTAAGGTACATAAGGATAATGTCCAAAGTATTGTAGATTGCATCGTGTGCGTCAATACGGTTTTAGAGTGTCTTTATAAATATATCCTAAGCAATCTAATAAGCATCATAAACAACTTAAGGAACTCCACTGGTCTAGTGTGCTCTGGAAGTCTGCTGGACATAAGCGACCTCCCCCCCCCACAGAATGCCACGACGAAAAGTCCCGAGCCTTCTCCATACACCGACTTCCCGCAACCTTCAAAGTGACATCTCTGTCTATTTTGTTACTCTAGATTAATCTAGATGCATATACAAGTCGGACGCGTACATAATTACATGTACATGGAGGAAGTAGGGCACAGCGACATTTTCTCGTTCTGAATTGGAGCAGCCCACCTGGAACGTACCTCCGCCATACAGAAGATCGCAGCCAAATAACATTATTTGTTTTTCAAATAGTCTTGTGTTCCTGTGGTGAGCTCTTCAGGGAGGGGATTCGGGGTCGGCAACGTGATGCCTCTGGTATTGCAAGCGCTCATAGGCTACGGTAACCGCTTACCAGCAGGTGGGCTTTATGCTTGTTTGCCACGTCAGTTGAATAAAAAAAACAAAAAAGATTATCCTAATGAAATAAGCACCTGGGTAAACACTGGCGTTCCTGCACCGACACTCCTCCACCACAGGTCCTGGAACATCTGCTCCAGCTGCTCCACGAGCTCCAGGCGTAGCCGCTTGAGTCTTCTTCCGTTACCTGGAATCGGGAGAAACGAGATGCCGTAAGTGGTAGGACAATTTCAATCCAACTTTTAAGAATGTTCCAACATTAAGTACAACAACCAACAATCAACAATAAGAGTAACCAAAAAAAGACTAAAAATACAAATTAATCAAGTACGATTTGTTTACAAACATTCACATCTAATTTGGCTGAAGTTTATAAAATATATGTAAATTCACGGAAGCATCACTAACATAATTTTAGTACTCTGACTAGCTGAGGTTGGGCTCAGATATGTATTGCTTTGAATATATCACTGGTTCTTTCTGGGTCATCTTACATTAGGTCAAGAAGCTTGCGGAGGCGTGGCTCTGAAATGGGGCCAATGACCGTTTGTGGAAGAATCAGTGTGGTGAAAGGCTGGTGTCCTTTCGTGCACAACAAGTTCTAGATGTAGTAGGTACATCGTAAAATCAAGACATTATACCAATCAGTAGCAGAAATACGAAATTAAACCCACAACAGGCTGATAATCAATCAATCAGTGTCCATTCATTGAATAGCTGTCTTATAGAACTGAAATGCAGTAAAACTAGTTCCAACATCTCAGTTACTGCCGTGACTGACGTACCTGCGCCTGCGCCGCTGCTGGCGGTTCCGTGGTATTTGTCGCTGTTGACATTGCAATTTGAACTATTACTGATGCCCTGGGAACAGAGAAAGTGACGATTTTAAAGGAATATCAATGTATTTTTCTACTGGCACGTTTGTGTAATATTGCTTGTAAGACACAATATGTATTACTAGCTTCCTCCCGCGGCTTCGCTCGCGTGGTTCCTACATAAATAGTAGCCTATATACTATTCTAGGTAAAGAACTCTTTATATTCGAAGTTTCAACTAAATCGGTTGAGCCGCTACGGCGTGATTGAATAACAAACATCCAAACATCCTCACAAACTTTCGCATTTATAATATTAGTAGGATAGATCTTTATTTTGAGCACGGGTTCCGGTAGCCAGCTTGCATTACAATCTAATCTCCTAACAGTACTGGGCCTTATGTGTATATCAACTGCGCTCGCCAGTTAATTCCTTGCATACTCTACTTGTTCCGCAAGTTTAGTTTTGCATGAGATAGCCTAGCAAGGTCTAAAGCCGGTGCAATGAATTCACAAGTTTCTGAAGGTTGGGTGTACAATACCGTTTTAACCACAGTTTTAGCGAAATAATTTTAGAAGGAGCGTTGTAATCTAGCTAAAACAATTTTCTCTACTTCTCAAGGATATTACAACCAAAGCTTATACTTAAGTCGTTCCTCATATTATTCCACTCATTGCCAGAATTTAAGAGTTAATGCTACCCGTGGATGTCGTAAGAGGCGACTAAGGAAAACAAAGCTAGGGGATGGGCAGCAGCGTTCCCTAGCAACAACAAGAGCTTATCTGCGCTCGCCAACCCACATGCCCAGCGTGGCGAGTATGGGCAAATTCCCTCTAATGATGTTTCTGGTAATCTATGAGAGGAACTATGACACGTTTGAAATCAACTAAAATTACGTTGATTTTTTTATATATTAGTATTTAGTTACTAAATAATAGTCTCGTCGTAGGTAATCACGTAAATTACGCGCTGCGCGGTTCTTTTGCTTGATTTGACACATCTCTTCCCTATCTTATAAGGACCTGAACCTCAAGTAGACCTTGAGGCACGTTAATGATGCGCAAACCCCTTACAATTATCATCTCGAGCAATTTGTCAGTCACTTCACACGATTTACTCTCGAAGTCGTGGATAAACGGGCATCCACTTTAGCCTTTGTCTAAGTTAAACAAGAAAGTTGATACTAGTGTGGGTGAAAGGTATTCACTTCGTCTTTCACATACTTTCCCGATTTGGAGTAGTTTTCATAGGGATGAGAGTTTTGGAAATATTTTATTACCTCGGCCTTCGCATTATCTTTTACCGTAGTATAAAAAGGCGTTTTAAAATACCAAGTTGTAATAGAAGTTCAAAGAATTATTTATGTTTAACCGACTTCAAAAACAGGAAGTCATTAGCAGTTTCGCGGTATTTTTTATATACTCGTACATAGTATGTATGACGATTACTCCGTGACGGCTTTTTCGATTCTGATAGTTATTTCACTATAGTGCAGGGTAGGTAATGACTCCGAGATGAACCCATATAAATTAAAAAGGGATTTGCAATCGCGATGCGCAAATACCCTTCACTAAGAACTCGGGATAAAAACCTTAGGGTTTCTACACCTGTAATAGGACTGGTTAACTTTTAAAGGAGAAGTTTCAAAACTCTACCAATAAAAGCGTGTCAGGTCATCCAAGTGTGGTCCTTCATGCATCCAAATGTTCAAATGAAACATGTTCTGATTACAGCCTCTGAACATTAACTTGTTAGCATGCTACCTATCAAAAATCTCAGCGCAAATCATCTTAAAACCAGAACACTCCTTATCACAGCCCTGAAGCCAACACCCACGCGACGTGGTTCTCACTGCATACCACTACTCCCTAATCTATAATACTTGCATACAACTATTCTACAGCATGTTCACGCAGCATGTTTTAAATTACGTTATTGAAGTTATCTAGCCGATATTGGACTCACTGTTCGATTTAAAACATGAAAAAGCTGGTACTACGCCAAAAAAATAGTTTCACGAAGGCACTTAAATTTTTCGAATAATATATCTCATTGGTGCAAGTCTGAGTTGAAACCCACTCAGATCAAAAGTCGGGGAAAAGACATAATTAAATCATGAAAATATTTGAAACAGGAGGTATAGGTTTTTATGTAAAATAGTGTAATCCTTTCCGCGTGCACCCCACACAACAAATTGGTACCTTACCATATATCATATTTCTATGAGTTGTGGCATTTATAAGCTTTTCTTAGAGTAAGGACGATTTTCAGCGAATAGAAATGTGAAAGATCCAAAGGGACATCCTGTACAATGCTGTTGAACATTGCGCAATCCGACATCTACATTAGATGTCCGGCGTTTGATCGGGACGCACCACACTACATTAAACGATCAAACGACTCTGTAAAGTGAACTAATGAACATCTTAAGTGGTTTATTGAGTGCCGATAGCCGTTATTTTTATGGAAATTTGGGGTTTAGCTATGAGAAATTGCTACGGTTCTGACGCAAGTAAAATCATAAACTCTCAAACAAAACAAATATTATGTTCGGCGGATTATTGATGAATTGAATCATGGTCTGATAAAATTCTTGATCATCACTAATTATGATGATAGCCATGTGATAGGGAGCGATGCATTTAACGTTGCATCTATTTTGTACTAAGTCTTGTTGGCCTTCGTTTTGCACATGTGCAAAACATTGAACTTTTTCCGTGATTTCACACATAATACCGTGAAGCTGGAGCAAATCGTAAATATCTCAATCAAAAGCTATTATCTTAGCCTATATATCTACCTTGGATTCTTTAACCTTTTTATAAAAACAGATCTCATAATTTTGGATACTATCTATACGATGTGCACTGACTAGAACAATATGTGTAACGAAGCCTTTAGTAATAAATTGTTATTGCTGAAGTCTGTGAAATTTATCTTCCCTCACGGCTCAACCGATTTCGTTGAAACTTGAAATAGATAAAGTTCTTTATCAAGAATAGCATATAGGCTACCACGCGAGTGAAGTCGCGGGTGAAAGCTATTCCAAAAATATTATCATAAAAATGTGAAGAGGTTTGTTACTAAATCACTGAACGGACTGGAGTGAAATTTGGCTTGTGTGTAGTAAATAGCCTATAATAACATTTATGCTACTTTTTATCCGTGAAACACGCAAGCGAAGCCGGGGGCAGTAGTGAGTTATTTCACTATAAAGCTTATATGAAGAAGCGAAACTCCTACAAACTTCTACAACTTTTTATTTACTATGCTACGATAACGATTATTAAGGTGAGGGTTAAATTGTTTTATGATTTTTGAACTGTTTTTTCTCAATAACCGCAAAACGCACAGTTTTGATTTTAATGTCAAAGATAACTTGAGCATTTTATTTACCTAAATCCAAGACAGAAATGCGATTGGTAAAACTTTTCTCGATAGATTTTTTTTTTATTTTTTTTCGAAAATACTCAGAAACTATCAATCATAAATAACTTTTATAAAATATTGTGTTAGACAATAGCATTAGGTACCTAAATCCAAGACACAAAAAATACTTAGTTTTTCAGATAATCGATATTTTCTTATATGTCGCTTACGTCAATTACTTTCGAGCGCCTTCTAACGCTTGCTATCTCTTTCCGCATTCAATTCTAGTACGTAGCGCTGTCACTTTCTTCACTCCGCCCACTCGACAGTTTATTATGATTCTCATATCACCTTAAGCTCAATTAAAAAAAAAGGGTAAAGACTCATAAATAATAACTATACAAACCAGTTCAAAATTAACAAAATCGAAAGTTTCACACTGCAAACCTGCGCAGATAAATAACAATCAACATAATGCAACAATCAAAGTAAAAGATAAACATGTCTATAAAGTAATTGGATTTATACTGAACCCTGCGGCGATTGAGACGCAAAGTATTCCCGCAGTGGATCGGAGAGCTCATTGATAAGTCTGTTTCGAATAATGAGGAGCTGGTTTATACAATAACGTAAAACGAATAGTTGAGCCAACTTTCGTAGTATCGTAGTATATATAGTTACTTCGCTTATAGCTTTTCTTACAAACTACAACACCAATAGTTGGAGCCATATTTCGGAAATTACATTCATAATGGAACCAGACGTGATTGCAAGATACCCTCGTTTCCCGTCTCTATAAGTCACATTTTGGCCAGTGCGTTGTTGTACAGTCAGTCAGTACGCAGCTTTTAAAATAATAAGGTTGGCCCACGAATTTTATCCGCAAAATTGGTAGACATCCTCTCTGACCTCCAGGCGATGAGATCCTTGAAAATGTCTAAGGAGGGTAGTCAGAGGCACGTCCGAACATTTGGTACAATTTGTAGTATTGAGAGTAATCTATAGGTGACAGGGTCGAGAGTCGGATCGATCAGGGAACCTCCCACTAGCTAGACCAAACACGGCTAATCAAGGAAAATCTCTTGATTTTGTTCGACAATAAATAATTATAGTTTTATAATGAATTTCTGACGACGTTTCCCAAACGCTGCCCATTCGAGTTGGATTTGTCGGTTGACCTCTTTGTCGAAGTTGGTCCTAGCTTATTGAATCGCCTGACCGATCGATAGACATAATGGTCTACAACATGAATGGTATCGTTCCCTATAATGTATCGGCATAGGTGCGACATGAGCATTGTACAGAATATTTGTTTTAGCATGTTCATTTTAAAACCCACCTGTTGAATAAAATGTATGTCACATTAACCCACAAAATGACTTGTAACTCGTAACTAAAACTGTGACTGGTTTTGAACAAGCCAATTTGTATCAAAATGTGCTCCAAAACTATCGCCACTTTGTATAAAATATTAATACATTGCACCGTTATGTTTTCATTAATAAAACGAACTATGATCAATGTATAGACAGACGTTGCAGGCAAAGTCAAGCTAAGCACGAGTGTAGGCAAATAGTACGGGAAAGTTTTTCTTTAAATAATTTTGTAGAAGTTTTGATGAAAAACGCTTCTATTTTCTTCGGAAAAATCTGTTATGTCCACGCTTCTATTTAGTTGGTTAGCATCATAATTTAATACTTGATATTTAAATGTAAATGCCACTGTCAATATTGACTGAGAGACAGGAGTGGTGACAAAATAAATAAAAAAAAATTCTGAGGCAGGATCCTGTAGTCAAACCAAGTATTGACCGACGCGATGGTATCTCGACTTTGAATGCAACATAATACTATCAAAATGATTGCCTCAATACGAGATATGAATAGTTACAATTTAGCACTGTTATAAACAGTTATAAACACTCAGTTAAGTCAAGCCCCAGGATATTGGTAGTATCATACAAATAAATAATAATATTTACTTGAGAATAGAAGTGAAGCTTAGTAGTCCCCTGGTGGATGGATTACAAAATTATTATAAGCAGCCACGAAGCTCTGTCCAGTGCCGTGCGTCGCGTCACCGCCGCGCCGCCGCGCCGCCGTTATTTGAGCAGTTTCATTACTATACGGCAGCGTAATATTATTGATTTGTATTGTAGTTGTATAGTGACAGTAGTGAAATTGCCGGTCGTTCTACAATGTTGTTTATATCACTTCATAAAGCTGTTATAAAGCTCGTACGGTGCATGGTTGTAGATTTAAATGTGCTTCAGGGGTACCTACTCGTATTAGGATGCACGAGTAATTTTAATTGAGACATGCTGGACCAGACTGTTTTGGATGAATATTAAAAAAAACTCATTTTAGGCTCATTCGTAGAATGCTTTGAAAACTCTTGTATTTTATTCTTCATTGATTAAATAAACACGTTTGTTCCATAGTCTATATTTTTTTATCCGCACTCCTCGCGTCATAGCCAAATAGGCCCCAGCTGCACCATAAAAGTCATCATAATATTTTGACTTTTTTTTCTAGAGAATGGCACTTAGGTACGTTTTTGATCAAGCAAGCGAAGTGATTGAAGATGTCTCAAACAACTTGGGCGATTTGGCATTGTAAGTTTGTGGGTATTAATGTATGTTTATTCGAGCGTAACATAACAGTAGATCTGTTGTTTTCATTGTCTGTCTGTTTATTTCAATAAAATCACTAGGATCTCTTTGAAACGTCTTAGAAACTAGGTGAAGCTACGACTGTTCCTCGCGACCAAGCTTACAAGAATCATAAAATTAAAAAACTTATACAATAATACTTGAGCTCCTGTTTCTTGGAGTTTCAATCATTAAGTGGTTCATGTTAGATTGGCTATTAGTTAGTTGTTGCTAAAGATGCGTTTTTCAAAGTATCTCAATTGCGCCTCAACCATCATCAAAGCACCTACTTTTACCGGACATCGTGTGATATTAATTCGGGGCGAACCAATAGTAAGTTCGTTTTTGCAAGCCTCTCATCGCTTCATGACAACTGTATGTATGTGGCTCCAAGAGCTCACCTAGCGCTAAGATGTGCCAAGTAATGTTTCGTTTATCAAGCTTTCTTGTTGAATAATTCTACGAGCTATTGTAGATAGTATTTGTATTGTGTTAACAAGTTGCATGCACGCTATCCCACGAAGATTTACACAGCTCAAACATAGCTACATCATACCAGATTTCACATCGTAGGATGCATTTGCGTATTTACGTCAATTTTATGGAAATTTACAGAAAAAAGGAAATAAAGTTAGCCTAGTTTGTTAAAAAGAAGTGACCCCGGCAAACACCTAGCTCCTGCTGGCTGTGACTACAATCAAAGATTATGTATGTGCCTGCTGGTCTGCTGGGTGATTTTTACAACTCTAGAAAGTTGTAAGTTTGAAATACTAGGTACCTATAGAAGAAATAATATAACTGCCATATGCTGAGGGTTTACCTACAATTTGACCTACTTTTTATACAACTATAAGGTAGCAAACTAGCATACGGCCCACCTGTTGGTAAGTGGTTACCGTACCCTATGTACGCTTGCAATACCAGAGGCATCACGCACGCGTTGCCTACCCCTTAAAAAGCTCAAAAAGCCCTAGTGAACCCCATACTGTAGTCCTTAGGGAAAACCTCAGCAGGGAGATCATTCCACAACCTGAGTGTTTGCGGGAGGAAGTTCCTCTGAAACCGCACGGTACACAACCAACCCGGCTCCAGGGTATGAGGATGGATCTCCTGCCTATCGCGAGAGGTGCGATGATAAAAATAAGCTGAAGGCATCATATCAGACAAATCTTCAGAACGCAACCCGTTATACAGGCGGTAGAACACACATAAAGAGTATGTAGTATACAACCAAACGCGTTATATATACTAAAATATTTTTTCCTCATGCCACAACTGATTAAAATCTAGGACGCTCCTGTTTACACCTAGAGAACCAGCTGATGCATCTAAGCTGGTTCTACTGTTTACCTGCCTTTAAGCGGTCCCGTTAAGCTCCCAAACTATAAAAGGACATTCCCAACCGTTCACCTTACTCTTGACCTTATTTTTATTTCGACGCGTGGACTATGAATGGACCATGTAATTTTTGTTTATCTTTACTCTCAAATAGGGCTGACTAAAAAGCCGGATACTATAACAAAAGTTTTTTTTCCATCCCTTTGCTGGGCAAAGGTCACGGCATCGAGGTCAGTCCCGCGGATGATTGCAAATAATAATTATGTAAGCTTTAAAAAAACTTTTACTATACTTTACTGAAACTATTTATTTAAAAAGCTTTTTAATTAAATAGTTGACTATTTAATTATACTAATCTTAGAAAACAAATTTTAAAAAATATTTTTTACTGAAATTTTTACTTGAAATAACAAGGTATACAATGCCCTATGATTTTTGTTACACAGCGTCCAGCGGCGTAATTCCGATATATAGATTCTCGTACATTGATACAAGTTGGCCCTAGGCTAGACTTGTACCTAGCAATGTACCATGACAAATTATTGAAATCCAAAGATAGATAGGATATAATTGATTTTAGTTCAAAAGGGTTAACCAGATTAAATTTCTAAAATATGTAACAGAAAAGCTAAACGAATTCAGAAATTCTTGGTTCTAATATCCAAAATATCTCCAAAAACCAATAGCTTTTTATTTTGCCATTATCTTATTGCAATTCAAATTTGAGCCTGTTATTTAGCTCTATTTTACACGAATTTGAACCATAAATATTTGTCTGTCGACTTACGTCACCGTCTAAACAAATTCACAAAGTTTACTGCTATGTATTTTCGTTAGCAAGAAACATTTGAAAATCATAAAAACGATTAATGGAAAGGCCGGTGAATATTAAGGTCGGTTGAAGTCTAAAAGGCCGGACTTACTCCAACTCTTGCCAAGGAGCTTTTTATATGCTTTCTTTATCCTTTCAACCAGTAGGAAAATATTTATAAAACAAATGTTTCTATAACGGGCTGAACGTAATTAGTAGCTACATTGTAGCTGCCATTTGTAGAAGTGCCAGGGCATGACATTAGCATAATTCTTAACCGACTACGGCAAAATGAAGCTTTCGGAAAAAGCTGTTTTGATGTTTACTTTTGTGGTTCTTGCAATGGCGCTTATTTTTTTTCCTAAATAGATTCCTACATAATAGTGTATAAATACGGTGTATATATATAGTGCAGTAATTCTCTACCATGGAGCAAATATTAATCAGAATGGAAATATAATGCGAATTTGTTAATCTAAAGTGATTGTAAAGTAACCCACCTAAATTCATTATCATCAGTCTGATGAAGTCCACGGGTGGATTTAGGCCTCTATCCACTGACCTCCCGCAACCTTTACAATGTTATCGGTCCATCGGCCATCTAACACTGCGTTGTCCGGTTAGTGGTCGCCATTCAAGAACCTTTATTCCTCAAAGGTTGTAGATTCTGCGAGCTATATAAGCCCCCTGCCACTTTAACTTGCTGCTTCTGAGAGCAATTTGGGTGGCCTTCGTTCTTCTACGGATTTCATCATTTCGGATTTTATCACACAGTGATCCCCATCTAAATGAATCAAAGTATTCAAATACTTAAAACACTCACCATAAAATACTTTTCCATAAAATTTTCCTCTCCATTTTACCGCTTTGACTTATCTCTCATTTTATTAAGGCAAAGTTCCTGGTTATAGATTTACGGCATATAAAAATCCATAATTATGCATCACATCACTCCCCAGCAAAACATCGCGGAGTCCATGCAATCTTTGACATCACTGCTTCCTGTAACAGAAATAAGATTCTTTGATCTTTGCAATATTTATGTTATACAAATAAATGTAAAATAGTATGAGTTAGTGGCTAACTCTGGTGAAGGAGTATTCAGGCCTCCATCGTGGCTTAACGACTTTTAAAACTCGGAAGCGGACGCACGCAACAAATTTCACGGAAGCCTTTCATTTTACACTTTTATTATAGCCCTTCTCGTCAGTTTAGAGACAGATAAGGTACCTACTTAAGTTCTAAACAAACTCCTAATAAATTGGCTTCACACTTAAACGGCCGGAAAAAACAAAAATGCCAGTTCATTCTCATGATAGTGCATCAAAGCAACCGTCTTACATACGGTGATTTTAGAACACTTCAATGATTGAAGCGCTCCCATAAAGTTAGGAACATACTGTGAGAAATTTCACTATAAAGGCCCTTGCAAATTAATCTTAAACGGACCCATTTCGACATGAGAACGGAAGTCCTAAGATAAGGTGCAAACAATACGCACATTACGTGTCTACCTTAAGATAGAGTTGGAGAAAACATGAAAAGCAGACCAACCTCAAAAACAAGACGGACTTTTTGATCCTAGATCGGTGAAAATATCAGGCATTCAGCAACTTGATTTAAGATGATTCAAAAAGATCCTTGTTAATTTAAGAAATAAATACGGATTGACATTAGTGTATTTACTAGAGTGAATTGTTACTACCCTCACTACCCATAAACTAGATTTTTATTCAGTGCAAATCTGTCAAGTTTGATTTTTTTTAAATCCTTCATCATTCATAGGAATCATTTTAAATCTAGTTAAAATGATAGGTAAAAAGTTGGGATGATAAATAAGATTTGGTTCTCAAATAGCGAGCCCGAACCAAACGATGCAGGTTTGAAAAGTCTCCCACCCGATGGACCGATGACATTTTTAAGGTTTCGGAAGGTGTATATGTAGAAGTCACAAGACCGTTTGTCTTGAGACCCTTTGGGGAAGGCCTATATCCAGCAGTGGAGTTCATCAGGCTGATAATGATGTGATAGTACAAAAAAGTCAGGTGATCGATTTTTCACACAAAACGCCGGACAGGAACCTAAAAAGACGGAAAAACAATTCTAACTTGTGAAACATGAGTCACAGGAATTTGGATCATGCTAATGCTATGAAACGTTAATTAATAGGTTTATGGACATGCTAAGCTTTGTTCATTATGGAGTGTAGGTCTTTCTTTGTTCACACTTTTGCATAGTCAGAAAGCTTGTAAGCGAAAGCTTTTCGTAGTTATGAAACAGGAAAAATAATGATTGCCTTGCACATTTTTGAAATAATTGTACAGTTAAAAACTGTCTATAGATAGACAATCGATCTGCAAATGATGCGTTGAGACAAATCTTGGGAGCCGGCTCGGGTTACGGTTTTGTATAAGATTTTTTGTAATATGGAAAAACCATAGGTAGGCAATAAGTAGGCAGTATTATTTGGTAAAATCAATACCTAACACAACGGTATAACAATGAAAAAAAAAATTCAATTTCCGCTTTTAATTTTATTATCAACAAACAAACTCACACATTGAATGATTGAATGTAGCTATTATTCATTTTATTTCATTAAATAATCTACTAATTATTACCAATAGTACGCATATCCGCGCACGTCTGTCGTCACTATCTCATGCGCAGGTAAATAAATAGGTAAATATTATCAGCGTGTATACAAGTATTACGAAACTATTACGCCATGCCATGCGGTAGTGTGTCATTGCTTGTTATCAGTGCAAACAAACGGAGTGAAGAGTGCACCGTGCCTTGAGTGTTTTGTGCACTTTTTTTAGTAGGTAATTTAATTCATGGAAATGTGTCATCATAATCGTCATCATTTCAGCCACAAGACGACTACTGAACATAGACCTTCCCCATAGATTTCTAAAACAACCAATCCAAGTCGTCTTTCTATCTAGTGAGAGGCTGTACTACTCAGTGCTTTCCGATGCGTGGTCTCATCAAAAATGTTTAAAAATATGCATTACAAAAATAATTAAACTATGCAGTTATCTTTTGTTATGACAAACCAATATAAATAAATAAATATTCCGGACATATCACACAAGGTCAACTGATCTGAAACTAGGCATATAGCCTGTACTATATTTGTCATACAATAATATTTTAGAATGACAAACATTGCCTAATATTTTTATTACTGCTGCTGTACCGACATATTCGTAGTATGATCGAAAGCTTTGGTACCTAACTTTCGAGAACTTAACTGAAATACTAAAAAGCTTACAAAGGTAAGTAATAAATAAACAAAGTAGGTCAAAAGTGTTACCCTATTTATGAAACAAGGGGAGCGCGTTGAAGTTTTTTGTATCAAGAAATTGAAAAATGTTTTGAAATCCCAAAAATACACAAAAAATATTCGGAATCGGACAAGACTTACCTATCAATAATATTTTCTTGATGCTTATAGGTAGAACGCTTGCGATTAATTTCTAAAAAAATATAAATCTTAATGTTCTTACCTAGATGTACTTACACACAAAATCTGATTCTTACAAAAATAATAAATGAAAAAAGTTCACGTTTTATTTCCCGCCACTTCCACTTAAAAGTACCAAACTAAAGAGTTCCAAATATGAAACCAAAAAGTTTTACATCATCGTTCCGAATTCGAATAATCCCGTACTGAAACGGGCGGGACGCATGCGTAGCCCGATGTACGACCGACCGTGTCGCTTTTAGCGTACTGGACACTGGGCGCTTCTGACTACCAAAGTGGAGTGGAAAGTACTTTAATACGAGGAAATTCCTCTACCAGCAAGGGTCTTGGCAGCCCATCAAAAAAAAGATGACGATAAACTGTGACATATTAACGTGAGCGATCTCAACGCGTTTGTGGAAATTATCAACTTTTATATAAGTATTAAATTTAGTAAAAAGTTGCTCTGTTATGCTTTCGTTTCAGTACCTACATTATTATAGTAGGTAAGTACAAAAAATATTCAAGACAATTTGAAAAGCAATAAAGATCGATATCGCGAATCAATGTTTGGAATTGTAAGAAGTCGTTTATCATTCAATTGCGTGATGCATTAAATGTCGGCATCGATCATGTTTTGTTTTTTTTCTGTCCGCGACACATGTTTGCAGCTACTAATATTTTAATAGCCTTTGTTGGTCCTATACGACCAAAGAAAATTGCAAAATTTACTGGAAAAAATGATTGATCGAGCAATCGGCGTTGGAGTTGATATTAAGAAATAGATCTAAGTCGAAAGATATTTGATGCTCCTACTATCATTTACATTATTTTCAAGTTGGTTAAACTTATGAAAGAAAGGTCTAGTTAGGCTATAACGATCCCATAAATTACCCAAAAATGTTTATGGGAGAGTGTCGCAGTATGCGATAATGAAGTACTTAGCTGGTGGTATCGTCAAAATAAACATTAATCGAGATTTTATTACTCAAATAAAGAAATTCTCTTAGCGCGGATTCCATTAATTCCCCGTGAGAGGTGCTCAAAATGCCATAAAATTCCAAACGTTAGGTACGTCCCTACCCTGTGTTTTTCAAGGAGCGGCAACTGTATAACATAGTGACGACGAAGCTACGCGATGCGAAGCGCATTTGCCTCATATTTTTGCGTTTCGCTAGATTTCTTTATCCTACTTTTTTTGGACGGATTTTTAAGTTATTCACCTCTTATGACTTTTACAGCGAAACGGGACTATATTGAGCGCGGAAGGCGAGATTCCTTGTCGCTACTAGGTATCGTTCATTTATTCATCAATTGCCTATTGCTCTATCTGCTATTTTCAAAATGGCGTTCTTTCAACTCTGGATAACTGCTGGTCTGTGTATTATATACTTTACTAGAACAGCCTATGCATAGTACCGTTTCGTCGCACCAACACACCACAGATTAAATAAGTCACAGCGTTCTCGCTAGGTGGTCTACTGACACCCATACATTTCATTAACTACGTACCTGCCTTTAACACTTCGCTGATAACTTAGATAGACTTTATTGTCCTTTTCCACTTTGAACCTATCTATCTCAGGCTTTGTTCCATTAAGTTGAATAAATAGAGGACAAATTATGGTCAATTCTACTTAGTTTAATGCGTATTGTAATAGTTTTGTTACTTCCAAATATAAGATAAGATGGCAGTAAAACATTGTTTATTTGTATTGTTGAAGCTTGTAAACAATGTTAGCAATGTTTAATACAATATCCATATACTAAACACATAAAATAAACGACCAGATCTAAATTTTAGCTAGGTTTGGATTTATCTCTGAGAGATCCTTATCATCTAAGCCAAGAGATCTTTTTTTATTTATTTTATGGTTTTTGTCGCTGAGCATCACATAATCAAGCACAGATACATCGTCCCAAAATTTAATCAAACACACCAAAATTTCATGAAAAAAGGCCTGAATGCTATTAAGATTGGTAGAAGTAGGTTTCGGTTGTAGAAGTCAAGAGATCTATAAGGAGTTGAGTAGGTGGGTATCTACTCAAGATATAAAGTGATTTCATTCTAGATGATTCTAAGTTTGATTTTTAATACAACTTTTACCTGCATTTTAGTTTATATTGCTTTTTTGCTCGTTTTGATGCACGTTGGGCTTTATTTGATGCAACGTAATTGCCCAGCGTAGTGAGTATGTTCAAATTCCTCCCAATGAGGATATACGTCACTTTATCCCACCCCCCCCCCCCCCCATAAAAGATAGTTTTTTTTATACAAATAGGCTAACGTTCAACCACATTCCCACCTGATGGTTGAGTGACAATGTGGTAGCACGTTTGCCTAGAAGAAACTTAAACACTTTGGTCTGGAAATCTGTAAGGGAGCACAGCATAGGCTATGGTATGAACGTGACGTGAAACGTTTTTTTTTTGAACGAAGTCGCTGGTTTCATTCAAGCTCACGTTCGTCCACTAGATATAGTAGAAAGTTATCCTTGAAACTGTCATAGTTATTATTAGATGTTGTTATAATTAAATTGGAAGCACTTGGCGTCAGTATTGACAGCTAAAAGTTCTGGGTACTTGAATTGCTTTTTAATTCAGTTCTAATTTGAGAAACTTGTCTTACTGATAGTAAAGTGGAGTGGTTGGTCTGTTATAAATTCAATAATCCTACTTAGATACAACATGTAAGGGCCTACCATGAAATGTTATAGCCATTTAAATCCGAGATTGTTAGCACTATTTTAAACGAATTTGAACAATAAATCTTTGACAAAATTGATGTACAGTCCAGGGCTTTGAATACTAGAAGGTAGTCAAGTAAAAGTGAGGATAAATAACCATGAAAGAATTTCAGCCAGACTAGGAGAGACTCGGTAGCGCAGCGGTTAGGACATCCATCCACAAGAGGCGCACATTAATCCATTCAATACACTGATTCTTTCACAGACGGTCATAGGTCCTTTCAGGGTCACCGCCTGGTACCTCAACTTGGTCACTAACATATTACAAGATGACCAAGAAAGAATCAGTGACACTACAAGAAAGAAGGTTGTGGGTTCAATTCCGCATAAGTCGTTTTTTTTATTTAAAACATTTGAACAAGGTGTCTCACTATCATCTACGAATTTATTTAGTTGTACTTTTTCTTATGACCTTATAATGTTATTAGTTAAAAGACTGAATATCAAATATGATTCCCTGACTAACAAACACTCACACATCAAATCAAAAAGCCGCCACGACATCCAATAATGGTGTGTAACTGTTTACCGAAACAGTGCCAAATTAGGGCCTTACTTAGCACCCGTTAGCGGGACCTCACTTGTAGGTACTAAGGTAGAGGTTTTCATAAGCATAGCGATAAATAAATAAATATTCCGGACATATCACACGCGGTCAACTGATCCCAAACTAGGCATAGCCTGTACTATGGGTACCAGAGACTGATATAGGTACATAATAGGTTAATATTTAACACCCACACACAGAACAAACATCTGTGTTAATCACATCCCATTTATGTGCGGATTCAATTCGCAGGAATTGAATCCGCGACATCTAGCGCAGAAGGGAGAGTTACTACTGAGCTATGAGGCCAGTCAAAAATACAGCGATTATCGCAATCATCCAGTATTTACCAGCTACATTTCGCAGATCGTCAACCCACCTGACTGAATGCATCCTATACTACGCTAAACGCGGTTTCCGCTCAATTAATCGTTTGCTCCAACGATGGTCAGTTCTGCGGAAAACATAACCCTATGTCATTTCTGCGAACAAATCCTCAGGAGGACTATAAACAAATAATATAAATGCTACTTGCTACGCTGCTCGCTAAGGCTATGCTTCAAGTAAGGTCTAAGTACGCCTACCTCTGACCCCATGTAGGGACTGACCCACACTATGTTAGTATTGTAACTCATTGTTTTACGGTTTCCCTACACCTAAGTAGTTAAATAGGATTTTGTGTAAATTTAACTAATCTGTACTATAATATTAATACGTGTGTTCGTTTATTGTTTTGTCCTTATTTCACATAGCAACGGAGCAGGTCGACGTGATTTTTTGGATAGTATAGGGAGTGTGTGTAGACGTGTGATACCTATTACCCGGGTGTACGCAAGCATAGCCGCGCCGGAAGCAAGTAATTAATATAGAAAAGATACCTTCTTTATAGATGCTTTTCATTTTTAGAAAAACTGCCAGCATCCAAGCATTGTGCAAAAATATTGGCCTATGTTCTGAAAATACCTAAAAGCTTGTAAAACTTTTTTCATAACATATTATAAGACAAGATAAAATTCTCATGCAAACATAATTGCCATGTAGTGCGAACTTTTCTAGCTTTGAAATATCGTAATCTACCAGCACACCGTAATGTTATGCATAACAGTATAATCAAATGAAAAGCTTTTGAGCTTTTTAGTGGGTTTCGTGTATTGAAGGAGCTTTGTCAAAGCGAGCTATTTTTGAGATGGAAGCTTTAGCTTGATCAGTGAACTAACAAAGAGAGGACGAGTAAGAAAAGGTTCCGTCAAACGAAAAAAAACGGGATTCTTTGAAAAATTGCCAGAAATCTGAAAACAGTGATACAAAACAGCCTTAGGGGATACAAAACACATACTTACATATAAAGTATGTAAGTATGTGATTTGTATCCCCTTATTGTTTAAAAATGCATCCACATAAAATGTTCCTAGTATTAATACAAAAATGGACACATTACTTCCTAATCTTCTCCGTTTCTCAACTGTTTCCGTCATATTATTTATCTAATGCAATTCAGGTATCTCAAGTTTTGCGCATTTTACAAATAACCCTGTGTGTTCTCATTGATTGATGTACCTCCTCATATACCTACCATGATAAATGCGACCGTTGATGATGCAATCGGTGCGTTACATGCAAAATGCTTCACAGCATTGTTACTGCTCACAAAATACTGTGCCATAGATCTAGTTAGGTAGCGAAAACCGCATATCAGAGGCAAGTGGGTAAAGATGCTGACATACGCTTGCTTTCCCGCCGCTCGGGTAAAAGTTGACCGCAAATATGTCGTGAACTCGTATTTGCGCCTAGATGCAGACAGCCTATGTTTCTATGTTGATTAGGAACAAAAAATGACTGACTTTATTTTCATCACGACTGCTGTAATAACTTCCCCTCAAAATTCCACTAACGAAAATTACAGATAAGAGCCATTCAAAAACATTGTCATAAGCCTTGGCAATAGTTGGACGTCCCATCGGTTCTTTCTTGGTCGTCTCACATCACACGAGCAGGGAGTAATTTCAATTCAATGCCATTATAAACGCTCTCTCTCTCTACCACACGAAAGAGCAACACAAAAACCGTCGGCTAAAGTCCAATCTATTGCCATTAATCTGGAATGCTTTCCCTAGAGCCTTGTTTGCTGTTTGTACACTGTACAATTACCGGCTGTTGATGTGGCACATCGGACAAGAGACAGTACGTATCTGGTGAAATTAAAGCAGTCATATGCCATTAAGATGGATTTAAATACGTCATGCCTGTGAAAACGCTCTACAATTATATTTTTTTTGTTTGACTGTCATTTACTTTTGCAAAAGTATTCAAAAAATGTATGATATTATAAGAATATATTTTGTCTATTTAGCCATCTATTCGGAATTTCATCTCAGAAAGATGGGAAGAATAATTGTCAAGGCGGAAAAACAAAGCGAGTGATCAAGTGATGGTGACACGAGGGCAATAGATTACGAGGCTGACCATCATCCAGGTTAGATGACATCATAGAAATGGTGAGAAACCACTGAACTCGATTGGCACAGGATAAGAAAAAATGTGTGCCTAAAAGAAGGCTGTGCCAGGCAGTGGGCTGATAAGATAGAAAAATATAAATAAATACATACATAATAGCTGACAGTACTTAAAGAGGAGTAAAAAAAATATAGATGCTAAATTTACAGATTTTTAATACCTACTTATACCAAAATATTCCTTGTTCCCCAAACTAGGATTCCCTGTATTATGAAACATAAAAATATTTCTCTAATGACTACGATATGCCACAGCTACGTCCAATAACTGTAGAGTAATGACTTTTCCATTCATCGCTCTATCTAAAAAGCTTACAGGCATTATGGTAATAAGGAAACAAGTAAATATTTTCTGTAATGTAATCAGTTGCGGTTCAAAATAATCTATTGATAGAGAATTAACATGACTCCATGAAAAATGCTCAAAGTGGCCATGCTTTTTTTGGTGTTGTTGTGCAAATAAACATTTTCTATTCTATTCTATTCTTTAACACAAAATGGACGCAGACCAATTTAGCGTTGATGACTCTGTCGCCTTGTCTTTTACAAGTATCAAAATTAATTCAAAGGAATTCATTGATGATGATGAAAATACATAAAATCTGTCACAGTTCATCAACTGAATTCTTGCCGTCAATCAATAGAAATACGCGTGATAACAATAAACATATCAAACGCATAATTTTTACTATACAAACCAAGGATCACATGAGGTTCCTTCACACGACGCCTCACACAAAAAAGAGTTCAAATCAATTTAGTTTACCCACATTGGTAATCTTGACCAGTTGGTAGGTAACTCTGGCATTAGTTTTATGTCGTTTATCACCCCTTTAAAATATTTTTGTGGTAACTTTATTAGTCGAAATGAAGTCATCGTATTTATTTTCTTTTTCTGAGCCTCACATTGTTCGATCTCGCTACACTTAAGCTCTTCATTCTATTTGTGAAAATAATCATAAAAAGAATAAGCCGTGCACATTGCCTGATTCTTTTTAAGCTTTGAGCTTCTAGGCTTGGAATAGTCGAAGCTTCATTTCATTGAACCTTGTAATTTTATTGAAATAAATACCCTCATTTTGATTTTTAATCTGATTAAACGACAGTGAGAACCAGTGACCTATATAGGTGTGCTGACTTGAAGAACTAAGCGTCATAGTCATGTCATGTGCGACGTCGTGTGAAATAAGCCTAACAAACCGGCAAATGCTAAATAATTGAAGTGCCCGATAAATAGATAGAAACAGGCTAGTTGCGGTGTTAGGGGTCAATATGCGACGTCGCAAAGTTACGATGTAAATGACGTGAAGTGGACACCCGTGATTTCGGGTCAATGACACGTCTAGATTGTTCCTGGTTCTTGCTAGTAATAGGCGACAGATGTTCCCGGTAATAAATAGGCGTAGAATTCACTGGCTAGCTTGGGATATTTCTTTGTCTGTACTCGTGCTTGATTGATATTGGTCAAAGCAATGCGACTAAAAGTTTATTGCAATGCTTGGTCCCCAACCAACCCAAATCCAATACGTCATCCTCCTGATAGGTGTCCCGATAATATTTCTCATATACCTACCGAGGTTGGGCCAAAACGTGACCACTAACATTGCATTTAGTTAACAAAACATCCATTTAATATGGAAATTGATCAAAGTCACAGCCTAAATAGAGCGTGCAGCTGCATCAGTTCATGTAAGCAATTAACCAGATTATCATGTCTGGTTTTTTGAGTTTGGGTTGAGGTAGCAATATACCAAGTGTACTCTTTGTATATTGTTATTTCAACTTAATCTTAAACTTAAAATAATGTGAATGATGTGTTCACATAACTCACTATATTTTGTTAGCCTATCGTCAAACATTGTAGTCTTATATCTACCTACTAATATGTCACACTCTTACATACACCTTTTTTAAGTATACCCTAATTTGTGAACAACGGGGCTCTGATTATACTTTAAGAAACACCTATTCTTTAAGATTTGTTATGTAATTTTTAAGTGTAATTGTTTGTTGTCCTGAATAAATAAAATAAAAAAATAAAATGTATTTAACTCTCACTCCGCCAGACTAGTGTATGTCATGTAGCATGTAAGGGACTTTATATGCCCTCGTACCATCAACTTTGGTATTTTGTTTAGGTGGTGACGTAATATCTCAAAGAGTTATAGTACACATTGTGTAAGAAAGGTGTGAGATGGCGGGAGATAGGGGAGAATGGAAGAAAAAAATTGATTGAATTGTATTGATCCCACTTAAGTAGTACAAGGGCAGGGAGATGAGATGATGTTAGAGATTGAACCAGCGGTTCCATTCTTCTTCTGTGACGCAGTGCTAACAAAAAATGCTTTCACATTAAACAAATTACTGGAACAGGAATAAATTTCAGTTTATTTTGGTATTGTATGCGATAAGGGCCATTGGGCAATGCTATCAAACTTTTATTAAGTGACATTTGTTTTGTGAATTGATGCAATTTCCTGCACACATAATGCTATACAAATACTGTTTAAATTGTCAATTTAAAGTTTTAATTGACTATTTAAGTGAAATTAACCAAACAACTATGTTTAATCATAGTGTTTCTATGGTTATATTAACCTAAGGAGTTGCTCACATAGTTACGGTACCATTAGAAAAGTTACTTAGTAGTAGAAATAACTTGATATATTTTCAATCGCTCCGAACCATTTATTTTATAATCAGAGTAGATAATAGATTACAAAGCAAAGTTAGATTGTCTTGTTTGTAACTGCCACGGGAATATTTATAGCTGTCTCGGTTAATATTGTTACCCCGGGCATAGACTAATCCAATTTACTAGAACTTGCTCCAAATTACTTCCAAGACATTTACGCTGAAAGCATGCTACCTGGATATACCTGCGCCGCTTACTACTTACCGAATCAACTGGTAGTACAAATGATACAACCTTGTATCTCTATTAACCACTACTACAAAAAATACAAACAAATTCCCTCGGGCTTTGATACAGAAGTTAAATTGAACAAGTTGAAGAACTGAGCAGAACCGTGTCGTTTCAAACTGTTGTACATGTTTGTATAAACCCCATAAATAAGTGAAAATAAGTTACTAGTAGGTACTACTGATAGTACTACTAATAGGTACTAAAGATACAAGGTAGCATCATTTGTAATACCATGTGAACTACTATAGTACCTACTACTGATCCGGAACGGCGATTTCTCACCTACTACTTTATCACCATTTATATTTGGTTACGGCCATCAATTTATGCTTACATAGGCACCGCCGCCGGTTTTCTGCTTACCATGTAAAATCAGTTTCACTTTAGAGCGCTTGCTCTTGAACTTTCGAAAGATATATATTTTTTTATAGTTTCTAATATTAAACATCCATCATCGCTAACGATGAGCGTTTCGTTAATGTTTACATCAAAATTTGTTTTTATAAAATATCGTGGCTTCAAACATGCGTAGGATAGTATCGTATGATACAGATATGGATGTGAGCTACGTAGCTAGACTAACTGCAGTGCAGCATAACAAAATATTATTTTAAACGAGGTTTATTCCGATTATTCGACTCCAAAAGGGCGACAAAAGATTCTCAATAGGTAAATGTTTAGGTAGGTATATGATATTTATTTGCAAGAATATTAAATATATTTTTATTAGTTGCTATATATTCGACATCTGTTTTTAGTTGTTACATGTATGCGCTAACCAAAACGTGAATTTAACACACGTACTAAAAATAAAGTAAATGTGCAGATTCACAAAAGTAAAATCTAAAGGAAATGTCAGACATCCAAGCCTAAGGAATGGGGATTACAGCCGTGAGCCTATTTTTTCCAACCCTACCAGTTACCTAGCCTAGACTTGTCCATGCTCAAAGCGTATTTTCCCCTGCCATGCGCGCGGTGCGGTCAGGAAGAGAACCCGACACCGCTCTTAATGGCGCATCTTGTGACGTCTAGCCTTCGCGTGTCGAGTTTCACACTTGAGTTTGACGTTCATTATTGGACATTTTCATCCAGCCATACGCAACAACGGAGACTTTGCCCTGAAGCATTTTTCAAAGCAGGAGGGCTAATTTTAGAGTCACAATTTTTTTGCTGCTATCTTCTGTGAAACGGAGGTACCTCGCCAGGCGGGTTACTCCAACCTATAGCGAGAAAATAACCTTGTGCCCTAGCTATTAAAAAAACAAAAAATAATGACGACATTCTCTAATACTAGTACTAAATATGACGTCCACAGTGTCCCCACGATATTACGACCGTTTTATTTTATCTTGAACATATCCAAAGTAATTAGCTGATAAGAAAGTGTGCAGCATGTTTACCTTCATTACTTTGTAGTTAACCAGATAACTTAACGGTAAGATTTACTTACCATAAATATTAATTATGCTACGTACATAAAAGATGGTATGCGTGAGTAATATGTGTCATTATGAAAGTAAATTAATTAAACTAAATAAGAGAGCGTAATCAGGATAAAGGTTCTCAAATAGCGACCACAAATCAGGCGACGCAGAGTTGGAAGGCCCGCGACCCGATGAACCGACGAACGAACGGAGGTCGGTGGATGGATGGAAAAGGGTCAAGACCGTTCGTCATGGAACTCTTTGGGCGAGGCTTATGTCCAGCAGTGGACTTCTACATTCCGATGATGATGGTGAATTCGAATAAAAGTCTTTATAAAAGGATCTTTCTCCAATCAACAATCTAATCCGAGGAAAAGCTCTAGAAAAGGTAGGTATATATTTTCAATTCACACTGGCTTTATATTCAATTTTGTAAAAAACAATTAAAAAATATATAAAAAAAAACAAGGATTATCGAAAAAAATGATAGGCCCCGAGCCTATAAGTTTGTTGCCTGATTCTTCTAGGCTTGGTCGCGAGGAACACTAACACCTAGTTTCTAAGACGTTTCAAAGTGATCCTAGTGATTTTATTGAAATAAAAACCTTTCACTTTGACTTTGACTTTGAATTGAGAAAATATTTCGTAGCTATAATAACTGGCGAAATCGATAGGTTTGATTTTTTACACATTAGTTGCCATTTTAATCTAGGTATATTTTATAATAGTAATAATACAATAGAAAAGTTACAGATCTTATTTAACTTATTCTATGGTCCATATCAATTTTAACCATAATGTATTTAAATGTTGTTGAACAGAGGCCTAATCATGTTTAAACTATTATAACTCATGTTATCTGTCATGGATCATTTAGAAATAAACGTAAGTTGCCATATTGTAAAAAAAATTCCTGACTCTCAAAGCAAAGTCACGGCTTATTACACGTCTTAGAGACAAAGTGACGCTACGCGCGCTTGTTCCTCTTGAACAGGCTTAGAAGAATCAGGCAAAACAGCTTGGAGCCACTTCCTGAGTCCGTCTTCAATCAAACCGGGTGAGACAGGACGTATTAACTGCGACGCGACGTCTCGGTAATCTGGACGGCCGTATTAATAGTTTAATAATAGTTTGCCGTTAAAATTATCATGTTTCCTTCATAGTCTGGTATTTAGCTTCGTTGTCGTAAACTAGGAATTTACTGACATGTATAAATGAGTGAAATCATGAAATTACCTATGTCCTACGAATGTAGCTGTGTTCAAATAGCATCTTAAATATGTAAAATATATTTGAAAATGATCCTTAGGAGTAAGTTTTGAGCTTGAGATATGAGAGATTGCTAGTTAGTTAAATCCTTACTCTGAAACCTATATCGATTAAAATACTAAGCTAATTAGCTTGTCAGGAACTCAGTATATTTGCACAAGTGCGATGCGCGGCGTCTGATCGCCACGTGCACGATAACAGGTTATTCAGCGCAACGCTGCGGGCTTGGTGGGTAGAAGAGGCGGTAAGAGGTAGCGGAATCATCATCATCATCATCATCAGCCTGTAGAAGTCCACTGCTGGACATAGGCCTCCCCCAAAGAGTTCCATGGCGAACGGTCTTGAGCCTTCTCCATCCACCGACTTCCCGCAACCTTCACAATGTCTTCGGTCCATCGGGTGGGGGGCCTTCCAACACTGCGTCGCCTGGTTCGTGGTCGCCAGTCGAGAACCTTTACTCCCCAACGGTTGTCGGTTCTGCGAGCTATATGGCCTGCCCACTGCCACTTCAACTTGCTTATTCTGAGAGCTATGTAGCGGAATACCAACAGGTATTTTTGGGGATTATAACTCGTAATTCGTCAGCATCAGAAGTTTATACTTCAGCCAAATTCAATATGAAATGCTTGTTATCAAACAGCCCAAACATAATCCAAACGATATTGATTGGCGTTGATTTTTTGTCAATATTATTATCAATTTACATTGAAAGAGTCACTAATCTCCAACAAATGCAAATTCTGCCCAAAAATCAACATGAAGCAATGATAGTTCTAGGTTGATTAAACATGGTTTGCTTACAAACATTTCACATTGAATTGGCGGAATTTTTATAAAATGTAGTAAGTACCGATACGTAATTTCGCGAAACTGCTTCTAAAAGATTCAAGTTAGGCGTGAAGACTATTTATGTAGGAATTTATTTGCTAAGGCATTTATGCAATTAATTTAATCATAGCATTCCAAGCTAGCAATTTACTAATTTTCCCTTTTTGCTATGAGTTCCACTGCCAATTTATTTTATTTAAATAATAAATAAGGTCAATATTTTACACTGGTATTTGTTCATACCTATGTCTTGAAATATCAATTTGAACCACACTCGCACAACAACCAAACAGTATCAGACCAACAAGCCACTAAACAATTAGTCAAAAAACGAAGGCATACAATTTATATGCTATTATTGACAGTTATTTTGTCTGGACAAAATGAATCATCACCATAACCAAACCTCATTCATCGCTCCAGCTGTAATCGATGTCAGATAGCTCCATGACACGTTTCCGAGCCCAAGTAGACAAAATCCGTGTAGGAACTATTTTATCTTAGTTAATTGAACAATCTTTTTGTAGGCTCTGAAGTTCTAGCTTAAAGTCATGAATGTATAAATGGAAGGAAAGGAGCCTCTAAGAGGCGCACTTTAATCACTAAACTGACCGTCTTTCACAGACAGTCATAAGCCCTTTTTAGGGCCATCACACAACCTGGTCACTGACCTTATGACCAAGAAATTATCAGTGACACGACAAGCAAGGAAGCAATGTATAAATTGCCAAAGTCTATTCACGGCTACTCGGAAAGTAGAGATGTTCCAGATTAACCCTTCATATTTTAAATGGAGTGTATTTTTTCACTGATTTCAGACTGTCAATGTCATCGCAATTGCTGTCAAATTTGTTTTTTTTTTTTTAATTAAAAAAAAATATTTTACTAAATACTAAATATTTTACTAATAGATAGCTCAGCAGATCCAGATCATTACCAGTCGGAAGCGTCCCTAAAAAAGCTGTACCTAGCTCAATGACATAAAGCTATAACTAAAGTTACAGGTATGTCTGGATCAATAAAATTTTAATAGAATATATAAAACGTTTTCTCGTTTCTCACAAGGTCAGTTCACTAAAATACTCACCCTTAACTTCAACTTCTCAGATTTTCTTCAACAACCAAAGCAAATGCTCTATTACAGAGCAAACGCGAGCCAGAAAGTTCAGTGTTTTCACGAAAGTAGAATTTCCCTAATCACTGTTTCCACAAGACGCACGCGCACACTCCCTGCCGCCTACCGACTGTCGGGAAAAGGGCTCAGTGTACTCCGAGGAAAGTAAAACTGTGAGTAAAAGTTCTCTGATTATGAAGTGCTCTACCTATGTAGGGACTGGAGAATCTGAAGGCTCTATCTTTAATCGTTGTCAGTGGAATCTTGAAGGGCCAATTTCAAAAAAGGTACAAATTTGACAGCAACTTCTATGTAAACAATGTTAGTCTCATGTTATTGTGAGTGGAGTGTAAAACTTTAAGCAACAAAAGAATACCAGCAATAGATTCGCACCAAATTTCCGTGCAAAGTTGACACTTATCAAATTATCATAATAAAAGTTATCACTTTGGTGGAGTCTATAGGTACTGTTGTCTAGAACAAAAAACGAAATTCGAGTAATAGGTACATTTTGAACCTATGCAGTATACAATATCTACATACACCCTTCTATTTGTGTCTAAAAATCTTTCGTAGCCCTAACCAAACTAGAATAACAATACAACCAAGGAAAATCCTTTTTCAAAACATAGCTTTCAATAACATTATAACAAATCGCAACGATTTCCTCCTGGCAATCTAAGATGATTTATCACACACAATCTGAAGGGGATTTTCTCGTCATAATGTTCTAAGTATTTATTGAATACAGAGATTTTTGACACAGAATTGAAACTGCATTGAAGCCTGATCCCACTAAATAAAGTCATGTAGATATTTTATTTAGCGGCGATGGGCTTGCTACCTTTCACGTATGGATGGAATAGTCACAACTGCAAAATATCGGCATGTGCCAAAATGTTTCGACGTGCCTCTGATTACCTTGACATCTTCAAGGATCGTCTGGAGATCTGGAGGGTCATCTACCATGATTGCGACTAAAAGATGAGAGTAAAAAATAATAATTTATATATGTAAAACATATTATAATATATATTTTTGTTCATCATTTTGCCACACCATTGTTGAGGAAATAAATAAGTTGCGTTTCTCTTCGATATTATTACGTTCTGTTCTATGGTGTTCGATACCAAAGTTGATACTTACTCATTCGCCATGGGACATCTAGGATGCGCAGTCATCAAATGCACAGGTTAATATCCTGAGAGAATCAGGAAGTGCCGCCAGTATAAATAAGCCTAAGGATTTTATCTAATGTTTTTTACTAAATTACTTCTGTACTTATTTAATTGTATGAGTAAAAGAACACAAAATCAAGAGGGCTATCGATTTTAGACTTAAATATTTACAGCTCCATAATTTTGACGTGTATCTTACTTACCTTCCTATTTTGGCATTAATAATAATAAATATTTATTCATTACCTTAGTGCTAAGATTTACATTGCGGATTATAATCTAATTGCTTTAGACATTTATTTATTATTTATTTATTTATTTATTTATTAAGATAACAACATCATAACAGGTTTTTTTATTAAGCCCTAAGGCGATGTTATATCTAGGTACCTACTTAACTTAATTTATTAACAATACTAATTAATATATTTTGTCTCAATGACAAGCTGTGCCATTTCCATGGCTTTCGGCAGGTTTTGGTAAAACACATAATAATTTTAACTATACATTAGATAGGAGAAGCCACTGGCTCTTGAAATACAGTTTAAAACTAGTTCAGGAGCCTATGAATACAATTAAGATTGTAATATCTTTATTATGTCAATAAAATATTTTTTACTTTACTTTACTTTATCTCCGAATCACCATGCCGCGCATTCAAGAGCTTGTATCCAAGTAGTCCAAGAACTTCTGGCTTTCATAACATAATATGAAAGGCTGTATATCGTCGATCTCTTTCAAACTAGCCTACCCGAGCAAAATAGCACCCAACAGGCGATCCTCAGTGCCCGTATTTATCGACATCCACCATCCTGACAGGACCACACGTACTTGCAGATTACATAATAGTTGCAGGCGGCTATTATCCTGAGCCTAGGAATTTGAAGAGTAATGGTACTGAGGATAAGAAAAGCAAACGTGGCGTGCGTAGCACTATTTATGCGATAATACGCACGATGGTTCAGTGGTGTTTTTTATTTTCACTTTTAATACATAGTTCTCAATCGCCTTTTCTACGGTTCTGGCAGAATTCCATGAACCTACGTGCAGGCTACTGGACACCAAAGTTATCAAAGCGACTACCCATTGGTTTATGCCACGAGAGTAAAATTAAAGGTACGCGCACGTAGCACCTTTTTGCTAGACTAGGGCTAAGCAGCTTAGCTCATTGATGTCCTAAGATCAACGTGGATAACGGACAGATTAAACACAATTTTGAGTCTCACAGAGTGATTTCATTCTGTTATTTCAGCCCTATCTAAAGGTTGAGTTTCAATTAATCATCCATCTCTGTTGACCTATAGTGAATGTGGCGAACTGAAGCATAGTTGCAAAAGCTTTTATGTTGGTAGAGGTAGATACATAAAGAACCTGGTAAAATACTCTCATACTTTACTCTTACGCCCCGTATGCAAACGGCGTGCAATACATTAATGAAACTGCATTACAAAATTACCTTTACTTAGGCTGAATAGATTCAATTTCAGTTTGATTTTAGGGGCTCGCGATATCTTTGAACTGTATCGCGCGGTAAATATCAGGGATATAAGGATCACAGTTGTTACATCCCTGATATTAAGTTTGAACACAGCTTTAATCATCGAATAATACAGTGAGGGTTCAATATATTCCTTACATTACATTTCTTAGCATAGTATAGTAATAAGAACGTACTTTACCTCCATTGTTGCTGGAACTCCAAATCTCTGTATCGGAGGCAGGCGTTGGTGTTAGCGACACAGTTTTTATACTTCTGCAGATACCATCGTTTACATTTGTTACTATGCTACTGGTTATTGTTCCACAAAGATACATATTTTGATTTTTGATTTGAATAACTGGAAGGTACTGCTTGTTAATATTTGATCAAGACCCTGACGCATCCACAATCCAGATGTCTACTCCACTCCATGTGAGGCCCACCCAGCACTGTAATCTCTATTGCTTTCTTATTAAGATATTAACTACTGGTCGCAAACGCTATATTAATTGTTGGTTCGAACTTGATATATGATTGTGGATTGTCTTCGAAGGGGATACGATTCGTTTTCTTTTAAATGATGGCCGTACAAAGCTGCGTTTGGAAGCTAATAATCGAAGAGCCGCATGGCATACAGCGGTTACTAGAAATAATATCTAAATGATTACTTAATTTTAACTTCTTACCGAGTTACTTAAGCTACAAGGACTTCATTAATTAATGTTCCACGCACACCCTATAATATAGATAATTTATTTTCTTTATTTAAGATAATAGTATCAATTTCTCAATTCAGTGCATACTAAACAATTTAATTCATTTTAGAAACTATTTTATCAATCCGTTTCCCTATAACTCCATTCGCTTAAAATGTTTGATTGATTATGTTTTATGATATCTCTTTTATACTTCTCGTATTTATATTAAGCCTTGTAAAATTTCTTTTTTTTTGGTAAATAAAATTATTCGTATTCTTATCTCTGCTTGAGAAAAAGTGGCTTCTGCCGTAGAAATGCCCATTGCCCATTTGATCATCTTGACCCTATTGGGTCTACATCTATTGATGTAGAGGCCTCAAGTTTCCACCTGATGGTATAGGTTTAAATTTTATACACGCGTACACCTACATAAAACGTTTTAGGTGGATTTTTTTTCCAACACGCCGACATGGGACGCACTTTAGTGCCTGGAACATAATGCTTACTTTATTCGAACAGTCTTGTCCAGCATCGATACGGTTGCAATACCTAGTTAGACCTAGATACCTTACGTTGTTATGGTAAGTATTTCATGTCTAAGCAAACCTTAGCGCCCCGGTCATTACCCACATCAACAGGTCTGACTTCCAGGATAATCGATTGTCGGCACGACCGTGTATCGATTACGAGCGATTATTGATTCTGATTTATTGATCGTTCGACACGATCTCAGGATTGAGGATACGGTCACATGATTAATAGGGTAACCAGCCTAGGTTTCCTTTTCCTTGTGTGGAGTACAGGTATCCTCTGTATCATCATAATTTCTGGATGGAATCACGGATGTCCACTGCCAAACATAGGCTTCCTCATACATTTCCCAAGTGACCTATCTTGTGCGGCCTGAACACAACGGCTTGCCCAGCAACCTTGTCCGTGACATCAAAATCATCATTGTTGTCTATGATCATATATAAATATAAATTCTTGTATTGGGGGGTAAAAAAAAACGTTGGGAAGACATATTCCGGCAAAGAAGTGGTCCAGACTGGATGAGACAGACCAGAGATCGAAATATATGGAAAGGTTTGGGGGAGTCCTACGCCAGAGAGGCGACTACTACAGACTAGTATGTACCTACCTAATGAGAATTTGCATCCAGAAATAAATTTAAATTATGGAATGACTATGACTATGACATACAATACCTACTAGATTATCTATGGTAGTAATATATCTATAGGTAATGGAGGTCTGAGTGGATCTCCAGCGATGGAACCTTAGTGGGTTGATTAGGAGTTTCGTAAGATGGATTTATGGCGTTAGTGCGCCATGCAACAAACTGTCATATTTACCGTTCCACGTCGCTTTATCACAAATACTAAAGAGCTGAATATTTCCGAGGTAAGTAAATCACCGGATCGCACGCCCGTCATTCCCATGGTTGTTAATTATTATAAATCGATGTGGTTTATGGCCAGGGATGTATCTAGGAGGCTATCCTGGGGTAGGTACTGTTATACGGGAACTTGTTTTTCACTTTTAAAAAAAAACGAATAAATTGATTTACGAACTAGTAATTGTTTTATTTAGGAATTAGATTTTATGACAATGAATATAGATTTTTAGATGTGTGTTCACATCGGAGACCGAGGATAGACTGAAGAAAGTACTTGGGAGCTAGTGGAAAGAGAATGATGAAACTGCAAGCGAAGATGTATAGGTCAGCAGAATAGGGAACATTGTAGAGGATATAACAGTACCTACCCCTTTTTAGTCCTAAGTCTAACTCTCAAAAATATCTACTTATAATAATAATTTATCATCACTTCGTACTTAATAAGCTTAAATTAAAGAAGAAAACTTAAAGAATCAACCCGTAGGAACCCGTAGTAATTAAGAAATATGATACCCTTTAGGCTCACCTAATCTCTGTGTACGAAAAGTCTAAAACAAAAACTGCTATCGAACATGGTGATCAAAATCCTTCACAACTATTCAGTAGAATGCGATAGATGTGGAAAAAGTACCAAATTTGTTACTTACGACCCTAAATCACAAAGCTTTTGTTTCACGCCCTCAGTAGTAAGGCCAAAGCTTTCGCCCCTAAACTTAATCCTCACAACATTTCTGTGCGCGGCTGTCGAATGTATTCGATTATAGAGATTTATCGTTGGACGGATGCCGGCGCGGGCGCAGCCAAAATCCTACAACTATCTTCTATTCTAATACGGTGGAACCATGATCTTCAGCATTGCAATAGCTATTTTCTATAGCTTTGAAGACGATGTTGGTAATAATGCACCTGCATTCCAATATTAATCATACACCTTATCCTTCATACACCTGCTTTCCAATATTAAGTAGGTAAATAAAGTTACCGGGCGACGCAGTGTTGGAAGGCCCCCCACCCGATGGACCGACGACATTGTGAAGGTTGCGGGAAGTCGGTGGATGGAGAAGGCTCAAGACCGTTCGTCATGGAACTCTTTGGGGGAGGCCTATGTCCAGCAGTGGACTTCTACAGGCTGATGATGATGATGATGATGATGATGATGAAATAAAGTTAAATCTGAAAGGATGGTAAGGTGCTGGGCAATTTATTTGTTTTGTACTAGCTTTGTAGCTTACATAAGTTAACATTGTATGTTACAGTTATAGTTCGTTTATATAAATTTCGTTTCATTTCATTATTATCATCATCATCGAAAGCTGAAATGTACTTACCTACTCATCATTCTTTGACATATTATTTTTAAGCACCGACCTACTTATTGTCATACCGAATCTATCAACTGTCTTTAAAGTTCGTCATATCATTAGGTCATCATTCATCATTTCAGCCGTACGACGTCCACTACTGAACATGGCCCCCACAGACATAGCGAATTCCTATCATGTGGGGGGATTTGCCCATACTCACCACGCAGGTCTTGCGGGTATCATTAGCTGCATTGCATTATCTCAGTACGAGAACCAAGTTCATGACCCTCAATTCACAGCCAGAACCTACACCTGTTCACTTCAGAGGTCATCAACATGCTTTATCATTACTAACGTTGTACCTAATTAGAGAGGAAATTCTGCCAAATAGCTTCACAACAAGATGACGAAACGTGCGATCAAGATGAATGTTCATAAAGTGTAACCCACAATATTATGAGTACCTACATACCTAATAAGATGTTTATTATACACTAGCTTGCGACCGTGGCTTCGTTCACGTGGTCCCTATATATATAAATAAGCCTATACCTATTCTAAGTATAGAACTCTACCTTAGTAAGTATTCCAAGTTTCATAGAAATCGGTTGAGCTGTTACGGCGTGATTCAACCACAAACATCCGAATATCCAAACATCCTAAAAAACTTTCGCATCTATAATAATATATGTAGCAAAATTTTGACTAAAGCGGGATTCGAACCCTCGACCCTCGCCCATACACGGATGTGCTGACCACTGCGCCAACGAGTGAATTCCTCGTCCGGTCGGCGCTTCGAGCTGAGGAGCATCCCAAAGAATTTCGACCGTTCGTTCAATACAAAATTATGTAGATAGATATTTTATGTTACTCTAACAAACGACACTGTTTTCAAAGCTTGTAAAAGCTAATTGGGACTAAAAGGTTTGCGTCACTAAGTATGTGCCTAATCCCAATCGTGACCAATAAAGATAGCACACGGCTTAACCAACGAAAGTGGTAACATAAAGACTGATAGTAACGGATTTTCATTCAGATGTCGTCTGTGCAGCCATTTTATGCCTGTTCGGCTTACGGTCTCTACGTGTTAAATTGTCTAAGTACCAGCACTGAAGACCTGTCACTGCTTATTAGTAGGTAAAACTCACTAGAATTTGTATCCTAGACATCTATGCTGAATTGTGATATTTTGCTGCTAATGTTGTCTAGTTTATGAATAATACTTGCACACTTACCTACCTACCTATGTGGTTTTTAGGGCACAAAAATATAATTGTAACCGTTTTTGAATTACGTGTACTAGAATGCATAAATAAAAATAAAGACGATCAAGTGCGAGAGCTCGCGCCCTGAGGGTTCCGTACCATTGGTCGTGGGTTCCAATCCCGGTCGTGCACCAGTGGTAATGGTCAGAAAATAAAAATTCTAAGTATAGGAACTGACAAACTTATATTTGCGGTCGCTCACGTACTAATTGTATGACATTGACCGCAAATATAACTTGAAATTCCTCAATTTCAGACTTTTCCCTTTAATTGTGTTACAAAAGCTCCTAGCAGTCTAAATTTCAGAATTGTGAGGTAACTGGAAGTACCCTAGAGGTTTGTCATTTTAGCCATTTCCATACAAAAATTATACATTCATTGCCATATCTTTTTAATGCATTGAGCTAGACCTTTGATTTTTATACAACACCATAAGCCTACAGACCTTAATAAGTGGTATAAATTTCAATTTGCCGTTTCTAAGAAAAAGGGTCTTGACAGACGGACAGACAGACAGACAGACGGACAACAAAGTGATCCTATAAGGGTTCCGTTTTTCCAAATGAGGTACGGAACCATAAAAAATTAAAAAAGGTAATTATTTTAATAGTATTGCTTTAACATCGATTTTACAGATCATGACCGCTGGATGGGCGTTTAGCTAAAGACTCTACCAACAATAAATCTCATTTAAAACCGAACACTTGTTTCTTTTTCAACAAATTAATAGCCGAGGACTCCTTATTATCAAACGAAAGATTTATCTGCCCGCTCCTTTGTCTTCGGAGCTTCGTTATCGGTGCTATGTTGACAAATGGGTTACGCCTTGTTGAGCCTTGGCACAGGTAAGAACAGACAGCTAACTCATGATAAACTTCTAGTTGTCTTGGTGAAGCCTCTTCATGCAGTCCAGTAGTCTTAGGGAGAGAGCCAGTGGTTCTTCATGGGCTGTGACTCAGCCCTTAGGTAGGAATTCATTAACTCCTTATAAATTGGAAGGCGTTTATAGTTCCCTCCCAAATGGACGCGGTGACTTTAACGCTATTTCAATGAGTTGGTACTTAAGTACCTAGGTAGGTACCTACCTTAGATTAAGTGGTACCGGCTAATAGGTAGAGTACCCACAATAGAAAATAACTTTATTGTCGACAATAGGAAAACTAAATAGGTACAGAAAACAGGAAAAATAACTACTTACAAGAAAATAGTGTAATAAAGAGAGGTTTTATAGCTGCAAGCAATCTCTACCAGGCAATCTCTGGATGGACAGGATACACTTTGCAAAAAAGGACATCAACTTCCATTTAGTCTCTGGAAATCGACAGGGGATGCCATCGGCGACGGAAGGGTGCAATGTGCACCACCTTGCACACCCTCCTGGCGCCGCCGCCGCGCCTCTGATGGCTTCGAATATTTTTTTACAAAAGTTATCGGCCATCAATTACAAATAAAATATTCTGCCAGTGCCCATGAGGGATGCCGTGAGCGTCCTTCGGCTGATTATGATGATGATGAATAGAGAGTCAGCGCAGACCATGCAGAATCCAGTCGCGGGATGTTATTTCCAAACTATGATAAGTAGTGCCATCTATGCAGTAAAAAGGAAACAACAGAAATACGGGCATCTAGTGAGGAGTAGTGGTACATTTTGACCATCCAACGGATATAGTTTTATATAAATTGGTCTTTACGACTACTAGATAGCACTAAAACTGTAGTTTTGTAATAGTTACCAATGTCTAGTATAGTGTTATGTTATCTATAGTTATATGTATACTATAGTTACTAGTATAGTATTATGTTATCTGTGCCAATGTCGAAAACTGCGAAAGCGACTAATGTTGGTTCTCGGAAGTAGGTAACTACTTATATATTTGCATTCCTAAAATAAAGATTTTACCTACTTACTTAATTTTTATGAGTTCATTTAATTTTGTATTAGTACCTAATACATACTAATATTTTTTTAATAAATAAGTCACTTTCTGACCTTTGGCTAATTTGATTGTTTTGCTTGACGGGCTTTGTGGCGGGGGGTGTTGTACAGTCGATGAGAAAAAACAAGCGGAGGTAAATGGATGAAATTGAATTGCCAATAATGATGAACATAATAAGCTAGATCGGTATTTAGGTCACACTGCCAGAGAAGGTAAGTACATAACATTGCAACCACTTTTAAGTCAAAAACATTGCAACATTTCTTAAGGAATGCGATAAAACTAATCTTCTAAAATACTCAGTTCAGTTATCATCATCCCACCACACGATTATCAATAGGTTACGTTACGCAAGATTACCTCTAATCTTAACCTGTCAATGATAGCCGATAGAAATCCTCTCATGTTATCTGCAAAACCTACTATCTCAGAATGTTGGATTTAGTTCCAAATTTGGGCTCCACCGGGTGTGTCCAAGACCGACAACGGTTCGCGGGGTATATTCTGTTGCGAAGATAGCAAAGATGGATGTTAGGCCTAGCACTAGTCACCAGTCCATCGAGAAGGTGGAAATGTTTGAAGTGAGAGAACATGTTCCTTACCAAGCTGAGATCACTAGAGCTCCAGGGGCGTACGATGAAGAGAGTCAAAATGTGTATAACTCCTCATGGGATTCTGCTTGGCTGGCCATCTGCCAGCTATTCAATCTAATCCAACACATGCAAATTGCGATAGTGGTGTTCTGTTTGTGGCACTTCGCTTTGACGTCAGCACCGAACGGCTCTATCAGTAACTTGGAGCTGCACATCATCTTTGCGGGCACTGGCGTACGTAATAAGATCTTTTTGGTGGTTAATCGTGCTGTTTTATTGGAATTTGAAGTGTTAAAGTGGTCTTCGCGAAGATTTTTGTAACGTTGACATTCCGAACTCACAATGCCATTTCATTTCAGTACCAGCTCTTCCTAGTAGAAGCAGTGCTTACGCTTCACCGACACAACTCCTGGTCATCACAGCTCTCTAAAGATGGCAAACGCATCGTCCATGGATGTCTTCAGGTTATCGGGTCTCTGCTCGTTATAGCCGGCAGTTTCCTTGGCTTGGCTAAAGTTGAAATGGTAGTTTCTTCAGCACATGGAATTTGTGGTAAGTATTGATTTAAACTACTCTCCATTCATAAAGTGCTTGCCGATAAGGAAGCCAATTGCTTTTCCTTTTCTCACGATTGAAACAGTCCTAAAGCGTATGGTACCTATAGATAGAATAGGTTACCTTAGAAACCTTTTTTATACAGGTACAGGTAACCAAACATACACGAAGGCATTTTTTTTTTAAACAACTAAAGTGAGCAATGTCGTTGTTTCAGGTGTGATCGCTTTGGCATTCTCCATGGTAAGCTTCATTACTGGCATCATAGCACTATTTTCTTCAAAAGTACGCCTATTGATCAAGAGTGGACCAGTGAAGATCCTCCATTTATCCGTTGGCTTGTTTGCTATTTCCATGGGCCTTATAACCATGACGTTAGGGTTCAATATGGATTACTTTTCTGCAAGCTTAGGTGGCACATCTCTTGGTACAGCATTGATGGTCTTCGTCGTGATGATACTCGCGTATGTTATTGTTCAGCCTATTGTGGACTTAGTCTCCACAACGAGAAATTCACTGTGACTAGTTGATGTAGCAGGTTCCTTGGGTGGGGATAGTATTGCTTAATTTTCCTGTTATTGTATTTTATACCTAAGAATAGTTAATTCTTAATTGTAGGTATTTTTAATATTAAATTACCTACCTACCATTATTTATTTCTAAATGTATTGGCCCGTACTAGGTGCCATCCATGCTGATAAAAGAGTTTGATGAATGTTTTGTATGAGATTTAGAAAATACACATGATTTTTATGCGTAATTTAATGTTACGTCCTTATAAAAATCCAATAGTTTGTAAGTACCTATGTAATTCATTAGCTGTTCATCAACCATTTTCGTGCCTACTCTCTAACTCTATGAATGCACACACGAAATAATTAAGTGCACTATATCTGTATTAATAACATAAGCTAAGATTTCAAATTACCTTGCAGAAGGGACTAGATTAGGTAGGTATAAAAATAACATTAATAGATATTATATATTTATTTTATATGTAAGTACTTAGAAACCTAGAATGATTTGCTACTTGTTTTGTTATGTCATATAATAATTATAAAGTAGAAGTTATTTAAGTTACGCTTGTGTCTGAATGTGGGGATAAGTGGTAGGTATTTTTTTCTAATAAAGTAAATCTTGAATATATATTTATTTATTTAAACCTGTTAGTGTACCATTAATAAATTACGTCATGTTTATAAATTTAGTAATTTTATTGCATAATTCAATTAGTTCATTTATGAAATTAAGTATTATAAATACTTAATTTCATAAATGAACTATCTAAAGGTATTTAACAATTTTAGTAGTTTTGAATGTACACAGTTATTACTACAAAGAAACTCGGTCTCTAGACAAAACAGTGTTATTTCTTAGTACCTATGGTCTTTACTGACTTTTGTCACTGACTGTACCTCCACCTAGGTGATCTAGGTATGTATTGTGTAAGTCTGTAGGTACAATAATAAAGTAATTTAAAATATGTTTCCAAATCATAAATTCATTTAATTCCTACTGCTACTGTGTTTACATGTACCTACTGAATAACTAATTTTCAATTATTTTTTTTTAATATGTTTTTTAGTTTGGAATTTGACCGGAAGTACAGATGAATCGGACCGTAGTATCTGAGAGGACCTACCTACCCATATGAAAATATTGTGATGATTACAATAATTACACATGTATTGTATTACAATTACATACAATCATACTTGTATGTATGTAGTACTATCACCAAAATTCCCGCCTTACCAATTTTGAAACTGTTTCGCTTGTACACGGCTAAGTAAGCCTGTCCGGCCCATCTCTTTAATTATTGTGATCCTTTGAGGGTCAACCATTCATTTTATGACTTTGATTACCCAGTCTATGTTCAGTTGCAACCAAAACAATACTAACATATTGTTAGACAAAAACGGTACTTTTATAATTACGCATTTACGCAAGCACAGAGTACTTTTGTTTATATACCGGTACGCAAGCAAGGCACAGATCACTTCACGCAAAATACACCCTGAGGCTGAACTAGGCATTACCGCTGCTAGTCTAGTCCACCAGACAGATAGCTGAGCTGTCAAATTCAAAAAACGTCAATCGTGACACGAGTTACGTCAAGTCAAATAAAAATAACTGATTGTCATCTTCGTTTTGAGGATCATCCGGCAAACAAAACTTTGATTTTGTAAAATTAATAGATTTTTTAACAATCAAGGTTTCTGTTTTGAGTGAATTAAATCAAGCATAATCTAACCATGGTAAGAATTACCAAATTGTGTACATTATTGGTGTAATAATTATGTGTTCCGTATAGGTTAGCAGGTTATTGCTTGGTCATCCAAGTTCACAAGAATAATTTCCTTCCACAGGCTCGGCGTTATGATACCCGGACAACCATATTCTCGCCGGAAGGTACGTTTCTATCACACTCGAGATTTGAATTCTCAAATGAGCATGATCTCACTGACTGCTTATTTGTTCTCAGGGCGTTTGTACCAAGTTGAGTATGCTATGGAAGCTATCAGTCACGCCGGTACATCACTAGGAATCCTCGCAACTGATGGCATTCTGTTAGCCGCTGAGCGTCGTAACACGAACAAGCTCCTAGATGAAGTATTTTTCTCAGAAAAGATCTACAAACTGAATGATGACATGGTCTGTTCTGTGGCTGGTATAACTTCAGACGCTAATGTGCTGACAAATGAACTGAGACTGATTGCACAGAGATATCTTCTGAATTATGGAGAGTCTATTCCTTGTGAACAACTGGTGTCATGGCTGTGTGATGTAAAGCAGGCGTACACTCAATATGGAGGTGAGCTTGATTGTATTTTAAATTGCTGATAAAGTGTGATCCATGGAACTTAGAAGACTTAGGCTCAGTATCCATCTAAGCTGAGTGAAGCTGTGATGTGTAAAATCAAGGGGTTCAGGGTTTGCAACTCGTGCATGATACCTCTGGTATTGCATGCATTCAGGTTATGGTAACCACTTACCAAAAGGGGAGCCGTAATCTTGTTTGCCACCTCAGTTGTATACAAAAAAAATGGTTTACTTATCGTACAATAAATGACAAGACAATGACTTTAAATTTCAACGCTGCTCATCTATTATACATGTTCTGCAAGGTCATTTAAAACCTTTTGGAACCTTCAAGATTATTTCTTATAGTTAGTTGATTTTTTTAATTTCAATGCTTGTCTGTTGCTTCCAGGAAAGCGGCCATTTGGTGTGTCAATCCTATACATGGGCTGGGACAAACACTACGGCTACCAGCTATACCAGTCCGACCCCAGCGGTAACTATGGTGGATGGAAAGCTACCTGCATTGGAAACAACAGTGCTGTAAGTGATACCAAGTACTGGTTGTGTCAAATGTTGTAGTTTTTGAATCTTCTGTCTTATAGGGGAAGATTTTGGGCTCAAATCCTGATCAACTATCCAAGAAAATTTATTTGCGCTTTACTAGTGCATGCTCTCAACCAGTAAAAGAGAACATGGTACAAATCTGAAATGTCCTGGAACCTAAAGTATTGAAGACATGTGACATGTTCATAAATGGATTCATAAGAAGTGCATTAATCCTTTCACCACACTGGTTCTTTCACCAAGGGTCATTGGTCCTCTTGCCAAAGCCAAACAAACCAATGTAATGTGTCTCTGAAATTTTAAGTTTAGTATAAAGTGTCAGTTTTTTTTTTATATTACAGGCTGCAGTCTCGAGCCTGAAACAAGAATACAAGGAGAATGAGACCACCCTGGCTGAGGCACAGGCTTTGGCCATTAAAGTGCTCAGCAAAACCCTGGACATGACTAAACTTACTCCTGAAAAAGGTAATGAAGTGTTTGATTGATTGATTTTAAAAAGCGCAGCCGGCGATTGTCTGTCTGAGAGGCAAGGTGTGCGGATTTGATTCCTGCTGCGGGACAAATGTTACTTAGGGGCAGGATGTAAAAAATCACAAATGTTACATGATCTGCAAATATTTGTTCCGAGTCTGGTCAATGTGGTACTTTGGTTCTTACTTGTAGTTTCTGATTTCAACAACACTGGGATCCTAGGCCAGGACTATGTATCTGACTATTATTTTATTAATAGTAGCAAGTAAACAATAAGGCCTGCTTTGATTCATCACAACAATTTTCATTTTCAGTTGAGATGGCAACTCTCACCCGTAAAGACAACAAAACCATCATCCGGGTGCTGACTAGTGCTGAGGTTGAGAAACTGATCACAACCTTCGAGAAGAGCGAGGCAGCGGCTGAGGCTGCCAAGAAGGCCGCACCTAGGTCGTAATCATTCTGTTTTTAAGTATTCTGCTCTATTTGTCTAATAAAATGTCACTTTCTATTCAGTGTTTATTTATTTATTTATTATATAGGATCGCCAACAGCACGTGCATCAACATCCATTATGTACTAGACTATGTAGACTGTAGACTAAGAAAGATTATTGATGTGATGACTGATAATTTAGCTAAATAAAGGCGAACACAGCACTAGTACATGTGAAATAATGATGTGACTCTGGCGGGAACTTGCAAAGTGATGTGCTCTCACTAATTAATAATAATTATGGTGGGGTTTTCGTAATATTGTTTGAGTAGGTAAAGGGCACCAAGTGAAGTGGAATTATATGATTGCATTTTCGGGTAAGCGTCAAAAAAACCCTTGAAGTTTTAGTAAAATAGCCAACCATTATCTTAATAACTTAGTAAAGCTGAACTTGACGGCGACTTGACCAGGGGCCCAATTCTACTAATTCAATGGCTTCAAAATGACAATCGTTCAATGGCAAAATGGCCACTTTTGGTATTCTGTCACACTCGTCGTATAACAATGGCAGTCATTGTGAAACCAATGAAATCAAAGAAATGAAGGTGGCGACCGACAATCGCAACTGAAGGATAATGGTACGATCATAATCATGCAATTATCATTTTCAAGTCATTGAATTAGTAGAATTGGGGGCCTGGAATATAAAATAAAATGAAGTAAGAAAGTTATATTTATGTACAAACGGAGTTGCATGAAAATAAAACATACACGTAAGACTTGGATTAAGACCCCATAGCCAGAATGAAATATTAAAAAAAAATTGACATTGACACTGAAAGATCCAAATGATGTGACGTGGAGATATAAACAAAAACAGCTGATGAAATGAAATTGGAAAGGAAAGAAAATCGAAAAATTAGCTGTTTCTATTGAAATTGTTTGATTCCTCTAAAATCTAACAATGCCTGCTTTTGTCAACCCAAAGTTTGAGAGGTCCACGGTATTTGCCAAACAATCACTGCCTAGGAAATCCAGGGAAGAAATGGACGTGAGATTGCTTCTCAACAAATGCGAAAATATTGCTAAAGAAGAGCCTCTTGAAGGAAATTGGAGGCTCAAACAATACGTGAACAGTCTCGGTGATATGATTGCTGATATGAAAAAGAATCCAGAGTGAGTAAAAATATTAAATCTTCATGTGTATTCTAAAAAAAAAGACCCATCCATCTGCTCCACGCTAGGAATCTGAGACTCCCCACTGATACTAGTCCTTGCTAAACTAATGCATCGAAATCGATTTTCAATCGAGTAAGCGAAGATTTCTATGCAACTTAGGGGAATCGGCGTGGTAAGTTCAACAGGTTGTACAATCAAGATTTACTGGTAAGAATATGAGTTAAATCTAACTTCGAAACCCTAAAATCCTAAAAACTTATAAAAAATCTATTGTTTAACAGAACCAATGTGCCAAAGGATGCTCTAGCTGAATATATAAAAAGAACTGCATTTTTAAAGGGGATCATTCAAACTGCTTCACTGAACTCACCTGTAGAAAAAGTAAGTACCTACTTAAAAGGTTTGTAATCTTCAAACTTCAATACACACAATTTATTAATTAAATAAATAAATAAAATAAATATTCCGGACATATCACACACAGTCAACTGATCCCAAACTAGACATAGCCTGTACTATGGGTACCAGAGACTGATATACATAATAGATATAATATATATTTAACACCCAGACACAGAACAAACACCTGTGTTAATTACAAATGTTTGTCCAGTGCGGGAATCGAATCCACTACCCGAGTTACTACCAACTGAGCTATAAATAATAAAAATAAATAAATATTCCGGACATATCACACACGGTCAACTGATCCCAAACTAGGCATAGCCTGTACTATGGGTACCAGAGACTGATATACATAATAGATATATATTTAACACCCAGACACAGAACAAACATCTGTGTTAGTCACAAATGTTTGTCCAGTTCGGGAATCGAACCCCCGACCTCTAGCGCAGAAGGCAGAGTTACTACCAACTGAGCTATGAGGCCAGTCATTAATTGAATTTGAATTGCTTGAACCTATGCTTGTTTGTGAATAATCCTAGAAGATACAGACAGGCAAGAAACTACAGCTTGATTAATAATAAATCCTACTTACTATTTACAAATGCAAAAGTTTGTGAGGATGTTTGGATGTTTGTGGTCAATCAGCTCAACCAATTTTGATGAAACTTGGAAGATATAGAATACAAGCTACTGCTGTAGGTATCACGTGAGCAAAGCCGCGGGCGAAAGCTAGTTTGTTAATAAATTAGTAATGGAAAATGCGAAATTATGAGAGCACTGAGTTTTCAAATTTCTACTGGCTGTCCAATACTGACCATGTAGAGTAGTCCTCTGGCAATGCTATAGGTGAACTATTTAATCAGACCACTCCTGCAATGTTAACATGGGTACAGGAGAAAGAATGGTGTTCGTTCCATGCTCCTGCCGCTCATTCTGAATGAAAAATCCATTGCATGATTGGGATTTGAACCCACAACCAGTGCATCGGAAATCGGGGCCACTACCATTACTTCATCAGTGCCCGGTAAAACACTGCAGCTGCAAAGCCACTGGTCTCGTTATCATGAGATGTGGCCTTTAGTTATCATGAGAATGTATGTAACGTCACATCAAATTTAGTGCGACCATGGAAGACCAGCGCTTCGGCACGAGCTGTTCTGCCCTAGCACACGCTGAGCGGTGGCTGTTTTTGTTAATTAAATTGATTTTATATTGTGTTATGTTAAGATTGAGTTGTATTTATTGGTAGAAAAATAAACTTATTTCTATTCTATTCTATAAATTTCAGCTGGAAGCAGTTCAGCTGCTATCACATGGCGCTGCAACCATGTCCGCCGACGCTGCAGCTCAGGAAATCCACCAGAAAACTGTGGTCAAGTACAATGCTGATCTGCGGTCCGAGCTCTTTGGTTTAGGTAAACTATTCTAAAAAGTTACTGTTTAAAAAGTTGTTCGGAAATAAAGGTTCTCGAATGGCGACCACGAACAGGGCGACGCAATATTGGAAGGTCGACTGGACCAATGAATTAAATTTGCGGTAAGTTGGTGAAAGGAAAAGTCTCAAGACATTGTCTTTGGGGAAGGCCTATGTCTTGCAGTGAACTTCAACGGGCTGATGATAAGCATGAACTGATGAACTGGCCGCAAAAAGCGCTGATCGTTTTGGAATGTATGAACAAAGCTCTTTCATATGACACCACATTTCATAATAAATAATAATAAATATTTCGGGCATGAGATCAGATGGACGGTTTGAATGTTATGCTCTCACAAATAAACATACAACGCCGATTCGTCCAAGTTGTTTGAGAGATCTTCGCTCGCTGTATCAATAACAAATATTCTTCCTATTTTTTTCAGAGGACAATGATGATAGACTTCGGAAACGCAATATAATAAAGGCGCCGAACTTCATAAGCGATAGAAAGGACCAAGAAACAATGGATTCTCTGCTAAAAATCCACCAGAACATGCAGGAGAAGGTGGCCGAGAATATGGTGATGCTTACCAAGAGTTTGAAGGAGCAGTCACAGATTGCTAGCACTATTATCAAAAGGGACACTGAGGTTTGTAAATATTACCGAAGACAATAGAGTAGGTCTACCGGTTCTGAATGGAATGTTTTTATAAAATCATAATGGTCCTATCTACCTATCATTTTATTTGATATTGATATAATTCAAGAAAAGAGTTGAGACGAAGTTTTTTTTTTTTACTTCTTATTAAAAGGAGTCGTTTTATTCTGGGCCTGGTCCATGTACACTATATAGGAAAATTAGGAAAAAATAGGAGATTACAAGATGCGATGGTACAAGACATATTCTTCTGGTAAGTTTTTGACTATGTGAACACTATTTGAAGGCCGCCATAGATAGATAGATAGATAGATAACTCTTTATTGTAAGCCACATAAAAATTTAACACATCACAATTAATTCGACAAAAATATAAGTAATAATAGTGGAATACAATGGGCGGTCTTATCACTAAGAGTGATCTCTTCCAGACAACCTTTGGATGGACTGGATTTTACATGCCATGTTGGTTTATAATTGACGTTTAACATGACATTGACATATTTTTCATGTCATGTTGTTTGATTTGATGTTTTTGTGTGTACGTCAGGGCATCGAGTATCTTCCTTCAGTGATGATAGATGTGATGACGCCGCTAGCGCCGGCGCGGCGCCGTCACGATCAAGCTAAATCTTCTGTAGTTACGAGTCTTCTGTAGTTCTTATATGATGTACGATCAGACGTAGATATTTCAGAAAATAACTTAAACTAACGCAACTAAGTATTTTACATTACACTTCGCTTTGTGGAGTGTAAAGATGCGTTAGATGAATGGATGTTAAACAACACAGTATTTAGACAAAACAACGAAGCTAAACAAAAACATGTCAACAGATAAATGTAGGTTGTCAAAATTACATAGATAAATGTAGGTTGTCAAAATGACATTTCACGCACGTCCATCCGCCATATTTTTGTAGCGCTGTGTGTTGCTCTCTTTGTCGAAGAAAATCATAATGTACCTTAGAACGAAGTCAATTTAAATAAAATAACCAATCAAATACGTTTACTTTATTGCTTAGCAATATTTTAGAGTAGTGTACACAGTGCAGGCCCAGGCTCCATAGACTTATGAAACGGATCCTTTAGTTCTTTCTTCCAAATTCAAACTCATTCTAAAAACAGAACCTTCTAACGAGATTTATCAGAATAGGTCCTTAATGTTCCATTATCTTATGTTTATTTGTTGGGTACAAACCTGCATACATGCATTCAGGTACTTATTCAAGTAATGAAAGAACGCTTCCTTCCCATCCAGGCGTTGCAGAAATCGTCGGAGCTGACGGACCGTAACGTGATGTCGCTGAAAGCGGAGTCTGACCGACTGCAAGTGCACAGTCGCAGCGCATGGAAGTGCTGGCTGTGGATAATGCTCGCCGTCGTCATGGTCATCTTTATCAGTAAGTCCCCCTTAAGAATCCCCTTAAAGGGGATTTGGACACTTTCAGTCAAATATTCCTATTCTAACCAAAAAATCTGGAATAAGTTGAATTTGATACCAAAAATCCCATTATCCCCTTTGAAGCATTTCAAGAAAATAAATAGTTACCCACTTTTTAACCGACTTCCAAAAGGAGGAGGTTCTCAAGTCGGCTGTTTTTTTTTTTTTTTGTTTATATGTTACTCGATATCTCCGCCAATAGTAACCCGATTTTGATGATTCTAACGCTGGTGTATAGAGTATGATCCCGGGGTGGTCCCATTGTAATTTAATTCCTGAGGGATGTGTCCCGCAAAACTTAAAAAAACGTCATCATCTCTTGAAATCACGACTTGCCGATTTTTTTTTGTCGACTTTGGTATGGTATGGTAATTCCCGCGACTTCGTACGGTTGCTGCTATTTTTACATAAACTTTAAACTTAGGGGTTGTGTGTCGGGAATTCCTTTCTGTCAGCAAAACGCAAAGAGGTTGATAACAAAAAAAAAGAGGTTGATAATGATCTTTTAAATATTCAGGAATTTGAAGTCGGTTTTTAGTTTTTGTAAAAAATATCTTATTTAGTTTGTTTCTGAGTTACTGCTTAGAGTGCAGTTTTGGCCTAGCGGAAGGTACCTCGACTTTCAATCCGAAGATCGTGGCTACGAATCCCGGTTGTGCACCAAATATTTTATTTAAGTATTCGAAAAAATGTATCTGCGTATTAAACGGCGAAGAAAAACATCGTGAGGAAACAAATTAGTATTCATATAAGCGGCGATGGGCTTGCTACCTTGTCACGTATGGAATAATCACTACTGCAAAATGTGTATATGTATGATCGTGGGTGTATATAATTTTCTTATTATTTTGCAGATATGGTGATGTTTATGAAGGTTATGAAGAAAAGAAAATATGACCTGTAATTTAGATGGTATGTAGATTTTTTACTCTTATTCCAAAATGACTGGCGGCAGCAAATTAATCGCCAAAAAAGTATTTAAGAATTGATACTTCAGACTTTAGGTGTCGATTCTGTTGTTGAATTATCCTATATTAATGTTATTATTATTATTTTATGTTAATGTAACCACAGAATCGAGTATCAAAACTTTTGCCATAGTCAAAATATAAACAGATCTATTATCGTTAATTCAATAGGGATAGGTAGATGGCGTTACTTTGTATTTTGCTATTCAGCAAGAGGGGCCTGAAATCAATGACAATTTTATTTTCTGTGATTTATTGTACATTATTTACTTACCTCCTTATTAATAATCACTCACTAACTTTATCGGCTCTTTGAAAGTATGTATGTACGTACTTTCTTTTGTTTGCTGTTAGAAAAGAACAGGGCGCGAGTTATCGAGTCGAAGTTAGTGACTGGTTATGAATAAATGGGTATGGTTACAGCAAAGACATAGTAGAGAGACTGACAATCTCATAAAAAAATATGTCGTCGGCTGAAAACCTTTCTACTATATTATCTTTGGTTATAGTCATCATTTGTATGATGTATTGTTAGTTGTATTTCTAATTGAGTATGTATATAAAGTAAGTAAATATGTAATTTATTAATTATGGGATATGTTCTATTCTTATAAAAAATAATAGATTATTGAACGCAATCGAAGCATTTATTTATAAATAAAACAATCTATTATATAGGTATTTATTTTATTTGCTAATAACATAGTATAGTATAATTCCACAAACATCAAGTTCTACAATGGAAAAATATAGTGCAATGATTCTATAATAATAATTTGATTTAAACTATAGCTTTATTGAAAACGGTTTGGTCCGTATTTTGAATACTACGAGTTACAGTATGAGCATTGTTATATTCATCATATTATTTAGATAAGTAAATATATAAGAAATCCTAAATTACTAACAGCAATGCAACATGAGAATTAAATTATGTGCTCAATGAAACAACATTTTTTGTAATTTTATTGATTAAAAAATATGTGATATGCGTAGTAGTTACCTAATAGTATAAGCATGTTATGCGGAGAGTTGAAAGCCATGTTATAGGAAGAGTTATGACTCTAAATGTGGATGGATGCAAGAGAAGGGGTGCCTATAGTGAGATAGATGGACTGTAAGAAGCTAATAGTAAGGGCAAGGGAGAAGAAAGATGTTACAGATAGAGAGATGAATATAAATGTTGATGGATGCAAAACTAGGGAGGCATTTGATGGTGAGATGGATGGACTTTATGAATTATGACAAGCGTAAGAAAGGTGCGAGTACCTACTGAGATAGATTGGAAGAAAGGAACATGTTACGCCGACACTAATTAAGTAAGATAATGGCAAGGAAAAGATGAAATGATATATTAAATATTCAGGTCACTTACAATTTTTCTACATAGGTAATTATGTGCGTGATTAATAACACTTACTCATCTTTCGATCCAATCGCTCGAGCAAGAATAACATCTGAGTCTTCTGTGTCAGATCTTTTTTCGTAAATATTATTTATACTTAAATAATTTTTAATATACTAAAGTATACATTGACCAATTATTGTTCTTATAATAAACGGAATAGAATTTAGTTCTCTTAGCAAGAGAGATACTTTAAATATTACTCATTTCTATCAATCATTTCAAAAATTATTCACTTTAAAGGAAGATACATTATGTTTGTTCGGTATGTCTATGGTAAGTACAGTTTTTTTTTCAGCAATATTATGCGACATTTATGTATAGTCTGTAAACTTTAGAAGCACTTTAAAATTATTATATTTCGGTGTTGCATACAGGCATAATCATATTTTTCCTAAAAAATCTGTCCCAACACCTTAGCGCGAATTATATTCGCCATCTATAAGCAATTCCTTCTATGTGGGTATAGGCTCTATTCACCCATTTTTGACTACGAACCGAAAGACTCAGCTTCGGACCCCCCCATGCGTCGATGACATTCATTGAAATAAGAACAGCTTCAAAAAGACGCACGGCATTGTCGCAGGGTGCGATAGATGTGGTAGAAAACTGTACGCCATGGCATTCCAGAGGAGATCTAGTTGAGTGGATGTCTTCCGGCCGTAATTAAGCTTTTTATTTTTTATCGTATACATCAGTGAGCTCGAACTTCCAGATCTTGTTGGGGCCTATTTCTGTAACGTATAGATGAGATCCGTTTCGCGTAACTGCCAGTGAGTGTGGGTTAGTGAATCCCTGTAAACGTTTAAGTGTTGTAAACATCTTCAGCATATATTATTACTGCTCTAACTACACAAATCCTGAATTAAACTAGTCATAAAAACATAATGGTGTTAGCTCGTTGGTTAGCGCATCACTTGAGAACGGCTGGAACGATTTGGCAATTTTTTTTATGTTCGTCATAGTCCGGATAGTTTATATGGAAAGAAAAATTGTAAAAGATACTCAGAAACTCGGAAAATTCGGGAGAAACTGAAAGTGCTTTGTTCTATGGGATTTCTGTATGAACTCAAGGCCATCCATACTCACGATTGGAAAATTGATATGCGTTTTTTTTTATTTGCTATCAATAGGATGTTATAAAAGTCTCTTAGATTTTCATTACGTTTGTATAGAGTTGTAGGTTAGTTGTACTCACCGTGCTCGGCTCCCAAGTATCCAAAATGTTTCCATTATTAGCATTCACAGTAAACCCCCTCACTGCGATATTCTGAGATGTAGGCCCGTTTACAGCGTAGATTGTATCTCCATGGGACGCTACAGCGAAGACCCTTCCTAGGGTAGGATCTTCAATAACCGTGGCAGGTTCTAGTATGTCCACATAGCTTTTTAATCCTGCTTTAGGGCAGACGATCCTCATATTCTCTCTGTCCGCAACGCAAACCATGTCCAGATGTTCAAGCAAAGTCACACTGTGGGGCACGTTGAGAGTTAAAGTGTCTGAGTGTGTGGGTATAGCCATGAGTAGGGTCCCAGCAGCGTTGAATTTTAGTATCTGGTTATTGCAGTAGCCGTCGGCTACGAATATTTCACCTGGAATAAAAGAAAATGACTTTTGCATTTGTGTCGTCATATTTCTCTACTAAAAAAATTTCTATGTGTCTCCTTGTTTATATGAGTAGAATTCAAGAGCAAGGACTTGCCTGTTGTAGCAACTGCGACGGAGGTAGGCATGCATAGTAAGACACGCCGACGATAAGGGAAGCCGGCGGTAAACGCTTCACCGATGGTGAGTGTTGGGTATTTGTGGTTGCTGGGTATGTACTGGAAGTAAAAACGTTTGCATGAGTAATCGTATATCAGCTACACAGAAAAAAGAAATACCTATTAAACATATATCATGTTACAAGAAACAATGTGTGTGTACATATTTTTGTTCTGAAATTGATCAAAGTCCCAACAATTTGGCTGAAATGTTTAAGTGGGATGATGGAACGGCTGAAATTTCCCCCGGGAAGACATAATGCGAATTTGCTTGTGTATTAACATCTTAATATGATATAGGATGATCTATTTTTAGGTCATTGCGTCGAATATTAATTCTTATCAGCCGACGTATCCTACTTATGCTGAAAGCTTGTGAGGATGTTTGGATGTTTGTGTTTCAACCACGCCGTAACTGCTCAACCAATTCGATGAAAATCGGAAAAGATAAACCCACGCGAGCGAAGCCGCTGGTGCAAGCTAGTTGCCACTAAAAAGGACGTACGCCATACCTACCTAAATGGACAAGTTGTCTTAAAGGACAAAAAAGCGCTAGCTACCGACTCACATCGACCTAAATAAGTATAAAATAAACAAGTTATTTTATTGAACAACGCTGGTTATCGAATCGGAAGTGCGTGGCTATAAAAATAAGCTCCAACGTCTGCCTTCAACGACTGGGTAGATATCAGATAGGTATTGGTTATAGCCACGGCACTAGGTCAAGGCCTTGCTAATGGTTATTCAAACGATCAAATACAAGTACGTATATATAAGTTTCGTATTATCTACACAGCTTATCTGAACTTGGACCAGAATTGCCACCTTTTTAATAAATAGTTTCATTTATTAAAAAGGTGGCAACCCTGGTCCAAGTTCAGATAAGCTTCTAAATAAAAATACGTAAAATAAATAACATTTTCACGTAGTTTATTGCTCTCATGAAGTACTTTTAAAGTACCTTGGCCCTTAATAATTTAAGTACATTACTATGTATAATATAAAGTAGTTATCAACCTAGGTGTGAACACCGACTTGCTGATTTAAGTAACGCTTAACATGAACAAAAACTGGTTTAATTTCCTTAAAGTTAAGTATATTCGGTCTATTAAAGTTTATTTTTCAAGAAAATCTTGTCATATGCAATAAGTAGTACTTGAACTTTACATAACCGTTTTCAAGGCCGCTACCATCCAAGGTTACCTACTCAAATTTACCTTGAAAACTTGATGCTTTGCTACATCCGTGACCCATACGTTATCGTGGTGATCCACAGTCAGCCCGTGAGGCATGTAGAAGGAGTATGACCCCCAGCTATGGAGCACGGAGCCTGTGTGTGGGTCCAGCACTAGGATAGTATCTTCGATGATTGGCCCTTTGTCTAAGTTCTGGTAGGCATTGGACTCGTTGAACGTGCTGTAAATAAGGGATTTTTTAAATTGTTCTATTTTGCTTATGTATCAAATTCTGAAAGCTCGGTGACAATGTTAGTTATGATAAAGTTATTTTAACCGTTGATGAAAAAACAATATGTCATTAAGATTCAAAGTACTCCGTAAATGCTTTTATGTGAAGAATATTTAAAAGTACCTAATGCCGAAAAATAGTCATAGAAACGATAGATTGTGTGAATGCTGTTAGAATAGGAAAGATAGGAATACTGAGATACGGCTTAGATTTGAGAATTCAATAAGAACACCAACCCTCATAGTGGGATCAACACGATACTGTCGTAGTTGGACATGATACTGCAATAACCACTAACCTTTCGTCCCATACTCGTTCAGCACGATGAAAGATGACCGGCTGCCCCAAAGAGTTAAGAGAAACGGCGGTGATCTGCCCAACGTTCAGGGATTGCTGAGGCCAGTCCTTTACTTCTTGAGGTCTCAGCACTATTTCGTCTTTTGGCTGAAATACTAGCAAGGTTAATATTTTTCTTACAAGCTAGATCAAAACTTTGTGTAACCGTGGCATAAAAAGGAATTTAACTATTTACCAAATGTAAATCCAGGTTCTTCAGCACGTCTTCATTGGAACCATAGTTAAAGTAGTCGAAATTATCACGAACAGTTTCTGGCTCGCAATGTACCGCGCCAAACGCGAAAACCAACAGGGCAAGCTCCAACATTTTGCTTGTTGTGATCTGTCTATTGTTGAAACACGATTGCTGCTTTCCAACGGCGTATTGATTATATCTCCTAAGTCCTAGTCCATTACGCATGCGTGTCGTCCACGTAATCTCAAGGTCGCAACATGAGGAGTTGGGATTCAAAAGAAAATCCATATAGTAAAACACTCATTTATTCACACATAACCGGAACGGTATACTTTTGTCGAGCGACTCGCACTTGAATTCGAACATTTGATTGAATTAAGGTATAATTTCTACCAAAATATTAGACGAAATTTTATTTCTATATTCAGTCTCGAAATGCATCGTTGTATGAATTTGGCACAATTTCGCTCTCACATGCTGGCATTGGCAACAATCATAAGCGAGAGTTTCATAAGACCTGATCCCCATTCATTCTGTAGGTATACATTTGTCCTTACTGTCCAATTTTAAACTCGGAGTTGGGCTGATCCCAGATGTATCCAGTTTCTGTCATGGAGCAGACGGCGTTGTAATACCTCCCAGGGCTTCGGCAGTAGGACCATGAGGGGCATTTACATCGGAAGAGTATCTGGAACTCCTCTTTGCAAACTTCGTTCCACCAGCATGTTCTCTGCAAAGAAATTCTTAGCTTGTAGACTGACAACCATAAGTAACATTTTTGTCATAATTTTTAATGATATGTTGAAATGATGTCTTTCGAAAATTCGCCTTTTAGGTGGCAGTAAAGTTGTCACTAGTTATAAACTTCCGCTTTCAATGGGAAATATATATTTTTTTTCGCTTTCATATATATTATATTAAAATATATCTTTTTCTAACTTTTATATTTTCAAATTCGTCACCCTATTTATCAGAAACGTCTAACATTGTATTAAATTTATTCTGATCCAAGCATTATTATTATCTAAGTTGTCTTGGAATTTCATACTTAAATAAATAATAATTATTACCTCAGTAACATATCCTCTGACACTTTGATCAGAATAGCTTCTTTTCGTTGTTCCCAATTTCGGCATCGCGCTCAGAAGAATTAAGAACGAAAACATCACATAATGTACCTGAAATATAGTATAACACAAATTCACTCCAGGATACTATAGATTGGTGGCAGATAAGATATAATTCCCTTTACAAGCCGATCTTACCTTTTTCATAGCAAAAATTTGGTCTGAAATTACTAAAAACTGTTGCCAACTGGTGTCGAGTGCATGTGGCTAAATCCAGCGCCAAAGTGGATACTTCTAACAAAGCTCTTTTCTATACTGACTAGAATTCACAATGTCATTGAAATGTTTTAAATCAAGCAAATCCCTTTTACTGGCTGAATTGTATTTTTTTTTTCATACCTGCTTAGTGGTAGATAAAATTCTTGAATTTTTGGATGAAATAGCTTCTACAACGTTTACCGCAACTAGTATATTATTCTGGAAATGACTTATTCAATCGACAAAAAGAGAAAATATTAAATTATTTGTAATGAAAAATCTTTTATCACCTTCATAACTAATTATTAAACGTAAGAGAAAATCGACATTAAGATTGCTGCCTCAGATCGCTAAATAAGTTTGAAATGATTTGACCCCAAAACAGCATATTTTTGCACAGTGTTTTTGATGAAAACTTACGAATTTCCAAAAGTCGTAGAACAAACTTTACCTATAGCCAATGTGTGTAGAATAAGTCCTTTTCGGAATAGTATAGCTATTGTGAATCACCTTGTACATGCCTTACGCCTTTTTTAATTCGTTTATCGTAATACGTTTCCAATTAATTCGTCAGATATATCCAAAAAGCTGCTTAGTTGGCAATACTACCCCCACCCTATTGCATACATTTCCTATTTCCCGTCGAGTAGATTTGGAACGTTCCCGTTTCAAACTATCGACATTTCTGAGAATAGCCTACTGAATATGAAACGGGGTTGAACCATCTTGCTTTAGACTTATGCATGGACTGTGATAGTGTTGACATAAGCATATGAATACGAGTAGATACAAGGAACGCCCCTTGCGTATTTCCCTTACACGATAAATAAGTTGAACATTTTCGTAAACTGTTCTATAAAATTTGTTTATTACTTAAAATTATAAAATAAATACTAAATTAAAAATCACTAGCTACAAAGAATTTTACAATAATAGGTAAAGTAAAAATTGCAGTCATTATCTTAAAACAAAAGTATAAATATAAGTAGGTACAGTTAAAAAAGCTTAAAGTTAGAAAAGGTATAAAGTAGAACAGAAGTCTAACAAACATAACACAATGGCACTTAGATAAAATAAATAAATAATAAATAAGGTTGATAAGAAAACTAATTTACAATGAACTTTGGTCGGAAAACTACCACTACATTTGGGATTTATTTTTCTATCACTCTCTTTGAAAGGGATGTCACTAATTTACAGTAGCACCCGCTTAAGATGATTACATTTTCTGAGAACTGAGACCTCGCGATGACTGGTAGACATCCCGTAGACGAAGTCATTGAAACTTTACCAAATAGCAGCTCACGTTAAATTGGTTTTTGGTCTAGTATATTAATAAAAATAGTTTGGAATGTAACTCATATTCTTACCAAACCTTGATAGTACAACCTGTTGGCCTACTAAATTCCATGCAGATCGGATTGAGGGTTCGAAAGTTATGTACAAATAAATACTCGTATACAAACATACAACGCCGATTCATCCAAGTTGCTTAAGAGATCTTCGCTCGCTCGATTAATTATCATTTATATCCGTATTACTATCTCACGTAAGGTCTCATTTTGAAATCATCATAAGCGGGTTTTGATAATTTTCTACATAGCGCGTTTTTCTATTTCGTTTTCGTCGACGTTATTCTCATGTTCTTGCCGCCTGTGTAGTTCCTCGGCGTCTTTTCTGTTTGGCAAAAAAATAATCGATATCAATTTCGTTACATCACTACAGTCATTTTTATTTGCATTATGTAGCAAGTTGTGTTTAGTGATTATGATAGAATATTATCATCTTGTTGATGGTCTGAATATGTTCACGGACTATAATTTTCCGCCTATATGCTATTCCAGACTACCAAATTTCATCCAAATCCGTTTGGGCGTGATTGAACCCCAAACATCTAAACATCCTCACAAACTTTATAATATTATAGAACGATTAGTATTTAAGTAATTTATAATAGTGGTTAGTTAGGATATCTCCAATAATTTACAGTATTTTTCTCTTTAACTTTTGGCTCCCTTCTGCTACCTACTTACTGTATTCTCTGTCGCTTCTTCAAGCAAGTTCAAAAGTGTACTTACGAATATTTATTGGAAGCTGGCTGGAATAAACTCTTCGGGCATAGCCTGTAGTACGGCCAGCATTCGCCCCCTGCCTGCCCCGCTTTCTGGGCCTCCACGTACTCTTGTAAAAGCTCCGCATAAGGAGATTTACTTGGCCTGAAATAACAACTTCCTCTTTTTATCCAAGTTCCTCTGTGGCTGGGCTGATGGAATTCATGGCTCATCAAAAAGCTCTTTCCAAAACCTGTTAGTAACTCTTGTTTTCCTTGCTTTAAGTGTATTGAGGTCACGACAGGATTCGAGTCATGACGTGGGTGGCATTGTTGATTGAAGATGCATATCATTCATACCACAAACATACATCGAAGCGCTCGTGGCTACCTTGTCTGGTAACTGTAGCATTTATAGCGATTCCGGTTATAACAGTCGCTAGCCGTGGCAAAAGCCTTCGGGTATCTTATAAACTCACTCAAGCCATGGGTTTGATGCAAGCTCCGTACAAACATGATTTGTAAGTTAATGCTAACCCACTCTTACTTTACAAATACCTATATCAAAAACCATAGAACCGATAACTGTTGGGGAATAAAAAGTTCTCGAATGGTGGCCAAGAACCGAACGACGCAGTGCAGTGTTATGGTTGCGGAGAAAGATCGCGATCGTCCGTCGTGGCACTCTTTGGGGTTGGCTTGTCCAGCAGTAATCGCTGCAGTCTGATGATGTTATCAAAGTTTAAAAAGCCCCTTCAAGGCCTCCATGTTTTTACCTGGTCACTGACCAAAAAAGCCGTTCGTACGACGAACGAGCGAACACCAGTGCCAACAATTTATAGGTCCACAGTAACCTTGTCAAACGTGAACGTGTCAAATAACAGCAACACCAATTACTCTGCTCACATGCCTCCCGCACATTAGGTTAATGTTATAACCATCATCATTAATTAGAAGAACTACAGGCACATGGGTGTTTATTGCTTGATGCTTGCGTTTATCACTTTGTTGTAAACATTGGAAGAAAATAGAGATGGAATCTGCCTAATTGAAATCTAGGTTAGGTTTAGTAGGGTATCTACTATATGTACCTACCTAATGTTTGGTAATGTTTGGTATTATAATAAGATGTATGCCTTTCATAATTTTAAAATGTTGCCACAGTCTTGCACGTGAATATTTAACAGAAAAATCTTAAAAAGGATGCACATGATCAACTTGTACCAATTTCACCTTTACTTTAAATATCATCTAGAAGAGTATCCTGGCATCATTTCAAAAATTATGAAAGGTATGCATCTTATTAGATGTGTCCTACTAGCGAAACTCTCAGATGTTGACCTTCTACATTACACCTGATAACGAAGTGAATGGCGGTTAAATCTATTTTAAAAAGTACGTACGTGAAAAAAAGCTTCATAACTTCGCCTAGAAATCCAAAGTTCTTCAGCGGATGGGCTTGAACTTCGCATATCGTTCGGAGCAGGCACTCCTTGCCGGATACACCGAAATTCGTTAAGAGGTCCTCTGCTATTCCGTACATTAAAGCCCTGAAAATATAAAAAAAATTTTTGGTACACAATCATCCTAAGCCTAAAAAAACCACTGCCAGACTTAAATCGGACCTTCCTACACTGCGCTGGTCGCAAAAATACTCAGCTGCTGAAAATAGGCTGTTTGACTTGAACTCGTGAAATGTTCTTTACGAACTTTATACGAGTATCAGCAAGGCACATTCCATTCCTAAAGATCCTCGATAGTAATGTGCTTACACTCAACAACCACATAAAGTAACCCTGCCTGACTCTGTATTTAGATTCGTTGTGATGTTTATTGGAATCTACGAGTGCTATAATCTCATCCAGAATTGAATCACATATTTGCAGACCATGCAAACATTTGTCCCTCCGTGAGATCGAAAAGTATCGAACCCAGACCTTTCGCAACATGCGCGCTGCCATGTACCTTTCACATAAAAACGTTATCAGGGCCCACAGAACAGATTTGATTAATTCTTCATTAAAATGTTTGTCAATGCCTGCATCATGCCTATTATGCAATGGGCGCCGGGTTTCGAATCGCAGGTAGAATTACAATCCACCTTACTTCCTGCAGACATCGCCAATATCCTTCGTGGACGGAATCCCTGATGTTTGATGGTGAAAGTAACGGTGACAGGCGTGACAGCTTAAATTATCGCCACGTGGGTGCTGAACTCAGTAGTCCGTATTGGTATCAATTGGTTTTGCGTGTGGTCTTTGAATGCGTTTTTGTTTTAGGGTCTTCATAAGGGCCCGATAGCGGTCCATATAAACGCACCTGAAAAAGATGCCTATCATATCTATAAGGTGTGTTTTTTTAGAGGTAGAGAACTTTCAATTTGCATAAAGAAATAAAAAACGTGATAACGGGCATCGCAATAGCTTAGGGTGGTTAGTTAAAGGCCCTATAAAAAATCTGCCTCTTAAACAACTACGATACTTACGATAATATTCTATATCGGATTATTTATTGAAAATATAACCTACCTCTCTCCTCCATGTAGTTTATCAAGCACTGCGTCTTCCACTTCAGGGGCGATGGCCACCTCTCGTTTTCCTCGTCTTCTCTCCAGGTACTGTCCTATATAGTCAGCCATCAGGGATACAGCTGCTCTGCTCATAGACCTTCCCAGAAATGGCGGGAGATCTCCATATGGATTCTCATTGTCGGTCAGGCCGAGTTTGTCGAAGTCAACTGAAAGTTAAGTTGAAAGTAGTGTGGTCATTGATTATTTGATTCAGAGTTGATTGATGTCTAAAATATTATAAATAATAAGGGATTTATGGCAGAAATTTAGTACGTTTTGTGACACTTTTTAGCGAAAACGATTAATCTAGATAACTTCTTTAAAATTCAATAAATATTCATACCACTTACTATCAAGCGACACACATTAATTGAAACATGCGGATTTTATTTATTGACAACTTATAAATTATGTTGGGCTACTTTGGGTTATTAATTGTATAAACTTAACAACTAGGTAAAAATTGAAACAAATGATACTCGATTACTGCAAAACCTACTATCCTACTTTACGTATAGTCATCTCTAGCAAACAAGTTCAATAGGTAGGTGATTGATAATGAAACCCATTAATCCAAGTTTTGATGTGTTACCCAAACATAATATCAGCCAGCATCAACGTAAGATTGCTGGACTTTTTTTTAAGGAAGTCCTTACTTGTAAAAGGGAAGCTGATCGTCATGTTAGACAGGAACCCTTTCGGTGGATGTCTGACGAGAGGCATCGACAATGACGGTGAGATCTGCATACTCGTTCCAGGGGGCAGTGCAAGTCTGCCGTCATTCGTGATCCATAGTATCCTCTTCTGCCGCGAGTGTGGTATATTCTCTTTAGCTAGGCCATCCTGGTTAAGCGTTGCCATGGGTAGCAATGCCGCTAACGCTATGCTTAGTAGTACACGGGGCAACGCTGTGTCCATCGCCGACCTGTGAATAAAAGCTCCTTTTAGTTTGAATTTTGTCATCGTCATCTCATCAGCCTTTTAATGTCCCACTGTTGAACCTGTTGAAACTCGGGTCTATTGAAACAAGACTGAACGAGCTAATACTTCACAGTGAAAATTTCTTAATCGAAAGCCCACTTTTTGTACGTTTTTTTTGGTTACCGTGATTTATCTCAGATGTTATGTAAGTAGGTTTTAACTTAAAAGCGACTTTGATTCACGTTGTTGTCAAAAGGTACGTCAATGTCAAACATTGTTTGTAAATATTAATTTACGAAGTCATTTTTCAAGTTTTTACCGAATATACAAGCGATAATTGATTATAAATAATGAAAATATTACAATGCAACCATTTTCGTATAAGAGACAACAATGAATACGGTATAGATGTAGAACGATTCATAAAATCTATTGAAAAGCAATACAAGATGGACATCAAATCAATTCCGCAGTGGAAAGAACTTATAAAAAAGTTATATTTTGCGACAACGGAATGCAAAAAAAAAATACAAGCGTCCAAAAACAGAAAATCTTTTATAATAGACAGGATCTATACTGAAAATTCCAGACCTTCTCCGTTTGAGTTAACTGAAAATCTGGCTAGAACTTCAAAAAAATGGAAAGCAATCGAAGCTAGGTGCAGAAAACCTAAAATCTATATCAAAGAAAGCCCTGAAGACGAAGCACCCGACACGGCTGAGTATGATGAAATATCAGGAGAGGTCAGCGAATCAAAATTCACTGCACATCCTAATACAGAAATAGTACCTTCAGAAGATGTTATTGAGCAAAAATGTAAATCTGAAGTGGAAACAGAAAGCAATATTGTTGAACCCTCACATTTACCGACCAATATTTGCGTCAACCAACATAAACTCATATCTCCTTTGAGCTCAGACGACAGTTATCTGAGCTGTAAATCAGTTGGTGGTGAAATAAAAATAACATCAGAAGATGAACCCCAGGAGTGGTTATTCCTGCAACCAACATCAAGCATTCAATGTATTCCAAAATACATCATAGTTACAAAGGCAACGTTAAAAGAGCAATGCATAACCTTTTCCATTGTGAATTGCACAACTGAATACATGCATGTTAGATTCAAAAGCGTCACTGAAACAGCTCCTTTTAAAAGAGTAAAGATACTGCCTGTTACTCCCTTGAAGCTGTTCCCTGGAATATCCGTCACATATAAATTGATTTTTAAGCTTTTGCAGACGGAAGAATTCCCTCCATCAAACCTCTATTTTAGAGTTGGGCGTAATGTGCTCTTGCAGGGACCCACTGAAGCTCTTTTGGTTCCTATTGAGAGTCAGTTCAAAGCGTCACGAAGGGTATTCGTTCCTAAAACAGTATCTTTTGCTCCTGCTTACTCTTGGCATATCAATGAGAAAATAGGATTTCCCAAAGAATCGGTTGAAATATCGAATGGTGACGATTCTAATTATCATTTGCATGTCGTCAAACGAATGTACGACTTTGCTAAAGAAGCCGGCGATAGTCTCCTGTCTGTAAATGTTATTGGTCCAAATACAGAAAGTATAATACAGAGAAACGATGACAATGAAGTCGAAACTCAAAGCAAAATGTTTTCCACTTCTTCGAAAGGCGATAATTTAGTAACTGTAACTGTAGTAGATTCGCTCAAAACAATAGATGTTATTGCTTTGGTGGTCGATGAAATTGTAGAACTTGCACTCGAGGCTTTTGTTTTCGAACATACCTATCTCGACGTACATCCGCATACAAAACCATGCATTCCCGTTTATTTTACTAAAGCTGAACATACTGGCTTTCATCAGTGCTACTATGATTTTAAGTTCTGCGACCCAGATACAGAGTTAGTCATCTTCACAAAGACAGTGCGAATGTATGCAGAAGTGCTGCCACACCCACTCCAAGTACATCCTGTTATCTTGGACATGTCCAATTCACCCATCACCCATGGCTTTTGCGAAGACAAATTCATTATTACCAATACTCATAAACTGTACCCCGCTAAAGTCAAAATTAATTTAACCACGAAGATGAAAAAGCTATTTAATGTTTCGCCGACTGAAGTAGAAATTCCTGCAGAATCTAAATCGAGCTTCAGAGTGAGATTATGCTCTAGGAGTTTTGCGACTGCGAATAAACAAGACGAATTCGCACATTTTACTTTTAAAATTACTTTCAGCGGATTGAACTCGATATACAATAATGTGCCCCCTTTCTTTTATGAGATTATAGCTCCATGTGCTATGGAATTCAAGATGATCTACAACGAAAAGTTCTATTTAGAAGTACCCAAGAAAAGTCAGCAAGAACTTAGTCGAAGCAAGATCATGGTTAGAAAAACTTTGTAACTTTTTCTAAATACATATTAATTTTCCTCCAGTACTTATCTTTTACAGAAATAGCTTTTAATAAATTAGCCAAGTGCTAATGAAGTTTTCAAAGAATTTACCTAGTTCGGAGGATCGGACCTGTTGTATCGGCCTACTTGTATGTGTTACGGGTCATGCAGGTCCGTAGTCAGGACTTTAATTTAAAAACGGGGCATCTGGCCAAGACAAAATAGGTATAGAATTTAGGGAGTTTAGTTGTGGAGCCTATGCTTGAACAATGCAGTGCGCAACAGACTTTTGATAGACCAGAAGTTGTTTACACCGAATGAATAAGTCTAACCTAGAGCGATTTTAGCATTTCAGAGATTCTTACTTCTATATTATCCCGTCTATGGCCCTAGGGCCAAGGGTCAAGTGAGTTCGTTCGAACCCACATAAAACCCTAGTGGTTGTGCAGGTTTCACACCGTTCTGATGGGACAATCGCGAATAAATTTTGCTATAAAGTCTGATGGAATCGATGTATGAACTATATAGATAAACTATATAGACTGGCTCAGTTGGTAGTAACTCTGCCTTCTGCGCTAGAGGTCGCGGGTTCGATTCCCGCACTGGACAAACATTTGTGACTAACACAGATGTTTGTTCTGTGTCTGGTTGTTAAATATATATCTATTATGTATATCAATTTCTGGTACCCATAGAACAGGCTATGCCTAATTTGGGATCAGTTGACCTTGTGTGATATGTCCGGAATATTTAGGTATTTATTTATATATATCAGCGACAGTTCCACAAACTTGTACATAAATTCTATATCTGTATAGTAGGCTGTAAGCAATGTTCATGACCATTATAATGTTAAAGGTAGCTTTGAAAAACGTGTCGTTTTATGAAACACGAATAAAGCTGTACCTGCCGGTTTTGCGAATTGCTTCTGCTATCAGCATTTTGATGCTTGAATAATAAATAAAAAGTTCTGCCTATCTCTTGATCTGTTGATTTCCATGAATAAAAATGACATGTTTTAAAAACATACCGCTTCAAGCTGCGTTCCAACGGCGGCGTGCGATATGTCATCTAAAATATGTTATTTCAAGATGATACTTAGATACGTACACTAATGAGAGTCAATTTTGAGTTTGACATTTGCAGACGTACAATATAGCACCTAAAAGTCAAACTCAATAATTATTTAATTTAGTAGACGTAAAGATCATTTTAAATGACATTATCGCACGTCGTTTGAACACAGCTTCATTATTCGCTATGTATGGTCACAGATAACATAATACTATACTAGGTATGGTTCACATTTAGTGTACACTTAGCGAAATCAATTCTCTATTCTAGATTCAATTCAAAATGAGTCTTATCTATTTCAATAAAATTTCAAGGATCTTTTTGAAGCTTCTTAAGAATTAGGTGAAGACTTTTGTTGAAATCATGTGTCTGAAAAAGATCTGTTTCTGCCCAGAGTAAAAAAAAAGTAAAAACTTCAGGCTATCTCTCATTTTCTCGTTAACATAAAACGCATTCACCCACTTCATTGAAATGTATGCAGCAGGCACTCAAAATCTAGCACTCCAATCAACTTCCGTATTTGTCAAATCGTAAACCTCTTTATCATTCAAGTGTGTGCACTCGCGTATACCTAAGAATAAGTAGTCTATCGATTGATTTCCAATGATTTCGTATCGATTTGTCGATACAAATCGGTATTCGATATGCTATCCTTCTTTCGGAGAGGCTCACTGTTGAAAAACACACATTGTAAAGGTTTTCGACGTGCATTAAATGATTTTTTGTATTAAATCAGACGCCGAATTAGGATGAGCTTTGTGTGTGTTCGAATCCTGGTCGCGCATCGGATTTTCCATTCGGCAAATTTATGTGCGCTATACTAGTGCTCTCAAACAGCGAAGGAAACATTTGGAGGAAACCGGCATGTCCTAGAAGAACCTAAAATTTCGAAGATAAGTATGTGCACGAAAGGAGCCTCACTTTAAAGAGACTCACACTAAGAGGCGCACTTTAAACCTTTCACTAAACGACGGACGGTCATAGGCCCTTTTCAGGGCCACCATACCTCAACCTGGGCACTGTCCTTATACAGGATCACCAAGAAGGATCAGTGTTACGAGAAGCAAGCAAGCCAGTATTTTTTCAATTTAATGTATTTAGGAGCTGGCATCAAAATAAACAAGAGAAAGCTTTTGTCCTTTTATAACAGGGACTGGCGTATATTTTTAGAAATTTGGCGAAATTGGCAGTAGCCGTGGCTTCTTTACGCATACAAATGGCGCTTTTGACCAGAGGGTCAGGTCAATGCTTGTGCACATGCAGACAATGCGAGTTGGACTCAGTTATATTTCTGGGCCCTTTTTGTACCGCAATACAAAGCCTCTAGCCGTTTCTGATGTTTCAGACATAATATAGTCATTATATTTAAGAGTATTTTTCCATCAAAACACACAAAAAATAAAAAACGATGCAAAAATATAAACTAATTTTGTATTATGCTTCCGAAGGCGCGACGCTTGGTAGGCCTCATAAGCTCTAAATTTTACGAAAAGCTACATATTTAATTGGATTTTTATAAGCACCTTTCTCAGTCCCGTTGCACTTTTCATAATCTTTGCCTAACACAGTACAATGTGCTTTGGGTGCAAGATCGGTTACTCTGGAAATCTATGGGCAGGCCTACCTTCGGCAGTGGACGACCTACAGCTGAAATGATGATAATGCGTTGGAGATGTCAATTTATTAGTCTTCTATCGTTTGCGTTGAGCTATTATTGATCGCGACATCGGTGGAGTGGCGGACGAGTGCCTGTCTGAGAACCAAGAGGTGCGGGTTCGATCTCCGTAGCTAGGCCAAAGTTTTTTGTAAACATTTGTTACCATAACACCTGGACCCGGTGGTCTTGGTACTCGATTCTGATAACTACGACTCAGGGAATCCTAGTATGGGGTCAAAACTCTGTTGGTTGTATGTTTATTTATATTCAGTTCCGCAATAAATTTGGTAAGTATAGGTAGGTGAAAAAGTATATAGGTGAGTTTTTTTCAGGTCCACTTAGGCGAAATCGGAAATTGTGAGAGTAATCGAAAAGTGATGTTAGGAGTTACGGGCTCGATTTTGAAAAAAATAAAATCAGCATTAAAAAAAGTTTTTTTTTTAATGTTATACGGAGGCAAACAGGCTTACGGCCCACCTGATGGTAAGCAGTTACCGTTGCCTATTGACATCTGCAACACCTGGAGCATTGCTAATGCGTTGCCTGCCCTGGAGAAATCTTTTTGTATTTTTCTTAAAGCTCTTCATGTTTTAGGTTAGCGGGAAAACCTCGGAAGGAAGCTCATTCCACAATTTGCACGTATGGGGGAGAAAGGATCTCGTAAAGCGAGTGGTTCGAGATACCCACGTATCGATAAAATACGTGTTATTTACAGATTTTCAGAAAATGTAGGTTTTTGGAATTATATTTTTTCCAATTTTTGGGTTTTTTGTTTGTTAATAAATAAATAAATGTATGATGAAGCAAAAGAGGTATGTCAGGATCGTAGCAAGTGGAAAGCCGTAGTCTCTGCCTACCCCTCTGGGAAATAGGCGTGATTTTATGTGGGTATTGTATATTATTTATAGTATACATATCCATACATACATCACTTATATACCTACAACAAGAGCGCTTTTATTCCTAATTCTTGATAGGGCTTCGCATCACAAACAACTAAACTCCTCCCCCTCCTCTAGCTTAAACTTTATTATTTACTATCTGCTTTGTGTGGCTTTGGTATCACTTCCATAGGTCTTGTACTTGTATTAATTCTTCATGCTATTCTGATCGCCATTTTTACTGAATATCTATAACGGCTCTGTTGAAGCTTGTCTTAGGTCATGGTACATTTCCGCATCGAATCAGAAACGTAGGTGGTACATGCTCTTACAGTGCTCGGATATTGGATTGGCACATCATATCCTGCTGGAGTGGTGGTAGTGAACCCGCCTTTCGATCCAATGGTCGTGGGCTCGAATCCTGGTCATGCACCAATGGATATTTCATTCAAAAAATTGATGTGCGCTATACTAGTGCTCTTCTACGTTGAAGGAAATTTCCGGCATGTCCTAGAACTTAAAAATTCAAAGACATGCACGAAAGGAACCTCTAAGCCGCACTTGATTTCACTACACTGATTCTTTCACTGACGGGTATAGGCCCTTTTTAGGGCCACCGTACCTCAACCTAGTAACTGACATAATATAGGATGACCAAAAAAGAATCAGTGACACGACAAGCAAACAAACACATCATAGTCCGGAGAAAAATATTCACCAAGTTTAGCTAAGTTCAAGAGTCTCTTCTATCACGTATTCTGTATTGTATAACGATGTACCATGACAATGGGACTGCACCAACACCAGCAGTGGCTAAAACAGAACCAGTGGCTTGGCAAACGGATGCCATGGTAGCAGCGGATGAGTGTACAATTGTTGCTGCTAAACCACAGCGGCACTAAATAAGGCTAGCCATAAACATACGTGCCCCATAAACCGGCGCACGAGTTGAAACCATAACATTTTGGGTGAGATGAAGTGTTGCGATTGTGAATGCTTTGCACAGTTGCGGTTTGCATTGCGCTTACTGTGCTACTGTTAATTTTGGCATAGTGTCACATACAATTCGAACAGCAAAAGGCATAAGACAAAAGGCATTCTTGCACACGCAATAACACGTTAACGGACATTATTTCATCGCGTGTCGCTTAATTCAATCTTGATATAATAAGCCTTCTTCATTAACATAGTACATAAACTTTATGAAGTAAGCCGTGCAATGACAAGTACTCAAAATTATTATTTTTCTTTAAAATATTAGAGAAACGCTAGCACATGATTGTGTCATAACCATTATTCGCCAAACTAGGTAAAAAAACACATACGTAGTTATACATTTTACCACTAAATTATGTTTACCTATGTAAATATTTACATTTACTAAGAAGAAAAAAGTTTGCTGGAAAATTAATTGGCCAAGCGTGAGTCGAACACGCGCAGTTATAGGCTTCCGAAGTCGGTGGATAGCTGAGATATGCCATCGACTCGCCCTTTAGTTATTATTGCAATTTACGACTAGTGATTCGACGATTTACAAAACCGATGGACGGAGAGGCGGCCATCGTAAAACTATAAGCATTTCTAGTTGAACTTCCGAACCATAATAATCACAACTACCATACGACTATAAATTGACATTATTCTATTTAGGGCGATCGACATATGTCTCGTACAAAAGACATCAACGCGCGCTTACAGTTACCGGAAGGCAGGGAGGCTATTGTCCGAGTATAAATTAAATACCTACTACTAGGCGAAACACTTGTGATATTTTTATTTCTTCGAAAAATTTGAAATATTAGAAATAATAAACTAAATTAAATAAACGTAAAACTGACAAAGTAATAACGTACAATCTTAGCACGGGGAATTCCAATGAAACGTTAGAAGAGGTTCTATATGGCCATAAACTTTGCAAACTGTTTATAAATCAGATAATGAACATTACAAAACGTAGGTAGGAAATAATTGGTAATCCAGCCGGGATGGGCAAGATTGACACCATTTCGAGGATCCGGTTTGCCGGTCATACAATTAAACGTAAACAAGAAACAGCAGAAAATAAAGCTGTAAACACCAACATCGACGATTGAATTTACATTTTACTGATAACGAGTTGAGAAAATGGATATCACGAATAGCCTTTTAAGTTATTCAAAACGCTTTACAAGTGGACGACAACGCTGGCAGGCATTATTAAGATCGCATTTAAATAGTCTAGACCAATATTACTGGCAATTATTATAATAGCTCAGCACTCACCTAGATATCACAATTATCAGGAATAATATGTTCGTTCAGTCACCGTTCACTTGAGAAACGTCCTTGCATCTGGCACTATCAATCACAAAGAGGTCCTAGGAGAGAACATTGCAAAGGTACCTTCTGGTAATGTTCAGGTCACAAGCTTTTCGCAACGCTCGCGCCTAACAAACACATAAACTTTTTTTCTTTTTGTTACAAACAGTTCGTAAATATGTCGTCCGCGCTGTCTCGTCGTCCTTCGACTAATTTGTGCCAGTGTTGCTGTAACGACGAGGACTTTGCATTCACATACCGCCGAATCTCTCTTGCAATTGTAATGCGTAGCGCGTTCGTCGCTTTCCGCATTGTAAAATGGTACCCCGGGGTGATCCAGTATGGCTCATCGTTTATGGAGCCATGCGAGATACCTTCAGTACGCACTTTAATGAGTGGTTGGTAACGTTCGTTGGCGCGGCGATACCGGTACGGAATGGAGCCTGGGCCGGGTGTAATCGGTCGACGTCAACTCGCCAGTTGGCCACTGGGTTAGCGGTGTTCCTGCTTTGCTTCTTTCTTTAATAGGTAACACGCATTAAGTGAATCTGCTCGGACTCGGAACCTGTTATTGAAAAGTTGATGATAAAGGGTCGTTTTTGAAATTGGCCTTTATTTTAGTATGTATTTGATCTTTTTAGTTTCCACTTCGATTTTAAGTGGGTTTATTAAGCTTATCTTATTTTTAATTCGGTAGGTATTTATTGGGGAACCGTTCACGAATGATGACCACGAACCGGACGCAGCTTAGGAGGGCCCCCCACTCGATTGGAGTACTGGTGGTAGTGGCCCCGATCTACAGGTCGTGGGTTCGAATCCCGGTCGCGTGCCAATGGATATTCCGTTCGGAAAATTTATGTGCGCTGTACTAGTGCTCTCGAATAGTGAAGGAATACATCGTGAGTAAACGGGCATGTCCTAGAACCTAAAAATTCGAAGACATGTGACAACAAAAGGAGTCTCAAAGAGGTGCACTTTAATCCTTTCAGTACACTGACTCTTCAACGACGGTCATAAGTCATCATCGGAGCCACCGAGAAAGAATCATTGATACGAAAAATAAGCAATAGAGTTTGGTAGTCTCTTATTTAATTAATCTAGAGCTACATTTCTTCAACGAATACTTCTCGCATACGAAGTCAAAAATAGGATTATAAAACTCAAAACAACATCATCGTCATCATTATCTTCCTGTGTCCCACATTATGTGTGGTCGGCAATACTTGTTTTCTTCTTCCACTCTCTACTGTTAGCCGTTTAATACAGTCCATCCATCTTTTCTTTGGCCTTTTTCTACTCTTACATCCATCACATTAATATCTAACGCTCTTCTCGTTACAGGACATTCTTCCCTCCTCATAACATGCCCATACCATGCTAACCTTTTACTTCTCAACTTTTCCGTCACTGGCCCTACTTTCAAACTTCCTCTGATATACTCATTCCTTATTTTGTCCAGTATATAACCACACATCGATCTCAACAAAAAATCTTAAAATAACACTCGTAAACATGCCCGCGATAATTACAATTATTCAATAAGATTTATGTAATCTTCGTAACGAAAGCGAATGCATTAATGTTATCATCCAATTTTGTATGTGTGATGTTTTGAATAACGTCATTCTCCGAACGGAGATTAGTCTCAGAACGGATAGTCACTGTGGCCAACTTTTTGGCAAAGTTTTTCTGTTATGACCATGCATTTTCTTGCTACCCGACTGGCAGGTCAGCGGGACATGTTTATGGCGCGTACGGCCAAGAATTGGTTTAAAGAACTACCCTATCATTTGAATTAGCGCCTCCGTATCCGTACCCGTGACTGTCATAAGTAAGAGACGACTTAGGAAAAAAAAGTTAGGAGATTAGCAGCAGCGTCCGCTTATTTAACCACGATAACTCTTATTGCGCTCGCTAACCCGCGTGCCCAGCGAGGTATGGTTAAATTCCTCCCACATGAGAGAAGCGGCTCTGGAAATCTTTGGGGAAAGCCTATATTTAGCAGTGGACGTCCTACGATTAAAATGACCACGAAAGGAGCCTCTCTTTAATTATTTCACCACATTGGTTAACCAACGGTCACTGCCCCGTTTTAGGGGATACCATAACTCAACCAATAAAATACCAGTGATGAATGCGACCAATAAAATACCAGTGATACGACGAGCAAACATGGTACTCAGTGGAACTATTCTGTGACATTCACTATTGTACTATCAGATCGCACCAGAATTAGGCTGGAACAGTCGTGACTTGAGGAGTCGAGGCGTTACGTAACTAGGTCCCTGCTAACAATAGCAAACTTGTATGACTCCAGTTAATGTTGGTAATAAGATTCTCTCAGCCGCAAAGATGTGACGATTGGGCATAGTGGCAGAGTACCTTGCGATGTCATGACTATAGGCGTGCGATGTCATCTAAAATGTATTTTTAAATGATCTTTAGTTCTTCAGAATAAAGTTAATTTTGAGTTTGACTCTTAGGAGCTTACGATATTGGGGGTGTGCATAATACATAATACAAAGTCAATTTTCATGTTGACTCAACATCAAAATTGACTTTGTTCGGTATTGGTAAGGATCAATGTGCACTCGTGGATTAGCAATGAAATTTTGGCAATCAAGAAGTTGACCATACACAACCATACATCTATTTGCTTCACATTCACAAAGCGGTGGTTTTAAGATTAGCATAAGCGCCGATAATGTACACAAATAAGTAGAAACCTGGCACCCTCGGGTATAAATAATGCATTTTACAAGCCATTGTCATGGTAATTAATTTGGCACACTTTGGCACACATTCGCACCTCCAGACACAGAATAAATAAGTGTTCCAGGGTGAAACTTTACTTGGCTTCAGTCACAGTAGCTCACATACAACGTGTTCCGTAACTATTACACTATACTGAAACGAGCTTAATCAACAAAAATAAAAAAATATATATACCTAGAATAAAATCGAAATTTTCGTTATAGGTGTTTTGTATTATATTAGAGGTTTTTAAAAAATTAACTGTTTTTTTTGTCATATTTACATCTAACTATTAAATTTTCAGGAAGTTCGACATCAGACCTGTGTACCTACTTACCTAAAACAGCTGAATAAATGAGTTTGAACTGATTCGACCCCAAAACAGCTGATTCTGGCATAGCGTTTTTGGAAGAAAAATGTCGAATTTCCAAAAGTTCTAAATCGAACTTTATTGCCAAATGGGTGTAGAATAACCCCCCTTCGGGATAGTATACATGTTATCAAACACTTTGTACATACTTTACCAGTAGCTTTTACCATATAAATGCGAAACTCCCTGCATTTGCCTGAGTGATGCGCCATGCAGTATAATGTGTGTCGTTTCACATATGCTTCATTTCGCATCTCGGAAAAAAGTCATATTGGTTATTTATTATAGAACCGTGCTGACATGCGCGTTTCAGAAGTACCAAAAACTGCTTAATATCCACAAAGAAATTATTATTAAAGTATTTCCACAAAAATACTTAAAGATAGATGTTCATGACATAACTCGGTATCCCATTCTTTCTTCCTGACCCTACGCTAGGATTATGTGGGTTAAATAAATGAAATGAAATGAAATAAGTTTATTTGACGAACACAGAGAGAAGACAGGAAGAAACAAAACAATAGTTTAAAAATAGGGAAACAAAAGACAGGACAGCAACATAAAAGTATGTACCTACCCAGGTTTAAATAAATAAGTAACGCAGGTAGGGGCACTTAATAAAACATTATTATATATAAAAAAAAGAAAAAACCTTACAGCTACATAACAAATTATAAAATACTAGATACCTACTAAAATACGGAAGTTAATTTTACCTATTTCTCCGCACCCACCAGCCTCCCGTGCCGTGTAAATAAAGGGTATCAGGTATACAGTTCCCAGCTAGGAACAAAAACATTTGCAGATCATGCAAACATTTGTTAGCGGTTTCGGCGCGGCGCCGCGGAAATCAAACGTAGCCAATAGACGGCCGACGAAGAGTTTCACTTCTACCTGCCTTACTTCTGCCTTCAGTTTTGTATGCGTGACCGGAGCGACACAGATTCACCAGGAAACTATCTTTCATGAGTTATGAGTACTTTAATAACAGAAACATGTTGAAATTGTTAAACTACAGAGACGCATTGTTTATTGTTAGTTCAAGCAGTTTATGTGCCTAACGAGGATATTCTTAGTTGAATATTAATATTGGAAAGTCCAATTAGAATCTAGGAATTAGGTCACGCGCCCAGAGTGTATAGATAGTGCCTGAAAAAGAAAATGAGATATTTAGAGTTGTGAATAATGTGCATTATTGATGTTTGTTTTCAGTACTCTATCTTCAGGCCACCCCCCATGGCGGAGAGGAAATGCGACGGTATTTTCCCCCCTTTAAAAAAAACGTAAATCATCTCTACTTATTTAAAATGACTTCAAAGCATAATAATAATTAATACTATTTATATTTATAGAAGGTACCTAATTCAGGGGGGTGAAAAGGAATTTTTGGAATAGTGCGTCCCAAGGGATACTAAATGGAGGATAAGTGAAAAACAAAAATTGTCTTTATTTCGGATACAGTTGTTAGCTGAACCTTGAAAACATGTAGATTCCCCAAAATTAAATACTTATAAGTTAAAGCGTTTGTCGAAATTTTCCTGAAAAAAATGTGAATATTCACTCTGATTAAAATAAGTAAACAAATAAATAAATAACACCCAACAGTCACATACATAGTCCTGTCCCCACACTACGATTCCGTGTCGTGGGTATCAGAAACTACGAGTACCTACCATGGTGCTACAACACCCAGATCCGGAACAAATATTTGCAGATCATACAAATATTTGTCCCGTAGCCGGAATCAAACCCCTTGCCTCTCAGATGGGCACTTGCCCACTGCGCCATTGAGGTCAAAAAAAGCGTTCTTGGTAAAAGACAAGAGAAAACCATCTGTCTGTATAATTGCCAACACTAACATTAACTTTGTTTAAATTTTTCACCTTAAAACAGACCCGTTTCTTAGCATAGTTAGTGTTATGACGCCCAGTGGTGGAGCGGCTGTGTGTGGCTCTGGCAACCTTACTCACCGCAGAAACACAATACTATTTAAAATTATAATTATAAATGTTAATTTCAGTAATTTATAAATTGGTACAATCAGGGTTTGGAGTCTCCTTTTAAGCAAATGTTTGCTTGTATTAGGAGATACCGCTCTTCAATAGCCATTTTCGTAACTTTTATAAGTAGGTAGACCTTAAAGTAAAAAATATTTATGAAATATTATCAAATACATATTAAACATTAAGTAAGTAAAGTATTTGAAACAAACAATGTTGATAATCAAGACCTAGGGTCATTCGAGAAGTATTAGAACGCGGGACAGATACGAAACGGCCAAGCCCTACTTCTTTTACCGAGTGTTGGCTATGGTGATTGGGTTTAGCTCTACATGAGATCTCATTACTTTTTAAGAGTGAAAAGAATAAAATATAATATATATATTTTCTTACAAAACTTACACATATAACATGAACTACAAACTAATTAAGATTAAAAAAAAAACATTACTGCTGGCTCTTTAGTTAATATTCGAACCGCAATCTGAATTGAACCAATAATGGACCTGGATAGTACGTTAAACGATGAAAATTAGTAGAACTAGCCCCCTGATCTGTTGGAGATGTAAAACTCTTCGTAACACGGTTAACTACTAATCCGATAATTAAGTAACGACATTTCTCTTCATGCCATAATAATTATAGTCGTGATTAGTATAGCTTTAGCTACCTGTTAATGTTAACTAGCTGATCCGCCCGTTAAATCAGGTAATTCAACCGTAGGTAGGTACATACCACTTCCCTCATAATTTTATTTATCACATAACAAAATCGGTCAATTATTTGTCAAGATCCCGAACTGAACTAACAGACTGTGGAGTACATTTTAGTGCTGATTTTACTAGTCAATGTACAAAACTGGCCGTGGTGGCCCCGGCTGAAAAATAGGCCCCTACATATCTACCTATCTGCGGATGTCGTAAGAGGCGACTCAGGGAAAAAAGCTAGGGGATGGGCAGCAGCGTCCCTCATTTTAACAACGATAGCTCAAACCGCGCTCGCCAACCCGCATGCCCAGCGTGGTGAGTATGGGCTAATCCCCCCACATTTTAAGGAATTCTCTCTGTCTGTGGGAGAGGCCATGTTCAGCAGTGGACGTCGTACGGCTGAAATGATGATGATGATGTACAAAAATTTCGAAGTTATCGTTCAAAATCAACCTACAATGAGTTTCAAAGAACTTCTGGTGACTGATTCTATTAGAGTTATAGCTACTTCTAAAGCCGTATCCAAACGCCATGCGATATGTGCTTGATACGTGAACTAAAATCAGTTTCAAAATGATCATTACTAAATATCAATATCAATTTTGAGGTTTGCGATAGCTCAACGATAACACAAGCTCCTAAAAGTTAAACTCAAAACGTACTTTATCTAAAAAATGTCAGGATCGTTTTAATCTTAACATATCGCACACTGGCTTTAAGTATCGGAGAACCTATAGATATACCTATAGGTAATAAGCTTTCTAAAGGGTAAAAACACTCGTAAACGGGCTAATAATTGAAGCATAATTGACTGACCGCCGGAAGACTTACTTTAGACCGGTTCCGATGAGGATCTAGCTTCATCTACAGAAGTCGAAAAACTCGTAAAAATAGAAAAAGATTAAGATAAACTACATGTTCGCAAAGAGACCGAATTCGTCCGAGGAGTGTCGAAATCGAGAGTTTACATCACTTGTCTTTACCGTTGCATCGGCCTCCCCTAAATTATGGCAACCTCGAATCCTACATTACTGATAACTTTCTCACAACAAGTATAATTTTTATGAAGAGCGTCGTATTTATTACTTTAGAAGTGTCCTGAGAATGTAATGTGATGTTTTTCAACAATGTTATAATGATTCGATTGGTTAGATATCTTGGCCTGGCTAAGGTTCACATCTCAGAATAGCAAAAAGGCCGGTACCAAAGTAAAATACGAATTTTAGGAACTAAGTATCGTGCGTAGTTCTGAATTTCTAACATAAGGGCGGCACAGTTTTACAGGCAGAACTGTTTGTACAAGGTGCTTCATATAATATGTATAGGATCTTATTCTACACCTAATTAGCAATAATGTTTGTTTTATAACTATTAGATACTTGTAGTCGTAGTCGTAGAAAACAGAGTTCATTCCTAGTATAATATTATTTTAGCTTAATTTTCAACTGTTATTTTATTTTCATTTTTATTTTCATATTTTATTATCAACATTTTTTTTATTTTTCATTGGAAAAGCACTAAGCAAATCAGCTGTTTTGGGGTCAAATGCTTACAAACTCAATTATTAAGCTTGATGTCGAACTTCTCGTACTTAATAATTAGTTATTATGATAAGAAAATGACCAAAAACAGCTATATTGAAAAAGTTTGTGATTAAAATCAGAATTTCTCTGGAATATGGAACAAAACTTTTTTTGTGATAGTTAATTGAGTTTTGTCTTGATATAATAAGCCCTTTTTGGGGTAGTAGGTATACATATTATGAATCACCTTGTATAATTGCAGTTAACGCGAAACTTATCAATGACAACAATATCTTATCACAGAGATTCAATCGTCTCTAATCGTAAATAGATAAAGCTATACTTACGATAAAAAATCGGTTATCACGAATCAGTTTTAGTCAACAAACTTCCAAATGGCGGATAAGACGAAGAAAAAGCCGTCCTTCTTTACTTTAAGGAGAGGGAATAGTCAGAATTTGAAGAATGAAGACGGGCCAAGGATGACTCCTCCTGGGACACCTAAAGGGGATGTTCCACACTTCAGGTCAATTGTCGCGAGAGCAGCGAGTTCCACCACAGACTCGAAGCCTAGAAAGTAAGTGCTAATCTAGGTCATCATCATCATCAGCCTGTAGAGGTTCCACTGCTGGACATAGGCCTCCCCCAAAGAGTTGAGACGAACGATCTTGAGCCTTCTCCATCCACCGACTTCCCGCAAGTTTCACAATGTTGTCGCTCCATTGGGTGAGGGTTTCCAACACTGCGTCTCCCGGTTCGTGATCGCCATTCGAGAACCTTTACGGTTGTCGGTTCTGAGAGCTAAATGGGCTGCCCACTGCCACTACTTGTAAACCTATTGGTTTTATTGACCGTTTGCGATTAGACTGCAATTTCAATTCCTTAGCAGCAGTAAGGTAGCCCTTCGTATCTGACTAGGATAAGCGGAACTAAGCGTGTGATATGTCATCCTATCCTACTAATATTATAAATGGGAAAGTTTGTGAGGATGTTTGGATGTTTGTGGTTCAATCTCGCCCAAACGGCCGAACGGATTTGGATGAAATTTACGAAAGCTGTAGATTATTCCCTGGAATAGCATATAGGGTACTTTTTAACCGACTTCCAAAAGGATTAGGTTCTCAAGTCGGCTGTATTTTTATTTTTTTGTGTGTATGTTACTCGATATCAACGCCAATAGTAACCCGATTTTGATGATTCTTTCGCTGGTGTATAGAGTATGATCCCGGAGTGGTCCCATTTTAATTTAACTCCTGAGGGAATGCAACTTGTCCCGTAAAACTTAAAAAACGTCATCATCTCTTGAAATCACGACTCGCCGAATTTTTTTTATGTCGACTTTGGTATGGTATGGTAATTCCCGCGACTTCGTTCGGTTGCTGCTATTTTTACATAATTTTTAAAAATAGCAGCATCGGGTCTGGAATTCCTTTCTGTGCACCCATACGTTACGCTACCCTGCAAATTTCATACTCTTAGGATTTTGGTTAGGCTCTGCGTTGATTTTCAAAGAGAATAAAACCACTACGTTTGATTGACAGTCAGTCAGTCAGTACCGTAAGAGTTATTGCTTATTATTGATGATGAATGGATGTCATACTTACTTTTGTTTTTTATTCGAAAGTTTTGGTGGCCAGTGTCATCCTCAGTAGGTAAGCAAAACGCAGAGGTTGATAACAAAAAAAGAGGTTGACGATTTTGTAAATATTCAGGATTTGGAGTCGGTTTTTAGTTTATGTAAAAAATATCTTATTATCCCGAATAACATCCAGAAAAAACATTAGCCCCTTAACGTCGCCCATTTTTTTTTTTTTTTTTTTTTTTTATGTTATACGGAGGCAAACAGGCTTATGGCCCACCTGATGGTAAGTGGTTACCGTCGCCTATTGACATCAGCAACACCTGGAGCATTGCTAATGCGTTGCCTGCCGAACCCCTCCCCCCCTAAAGAGCTCTGGCAACCTTACTCCCCGCAGGAACACAACACTATTTGAAACAAATAATGTTATTTGGCTGCGATCTTCTGTAAGGCGGAGGTACCTCCCCAGGCGGGCTGCTCCAATTTAGAGCGAGAAAATCTCGCTGTGCCCTACCTCTCGTTGGATTACTTAAAATTATTTTAAGTTTGACGTTTAGGGGCAAATTTTTGTAGCTTTTCTTCGTATTTATCCTATAGGTGCTGGGCAAGCCTAGTCTTGCCCAATGCCCAGCACCTACAAGATAAAAAGTTGAGATACCACTAGGTTGATCTGATTTTTTCACAACTTTATACTAAGTAAACTTGAATACGGACATAGCTAATAGTGTTTACTACAACCTACTGCCGATCTCAATCGTTCTGATTTGATTATCATAATTTGCACATTTATCTGATTATGTGACTGCATGACTACACTGGCCTGGCGTGATTTGAATGCCTTTCAGTATTACCTACTATATGAACTGACAAATAAATATTTTAAGTCTGTAATAATTAAAGTTGTAGACCACTCGGCATGTCTATTTGGGTCAGACGATTCAACTAGGTAGGTCCAACTTCGACAAAGAGGTCTACCGACGAATCCAACTCGGATGGGCGGCGTTTGGGAAACTTCGTCATATCTTCTCGTCGCAGATACCGCAGAGCCTCAAGACGAAAGTCTACAATCAGTGCGTGTTGCCAGTGATGACATATGGCACTGAGACTTGGTCGCTAACTATTGGCCTCATACACAAGCTCAAATTCGCCCCACGGGCTATGGAGAGAGCTATGCTCGGAGTTTCGCTGCGTGATAAAATCAGAAATGAGGAAATCCGTAGAAGAACCAAGGTTACCGACATAGCTTTCAGAATTAGCAGGTTGAAGTGGCAGTGGGCCGGCCATATAGCTCGCAGAGCCGACACCCGGTGGGGAACAAAGGTTCTCGAGTGGCGACCACGAACAGGACGACGCAGTGTTGGAAGGCCCCCCACCCGATGGACCGATGACATTGTGAAGGTTGCGGGAAGTCGGTGGATGGAGATGGCTCAAGACTGTTCGTCATGGCACTCTTTGGGGAGGCCTATGTTCAGCAGTGGACTTCATCAGCCTGATGATGATGATGATGATGAATAATTAAATTAACCTTCTACCCTCGTATTCTTATGTTTCTGTCCACACACACTGTCAGCAAATAAAAACTCATTTGTTTCATAGTTTATAATTTTGATTATTTTTGAGATTTGCCATCAAAATTCCACTAACAACGATTATGATACGAGCATTAGACCGACGTACTGTAGATAAATGCTCGTAAATGAATTAATGAAAAGTTTATAGGTACCTTTAGATACACAGAAATATTTTATTTTTAGATAGCGTTATTCGAATTAGTTAACAGTTAATTAGTTAAAACACTATGGGCAAAGATGCAGTACCTATAGGATTTTTTAATTTGTTATTGTATTATTGTTTTTGTTATGTTAATTTTCTTTTGAGTGGGTATATTTTGTTGACAGGATGTCAGCGGGTGGCATAACGGAATTAGTGCAGTGCGCATTATGCCTTGAGGTGCTACACAATCCGAAGATGCTGCCGTGCCAGCACACTTTTTGCTTGGCCTGCTTGAGCGTTTATGTATACGGTTTGTATCCGTTTTGTATCTGTATATTTGTAACACACGCGGATTATATAATACCAGTTCCGTCCGCATCTTCGCTCGTGTGGTACCTACATAAAAGTAGCCTATATGCTATTCTAGGTAAAGAACTTTATCTATTACAAGTTTAAACGAAACTGGTTGAGCTGTTACGGCGTGATTGAACAAAAAACATCCATACCAAATTCCGCATTTATAATATACACACCGGCACAATTAGCGGAACGGAAAAAAAAGTGAGACTATGAGATAATAACGCATATATTTGACGAAAATGTAATTAGACGCAAAATAACAAATTGATTAACATCTTTTAACAACGACTTTGAAAAGTCTTCGTTATTTTTTATTGAAAAATAAACAAATTTGAAATAAGTGAAATTTTTAGATGATTATGAACCATCACAAAAAATAAAAATAAGTAAGCATTAAATGATTTAACAATAAAATTAAAGCAAAATTAATAACGAGTGTTTCCCCCTCTTGCTCAGATTACGTTTTCCATTCGTCTGGGCATGCTACAGATTATGTTATCGATGATTTCTTGAGGCAACCGCTCCCACTCCTCAAGTAATGCGTTTCCAAGTTCATTCAGATTGTTGGGGGGTGGCATCCTGGATTTAACCCTTCTTTTTAGCAAGTCCCAGACATGCTCTATCGGATTCATATCGGGGGAATTTGCTGGCCACTGCATCACCGGTATACCTACGTGGCTCAGATATGCCTGTACCGATTGTGCACTATGAGCACGAGCATTATCTTGCATTAGAATAAAGTCGTCACCAATAAATGGGGCAAATGGTACAACATGGTCTTCTAAAATGTCTCTGATGTATCGATCTGCTGTCATGGTCCCTCCTGTGACTATCACTAACTCCGTGCGAGCTCCCAAACATATCCCTCCCCAAACCATAATCGAGCCGCCACCATAAGCCACTGTGTGTTCAAAATTAGACTGTATGTGGCGTTCTCCTTTGCGTCTCCATATTCGCTGTCTCCCATCAATCTGTTTTAAAAGAACTCTGCACTCATCAGTAAAGAGAACCTGCTGCCATTCGTTCAAATCCCAATGACGATGTTCTCGCGCATAGCTTAATCGGTTTACGCGGTGACGTCTCTCAAGTTTTGGGCCTTTGGCAGGTATATACGACCCTAAACCAACTTCTTCAAATCTCCTGCGAACTGTACGCTCACTTACTCGTACTCCTCGAACGTCTTCCAGTTCATTTCGAGCTTGTACAGCCGTAAATCGCGTATTCCTACGAACTCCAAGTTGTAAAAAACTGTCATCTCGCCTCGATGTACATCTTTTTCTACCTTGACCCCTCCTCCTCACAAGAGAATTAGACGATCTGTACCGCTGGATGCTGCGTTGAATCGTTGATACTGGTCGACGAAGCCTTGAGGCAATCGATCTGTAGGTATGGCCATTTCTTCTCATTTCATCAGCCCTAATGATTTCCAGTGATGTTAAGTCAGGCATAATAAAGAGCTTTTAATAATCAAAATTGCCTATAGAATAACAAATTTATAAAAAACCATTAAGTGCAATTTTTCAAAAAAATTACAATTACGTAGTTATTACTCGAACAAGTTGACAAAACGTATTGTTCGGGAAAATAAAACAAATGAATGAAAAAAGTGTATGTCATCTAATTTTCTATTTTCAAATTTGACAATAAATTAAAAAAATATCATAACTGGCCAGTTCCTCAAGTAAAAGATTTTAAAATCCTGCTTTTTTTTTGTGTTCCGCTAATTGTGCCGGTGTGTATATTAATAGTATTGAAGTAGGATAGGATCATGAGACGGAAGTGATATATGTATATGATAGGTAGTATGATAGGTTTGTCACTTCCTACACTTGGAATTTCGATCCTCTGACCCCACGTAGACCGCGCTCTGAGGGTTCCATACCATATGGAACCCTCAGGGCGTGTGTTCTCGCACATGACCGACATTATTTGTACGTAGGGTCATACATTCGATACGATAGTATTAGCGATCAGCGATTTCGCGGTTACATCGCTCGATTACTGGTATGAAATTGCGCGTTTAAGCGATTGCTTCGAAGCTGCATCGCTACTTTATTATCGTCTGTGCTATGGCCCTTTGGTATGTATTCGGTCTGTACTGTATTAACATTTTTACAACCATATTCGTCGAAATGTTGCAAGCTTCGGAACTCAGTTGTAGGTCAACTCACTTCGAAAAATGCGCTTGACCTGAATTTTGGATGCACTTCTTTTTTTCCGGGCTGGCTTGGCATATTGGGAGGTTTCCCTGACTTCCGATACTTGCATCCGGTCGTGCACCAATGAGTTTTTCTATTCGATTTTTTTTAGTGCGTTAGGTTACCGTAGCCTATGAACGCTTGCAGTACAAGAGGCATCACGCACGCGTTACCGACCTTGAACCCCCCTCCCCTTAAAGAGCTCTGGCAATCTACTCATCGCAGGAACACAACACTATTTGAGACAAATAGTGTTATTTGGCTGCGATCTTCTGGGTCTTCAGGTACCTCCCAGGCGGGCTGCTCTAATTTAGAGCGAGAAAATCTTGCTGTGCCCTACCTCCTAAGGCTCTACCTTGAAGGCCCTGTAAAGGGGCTTCACAAATAGCAAGTGGCGACCACTATAGGCCTGTTGTAGCCGCAGTGACACCATAGGCACCACCTTAGACTACACCTCTCCTCCTCTTTAGACCATTTCTTTATTTTTTTCTTCCAGATGCTCCAATCTTCAACTGTCCAATCTGCCGCACCAGGATACAGGTCCAAGGGCCCAACTTCCTACGCGAGCTACCCTCAAACCTGTACATCGACTCTATCCTTTCACTTGTTGGTGCCAAGCCGTCTACGGCTGGAACCCCATCTATATCACCATCCGCGAGTACGGCTGGTATGCAAAGTGTGGATTTGTTCGCTGCAGGCGTCCGGTGCGCGCATTGCAAGACAATGTGCGATGGTGGAGATGTGACTTTATGCGATCACTGTAGATTGGTAAGTTAAGTAAACATGTCGTTCTTCGTAAGAAAGAAAGAAAATACATTTATTTTGGACACACAAGCACAGCACAAACTAATTAGAAAAGACACTACAGGTTATAAACCGGAAACCGGAAAATTCCGGACATAATATCACACATGGTCAACTGATCCCAAACTAGGCAAAGCCTGTACTATAGGTACCAGAGACTGATATACATAATAGGTTTATATTTAACACCCAGACACAGAACAAACAGTGTTAGCCACAAATGTTTGTCCAGTGCGGGAATCGAACCCGCTCCCTCTAGCGCAGAAGGCAGAGTTACTACCAACTGAGCTATGAGGTTAGTCAATGCCGAGGTGCATGCGTGAGCCAAAAAAGTTTCCATCTCAGCTTTAATGCCGCATACGAAGTGTAGCGTAGGCTTTACCGTACATATACTAACCTCTCAGCCTAGTCGGCCTTATCCACAGGAAAGACGGAGTCAATACGTGCGCAGCTGACTAAGCAGCGTGTTTCCTCACGATGTTTTCCTTCATCGATTTTAGCACGTGTGAAAGCGCACACACATTTTTGAACAGAAAAACCATTGGTGCCCGTCTGGGATTCGAACTCACGACCTTAGAATCGAAAGTCAAGATACCTCCCACTGGGTTAATAATATAGCCTTTTTTTGGAACTATAAACTCAAGTTAACTTGAATACGGATAATAGTGTTTACCAAAGTAAATAAAAAAATTATGAAAAATTAAAATCCCGACTGCGACATAAAAGAGGTAAATGATATTTTATTTATATTATGACACTGGCGGAACAATGATGAATCCAATGACACCTCATTTGCCAAAATCCATCAAGCCGTGTAGGCTGTGCTAACGCACAAAGGAACAAATTCATGTATGTACCTATGCACATACACTCAAAAACATTACCCTCTTTCCTTCTCGGCAGTCGGGCAAAAAGACACCAAGCTTCGATTCAAAGCCATTTGTATTCAGAGCCCATCGTCCAATTTGAGACAATTTGTCCGCCGTAACAGTTTATTAAGTTTATTTGCAGAAATTCTGCGCGGTATGCTGGTCCCAACACTTGGATGACATGAGAATCCAAATTGAGTCTATACTGAAGCAGTTGGAGTCTGCTGCGAGTCGCCTGGAGCATAAAATTGACCACTACAAGGTAAGTTCTGAACCTATTTTGTCCACCGGTGGCGTAGCGGGCGAGTGTCCGTCTGAGACCCAAGGAATGCGGGTTCGTTTCCCGATGCGGCACAAATGTTTGCATGATCTGCGAATATTTGTTCCGGGTCTGGGTGTTGTGGTACCATGGTGCTCGTAGTTTCTGATACCCACGACACAGGGAATCCTAGTGTGTGGTTAGGACTATGTATGTGACTGATGGGTGTTATTATTAATATTATTTGTTACTAGCTCCCGCCCGCAGCTTTGCTTGCGAGCTACCTACATATTGGCTGTGGTGGCCCCGGCTGAAGAATAGGCCCCTCCATATCTACCTATCCGCGGATGTCGTAAGAGGCGACTAAGGGAAAAAAGCTAGGGGATGGGCAGCAGCGTCTCCTATTTTAACAACGATAGCTCTAACTGCGCTCACCAACCCGCATGCCCAGCGTGGTGAGTATGGGCAAATCCCCCCACATGATAAGGAATTCACTCTGTCTGTGGGGGAGACCATGTTCAGCAGTTAACGTCGTACGGCTGAAATGATGATACCTACATAAAAAGTATCCTATATGCTATTCCAGACTATAATCTTTCTCTGTTCATCAAAATCCGTTCGGCCGTTGAGCCGTGATTGAACCACAAACATCCAAACATCCTCATCATTTCGCCATTAAAATATTAGTAGGACGTTGGAACGTGTTTTTGCTTGTTTTTTGGCTTTTCCTTCGTTCACGCAGTAACGGTATTAGCGTTATATTTTGCGTGGATATACCTACTAAAAGAAGCGTAACTACTTTTTATCCTGGCATCATGCAAGCGAAGCCGCGCTCAGAAACTAGTATTCCCACAATTCCACAAACCATTCAGAGTTGAGTAATGTGCAAAAAAATATAAAAACTTTTCAGGATCGCTGCGAACGCATAACTGAACAAATCAACATAGCGGCCGATGATAAAATCAACGCCATTATACAGTCCAAAGAGGCCATGTTAGAACAGGCAGCTGAACTTCAGAAAACCGGTGATATGTCTGCGCTGGCGCTGAAGGCATCGCTGGTGGAAGCTAGAGCTGTGGCGGCGAGGGCTATGAACGCCACAGACGAGGCCAAGGATGCTGAACAGGTATTATTCTTAGTATAGTGTATCAGTTACTGTACAAGCTGATTCATTTATGCATGCTATCCCGAAACTGGCTTATTCAATCCGCAAAAAGAAGGAATATTAGCCGTAAAAAAGACGGTCAAGTGACGAAGTCACGCTCTGAGGCTTCCGTACCAGCACCCGGGATCAAAAAAGTTTATAGAATTTAGAACTTTATTTACAGAAAGAAACTTAAAACTAATACAACTTTTATTAGTTTAAATATTTACAAAATACACAAGAAACAGTTGAGCCATCTAAAGACCGTTACAAACGATCTATAGATAGCTCAACTGATCCAGATCACTACCAGTCGGAATCGTCCCCAAGACGCTGGCGGAATTGCCACGCTGGATGGCAATGCTAATTCGCTGGGCCAAATAAGAGCCAGCTCTCGGGTCACGCGTCGCTTCGATCAGACGTCCTGATATCTTTTTGAAAAGCCGGAGGGCCCCGTTTTCCCGCGGACTAAATTTTAAATTAAATGTAAATAATTTTTCTAAATTCTATTATAACTTTGTCTCCAATATCAAAATTCAAAATTATTTAAAAACATCAAATTCCTAAATTTTTGACTTTTTCCTTTATTTATCTATGTCCCAAAAGCTCATACGCCCGAATACTGAAACGGCACTCATATATAAGTGGTGATCTAATTGATGTTTGAGTAAGTATACAATTCTGAACGATAGCGGCGTCTCAAATAGTTGAGACCATCTATATTAGTTAAGTGACGTTTCAGTATTCGGGCGTTAGCATTCCAAATGTCAGAATTGTGAGGTACTCGTAACTGAAAGTAGGTACCCTAGAGGTTTTCCATTTTTGCCATTTCCATAGGTACAAAATTTAGACACGAATGTATAAATTTTGTAAGGATATGGCAAAAATGGAACATTAAAAATTAATGAATTTTATACGGCACCATAAACCTATGGACTCTAATAGTTGGTATAAATTTCAAGTTGATGCCTTTAGCCGTTTCTGAGAAAAAGGGTCTTGACAGACGGACAACAAAGTTATCCTTTATGGGTTCCGTTAGATAGATAGATAGATAGATAACACTTTATTGATCACCATACGGAAATAATACATAAGATCACAATTACAAATTTACACGGCAATACAATGGGCGGCCTTATCGCTAAGAGCGATCTCTGCCAGGCAACCTTAGGATGGACTGGACTGAAAAGATTGGAGATAAATATGTTACGGAACCCTAAAAATATCATATTTTTTTTAGATTAATATATGATTATGATGTTTTCCAGGTGAACACATTCATAAACCTCCACCAGAATGCTATCCAACTGCTATCCGACGTGACCAAATGGGACACAGAGAAGTTCGTGTTCGACAAAGAAGCGTTCCGTATCGAAGTCGACTCGGCGACTCCCGTTGACGCGGAGTCGGACGAACCGGTGCTCGAGGGTGCTAAGCAAAATAACCCTTTGGAGAACGAAGAGAGCCTTGTCTTGCATTACAGGTAGCCTTAATTCAAGTGAAGCCGTGTTGGCCAAATGGGAGATACGGTCTCGATTCTGATTGTAGGTTCGAGTCCCGGCCGTGCACCAATGGATTTTTCTATTCGAAAAATGTATGCGCGCATTAACAGACTCTGTCTTTCCTGTAGATATGGCTGACTAGGCTGAGAAGATAGTATAGGTGCTGGGCAAGCCTACTCCATCTATAATATGTCCAGGCACTAAAACGTCCTGTAAGAGCTGCGGGAATTGAATCCGCACCCCTTGAGTCTCAGACGGGTGGGGGCCCGCTTTGCCACCAAGATCGTTATTCAATGCTTATAATGCTTATATTTCGATTTAAGGTCCCGAAACTTTATCCCACATTACGTATGGCGAAAAACAGCCCGTCCCAGTGGCATCGGCCTTAGTCCATGGAACAACCATCTGTACATCTGCGGCATGGACAGCCACAGCGTGCTTGTTGTCGAGAGAACTCAGGCCAAAATTATAACGAGACTGTCCTGTGAAGAGATGCTTTGTCCATCGCATATCGCCTTTATGAAGAGCTTGGGAGAGATCTATGTCACAGGTTAGCACATTAAAACAGCCCAAACGTAATCTGGCCGTGGTGGCCCCGGCTGAAGAATAGGCCCCACCATATCTACCTATCCGCGGATGTCGTAAGAGGCGACTAAGGGAATAAAGCTAGGGGATGGGCAGCAGCGTCCCTCATTTTAACAACGATAGCTATAACTGCGCTCGCCAACTCGCATGCCCAGCGTGGTGAGTATGGGCAAATCCCCCCACATGATAAGGAATTCACTCTGTCTGTGGGGGAGGCCATGTTCAGCAGTGGACGTCGAACGGCTGAAATGATGATGATGAAACGTAATCTTGACCCTACACTTAGATTCCCTGTTACACAAAATAAGCCATACTCACCACACTGGGCACGCGGGTAGGCGAGCTTAGTCAGAGCTATCGTTGTTAAAATAGGGGACGCTGATGTCCATCCCATAGCTTTTTAGGGTCCCGTTCTTCTATACGATCACTTTGTTGTCCGTCTGTCTGTCTGTCTGTCAATACCCCTCTTCTCTAAAAGGCTAAAGGTATCAACTTTGAACTTTGAAATTTATACCAATCATTAGAGTCCTTGAGCTTATAGTGCCGTATAGAAATCAAGTTTCTAGCCCATTGCATTAAAAAGATATGGCAATGAATGTCTTTTTTTTATATGAAAATGCCAAAAATGAAAAACCTCTAGGGTACTTCCAGTTACCTCACAATTCTGAAATTTGGAATGCTAAGAGCTTTTGTAAGTCACAAATAGGAGGGATATAGGACAATAGGAGGGAGTCTTAAAAGGGAAAAAGTCTAAAATACAGGAATTTTGATGTTTTTACCCATAAAATTTAATTAGTACTTGACACTGTTATATTTGCGGTCAATACGTGAGCGACCGAAAAATATAAGTTTGCCACTTCCTACACATGGAATTTTGATTTTTTGACCAAGTGTAATGGTACGGAACCATCAGGGCGCGAGTTTTCGCACTTGACCGTTTTTATTTCCCTTAGTCTCTTTTACGACATCCACGGGTAGATATGGAGGGGCCTATTCTTCAGCCGGGGCCACCACGGCCCACTTTATTTACAATTTACCAAATACCTAACGTTAATCCTTCGCCTCATAGCTCCGTTGACTGGCCTCATAGCTCAGTTGGTAGTAACTCTGCCTTCTGCGCTAGAGGTCGCGAGTTCGATTCCCGCACTGGACAAACATTTGTGACTAACACAGATGTTTTTTCTGTGTCTGGGTGCTATATAGTTATCTATTATACAATGTATTTCAGTCTCTGGTACCCATAGTACAGGCACAGATAACATAATACTATACTAGTAGTACAGGCTACCTATGCCTAGTTTGGTTTCTTTTTTTTTTTATACAACAGAGGCGGCAAACAAGCTTACGGTCCACCTGATGGTAAGCGTATACCGTAGCCTAGGAGCGCTTGCAATACCAGAGGCATCACGCCCGCGTTGCCGACCCCGAACCCCCTTCCCCCCTAAAGAGCTCTGGCAACCTTACTCACCGCAGGAACACAACACTATTTGAAACAAATAATGTTATTTGGCTGCGATCTTCTGTAAGGCGGAGGTACCTCCCCAGGCAGGCTGCTCCAATTAAGAACGAGAAAATCTCGCTGTGCCCTACCTCCTAAAATCAGTTGACCGTGTGTGATATGTCCGGAATATTTATTTATTTATTATTCCAGATAAATGGAAGCACTGCGTCCATGTGTTCTCCAAAGAGGGTGATTACGTCAGATCGTTCGGCCAGAAAGGCAGTAGGAACGGCATGTTCCGCTCGCCGGAGGGAATAGCTACGGATAACACGCAAGAACACATCTATATTGTGGACACTGGGAATGACAGAGTTCAGGTAGGCAATCCTGTCAAAAAAATCCTGTTAAGCCGAGGAACATTCAAGTAAAGTTTGTTCTACGGCTTTTGGAAATTCGAAATTTTTCATTGAAAAAACTGTGCATAAATCAGCTGTTTTGGAGTCAATTCAGTTCAAACTCTGAATCAGTGGTTTTAATTCACTTAATCTTGATGCCGAACTTTTCGTACGTTTAGCGTTGGTAACGTACCTATGCGTAAGTGATTAGTTATAAGAATAACAAAAATACTAAAAGAAGCTAAATTGAAAGGTCGGAAAAAAATATGCTAATGTTCGAGAGAGGGATTTCGATTGAGGGGAAGATCGCGGTTGCAATACCGCCTGAGTCGGAAGTTCCCTGTGCTTTTCTAACAGTAAACAGATTCATTCAGTCACTTACTGCGGCTTTTTCTAACACTAATTAATAGATAGAGGCGGACATACTTTCATCAAGGCAACAAAGATGTTATTCAGGTGGTTAAATGCTTATCCTTTTCAGATACTTCAACCCGACGGAAAGTTCATAGACCACATCGGAGTAGTCACAAAAGCCCAGCCTACCCCCAACACGTCCGTTTGGGAAGCCGCTGGTGTCACGTGCACAGAACTAAACGCGCCCACAAGCGTCGCCATTACCAACGACCGAGTTGTCATTCTCGACAGCGGAAACCGACGGGTGAAGATATACAACAAACACGACCGAGGGAAGATTATAGAGTTTGGCTCATTGGGACAAAGGAAGGGGCAGTTCCGACAGCCAGAGGTCTTAGCTGTCGACCCCATGGGCTACATCTTAGTAGGGGATTCCGGTAACTCGAGGATACAAGTGTTCAAACCAAACGGTCAGTTGGTAAGGGTTTTTGGTGGGCTTGGAAACGAGCCGGGGAAGTTCGGATGGATATCAGGCATACATGTGACGAAGCAGTTGGATATTATTGTTAGCGATACGAAGAATCACAGCGTGAACTTTTTCTAGTTTACGGGGCTATACTAGTTGGCGCTGCTGTTGTAGATATTTTATTAAATTAGTAGTAGGTAGTACGAGTCGTTTTCGGAAGAACACTTTGAATTTTGCCGTGTAACCGCAAAATGTGTATAACTTAATAAAGGAATAAAGAGGCTCTAAAATTATTAATAACCGCAAAATTTACTTTGTGTCACCACATAAGGTCGCTAATTGTCCACCGCGTTGTCAAACGGCTAAGATAAGAGTGATCTTCCGAAAATGCCTCAACTTTATGTACCTGCAATATTGAAAAGCTGTAGCCAAATTAGACACTAAGATAATAATAAGGTAATAAATAAAACGTATTTCAATATATAACAATATTTTTATTTGAGTGTGGAATCACTTCCAATAATTATTACTTCAACTAAATTAAAATTACAGAATATAGCACTGGTGTAAAGTACGTTATTATAAAAATAAATCAAAATCAATTGAATAGTTGGATTGTTCTTCTCAAATTAAAAAAGTACATTTTTATGTAGGTATGGTTAAATAAATAAAAAATATAATCTGCATTTTAATAAATCACAATAGGACAATTTCTTAGAGTACCTATTTGAATAATTTATATAAATACGACTAAGTTAAAAGTAAAATAAATCAATAATTTAATTTACCAGACGTTAAAGCGAAATATAAGGGCGCGTCCACATGAGCAAATGCGCTCAGCTACTGCAACAGATTGCGAGCTGCGTGTTGCAGATGTGGACGCACCCTTAAGTATTTTCTCAGTACTGAAGTAACGAAATTCAAATTATAAAATGCCAAATTGCAAATTGAAATCAAAAAGAATAACTAAATAAAAAAAACCTCAAAAAAAAAATTATAAGTTTCCTTAGTCATTAACACAAAATAATGTAAATTCTTCTCTCATAGTAACTGGGTAAATGTAATTTTAATCTATGCTTAAGTATCATGATGGTCAATCTAGTAGGTAAAGGTAGGTATGTGTATAGTCTTACTAAAGTGTACCCATAGTATGTAAACGACAATCAAAAACTTGGTGTTCCTCAACGCAACATTACAACGTGTTATGGAATATGTGAAATAAGTCGAAAGGGGCCTTAATTAAGTAGGCAAAAACTTTTGTGTACCGCTTTTTTTAATTCCACTTATTTCATGACATTAATCAAAAATCTGCTGTTTCGGTTAAATCAGTTCAACTCAATTAATAAGCTGTTTATGCTAGCGATCTTGATTACAAACGTCTCGTACGTATAATATTTAAAAACAGTTCAAAAAGTTCAGATAATCTTTAAAATACTTAATAATAAAAATTGGTGATATTGTTCATTTTTGTGTAAAATAGTGATAGCACGCGTTGTAATATTATTGATATCAATTATTTTGTGATAATTTATGTCATACTATAGGCACCATAAAACTAGGTTACATTGATGAAATAGATGTGTGAACACTGATATTCATATACACTGTGATCAAACTAGAACATAGCATTCTTACGCTATCTGTTAAACAAGTTAACCACACAATTCTACGATCAATTATTGCTTAGTCACAGACTAAAAAGTGAATAATAAATTGTGTGATTGACTTTGTTACACTGATTTGTGCAATACCCGCCAAGATACTTTTTGCATCTGTGCATTTAGTGGCAGAAGGCACTGTGGAGTATCGTTTGAAGAATTTTTAGACTACACACTAGATGAGAACATTTTACTAGTTTAAATTTAAATATGTACCTATTCCTAATTTTACTGGACGCCACATCTACAATTCCAATTTTAATAAGACGGTGAATTATGAGTAGGTACTACTACCTACTCAAGTATTTTATACAAAATTACTATTTATTTAACAATGATACATATTATAACAAGTTTAATTATATTTTATTTAAAGTTATTCAATTAATTACAGTTATTTTTTTGTTTATGTTGGTATCTTTGCGTACCAAAGTGTCAAAATACAAAAACAGTGATTAATGTAAATTTTACAGAAATACATTTCATTTTACACTTTAAATTGCTGCTTATATGTAAGCCGGGTACATAAAAGTGTACTCAATTATCTATGTTAAATGATGAATGATATATGTAATTTATTTAGCGTGACACTTCCCGTAATACAACTACCCGTGAAATTGCTTAGGTACTCGAAAAAAAGTAAAATGATGCAATTTTTATAGGTACATACAATTTGTTCAACCGTAACAAACGTCAGCTATTTTATTTGTAACAATCTTCCGCCCTTGGCTTCGCTCGCGTGGTACCTACATAAAAAATTGTCTATATGCTACATTAGGTATAGAAATTTATCTATTCCATGTTTCATTGAAATCGGTAGAGCCGTTACGGCGTGATTGAACAACAAAGATCCAAACATCGAAACATCCTCACTAACTTTTGCATTTATAATATTAGTAGGATAGGTACTACATAAAGTGGCCTACAAGTCAAACTTGTTGACTGTACCTACATGTAAATAGGTAATGCCTTGTGTGAAAGATTCAATACTATTTGTATGGCTCAAATCAGTCTCGACTAATAAAGGTGGTTACAAGAGTAAATCTAATTTTATTTACAAAATATCGAAACTGATAATATAAGAAGAGTAAACTGGGTTTACATGATAATCAAGAAGACCCAGCTATTAACTATCATAATTATCACTGTTATTCAAGAGCCTGGTTTAGCGTCGGTAAAAGTTGAGCCTCTGTTTAGAGTTCCTTCCTTTTGCCGCGCTAAACTGGAGTTTTGGATAACAAGAAACTACACTTAAAACATATACAACTTAAAGCCACCTCATTATGAGTAATAATTACATCCATTATGTATAATTGAATTGAGTCACTATTTATTACGTATTTAATTAAAATTACAATTTAAACGGTTTTATTATCATAAGAATTCTAAGGCCTAGGTTAGATGTTCTTTAACGTCACTTTTTAAGACTAGGATTTTTTCCGCTTATTATCATAAGTCCGTTCCGTATCATTTCAACAAAAACAAACTACATTAATGAGAAGCTTAGTGCCTTTTCATATACAAGATGATTCACGTCCACGAGCACTTGTACGGATCCGGTGTGTTTCGGCCTTTAAGAAAAACATTGCAAACACACAGCTAGTTGCATTTTATGTATCAATTCACTCTATAAAAGCATTTATTAAACTTAAGGACTACACATTTGATTGCCCTTGTCTATTCAGACTAAAGGCACTAAAACACGATGAAGAAAACAAACACTTCATATTGTGAGGCAAGACGGGTGTGCTTTTTTGGTATGAAATAGTCACCCGCCTTTCCTCATAAATTGTGACGTAAACAGCACCAAAAACTGACTGATTTATCACATTACATCAGAACCATCAAAGCATTACAGATCAAATCAGAGATTCAGTCACAAATTATCAACAAATTAACTTTGGTTTTTATAATATTGTCAAATGGCATATTTATGCAATAATAAATCATTGACCAGTATGTCATAAAGGAGGTTTACCGAAATCCTAAGGGCATTGGGCTAAACTTGCATCTGCATTCAATTTTGTAATAGGTAAGAAATATACCTACTTATAAAAAATATTTTCTAAAAAAACAACTATTTCATGAGAGATTTTTAAATTGCCGACCGCCGACGAAACCTTTTTTATTTGTTAGTCGAAGCAAATCAATTTTGTTTTTTATTTTAAGTTTAAACTTTGATTTTTACCCCTGTGAGGATAAACTTCATACTTCATACCAAAATTTTGGTCCATGAATGGCGAAGACGCATAGCTACAATTTGGACCTTATACTATTATTTATTCTGTAACATAGCCTGGTTTTGACGTTTTTACTGGCCAATAAAATGCCTAAGGATAGGAGAATAGATATACCTTAAACCGAGGACCAGCCTTTGCGAACTGTAAACCAGGCTTTTTAATAACAAAGGAGAGAATACGGCAATACCTCAGAATGTACGGCAACACCCCCAGATATAGAAACTAATATAAATGTATGATCATTACGATGAGCGGCAAGGCTGACATCTTCCAATGGCATGACTCTCCCCCAAGATGACCGCGTCTGAATCAGCGGGCGGGCCTTCGCTGCTGTCATGTTGTCTCTGAAAATATTCAATGAAAACATAAATAAAAGTATTCTACAGCCCTAGGGTTCTTCGTATATACGGTTGGTACTCTTGGTCATAACATAACAGGTATACCATCCCGAAAGGGGGTTATTTAAGTAAGAATATAAACGAAAAAAAAAAACATGAATATTAAAAAAAATAACATGAAACATTTTGCCAAACTGTAATTTCTATCATGTATTAATTACTATTATACATACTAGAAGACAACATACATAGAGAATGCTGCCCTATGTCCAGCAGTGGAAGCCCTATGGCTGAAATGATGATATGGCTTTTTTGTCGTGTCACGGTTTATTTCTTGGTCATCCTGTATCAGGTCAGTGACCAGGTTGAGTTGTGGTGGCCCTGAAAAGAGCCTAGGACTATCAGTGAAAGAAACAGTGTAGTGAAAGGATAAAAGTGCGCCTCTAGAGGCTCCTTTCGTGCAGAAAAGCGTAGGTAAAATAGCGACTGTCAAATAGTGGCTAAAATCATTATTTACCTTTAACTCTGTAGCTAAACTGCGGAATGTATCTTCAACATTGGTATTATCTTTCGCCGAGGTCTCCATAACAAACATTATCTCTGGCACGTATCTGCAGAAGGACTGCGGTTCATCCGGCTCTACTTCTCTTTGGTCCGTGAGGTCGCATTTGTTTCCGATCAGAGATACTATAACGTTGGATGACGTGTATCTTCTCACTTCTTCTATCCATTTTTGTAGTGACAAGAATGTCGATCTTTTTGTGATGTCGTACACTGAAAAAAATATCTGGTTAGGTATTTGTTTCGATATTTAAGAGATCACCAATTAAACGTACATTCATCATCATCACCCTCTAGAGGTCAACTTCTGGACATAGGCCTCTCCCAAACAGTTCCATCACGAATGGTCTTGACCCTTTTCATCCACCGCAACTTCAACAATGTCGTTGGTCAATCGGGGCCTTCCAACACTGCCTGCCGTCGATTTGTGGCCATTCAAGAACCTTTATTCCCCAATGGTTATTCAGTTCAGGCATATTTAATGATATTTTCCAAATTGGAGAGCACTAGTGGAGCGGCCCCGCCTTCCGTTCCACAGGACGTGAGTTCGAATCCCGATCGTGCATCAATGGACTTTCCATTTCGTAAATTTGCGCTATAATAGTGCTCTCAAACGGTGAAGGAAAACATCGTGGGGAAACCGGCAGGTCCTAGAACCTAAAAATTCGAAGACATTTCACATGTGCACGAAAGGACCCTATAAGAGGCGCACTTTAATCCTTTCATTACGCTGACTCTTTCACTGACAGGCCCAGAATAGGCCCTTTTCAGGGCCACCTCTCATACCTCAACTTGGTCACTTGAGCTAACACAGGATGTCTAAGAAAGAATCAGTGACACAACAAGCAGCAACAACACATCTAAGTAACATTTATACATGTAGGTATAGTGATAATAGGAAGTTCAGTAGGTTTGAACAAGTTTAACATAGTAGATTCGTTTTAGGTGTCACAGTTGAAATCTGGTAAATACATTTAAGGAATGCAATGTTTCATAGAAGTTGGTTTCTGTTTGCAATAAACAAACAGCATTGTTATACATCTGTTAGATAAATATTTTGACTAATGTATTGAGTCATAGGATAGGTAGGTTCATTATTATTGAGTGCAGATAATTATAAATGAATGCAAGGTATATGTATACAATGTGTTCTGTAACTATCCCCAAAGGGGCTTATTCTATCAATAAAATGAAAACAGTAGCGAAAAAAAAAGGTCATATTGATTTCAGGACTGACAAAGGTATGGGAAATAAAGTTTCTCAAATGGCAACCATGAAACATCAATGTTGGAAGGCACTCCACCCGATGGATGGACAGCGTTAAAATGGCTGCGGGAAGTCAGTGAGATGAAGAAGCCTCGAGGAATTGCCATGGCACTCTCCTATGCCCAACAGTGGACTTCCTCAGGCTGATAAAGACACTTGTAATAATAAATTTTTTGGTAGTGGGTCTAATAAAGTGAATAGTGAATAATTTAACAAATTGAAATTAAACGTCCAAGTATGGCATCGTATAAAAAAAACTAATAAATCTCGGGCGCCAGATGCCTACCTAAAATAATGAAAACTTTCCTGGATAGGTGTAGTCGGGTGGCACATGACCTTTTTAATCTAGGGAGGGGGACTTTAAAATGGAAATCCGATGTTCGATTTAAGTGAGAAAGATATTTATTCCGTAGAGTTTAGTTGTAATAATTAAGTTAATTAAATTTCTAATTAAAATGTTCTAAGCAATAATCTAAGGTTTTGTTTTGTTGTGGTTGCATCCAGAAAATAAAATATAAATACCTGGGTGTAATTTAAATAATTGAATTTAAAAACTTTAGAATGGGTTGGTCCTGGCGGTGCAGGAACGCGCGGGCCACGACACCAGGGAAAACTGGAGGCGAGGCCGCAGGCACCGTAGACTCGAGAATCCTCTCCAAAATTTAAGTTGTTAAATAAAGATAAAAAAAAAAAAAAACGTCTTGAAGGAGACTGAAAATAAAGAAATAATTTTGTTGAAGTAACATAGTAATGGATTCCACACGAGGGAAATTTTTGTTAGAATATGCGAAAACTTACCGTTTTTCTTCAAATAAATGATTTCAAGGAATCAACTACTCATAAAGATTAATGGTGAGCAATAATTGACACTGAAACAATCGAAATACAACAATTTATATTTAAATGCGACACGGAAAATTTGATGTCAATCCCAAAGTTAATAATTACCAAAATTTCGATGGAACTCCACAAATAACCTGTAGCCTATAAAGGCTTTTGATCAGGCTTCAATAAACCATAATTTTAAGTCAAAAATAACGAAATCTCAAAGAGATTAATTTAGATGCAAAACTGCGTCATCGCAAAGTTCGATGACCCGGAAGAAAGTGAATCCAAATTCCATCAATCAAAATACTGTCCGTAAATCTGACCATAGACATTGAAAGGCATTCAATCAAGCCATCCTCGATAATCTATGCAAAAAATCGATAGATCCGAGTAACTAATACGCAACGTCAAAATGAACGACTGTTAACTGTCAGATGACTGGTGAAAAAGACATTGACAGAACTGTGACAATAACCACAGCTTGCCAATTGATGATTTGAAGCTGAAATGGAATAACATTATATGAAACAACAATACTAATTTATTTTGGAGTGCTATCATGTAACGTTAGCAAAAAGGCGCGTTACATTACAACCTTTCCCAAAAAATAAAAGAAAGACACTTTCTTTTATGCCGAAAAGCCAAACCAAAACATTACATTCGAGAAAAGAATGCAAAAGAAAAAAACTCTACCTAAAACTCTACAAAATTATAGCTCTATGAGACCACAAAACCATACTAAAAGTCAAGACAAAGTTATCTAATTCGACTCTACCAAAAGTATTATGGCTCTACAAAAGCACGAAAAGAAAAAGATTTCAAAAAAAACAAGAGTAGCAAATGACTCTACCAAACTTCAAAAAAAACTCTACAAAACTTCGCAAAAAAACGAATCTCTATAATAAACGTCTTATCTGAAAAGTATAACTAGAATTTAGCAATCTTAATGATCGTTGAACAAAGAAAGCAAAATTTTACATCAAAGAAACTAAAATTTTATAATTCAAAACACAATGCAGTACAGCTAGACTCAATCGTCGCCGACTTAAATTATCAAATATAACAAAGAATTTTTGTTGACTTTTTGAAAAAGCTAAAGTTCATCCAAAGAAGTATAAGTTATTGCAAGGAACAAATGTTCCAAATAGTACGGTTGGACACCATCGTCACCGACTCAAATTGCAAAAACCTACAAAAGATCTTTAAAGGAGCAAAAAAAAACTATATTCAAATGGCAAAATAGAAAAACACAAAAGTTCAATGCAAGGAAGCAAAACTTCCGAATAGTACGGTTGGACACTATCGTCACCGACTCAAATTGCAAAAAACTTTCTAAATTGCGTTTCTAAAAAGTAACAAAAAGTTTATAATATAATTTGTAAAAAAGTGTGAAAATTCAAAGTAGTACGGTTAGACACCTTCGTCGCCGACTCAAATTCCTAATATCACCTAAAATGATAATTGTCTTCACTGAAAAGTGAAAATCGCCTTCACGGAAAAGTGAAGCGACCAAAAAAAAACATTTGTGTATTGTGATCGACTCAACTCCATCAACTTACCGGGCACAATACAACAAAATGCGAAAAAGGTTCTCCACAACAAAAGCGTGTGGGAAAACAAAAAGAGAATGTTGTGATCGGCGCAACTCCACCGACCTCCCGAGCACAAACATTTCTTCAAAAAAAACGTAAGAGCATTGTGATCGGCGCAACTCTACCGACTTCCCGAGCACAATCTCCACAAAATAACAGAACCGGAGGGAAAATCCGAGAACCGTCCAAAAAGGGTTCGAGATAAATCTCTTCAAAAATGTGAGTGGATTCCATGAAAAATATGGATTCCAAACAAACGTCAAATCAAATGGGTTGGTACTACCGATCGATCGTAAAGGTGTACCAAAATTGTCAAGTCCGAGAAACTTAGTTTTAAAATGTACAACTAAACAGTAGGACTAAACACAGAAAACGACAAAACGTCTAAATCTACCAAAATGATTCTAATGAAAAATAAGTCTGAGAACAAAGACTTACACAATAAATTCGAGGACATAAAAAACAAAGACCTCTAAAAAATATACAAAATGTACATAAGATCCTTTGATGGGGGAAAATATCGAATGGAACAAAAAGGTTGAAAGCCGAAATATCCTAAGTCAATTTTTGAACATTTTAACATAAAAGTAATATCTGTTATGAAATTAACCGTACACTTCATCATCTTACACACATCAATTACCTTTCATACATCAATCTTCAATCTTCTCTAACAAATGATGGTTTCAAACAAATATCAAATTCAAGTCAAATGGGAATATCGAAAGTTAGTATTTTATAATATCTTTAACATGATAACGTCCAGAAGTATTTTTATTTAGATCCTTTAAAAGGTAAACATTGTCCGAAATTTTTTCAATTATTTTACATTTAATAAACTTAGGAGCAAATTTTGCCGAAAAATATGCAGGAGCATTAGATTGTACAAAACTTCTTCTCCACACAATATCACCTACATCAAAAGAAATGACTTTTCTTCCGGAATTATAATAGAATGCATTACGTTTATAAGCTTTTAATAGATGAGCTTGAACTTTAACAAAAATATCACTAAGTGATTTAAGAGAAAAAGCGAAAGAATTTCTTTCTCCAATATCAATGTGATCTAAATTATCCAACGAATTACTAAAACGGTGTAAAGAAGCATCGAAAATAAGTTCTCTACCAAACATGAGAAAATTAGGTGTAAAATCCGTAGCAAGATTTACACTATTATTCAAAGCTAACTGAATATGGGGCAAAAATTTCGACCAAGTACGATGATCGTCTTTAACAAAACATGAAATACAAGTTTCAATAGTCTTATTATATCTTTCTACTGGGTTGTTTTGAGGAGTATACAAAGTATTATAAAATATTTTTGTTATATTGTAACTCTTCATAAAATCTACAAAATATTTTGAAGTAAATTGAGTACCATTATCACAAACTATAATTTTAGGACAACCAAAATTAAGAAATATTTCCTTTTCAAAAAGTTTACAAATAGTCAAAGTTGTAGCCTTAACCATAGGAAAGATCCAGCAAAACTTCGTAAAAACGTCTACTACCGAAAGAATATATTTATGTCCAGAATAACTCTTAGGCAAGATTCCTATAATATCAACCGAAAGCATGACCATGGGATGATCTACTTTTTTAGGATTAACCATAATACCAAAAGGAGGAGAATTACTATGCTTATAAGCTTTACAAATTTCACAAGTTTTAATGTAATTTTGAACATCATTAAACATTCCGTTCCAAAAATAGTGTTGTTTTAATTTCTTCAAAGTCTTATGAATTCCAAGATGACCAGAATTTACATCATCATGATTTGATCTAATAGTATCCATAATATGTTCCTTAGGGATAACAATTTTCCAATCTAACCGACTATTAGGGTTGAACTTACTTTTACAATATTTATACAAAGTTTTACTCTCAACTCTAAAATTTTTGAATCTAGTAGGAGTCTTTTGACAATTTATAAATATTCTTTTATACCAAGGATCTTCAATATCATCATCAGGAGTGATGATTTCAACAGGCGAAGCATAAAATGCTGCTGTTTCAATTCTTGATAAAGCATCTGGAACTAAATGCAAAGAACCCTTTTTATGAACAATGTTAAACGTAAACTGAGAAATTCTAGCTGCCCAACGTGCTAAACGTCCGCTTGGATTATTCAATCGCAAAAGCCATTTCAAACAAGCATGATCCGTTATGACCGTAAATTCCATTGTGAAAATAGATAAAAACCCGTGAAACGCAAGAGTACAAAAAACACAGCCAAATTGTGCTTACTAAATGTGAAATAAGTTTCGAATTCAAAGTTGAAAGGTTTAAGTTAAGTTTTTAAGTTCAAGTAAAGTTTTAAGTTCAAAGTTCTAAGTTAAAGTTAAGTTTCAATGTTCTAAGTTAAAGTTAAGTTTCAATGGATGCAACAACCACTTACAATTTTCACTAAAATAAATGTTTTTATAAATAACCGCTTAGGTCTAATTTTATATTTATTATAAACACTGTTAAATCTTTATAAATAACCCCTAATAAGTATATGCTAAACTTCCAATGTAGCGAACATAAAGTTTTAAACCAATGAGTTTTTATACCAATAAGTTTCTTATACCAATAAGTTTTTATACCAACAACCGCAGTAGAATAGCATGACAACAACAACAGCTGAAAACTTGCGTTGTTTGCTTTGTTATAACATAAAAATTAACAATGTGCTACTAAGAGTCACAAGGTTATAATCCAAAAAGTTCCACAAAACACAGAAATGTTGGTGAATGAAAGTTCACACAAAATACCCCTGTTCACAAAATATACACCAAACAATACAGGTAAAATAAGTTGGATGCAATCACAACATTAAAAAAGGTACTACGAACCAAACTCTACTTCAGTCCCTGTGCGCTGGCGACAATTGTAATAATAAATTTTTTGGTAGTGGGTCTAATAAAGTGAATAGTGAATAATTTAACAAATTGAAATTAAACGTCCAAGTATGGCATCGTATAAAAAAAACTAATAAATCTCGGGCGCCAGATGCCTACCTAAAATAATGAAAACTTTCCTGGATAGGTGTAGTCGGGTGGCACATGACCTTTTTAATCTAGGGAGGGGGACTTTAAAATGGAAATCCGATGTTCGATTTAAGTGAGAAAGATATTTATTCCGTAGAGTTTAGTTGTAATAATTAAGTTAATTAAATTTCTAATTAAAATGTTCTAAGCAATAATCTAAGGTTTTGTTTTGTTGTGGTTGCATCCAGAAAATAAAATATAAATACCTGGGTGTAATTTAAATAATTGAATTTAAAAACTTTAGAATGGGTTGGTCCTGGCGGTGCAGGAACGCGCGGGCCACGACACCAGGGAAAACTGGAGGCGAGGCCGCAGGCACCGTAGACTCGAGAATCCTCTCCAAAATTTAAGTTGTTAAATAAAGATTAAAAAAAAAAAAAACGTCTTGAAGGAGACTGAAAATAAAGAAATAATTTTGTTGAAGTAACATAGTAATGGATTCCACACGAGGGAAATTTTTGTTAGAATATGCGAAAACTTACCGTTTTTCTTCAAATAAATGATTTCAAGGAATCAACTACTCATAAAGATTAATGGTGAGCAATAATTGACACTGAAACAATCGAAATACAACAATTTATATTTAAATGCGACACGGAAAATTTGATGTCAATCCCAAAGTTAATAATTACCAAAATTTCGATGGAACTCCACAAATAACCTGTAGCCTATAAAGGCTTTTGATCAGGCTTCAATAAACCATAATTTTAAGTCAAAAATAACGAAATCTCAAAGAGATTAATTTAGATGCAAAACTGCGTCATCGCAAAGTTCGATGACCCGGAAGAAAGTGAATCCAAATTCCATCAATCAAAATACTGTCCGTAAATCTGACCATAGACATTGAAAGGCATTCAATCAAGCCATCCTCGATAATCTATGCAAAAAATCGATAGATCCGAGTAACTAATACGCAACGTCAAAATGAACGACTGTTAACTGTCAGATGACTGGTGAAAAAGACATTGACAGAACTGTGACAATAACCACAGCTTGCCAATTGATGATTTGAAGCTGAAATGGAATAACATTATATGAAACAACAATACTAATTTATTTTGGAGTGCTATCATGTAACGTTAGCAAAAAGGCGCGTTACACACTACAATGGGAAGCTAGTCTGGGAATGGGAAGAATCCTTTCATTCTTCTAGTTTAGGTTGTGTGTTGATTGTTAGTCAGTGAGCCACATAACTAAAGTAACATTTATGTAATTAATAAAGTATAGTACATTCCAAATTCAACATTACTTTCAAGGATAATGCAATCTATCTTCGCAATAAGATCAATAATAAGAAAGTTTAGCATTTTCCCTCTTAAAAATATTATTACAGGCTTGTTTTGAGCCAATCATTTGAATGATGTTTTTAATTTTGAATTAAGCACTGAGGCCACCTATGTAGCATACTTGTTATAGGCAAGTGACTTAACTTTATTGTTGTCCTCTCATGGCACCATGGATGGTACTCATAGTTTCTGACACCCGCGATGGGGATTCCAAATGTGAGGTCAAAGCTGTTTATGTGTTCTATGTTGGGGAATATTTAATTATCTTACCTATGATAACTCCATTGGCTGACCGGTAATAGCTCTGAGTAATTGTCCTAAATCTTTCTTGGCCTGCAGTATCCCATATCTGAAGCTGATAAATGTCATAGGTAAGCTGATATATTTAAACAATAGGTAAGTATTACTTCACAAATCCAATAATGCAGTCTGCAGGTGACTCACCTTGACTTTCTTTCCATCCACTATGAGCGTTTTCATTGAAAAGTCTACGCCTATAGTATTTCCGTGTCTTTCTATGAAGTTCCCAGATTTCAAACGTTGCACAATGCATGTTTTTCCAGTGCCACAGTCGCCGATAAGCACGATTTTGAATAAGTAGTCGAATTGTTCGTCTGGGACGCTCATCAGCGTGTTGGGATTGCGGCTGCTCATGGTTTAAATTTAAGGATCTAGGTAGTCAAATTACATACACCCACTATTGTTTACGTTTTCCATTTGACATTTGTTTGTGATTTTTTTTTATGTTTTTCCTTTTCGGTTTGCCTATGGCATCTTAGGCCTGACCACTATGTTTTACGTGTATTTTCGAAGGTAATACATAATTATGTATATCTTATAATGTTATTTTTCTTTCGTTTCCTTTATTCATATTTTTTGAGCTAAGGTCAAGTCTCCGCTATGTCAGTTCAAGTTCAGTTTTAGTAAGACTAAGAAGATGGCTATTTTAATAAAACTTTTATTAACAAAATACGCAATGATTTTATATCACTTTACTTGAGAGGTTTAAATAACATTATTGCGTAAAACAACATCGCATTATTAATAAAACAACTCTAGTGCCGTTATTAGTCTAACTTATTGTCTTCGTCTAATAGAGAACTTTGGTGTTATTAATGATTAATGAATGACTGTGAATTTGAATTCACACACCTTTTGATTAATGACTTGACTCTCTATTTTGGTTTTGAAACCAAACTATATTGAAGTCAATAAAGTAATTCAAATCAAAAATTCAAATCAAAGTCAATAAAGTCAATGTAATGATAACCTCATCAGTGCCAGTGTGGTACAGCGGTCGATCAGCTCGGTCACCACGGATTATCGTGCACTAGGGCTGCCGGAAGAATATCCCGCCACGCTAGCCTTAATGACATCATCCGCCGGGCTCTTACCAGCATTAACGTCCCAGCCATTCTCGAACCGAATGGTCTGCTACGTGATGATGGTAAGCGGCCTGACGGTATGACTTTGGTCCCTTGGGAGAAGGGTAGGCCTATGGTGTGGGACGCTACTTGTGTTGATACACTAGCGCGCACACATCTTCCGGGGACATCAGTTAGGGCGGGTGCGGCGGCAGATTCGGCCGAGGATCTCAAAAGGCGCAAATATGTTAGTCTTGATAGGGCTTACATATTTGAGCCTTTTGGGGTTGAGACCCTGGGTCCGTGGGGAAACGGGGCCCTCCGGGTTTTCAAAAAGATATCAGGACGTCTGATCGAAGCGACGCGTGACCCGAGAGCTGGCTCTTATTTGGCCCAGCGCATTAGCATTGCCATCCAGCGTGGCAATTCCGCCAGCGTCTTGGGGACGCTTCCGACTGGTAGTGATCTGGATCAGTTGAGCTATCTATAGATCGTTTGTAACGGTCTTTAGATGGCTCAACTGTTTCTTGTGTATTTTGTAAATATTAACTTGTATTAGTTTTAAGTTTCTTTGTGTAAATAAAAAAAGACCTATTAATAAAGTCAATGTCATATTGTCAACTGTCAAAGTGTCGGTCGGTCGGTCGACTTTATCAATAAAAAAATAATTCTAGGGGGATAAATTGGATGAAACTTGAAACATCGATTTAAATAAAATTAATAATTTATGCTGTAGCTTCTTCGCTTTATTCTATTAATTACAGAAGATGCGGTCAACGGGCTGTGTTCAATGTTTTGTGATCGTGTTCTGCACCGGCTTATCCCTTTCCTTCGGTGTTCAGGTAAACATTGCTCCAAACCTTACACCTTCTAGACCATGCTCTGACCGAAGATTTTAATTTCAGATTCCAGAGGAATTTCAGAAGTCGAACCATTCCAACAACTGGGCGGTTTTAGTTGACACATCGCGTTTTTGGTTCAATTATCGGCATGTAGCAAATGTGCTGTCGATCTACCGTAGTGTTAAGAGGCTGGGTATTCCTGATAGCCAGATTATCTTGATGATATCTGACGATATGGCGTGTAACCCGAGGAACCCGCGGCCGGCGACAATATTCAATAACGCGCACGAACAGATCAATGTGTATGGTGACGATGTGGAAGTGGATTATCGAGGATATGAGGTAGTCTTCCAATAATTCTCAGTTTCGGTTTTTAATTGATAAGATTTAAAAAATAAATAAAACTGCTCTCTAATGGTGCAAGAAAACATTGTGAGAAAACGGCTTGTCCGAAACCTAAAAATTTCAAGACATGTACATAAAATGAGCCTCTATAAGGCGCACTTCAATTCTTAGCTGATTTTCTGGCTCTTTGACCAATGCTCATTAGCTCTTAACTGGTCACTGACCTAATAGTATAAAAAAAAAATGAGGATGACCAATAAATAACCAGTGTCACAAGCTAGCAAGCAACTTACTTTACTTTTTATGCTTTCTAGGTATCAGTAGAAAACTTTGTTCGCCTCTTAACAGGAAGAGTACCACCAGACACTCCTCGTTCCAAGCGCCTGCTCACCGATGAGGGCAGTAACATCCTGATTTACCTAACCGGCCATGGTGGGGATGGGTTTCTTAAGTTTCAAGACTCTGAAGAGGTTACCAGTCAGGAGCTAGCTGATGCACTAGAACAGATGTGGCAGAAGAAAAGGTAGGATTTATTTTGAAGATATTTTTATTTTGTACAGAGTCTATCCTAGGAAGTAAATAAATATATGCCTATAAATTCAACCACTAAGCAGAAATGCTAGTACTGCTATGTTCGCCCCCAATTCTAATAATTCAATGACTTGAAAATGATAATCGTATGATAATGATTGCACCATTATCATTCAGTTACTATTGTCACCACCTTCTTTTCTTTGATTTCCTTGGTTCATTGGTTTCACTATGGTTGCCATTGATATAACGACTGTGATAGCAGAATACCAAAAGTGTCAAAAGTGGCCATTTTGCCATTGAACCATTGTCATTTTGAAGCCATTGAATTAATAGAATCGGGCCCCTGGTTTAAAGGTGAGGTAGCATTTGATATTTATAAATGAGATTTTCCAATACAATCTCTGAGGGGTTGGAAACACCTGTGATATTAAGAAAATAGATATTTATGTTAAATTGAAGTTGCTTTAAAAATATCCTTCGTAACATTCTGCATTCATTTTTGGAGGAGGTAGAGCACAGCGAGATTTTCTCGTTCTAAATTATAGCAGTCCGAGGTACCTCCGCCTTACAGAAGATCGCAGCCAAATAACATTTCAAATAGTGTTGTGTTCCTGCGGTGAGTAAGGTTGCCAGAGCTCTTTAGGGGGTTCAGGGTCGGCAACGCGTGTGCGATGCCTCTGGTATTTCATGCACTCATAGGCTACGGTAACCGCTTACCAACAGATCGGCCGTATGCTTGTGTGCAACCACAGTTGTATAAAAAAAAAATATGTCATCAACCTTATTTTTTCCAGATACAATGAAATATTCTTCATTATAGACACCTGCCAAGCCTCATCCATGTATGAGAAGTTCTACTCTCCCAACATATTGGCTACAGCTAGCAGTCTGGTTGGGGAAGATTCACTTTCTGTAAGTTTTACTGCCATATTTACTTTTAAAAAAAACTCACAGACCGAAATCATATCAGCATAAATTGTATTATTGCCACTGCATTAGTAGTTAGGTCTTACAACTATTACTAGATGATGTATATAGCATCAGGTGGAACTGTTTTTTTACTTACAGGCAGAACTCTAGTGCCTGGGCCATCTTTAGATGGAGTAGGCTTGCCCAGAATGCCCAACGCCTATACTAACCTCAAAGCTTAGTTGGCCTTATCCACAGGAAAGATATGGTCAAAACGGAGCTGACTTAGCCGCGGGTATCCTCACGATGTTTTCCTTCACCGTTTTGAGCACGTGTTAATGCGCACATACATTTTTCTAACAGAAAAATCTATTGATTGACGGCGGGGTTCGAACCCACGACTGTTGTATCGAAAGTAGAAGTACATCCCACTAGGCCAACACAGCTTTAGTTCTTGCATCAGTTCATAAATAAAAAGCCTAAGTTCTAAATTTCAAATAAACAACATTTGACGACCTCTGTGGCACAGCGGGCGAGTGTCGTCCTGAGACGCAAGGGGTACGGGTTCCCTTCCCGCCGCGGGACAAATGTTTGCATGGTCTGCAAATATAAATTTTCCGGGTCTGAGTGGAGTGGTACCATGGTTCTTGTAGTTTCTGATACCCACGACACGGGGAATCCTAGTGTGGGGTCAATCTTGTAATACGTTTGATTAGGTATATTGTTTTTTTGTTTGTTTCAGCATCATGTAGATTCAGCCATAGGAGTCTACATCATAGACAGATATACATACTATGTTCTGGAATTTTTGGAGAATGTTAATCCTAACAGCAAGAGAACCATGTCAGAATTTGTAAGTTCCGCATTTTATGGTGTCATGATTTTTAAACCATCTTTTAGGATCTTTAAACTTTGTTGTAACTTTGTAAAGAACTTAGCTTGCGTTACAGATTTATTCAGGGTTTAATAACTCAATTCATTAATCAAAATATCAATTACCATACTTATCACCTTTTTAATTAAAGTACAGATTCCAGGATATCCACATAGTGACTGACCAAAAGCAGGGTGACCAAAACAAAACAAGTGGCATAACGAACAACCAAATTATTTGTTCCAAAGATATTCTTAACCTCAAGACTCTTGCACATAACATATAGAAAGCACCTAAAAATAAGATTGTGGCTGGCCAATTTTCCCACTCTATTTTACCCCTTATTCTAAGCATGTTGAAGTCTATAGTTACTCATTAAAAAATGATTTTTCAGCTAGCAGTATGCCCCAAAAGCGCCTGCCTGTCTACTGTAGGCGTTCGTAAGGATTTGTTCAAGAGGGATCCAGCGAAAGTGCCGATTACCGACTTTTTCGGCTCGGTCCGACCCGTTATTGTGACAACTGATCCTATAATCATATTAGATGTGCCGAAGAGGAAGAAAAAGGCTGAGTTAGTATTTTATTACAATCACTACTTATTCATATTATTTACTGTTTAAAGTTGGTTATATTAATTAAACGCAACAGTCACATACATAGTCCTGACCCCACACTAGGATTCCCTGTGTCGTGTATCTGAAACTACGAGCACCATGTTACCACAACACTCTGACCCGGAACAAATATTTGCAGATCATGCAGACATTTGTCCCGCAGCGGGAATCGAACCCGCACTACCTGCGTCTCAGAGAGCCTCTCGCCCGCTACGCCACCGAGGTCGTCTAAGGCTATAGAGAAGAAGCGCCCTAGAACCTATAATTCTAAGGCATCCAAGAACACTGGATTTGAATAGATTCTTGTCTTTTACACTCATTGGTTAAGACACAAATCGTTGGAGAATAAATGTTCTATAATGGCGACCACGAACCAGACGACGCAGTGTTGTAAGACCCCCTTAAGCCTATAGACCGATGACATTGCGAAGGTTGCGGGGAATCTGTGGATGGAGAAGAGTCAAGACCGTTCGTCGTTGCCCTCTTGGAGCGAGATCTATATCCAGCAGTGGATGATGATGGTTTAGTCACTATAAGAGTTGGTGTAGTTTTCAACCTTTGGATAATAACATTTTGTATTTGTTACAGGAACAAAACCAAAGTACCCGAAAAGAGGGAATACCTACCTCAATTCCCGATGCATCTTTTATCAAACATGTGAACAAAATTTACTAAGTCCAGTATTAATTAATTAAGGTAATAAATTCCATACTATTTATTGTTTGTTGTTTCAATACCACCAACAAATTTAAAATAAAATGAGTTGAAAAGTAAATAACATAGGCCAATCAATAGGGTTCAATTTTATATTTCTAATAGTTTCTGTGGGGCAATTACTTAACTGCTTTGCAATCAGTTTCTATTTGAACCGGTAATTATGGCGGCTTTGCGATTACCTACTTTAGGTACCTAATTGCCTCTGGCGGCAAACCCACCATATTTAACATTTTCTCATAGTAATTGATTGAAGCTGATTGCAACCAAGTTACGTAATGACCCCATTGTTATCCAAAAAGCAGAGTTCTACGTGCTTTAATCAATTTTTTTTACAAAATGATCCTTGCCTATACTGGGTAAAGTCAATTTTGAGTTAGACTTGAAGGGTTGTGCGATATCGTTGAGCTTTGAGATAACGCACACCCAAAGTTAGCTTTATTTAGTTAGTCGTTTTACCCACCTACCAGGGCTCTAGCGAACCAACGCGAATCAAAATCTATGATTCTGAGTATTGCTGTCTCACTCTAAGGGAAAGGGGCGGAGCTTATCAGCTTGATAATAAAAACAACAATCATATTAAACGTTTATTCATCTATAAGTACTAATAATTTCAACACAACCGACTCTCATCGATAGCTTAACTCATTATCACGTGGAGCAACCGCAACTGACCGATTTTCAACCTTATAAAATTAACCGATATGTAAAAACTTTACTCGACAACGGTTATTATAAGAAAAAAGTTTAATAATAAATCCGAGACGCGATTGGTTTGGTATCAATTGCCAACTCGTTTTGTTTGGACATCTAAGTTATGCATTTATACCCCCTTATTCATAATCACTCTTTTTTGATCCGGTCAATAAAATAATGGCTGCCTCTATCTGTTGTTTACTGCCAGAAAAGGACAGAGTGAGAGTTATCAAGCATATAAAAGTAGCGACTGATTATAAATAAGAGGTATAATATTTTAGTTCTGAAAACTGACGCGCGTTTTGTTTCTCAGGCGAGACTTGTTTCATTTTAATAACCATGCAGTAGAGTTCTAGTTTTTTTGAATAAAAAAAAAAAAATATTTTTCTGATTCCGATGCAGTTGCAAACTCGTTCAGTTTCGGTTGCTACGCGCGAGAAAGAGATAGCATTACGTATAGCACGTGCCGTCTCACATACTGATATGAGATCAATATCTAGGACTATTAGCACCATTACAGTTACGTTCATAGGCCTTTATACTTTTTGGTCTAACATTGGTGCACCCGCGTCTTGGGTTAAACAGGGTTATGTCAAAAGGTAATTGATCCTATTTGCTGCGTTATTTTTACACATGTATAGTACAAGGTGATACATTATTTGTACACCATCCCGAAAGAAGCTTATTCTATCAACAAAAAAATTTTTATCATCTCTATAACTAATAATTAAACGTACGATAAGTTCGACATCATGATTACTACTAAAACTGCTGAAAAATTGTGTTTGATCTGATTTGATTGGAGGTTTTTCCATGAAAAATGTTGAATTTCCAAAAGTCCTTACAAACTTTATTGCCAATTGGGTGTAGAATAACCTCCTTTCAGGAAATCATACATATTATGAATCACCTTGTATTGCACAGAGTTTTTAGAAGAGCACTTGTGAAGTATTCCGATCTGCCCTTCTCAAATTACAAGTGTTTGCTGTCTGTTTCGGAAAGATTCCTTTAAGAACGAATTTCGGTTTCACGAAAAGTATTTCGTAGTACAAAAGGTAATTCTTCTATATTATCTTTGGTAGTACTAAGTAGTTTCAGAGTTGTACGGTTGATATCACACTGAACTTTCTTTAATTTAATAAAACAAAGATTGCTAGGTATTGTATTGTATAACTAGATCTCGAGTTTTTGGCTACCAAAGCGACCGACAGATGAAACAAGGGATGCTAATGTTGAGATGGATTTGTTGAGTGTTATGAGGTTTAGGAGTTAGGTTTTAACGAAACTTGACATTCCCTAAGATTTAAGGTTCAAATTCGTGTAAAATAGTGCTGACACGATTGCATTTGAATGGTAATAAGATGTCATAGGGCCCAAGGAATGAGAAGTAATATGTAAGCGTGGTGTGGGAATGTTATATGGAGGGAAGAAAGCTATGTTAAGAATGATGAATAAGAATATGGATGGATACAAAAGTAGGCCTAAGATGGATAGACTTTGTGTAAGATGGCATGTGTAAGAAATGAAGTACTGAGGTGACGAGAGATAGGGGAGAATGGAACTTGCTGTGCTAACTCCACATAAGAGCGCTTATTTCGTTCGTTGTTACTATTATATAATCTTAAGACGCGGGTGGAACTCCTACTTAATATCTTTCCATTAACCTTTCATAGACGTATGTAACTATTTTATAACATTGCTGTAGGCCCGTAGGCGAACTAACGCGTCCTAAAGTAATGCGCCTACCCAACCATAGCGCGCGGTTGTCAAGCAAAATGTATGTGATTTGATTATTGCAATGTTTGAGCTATTATTTAACGATTTCGCAGCCGGATTTCTTTTGAAAATTAATATTGTTGCATCATTTTATAATGGTGAGTAGTCGTGTTGGCTCAGTGGAAGGTTTCCCGACTTTCGAACCGAAGGTTGTGGGTTCGAATCGAAACAGGTCGTACAACAATTTTCTATAAGGAAAAATTTAGTGCGCCTTACCACGTGCTTAAATCGGTGGAGGAAAAAATCGTGAGGAAACCATTATGCATTCTTAGAGCGGTGGCGATGGGCTTGCAACCTGTCACGTATGGAATACTCACTACTGCAAAATGTGGGTTTGTGCCAAATGTTAGGACATGTGACAACCCCCCTTAGACACCCTCAAGGATATGCTTGCCTGGAGATCTGAGATGTCTACCATTCTTGAGGATAACAGTTGTAAGCCTATTTTTTTTAATTCTCAGTAAAAGATTTACATAGGTTATTTGATGAAGGTACCAACAATTTTAACATTACTCTTTCATTTTAAATTGTGCTTTTGTTAGCGGGACTTACCCTAGAACAACAATTTATTAGTACGTAATTTAAATCAATTTGTACACTACATAACTAGTATTAAATTAATAATATCAATAAGCTATTTAAATGCGAAACATTATCTAAGCTCAAATTTATTTAATAAACGACTAGTTTCAAAGAATTTGAACTAAAATATGTCAATTTCTTTCTAATAATTTTGGTTATAACTTTTTCACTTAGAGTTACAGTACAACACACAAATATTTTTTATGTTTGTCCATACATACAAGTTTGTATCTTTTTTCCCAATAAGTTGCGACATACGCCGCTTAAACATTTTTTTTAAAGTAGTAGGCAACGCACCGGATTTGCACAAGTCGGATGTTGTCGGTTTCTATAGGCTATTATTTAGTAATTTACTTGCCAGAAGCAATTCTATTTATTGACTTTCCCCGCTTTAGTGGTCAGGTTTCCCAATCAAAAATAATGGTAACTACGTTAACACTAGTGCAGTTAAAATATAAAATTTGAACTATTCTTATAACAACAACAATAATCTTCGATTTGTTTTATAAATATACTACAACAAAATAACAACAGAAGGTAGAACAACTAAATTAAACTAATTGGCTCTATTATTACAATCATACTATTGTTTTTTATTTTTCTATTAAGGCCTATTCCAGATATACCTACACGAACTGGTTGGCCCACCTAGCCACTCGAGTTCAACTTTGAAGGTTAAAGGATTTTACCCTTACAACGGATCATACTATGATCGTAACCGTATCGGCACATGTAAAAAATATTCTTTGTATAAATTAAAATGAAACAGTGTCCACTAGACCGTTCGGTCACCGACGAACACCGTAGCGTGCCATGACCGGACCGACAGCGAATTCACGACGAACTTTCAACCTTCGATATTCATTGAAAACGTATGGATCATTTTGAAACGTCTGAAACCTAGTTGAATAGTTATAGATACGTTCTATTGTGCACAGTAGTGTCTGACCGCGTCTGTTAAGTGCCTGATACGTTCATAGCATGGTCATGGTATGATACGTTGTAGTAGATAAAGACCTTTAAGGGATTTTATACATTTGAAACCCTTTTCAACCGTCAGGTTGAAATGTCAAAAACCGTTACTAGCAGCGCACACGTCCTGAACAGGCCATTTATTTCTACTAAGTAATATCAAACACGTATTTTTGAATAATAAAAATGGCGTCTCTGCGATGGAATGTTTGAGTCCAAGCATCGAGATCAAAATTATTTCGTAAAGGTTTAATAATTTTCGAAATCTTTTATTTGTAAATATTCTGAAAGCGCGCGAGTATTTAAATGGGTGACAACTTTTGTGAAAGAGGACAAATTATATTATTAAAGCAATATTCGAAACAATTCTAAGAAATACCATTAAAAACTGTTATGTAATTATGTAACAATGTTAAAAATGTACTATTTTTTTCAGTAACAGCCTTAAGTCGCTTCTATTTTGTGAAAATATTAAAATCTTGAACAGATCTAACTTTAATTGAAGTAAGATTATTCTTATTCGTTCCTATAGAAAACTAATTAATCTTAGAAAAAACTAACTAGCCATAGAGTAACTAAGTTGATAGATATAGTCTTAGAAGAACTAACTGATAAAGTCTCAACTGTGAAGTCAATGAATTTATAACAAAATCTTAATTGACTTAAAAGCTCAGAGGAAAAATATACAACAGAGCACTTATTTAACAATACCTACGCAGCTTTGTAAGTAACTTTTAGTTAAAAAATAGCTTATTCAGTTTTACACGTGAAAAATGGCCTACGCCAGAGGTAAAGTTAAATACATTCTATAGAATACTTTGTTCTGAGAGAAAAACTTCGATGTACAAAACCAACGACAATATTTTTTTCTTTTTTTTTTCAACTCGCATGAACACCGCTCTTCAACCGTCGGCTGCGGATATGATTATGATGAAGCTTCTCAGTGCCAGGTGTGTTCATCCGTGGTTATCAGGCTGTACTATCTCGTAGTAGTTTTCTATTGTGTAATTGAAGAGTTGGAAGTCGTTTCTGAAATAGAAAAATACATTGCGTTAGTACACACTCATTGAGGGAGGCCAATAATGATGGTGATGATGGTGAAAGTGATGGCGATGATGATGATGATGATAATAAAAAAAACACCCAATAGTAACATTCTGTCCCCATACTAGGATTCCCTTTGTCGTGGGTATCGAGTACCATGGTACCACAATAACCAGACCCGGAACAAATAGATAGATCATGCAAACATTTGTTCCGCAGCGGGAATCGAATCGGGAACGGGAATCGCTGAGGCACCGAGGTTGTCGTGATGATGATAATGATAATTATTATTAGGATACCTCATCATCATCTCTGCTCTTATCCCACTTACGTGTGTTGAGCTCCGCAAGATGCGATCTTTGATCGTTCAAAGTGTTTTGTCAAGTAGAAAATTACAGTGAAATAAACCACTGAACAGGCGTTAAAGAAAGGGAATGTGAAGATTGTGAAGTGCCCAGTGAAATGAAGTCGCCGAATGCAAAAAAAAGGTATACAGCACTCGAGACGTTTGAACCAAACGTAAGTCCTTCATTCCTACGCATGCTTCACTGTATTTCAAAGATTTCACAAAATCATCCGGTGCTTAGGATAAGTGCCAGTTCCCATTAGATATCGCTTCTGAGGCCCGATTCTGAAACGTTCGTTACTCCTTCTCACCGTGAGAGGTGAAAAGTGAATAGCTTATAATTTAGTATGGTATCACGAAAAGTGCCGCTACAAAATCCGGTAAGCTTACCGCTTGATACTCAACATACACATACATAATGCTCAATATCATATTGAGCAGCTGATATACCTGTACAGTGTTTTTTCAACGAAATATGTCGAATTTCTAAAAGTCGTGGAATAAACTTTATTGCCAGGTTGGTGTAGAATGAGCACCTTTTAGTGTAGTACCATCATCATTCCAATCGTTGGAAGTCGACTGCTGAACATCAGCCTACCCCACAGATTTCCCAAGCGACTTCCTATCATGAGGAAATTGCTCTTACTCACCACGCTGGGCACGCGGGTCGTTATAATAGAGGACGCTGCTGCCCATCCCCTAGCATTTTTCCCATAGTCGCCTCTTTCGTGATCCACTGGTTGGAGATACGGATTACTATTTTTTAGTCGGGGCCACCACGGCGAATTCGGTGTAGGATACATTAAGAATGTAGAATGCCTTGTAGAAAACTCTAAATTAAATCTCTAACTCTACCTGTAAAGTTTGTACAGTCCGTCCAACTGAGACTTCCTGAGCCTGGAGTAGAGATGGTTGATGTTGTGTAGTGTGTTGGTTCCCTTCCCACTATTTCTCCACTCCGGCTTGACCACGTCGTGCAGACGAGCTAACTGAATCAGGTACTTTTGGTCCTCCTGGAAAATATTAATTAGGGTATTGTAAAATAAGTGCGCATAAATCATCCTTGAGCCTTCCCGCAACCTTTTAGAGGAGGTAGGGCATAGCGAGATTTTCTCGTTCTAAATTGGAGCAGCCCGCCTGGGGAGATACCTCTGCTTTACAGAAGATCGCAGCCAAATAATATTATTTGTTTCAAATAGTGTTGTGTTCCTGCGGTGAGTAAGGTTGCCAGAGCTCTTTTAATATAAAACTTCCCCCACACCCATATATATTATTATGGCATGGCAGCAAATGACCCATCATCCCAATGACTTGGTCCATAACGATCAAATATCAATTTACGCCTAACTAGCAGTTGATATGGTCTCTATATCACATTACTTTGTACTTGACTGGTAATAAGGGTGCGACCTAATAGATACTGTAATATCATCACTGAGGGAAAATAGGAGGTCAACAAGTCCCAAATGGAGTTTTACTTGCTAATAATTATATTCATGGGCGTCAAGCCCATGTAGAGAATTATTTTTTACACTGCGGTGCGTGACTTGTTATACTAGGTGATTCATAATATGTAAGTATACCTACTATCCGGAAAGGGTGTTATTCTATAAAAAAGCATAATTATTAAGAAAAAAAAATGAAATTACCTGTTTTTGATGTTTTTATCATCTTACAACTACCTAACTACTATGCAAAAACATAATAATTGAGTTATAAATGATTCGACCCCAAAAATGCGGAATTTTTACAGTGTTTTTAAATGAAAAAAATCGAATTTTGATTTTATTAGGTTCAGATCTCAGATCAGTCCTCGTACCGACAACTGAGATTTTGTTTAGGCGGTGGCTTAAGTTGACTACCAAAAATGTATGGTTCAAATTCGTGTAAAACAGTGCTGACACATTTGCATCGAAGTATGTCGTTATTGTATGGCCCCAGACCACCGTATCTTCTCAAGATCCTTGAAAATGAAGGACTAGTCATTTAGATTTGAATTGCTGCAAACGCATGTTATTTCACCTCGGATCCGCCGTAGGTAAACCTCATAAATAGTCACCCGATCTCCCATTACTCACTTCCCACTAAATTATTCCACGAGGCGCGATCCTGCGGATGACATCATTCAATCAGCAGGCCGTCCAGTCATTTCCTCTGTTCGGAGTTCGGACCAACCCATCCGAAATGGAACCCCATTCAAAAGTGCACAATGACTAATTTGGAATTATTGTGCCGGCCTCGGCCCTATTTTCCGACGTAAAGGTCGTCCTCGATCGTAACGATACTGGACGGAAATAAGATATTTTTTACAAAAACTAAAAACCAACTTCAAATTCCAGAATATTTACAAGATTAATATCAACCTCTTTTTTTTGTTATCAACCTCTTTCCGTTTTGCTTACCTACTGAGGATGACACTGGCCATCTACGCTTTCGAATAAAAAACAAAAGTAAGTATGATATAGTATCCATTCATCATCAATAATAACTCTTACGGTACTGACTGACTGATAATCAAACGTAGTAGTTTTATTCTTTGAAAATCAACGCAGAGCCTAACCAAAATCCTGAAGAGAAAGGAATGCCCTGAACAGAAAGGAATTCCCGACACACAACCCCTAAGTTTAAAGTTTATGTAAAATAGCAGCAACCGAACGAAGTCGCGGGAATTACCATACCATACCACCGTCGACAAAAAGAAATTTCGGCAAGTCGTGATTTCAAGAGATGCCGACGTTTTTTTAAGTTTTACGGGACAAGTAGCAATCCCTCAGGAATTAAATTAATATGGGACCACCCCGGGATCATACTCTTTATCCAGCGAAGAATCATCAAAATCGGGTTACTATTGGCGGAGATATCGAGTAACATACACGCAAAAAAAAAAAAAAACCGACTTGAGTACCTCCTCCTTTTGGAAGTCGGTTAAAAAGTGAATCCATCGCAATTTAATAATATTTAGCACCTTTCATCGAGAAGTCCGCAACAATCGTATCGTACTTACTAGATACTATCTTACTGACTTCTATCCTATTACCCACTTTACTACTTCCTACTATCCTACTAAGTAATATCTATTAAAAATGCAAAAGTTTGAGATGTTTGGATGTTTGTGGTAAAATCACGTGGCAATTCGATGAAACTTGGAGTAAATAGAGTTCTTTAGGAAGTCATCAAATTAGCATCGTTCAAATGATGCTGAGAAAATGATAATAGAAATTTCCAAGCTTTACCAATAGATTTTGATTAGTTCAGTAGCTAGCGGCAATCGGGATAGATAAGAATGAAACCGCGTCCCACGGTTCCATAGTTATAGCCTGTTCCTATAACGGTAGAAGCGCAATGTGGTGACTGACCACAACGCTATTGTGTGAAAACGAAATGTCGCTCCACTAAGTGAATACTGGATAACAAATTGTATTCCAAAATTTCTACTAAAATGCCTCTCTATACTCTCAATTATTTGGAATGAGTTTATACCTAGGCTGGCTATCTTTAATCCTCATTGTGAAAGATATTGAGGGAAAGTTTAAAAAATATAATCGAATGAAAGAGTTTTTTATGAAAATGATGTCATTGTGAGTGGAGTGCAAAAATATTTAAGACTAAGAATACTAACATAATTATAGCGCTAGTTTGAGAATATACTGTAGTAAATTGTGTTACTAATTTCTCTTCGGCTCCTCTCGGTTCACTTCTTACTAGCCTCTCGTAAATTGTAAACTAAAAATCCCTTAGCTTTTCTTCCTTTAGGTAGCTTATTAAGCCCCTTTGCCCAAAAGCAGCGTAGCTAAGGGTCTTACCTACCATACTATTGCCTACTCGATGTAAAATTGTCTGTAGCCAAATTGCAAGAACTCTTTATCCACCTGTCCCTATCATAATACCCTTATTTGATCAATACAAAATGTATTACAAACTTAACTCACATCCAGCGTTTCAAACTTCAATATAACATCGAAGGCGAATCTGCAAGGGGTGCAAAAGTCGGAATAAGGCGTCCAGTGCATGTCCAATGAGCGCTTTTGCCGCGACTCTTCGAGAACATACGCCACGAACTCCTCAAATACTGGATACCTTTCTGTGGGTGCTGGTTTGTCTGGGGTGGACTTCTGAAAAGAACATTAGAATCTGTTAATTATTAGCCCACATCTACCTGCTTCTGGGTATAAGCCTCCTTGCTAGCATGTACATTTTTTCGATTCTGCCAATCGAATCCAGTGATTTTCGACAATCTTGCCTACGAAGTTTTGATGATACCTTCGGCCTTGCAATCCCAAACAAAAATGGCATGAAGATGCTATTCCGGTGCGATTTTATTTGAAAGGATTTTTTATGATACCCTCTGAATTCGGATTTCGGGAGAGTCGATCTTGATTAGGTACTCACCAGTTGTCCCTGGGAGTTCACAGCATCAAAGGAAAAGTTAATAAACTACCTACTCACAGGGTCCCCTACAGGGTATATGTACTTACTTAAGCTACCTTTACACCTAAGATGTATCCATGTACATGTCGGCAATAATTTTTTTTTTTTTTTTTCCTAGTTTACAAAATATTGTACTCTAAGTTGTATTGCAATCTAGCCAAGTAGGCCAATGAGCAATTTTAGTTTAACATAGTTTTATAAGGTAAATTATAATCTAAGAATGTGTCCAATAGCACTTTTCTTACAGTTTCTAGTTAAGGGGAAGACACTTTGTTCTTGTGTTTCACTACATTTCACTATTATTTTACATCATAATAACTCAAGACTTAGTTCTTTTGAGCCGTCTCACTATGTCTGTGTTGTCGAGGAGCTGGATTGCCTCGACGTTCACATGATGATGAAGTCTACGCTCGTGAGCTTCTGCGTATTTTTTAATAACTATATCGACGAAGTCTATGTTAAGGTCCCGGTGGAGATCTTCGTTTCTTATGTACCAAGGCGCGTTCACAATGTTCCTCAGCACTTTGTTTTGAAATCTTTGTATAATTGAGATGTTACTTTTTTTGGTACAGCCCCACAGCTGAATACCATAGGTCAATACTGGCAATAATGTACATGTTGGCAATAAATGAAATGAATGATTATGACTCATTTCTCCTGAACCTAAACCTACCTATATTATAAACCATCCAGTAAATTTCTTACCTTTCTAAACTTTCGTATAATCATATGCCCCATCTTATCATGAAACGACTTGGGCCATGCGTGCACTATCTTATCATTATACGCCGAAGCCAGTCTCTCCAGCGGATGTCTCACGATCAAGAATGATATAGAGTCCACCTGGGCCTTCCTGATCATTTCTCCCGTGGGCCGCGCGTATTTTTTCCTAGCCAGCACCAGTGGAACCTCCTTGGTTTTGTCTAAGAAGGCGGCGGTGTAGTTAGCCATCAGGTTGAAGTTGTACATCCAGGAGGTGGATGCTGCTTTAAATATGTTGCACCTGAAAAGAAACGATATTATTTGGCACTTCGTTATATAGAAGCTACTAGAAGCTACTCACGTCATGGGTCCAGCAGTATACAATAGGATACCGCTAAATATAATTGACACACCGAGCAAAAGCATTTTTAAGTCAAAGTTGAAGCATTGGCTCGTCGAGCAGGCCTTCTACTCATTCGATGAGTTCACCTGCCGAAAGCCGACTACGACGTAGTTTATATCCTCGCGATATATTATAATGTATTTTTTCTTTTTCATGTTATCCCTACTTTCTTTCCTTGACGTGTACTAATTGTATAAATAAATGAGTTTATGAGTTTATGAGCTATAAATAATACCAGACCGGTAGACTAGACCGTGTTCTTGTTATTTACAAAAGTAAAGTTCAATAATATCTGTTCTAGCTGATAAAGATAATTACTCAAGCCAATTAGTTGGTGGACGCAGATGTTGAAGACCTTGCTGTTTTTATATTATACGAACTAAAATAAAATGCCTACTCTCAAAAAAGAAAAACCACCTCGGAGGGGCAGCTTTTTGGAAACTTCGTTATATCTTCTCATTGCAGATACCAGAACCAAGGTCACCCATACCATAGCTCTAAAAATTCGCATGTTGAAGTGGCAGTTGGCAAAACCATATAGATAGCAGAACCTACAACAGTTAGGGAATAGAAGATAATTATATAAGACTCGAATGGCGACCACGAACTGGGCGACGCAGTCTTGAAAACCGATGGACCATTGAAATTGTGAAGGTTGCGGGAAATCGGTGGATGGAAAAGGCTCAAGTGGACTTCTACAAGCTGATGGAAATAACAATGACTCTCAATATGTTTACTATGACCACCTTGCATTGCTGATGATAAACTTACCATATAACATGGTACTGCCTATTAATCAGGTACTCCCAAGCATTAGCTTTATTACTTCTGGTGTCCAGCCCCAGTCTCGAACATTCGCTGGTGAGATATTCCCTCCTCGCATCCATCCTCGCATTGACCTCCATAAACTTGTCTCTCGTGAGGAGACCTTCCTCGTGGGTCCCATTGTCAAAGATGTACTGGAACAAGAATGCGGAGGTTGAATATATAATATTGGATGTATTTTCCTTGGGGTTCTGTGAAAGTTGAACAGTGTCGATGTGCTTGAAATCCGTCTTGGTAACTTCACAATTGTTTTTACCAGTTTTATCTGCTTAGTTTTTGAAAGGCTACGTAACGTACTTCCGTTAAAGACATGGAAGAAACCCAAAGTCCCCAAGCTACCGTAATCACCTTAGGTCCGCTTGCGTTAACCAAGGGCATAATTAGGGTTTCATTTTTTATGTGGGTTCATGTCTTGTGGCTTCGGGGTACCACACTAACCCTGATAAGTATGAGTGAGCTTTACCCCACTTATACCAAATACCAATCGATCGATAACTACCTTTTTCAACCCACCCACCATTGAATTCTTACCTGCCCACGTACTAATGGACAGTTCGTGTGACATAATTATGGAAACTTTCCGGGAGGTCTGTGGCCCGGAAAGTTTACATTATTCATAGTTACCTATAGCACTGTTACCTGCATACCTCTAATGCTATACGATGCTATAAGTCTGTACTTTTTTTTGATTTTGGGCGATGTAGCACCATAGTGGCTTCACCTATGTCGGTCTACCCAAAAACTGAATTATTTGGCCAATAAGTTTAATAACCTATCTAAGTTAGGGAAATTATCCTTTTTGATCTCTCTTTTTCTTTGGATTTTGTGTTTAGTTGTACCTATAGACTGGCCTCATAGCTCAGTTAGTAGTAACTCTGCCTTCTGCGCTAGAGGTCGCGGGTCGATCCCCGCGCTAGACAAACATTTGTGTGATAAACACAGATGTTTGTTCTGTGTCTGGGTGTTAAATATTTATGTATTTTTTATATATCAGTCTCTGGTACCCATATTACAGGCTATGCCTAGTTTGGGATCAGTTGACCGTGTGAATATGTCCGGAATATTTATTATTATTATAGTTTAGTTAAGTTCCCATTAGGCGGTGCGGTAGCTCAGCAATTGAATAGTTTTATCAATTTAAAAAAGACTGTACCTACGTAGTTGGAACGCGAACTCCTCTTTCTGAAGTCCCTTTATAAAGACTATTTTCTTTTGCCATCATCGATCACAACAAAAGGTGTCAACTTATACAGCGTACTAGGTATATAGGTGAGTGTAAATAAAGCGATGTTGTTTTGAAGCCCACATGGACATTTACCTTCAAACCATTAGCTGATTAGAACTATTAATTATTAGATACTTCGTGCTATGGTATGTTGGTAATTTACATTTGGTTGTTGGCAGTTATGTATATGTATACCAAATTATATGTACGTTCAATCTTTATTTACGACATACTTACGATAGTTATTCAATAGCAGTATACAAATAAACCTAAAAACAGATGAAAGCTATCGTTTAGCTATGTTTCGATTGAAAATATTGTTAGTAGAATCTTCCCCTGTCACTCAAATGAAAACAAATTATTCAAGTAAATGAGTAGGGTTGTTATTACTGAGGAATTCCCTGAATCATGCAATTTTAACAAGTAATTACAGTAGTCTTCACGTTCAACGCTATGTTTGGCTGCAAAGCAAAATTTAATTAAAATGTACATTCGCTAACAGAAGTCGCTTTGTAGACTGCTGACTTTCCATTTTTAACTTCATAATTACCTACTACGTGTCGCCGTCGGTAATGTACCTACCATTTGGCAAATAGCAACGCACGTTTATGTCTTTTGTACTACCTTCTTGTATTGACTTGCGGCTTGCTCATCTGTTCATCTTGCTTACTTGAGTGAATCCGAAAATAGATTTGCTAAAGTTTAGTAGGAACGTTAGCCCCAGTTAATGTAACAGGGTATAAAGGGGTTAAAATAGTTGTGTCGGTTGTTCCTGTATATCTAAGAGAAAAAACACACTTTGCTAAGATCACAAATGTGGTACCCAGGTAAAAAGTAGCATAAGAAGTGACTATCCAGCTCTGGGCCAACACACATGCTAAAATCAAGTTGATCTGTTGATCCGTTGAGAAGAACAAACTAACCACCAAACAATTATTTTTTTTCTTCACACAAATGTTTGTTCAGCGCGGGAATCGAACCCGCGACCTCTAGCGTAGCGGCAGAGTTACTACCAACTGAGCTATGAGGCCACTCAATTTATAATATTATAAGGATGTTAAGGATTATAAGGATTGATTCCAAACGAATGAATAAAAAATGAGTAAACAACACTCCATTTTGAACGATCGTAGCGTATAAATCTAAGAGTGTAAGCGGAGCTTTTCATTCTAAAATGTGGCGTCACTGAGTAGGGCAATTTACCGTTCGTAGAAAGTCAAAGTGTTGGTTGTACGTGACTGTACTTGCCAGCGACACTCCGTGATGGATGCTTCAATTTTAAAGCGGCTCAAATTCGTTCCCCTTCATTTTATCTACATTTATAAAATGCAATATCTGTCTGTATTTGTACGCTTTACAGGATTTATTCAAGTAATATTGCAGGTAAACTATGTGAATATAACACAGACTTTTTTTAAATATAATTAATGTGGCAAATAAACTTACTGCCCACCTGTTGATTAGTGGATATTAGTAGGTTGTAGTAGAGTTAGGCATCACGCACGCGATGCCGATCCCGTAATTCATTTTTTATTAAAAAAACACTGCAAAAATCTGCTGTAAAAATCTGTGTGCGTGTGTGTGTGTCTGTGTGTGTCAGATTTGACTCTAAAGTCAAATCTGTTTAAACTCAAATTATTGAGCTGTTTTAGGTAACTTTAATAATTAGTAAAAACGATGATGAAAACACTAAAAATAGCTGCTAAAGAAAAAAAAATTTGTTAATTCTACTAAATTTTTTTTACTAATTTTGTTAATTCTTAAACTTTCTTTTTTTTAATATCTTATATTTTTAGTATATATATATTTTTAGTATCCCTTTCGGGATAGTATACAATATAACACATTACGGTTTTCAGTAGAAGTAGAAGATGCATTAAACTTTTTGTTAAGTTACTGAATTTTGTAAAGAATCCGCGTGCTGAGCTTGTCTTTTGATTGGTATAACTTGAGAGAGAACGGAATTTTCCGCATTTATCTTGTCAACCGTGGTAATGAAGACAGTTTCAAATTAGAAAATGAAGTCGTTACTGCAAAGGACAGCAAGCTTTATTGTTTTAGTATATGATAGAAAATACTAATTCCAATCTGGAATGTTTGCCAAGCTAATTTTACACGTCAGTGTAATGTGGCGATTGGTCGAACTTTGAAAACGACTTCGATAAATAGTAGGTAATACTTTGAGCCTACAAGTCCACTGCTGAATAGCTCCCCCCCCCCCCCCAAAGATTGCCACGATGAACGGTCTTGAGCCTTTTACAGCAATGCGTCGCCCGGTTCGGGATTTGGACCCTTCATTCCCCAATGGTAGTCGGTTCTGCGAGCTATACGGTCTGCACTTAAATAAACATACTTTCACATTATTTAATTAAAAAATAAGGGCAAAACAAGAGCCAAACGCTTAGGTTTGAAGGCTATCTACTTATCAACGAAGTAACATAAACTTTAGAAAGAAACATAATATGTTTTTGGCATTTTATCAATCATTCGTAAGTTCAAACAAATTCAATTTTTTTCATAAGTATAGGTACATTGTTTTGATCTAAATATGCATTAACTTCTAAACTCCATTGATGTTTAGAATGTTTTTTTCACCAAAATGTAAAGAAAGTTATTGCTTACGATCGACAAGTTCAGTTTTTTTAATGAAATAATTTTCAACGCCTCAATCACAAAAAAAAGACTGCGATTTTCTCACGTTTCGATATTTGCGGTTCAACCGATTTTGATGAAACTTGGAATAGATAGAGTCCTTTACCTGGAATAGCATATATGTAGATTAAAAGATACTTACCTTACGCTAGCGAAGCCACGGGTACAAGCTAGTAAGAACATAAAAACTACAATCTACTTAATTTAACTCATTAAATAAACGATATGGGCACGGCATACTGTTATTAATTAGTGAAATTTAATTAATGTGGTACATTAATTTTAATTTACTTTTAACGAAGTAAGGTTCTCGCTTTTTATAGTATGCAGTTTTTAAAAAGTACATACCAAAATGTATATACATTTCAGTCAAGATTGGGCTGAAACTTAGCATAGGTACATCACTTTAAGCAGATATTGTGAGATCTCAGTTCGAGGCGAACCACTAGTATTTTTTACTAGTATATTATACATTATCTAAGTTTGTATGTAGGGGGTAATCTCTGGAACTGGAATCTTTTTGGAGGAGGTAGGGCACAGCGAGATTTTCTCGTTCTAAATTGGAGCAGCCCGCCTGGGAGCAGTGGCGGATTTGCAGTCTTGGCCGCTCTAGGCCCCAGGCCACGTGCCGCCCCTTTCTCAGCACCCATCATTAGACTAGGTACATAATGAATTTACTTTATTGCCAACTTAATCTAAATCGAAATCAAAATTAACTATAATAGCTACTAATTTGTAAATATATTCAGAGATGATGAGCTTTTCTACGACAATTTCTACTAATTTTTGGTCACGATTTGCCGCCCCTAATATCTGGCCGCCCTAGGCCCGGGCCTACTGGGCCTTAGGGCAAATCCGCCACTGCCTGGAAGGTACCTCCGCCTTACAGAAGATCGCAGCCAAATAACATTATTTGTTTCAAATAGTGTTGTGTTCCTGCGGTGAGTAAGGTTGCCAGAGCTTTAGGGGAGGGGGTTCGGGGTCGGCAACGCGTGCGTGATGCGTCCGGTATGCAAGCGCTCATAGGCTACGGTAACCGCTTACCAACATGTGGGCCGTAGGCTTGTTTGCCACCTCAGTTATAAGAAAAAATACTACTGAACCGATTCTGAAAAATCTTTCATTAATAGAAAGCTACACTGTCCTTGTGTAACCTAAGTGTTATTTTGATATAAATAACTGTTTCGTTCTGAAAACTCAATATTTGTAAATCAACCACCACGAGGCCGACTGATGGACAGTTGGACATAGTGGAAAGGGTTTCTAGTCAGATTTCGGAACCCTAAAAAGAGTGGTCTGAGTTAAATCACCTCGAACCAACTTATTTCGCTTCCCGTACGTCTACTCAAGTCTCGCGTGCATGTACCTAAGTACTTATAGACTTTCTCTTGCACTTTCCCAATACTCGAGAAATCTTCTTACCTCATTGAGTTGTTGCTTCTTGATTTTGCAATACATGAGCGAAGCTCACATTGACGAAATAACGTGTAAAGGGGCTCTTTAACGGGCTAGGTTTGCGGCTACTACCCAAGGAAACTCGCTATGCATTAAATGAGCTCGTTCAAGCCCCTTTCAAACCAAAATCCTGGATCCACCACTGGTAACACTGATATTGGCACAGACCAATTGGATGCTAACTATTGGCCTCATACACAAGCACAAAGTTGCACAACGGGCTATGGAGAGAGCTATGCTAGGAGATTCACTACGTGATAAGATCCGAAATAAGGAAATTCGTAGAAGAACCACCTACCGTAGTGACCTCACCGACATAGCTCTCAGAATTAGCAAGTTGAAGTGGCAATGGGCAGGTCATATAGCTCGCAGAACCGATAACTATTGGGGAGTAAAGGTTCTTGAATGGCGATCATGAACCGGGCAACGCAGTGTTGGGAGGGCCCTCACCCGATGGACCGACGACATTCTGATGGTTGCGGGAAGTCGGTGGATGGAGAAGGCTCAAGACCGTTCGTCGTGGAACTCTTTAGGTGAGGCCTATGTCCAGCAGTGGACTTCTACAGGCTGATGATGATGATGATGAATACGATGCTAACGCATGATATTGGTGAAAGACTTTAATCTTGAGGCACTGAGATATTTTTGAGTTTTTTTATGTATTGGTAAAGTTTTTTTTTTTATACAACTGAGGTGGAAAACAAGCATACGACCGACCTGTTGGTGAGCGGTTACCGTAGCCTATGAGCGATTGCAATACCAGACGCGTTGCCGACCCCGAACCCGCCCACCCCTATAGAGCTCTGGCAACCTTACTCATCGCAGGAACACAACACTATTTGAAACAAATAATGTTATTCGGCTGCGATCTTCTGTAAGGCTAGGTACCTCCCAGGCGGGCTGCTCCAATTCTGGACGAGAAAATCTTGCTATGCCCTCCCTCCTCCTAAAGTTATTTTATTCCTAGTCGAGTAGGTAGCTTATGCAATTGAAATAACTTGTTAACGCAACAGTCGAAACTTATCCATGTTACATAAACATGGATTTTAATTTTGTGAAAGTTGTTTTGAGCTCATACAGAAATTTGCAAGTATGTATGCAAAATAATAGTTTCTTAGTAACAAGGATAAACCTTACATTTGCGGGTCCAGTATGATAACCTGCCTTATCAAGAATTTTGAATTTCAGAGCGATTGTAGTAAAGCCAAACTAAAATTCTTCAATTATGTCAATTTTGAGTTTGAGTTTTAGGGACTTGTTTGTGATATCTTTGAGCTATAACGTACCTAAGCCCTCAAAAATGTAAAACGCAAAATTGAATTTAATTAGTAGAAGTCATTTTAGGTGTTATATCATGAGTCCTCTAAAGCAGGGAAGCTGTCACAAGCTGTCACCCTTTTCACGGTACGGGGATCTCGTCAAAAATTGCTTTGCTTAGATTCTTTGGTATGGTTTAAATATTCAAACCCGCAACCAACAGTCAACTTTATAATACGTACCTAACTTTATGCATATCTCGCGTGCCAACTGATAGCAGCGCAAGTTCTGTGTCGAGCACTATACCTACTCACAAAATGGGGATTTATTGAGGTGAATCCATCGCGTGTGGCTGGAGTATAAAACCGGGAATACAATCGTTTCAGAATAAAAACGAGTAAAGTATCAAGCAGTAAAGACACTACTTACATTACATAAAGACCGCGCGTCGTTAACGATATATCTTCATGTCCACTTTTAAATTGTTTTGGAGTAATCGTTGGTGGAGATCCAATCAGAAATGAGATCAATTAAAAAAACTCGATAGTCACCGACATCCAAGAGGATTAACAATTCGAATGACAGTGGGCGGGGCACATAGCTTGGAGAAACAACGGCTGCGGTGGGGCAGAAAGATTCTAGAGTGTAGAGCACGCACTGGAAAGCGCAGAGTAGGGCGAACCTGCACTAAATGGAAAGACGATTGGGAAAAAGGTTGCTGGGAGCCGTTGAATGAAGGCTGCATAAGATCGTTCGCTCTGCAAATCTATGTGGAGGCCTATATTCAGCAGTTGACGTCCTGTAGCTGAAATGATGGGGAAGAAATCACTAGCTTAGGTATAGCGCTAATCCAAAATATCCGCTATTATACATATATAATAAGTATGCTTTTAGTCTAACTACCAATACTGGACAACGTTTATTTTGTTTACTTATGAAGAAGCGATACCTTACCTTATTTAATCATTAATTTAAGAAAACAAACGCCTCAAGTGTCTTTACCGCTTGTATATTTTAACTTATACTGTGTAGTGAAAACACGATGAAACGGGTGCCAGTGATCGAAAGCAATGCTTTAGAAATATAAAATGCATGCATTGGCTTGAAAGGATTTTTCCAAACGTAACTAAACAAAATCATTTCTTTCTCCAAAAAATTGGATCAAGAGTGTTTGTCCTACTTATTTGTACTTAACTACTTATACGTGCAGTTATAAAAGGAATTGAGCAAGGGTTTGTTGAGATAAGTGCAATTTAAGGAATTGAGTAAGGCTTTTAACAAAGAAGATCATAGTAGACTTGCTGATTATTGACTTTAACCATGACCTAGACAGAACCAGTGTTATAGATAATCACCTAGAAAGATATCTGTTAAATTTCATCATCATCATCATCATCAGCCTGTAGAAGTCCACTGCTGGACATAGGCCTCCCCTAAAGAGTTCCACGACGAACGGTCTTGAGCCTTCTCCATCCACCGACTTCCCGCAACCTTCACAATGTCGTCGGTCCATCGGGTGGGGGGCCTTCCAACACTGCGTCGCCCGGTTCGTGGTCGCCATTCGAGAACCTTTACTCCCCAACGGTTATCGGTTCTGCGCGCTATATGGCCTGCCCACTGCCACTTCAACTTGCTAATTCTGAGAGCTATGTCGGTGACCTTGGTTCTTCTACGAATTTCCTCATTTCGGATCTTATCACGTAGTGAAACTCCTAGCATAGCTCTCTCCATAGCCCGTTGTGCAACTTTGAGGAAACATGCGTGTAGAAGCGAATTTTTTTTTTTTTTGTTTTTTTTTCTGAATTCCTCATTTAGATGAGTGGTGCGGTATGTATGGCCCTGTGCTGTTTCAAGTTTTACAGTGCTTTGTGAGATAGTACGATTAATAACGTTCCTAGTTTATGTTGTGATGATATCATTTTATTTTATGACTGGCCTCATAGCTCAGTTGGTAGTAACTCTGCCTTCTGCGCTAGAGGTCGCGGGTTCGATTCCCGCTCTGGACAAACATTTGTGTGATGAACACAGATGTTTGTTCTGTGTCTGGGTCTTAAATATTAATCTATTATGTATAGCATTCTCTGGTACCCATAGTACAGGCTATGCCTAGTTTGGGATCAGTTGACCGTGTGAATATGTCCGGAATATTTATTTTATTGGTGTAGATCCACATCAACTTCCTCAAAGTGTGCTAGTATTAGGTAGGTAATAATAAAATAACTGCATAATTACTTTAGGTCTGTTGTACGAGATTGTAACCGTCTGGTGACATAATTATTAGGCTACCCAAAGTCATTATCATTAGCCCCTTCGTCCACGGCGCGACTCAAAAGGAACGCGACTGAAACTGTAGTCACTTATGAGTAGCCTGACTGCGATAGCACTAGTATTTCAATGCGCGTCCGTCCACGGCGCTACTCAAAAGGAACGCGTTTGTAACTAGTCTCCTGGCGACTCGACATGCTGGTCGCCAAGCGACTGGTTTCGAGAAACTGTTGAAAAATGAACGAATAAAAAGTAATTATAAGTGATTCTGACGTCTATGTGACTGGAGAAGTAATAATTCCATGTCATTGCTCGAATTATCACTAGTCATGTTAATTATTTTCGTTATCAAAACTTTGTTTACATAAAATCGTATACTGAGTGACTGAGTTTCAGGAAATTCCAGTAGCGTCGTGGACGAGTCAGAGTTTCCAATCAGTCCGCAACTCTAGTTTCTAATGAGTTCCGTCACTTTTGCGTAGCGTCATGGACAAAGGGGCTTAGTCATAGATTTACGATAAGTAGAGGTTCGCCCCGAACTCATCTTGCGATTTCTGGTTAATAATGGTACTTCGCTGATCGTTGAGTTAGAAAAAGATATATTTTAAATTTCGTCCTATTTCATGTATTAAAAGCTTTTTTTTTTAAATCCCATTTCGGACCCCTATATCTTAGAAACCCCTTGCCCGCTTAACTCATAGGTATGTATTCTTAACAGTAAATCTTAATAGTACAACCTATTGACCTACTCAATTCCATGCAGATCGGATTTACGGTTCGAAAGTTATGCTCTAACAAATAAACATACAACGCCTATTCGCCCAAGCTGATTGAGAGACATTCGCTCGCCTAAAACGCCGAAAACCTAGATAGAAAGAAAGAAGGCCAGGCCATGTGATTTTTTTACAGATATCGTACAAAAACGTGTATAGATAGGTAAGTAGGTACATAACCCTGTAGTTTCAAAAGCAATATTGTGGATATGTTAGTAAATAAATAAATAAATAAATATTCCGGACATATTCACACGGTCAACTGATCCCAAACTAGGCATAGCCTGTACTATGAGTACCAGAGACTGATATACATAATAGATATATATTTAACACCCAGACACAGAACAAACATCTGTGTTCATCACACAAATGTTTGTCCAGTGCGGGGATCGAACCCGCGACCTCTAGCGTAGAAGGCAGAGTTACTACCAACGGAGCTATGAGGCCAGTCAAAGTAAGTACACAAGGATTTGATTGCCAAGTATTTCTACACGAAGAAAATAACAACTATCCACAAATATTTGTTTCGCCAACTCGGCAATGTTGACATTTTGTTGTAGCGACTCCCTGTGCGACGCAGTAGCTTTACCTTTTCCCCTTCAGTTGTTTGACATTTACTTGATTTTTCTAAACATTAGTATTTAGAAGGTCTGTACTTACCTACCTAATAAATAATTAGTAATTAAGCTTATTAGCTGGCCGTGGTGGCCCCGGCTGAAGAATAGGCCCCTCCATATCTACCTATCCGCGGATGTCGTAAGAGGCGACTAAGGGAAAAAACTAGGGGATGGGCAGCAGCGTCCCTCATTTTAACAACGATAGCTCTAACTGCGCTCGCCAACCCGCATGCCCAGCGTGGTGAGTATGGGCAAATCACCCAAATGATAAGGAATTTGCTCTGTCTGTGGAGAAGACCATGTTCAGCAGTGGACGTTGAACGGCTGAAATGATGATGAATTAAGCTTATAAAAAAATATAAGAGGTGGTTTTCGTGAGAAGTGCCGTTATAAGCCCTCGAGCAAGTGATACGAGCGCAGTCAGAGGCAATTGCTTGTGATAGATAAAACCTTGCATTGTTGTTGTAGGTACTACATTACATTGTCGGCATTCAAATAGGTAGTTAAGCAGGTAGTTATTATAAAAAATCTTATCTGCTCATTAATTATGAAACGTTGGTTAACGACGCCAATTTATGTTTAGTATGCATGGTGTTAACCTATAGAACGGTAAAAAGATCGTTATATATATGTTTTGTATTTTAGTGAGCCCGTATGACTAATACATACTCGTACATCGCCTGAAAAATAAATGATTAGGTTTATAAATGTGTTTCTGGGTGTCGGTCCCAGTTATAACAGTCATTAGGTCTTAAGGTCATAGTAAATAAGAGGCCATCAGGCGGACTTCACAGCTACAAAAGTGTCAGAAACTTGGGTAGAAATATAGTAGTAATGCATGTAGATAATGCCTGGGCCAGCAAAAACCTTATCTCTGGATTAAAAAAAAATTCGCACGTTGTTTTTGTATAACATTATTCTACTTTAAATAACAGGGGTTAACCAATGACATTAATCAAATACAGTGTTAACAGCTATTAAGAATACGGACTAATTAAGTGCCTCCAATGTTAAATAGTCAAAGTTATTTGGTCAGTAATATAATATAATAAAACTAGAAATTGTGTTAAAAGCCTGAAACTCCACGCGAACTAATGCGGGCAAAGCGAAGTTTTGCTGGTTTTTCATATAGGTACCTACTTCATAACTTCATATAAGTGGCGATCATAATAGGCCAGTTGTGGCCGCTGTGACACTACAGCCACACAAAGGAAAAAAAAAAAAAACTTCATATACGCTGTGGTGCGATTAGTCCACAAAATAATATCAGAAAAACCTAGAAGTTGTAGATAAATCAGTATAAGTACTAACAGGATAGCCTTGATATCGAATACGCATGAAAATGGAGCTGACAAAAATAACTAGGTCAAATAACACAACTTCATTATAATTATTAAATCGCACAGCAAGCCAGTGCTGGGTATTGTAATAATTGTGCGTGGGAATTACTGTAGACATCGAGGATGGCACAATACCTACCACATGCCTACAGTACAGACCAAATACGTATAAATATCGTATAGAAATGAAATGACTCTCTGAATTTACACCACCTATTCCCGTGTTCCAAAGCTGCAATCCTTCATCAGATCATTGTAAGCAAGAACATAAGTGAAAAAAAGACAAGTAAATTAAACGACTATTATTTAATAAGTATTTAGTTTCGCTTCTACGTCTTGGCTCTATATTTTGACTACAGAATAATACATAGCTGGCACAACTACTCTCATACATTGTCATAGAATAATAGAAGTTAGTAAGCCTCCTCTGAGGTACCTACACATATCGTAAACGCACATTGCTCTTACCCACTTACTCACGCAAACAATAGGACAGACAGTTAGACCTAATTTCAAACAAGTAGACTACCTATGTGTTTACCTTACCTAGTAGGTACTTCAAACAAGGTGACTTTTAATAAGCATACTATCCCGAAACGGGGTTTTGCTAACAAAACAAAACAAAGCATATTAGCGAAAAATGACGATCAAAAATTGTTTACGTTGAGTAATTGATTGAAGTGGTATCGAATTTAGCCCCGAATAAGGTCAAAATGACTGGCCTCATAGCTCAGTTGGTAGTAACTCTGCCTTCTGCGCTAGAGGTTGCGGGTTTCTATTCCCGCACAGGACAAACATTTGTGTGATGAATACAGATGTTTGTTCTGTGTCTGGGTGTTAAATATTTATCTATTATGTATATCAGTCTCTAACACATAGTACAGGCTATGCCTAGTTTGGGATCAGTTGACCGTGTGTGATATGTCCGGAATATTTAAAATTTAATGGTTCGTATTCCTGAAAATGATGATGCAATAGTTTCCATCGCTCTTTTTTACGCTTAAAAAAAGTGTTTTTTAAGCGTAAAACATGACATTAAAATACTATAGAAATCCGCCAAAATGGACCAAGAAATGACATAGGGAAGAAGCGTTAAACCGAGGCTGAACTACACCGGCTGATACAGACACGATAACAGACTTACGAATAACTGAACATGTTCAAGGTACATTGGGTACACTTCGTTAAAACCATACCAAGATTTTTTTAAGTAACGGTAGGTAACGGCCACACATAGCAAGCACTTATTAGACCTGTAATTTAGGTGTATTATTGATTCTTTATCTTAACTTTTTTTAGCCAAATAGGAGTTAGGTAAATAACTAGCTAAGTGCGTGTTGGAGCTGGCAGGTTCCGTAGTCATTTACATTTTTATTTTACTTAGACCGGTGGACTTATTTTCATCAGGGTATTTTCATCGTCTGTCAGTTCCTTCTTGGATAACGCAGACCTAACTTAAAACTAACTCTGCCTTCTGCGCTAGAGGTCGCGGGTTCGATCCACGCACTGGACAAACATTTGTGTGATGAACACAGATGTTTGTTCTGTGTCTGGGTGTTAAAAATGTATCTATTATGTTTATCAGTCTCTGGTACCCATAGTACAGGCTATGCCTAGTTTGGGATCAGTTGACCCTGTGTGATATGTCCGGAATATTTTAACTACCTTCAATACCCACGAAATATTGATTGCTAACTTAACTAACTAAATACAGCAGATGAACTTATAATATTCTATTTCGAATGCGCTACTTTTTCTATAGTTAGTGTTTTTTTTTGAAGTACTGAGGCCCTGGTCTGCGTAGTTAGAGAGTTATCACTCTTCGATCCTGAAAAGTGGATAGATTGCTGTTTTTGTATGGAATAACGAAAAAGGCGCCTACAAGAACCAGTAATCTAGTATACCCTTTTCACCGTCGGAAAGTGAAAAGTGAGAACTCTCTGATTTCGCAGACTATGGCGGCTGTTTCGAATAGCACTAGACGGTTAATATCTCAACATTTATCTTCTTATGTCCTAACTGTTCATACCTGATAGCTGCGAAGGGTGCTCTATTGCCTAGTATTATACTCCAAAATATGTGCTTTAACTCCTAAGTCATTATTCTAAATTGCGCACAGTAAATGTCAGCATAAAATCATCGGCCATGGAACTTACGGTAACGGTTCCAAAATTTAATGGACTATAAAATTTGCTATTTTAATGACTCGTCTGAATTCAATTCAATGGAAATACGCGTCATCGCTGCTTAGAGCAGCATCAGAAATATATGGTATGAAAAAAAAACTTGATTTTTATCATTGATGATGATAAAAATAAATTGTTTTATTATCATTCTGCTTGTAGAAGTCCACTGCTGGATATAGGCCTCTCCCAAAGAGTCCATGACAAACGGTCTTGAGCCTTTTCCATCCACCGACTTCGCGCATCTTTCACAATGCGGTCGGTCCATCGGGTGGGGTGGTTTCTAAACCTGCGTCTCCCGGTTCGTTGGTGCCATTCGAGAACCTATACTCCCCAACGGTTGTCGGTTCTGCGAGCTATATGGTCTGCCCACTGCCTTCTGAACTTACTTCAACTTGCTAATTCTGAAATATCGGTGACCTTGATTCATACTATTGTTGAATTATTTAATAAATTCTTTTAAAAATTTTCGCTATCCGTCTGTCCTCTGATAAAGTGTACACCTAACTATAGCAATGTCACCAGTATTATTATAAATGCCAACCAATAAATTCCCTATATCGTCGTAAATACAAAAGCTGGAACCGATTCATTCCTATCACCAGCAGGCTTCCAGGAAATAGCTTTGCATCGGAAATGCGGGCGCAATTCTCCGCCTGAAGTTACGGAACCACTGGGACGGAAACGCGTCCGGCCTTTTGTTGATGTGGAACTCTATTTTCCTGTTCTGTGTAAGCTCGGCTTGTTTTGAAGGCTTCCTACCTATGAAAGTAGCTTTTTGTTTGTCTGTGTTTGAAATATAAATAGAATATTATGCAGATGTTTCAGAAAAGGCTTTAAATCCACCGAATCCCAGCGAATTGGCGTCCATACATTGGGTGCGCTTCGACATCAAGTCATATGAGTCTCAAATATTTTTTGTGCATGAAAAGAGTCTCTGTGACTTGCTCTAACTAATCCTTTCACCACACTGGTTCTTCGCAAGGTTTCTTCAAGGGTTCTTCTCACTTCATGGTTACCTGGCCTTGGTCAGTAATTCAAAAACAATTAATTGCCAGTCTCGTTTCCGCAAAGTACCTAACTTTTCCGCAAGTAACGTTTTCACTTAAACAATTTTCCGCCTGTTACGAATTAGCCAAATCAATTACTCGCTAGTCTCGATTACGCCAAATTACTTGAATGTTGAGCTAATTCTATTCTCGTCCGCCACAAGGCTTATCTCCAATTGGTATAGGTACATTGATTTCTATAAAATTAAAATTTTATTAAAAACAAGAAAATCTTTGTGTAAACATGACCTTTTTCTTTCACTTTATTATACATATAATATGATGCGTTGTATGTATGTACTTTATAAAAAATATAATTTAAACTTAGTACCTACCTACTTGCTTAGTTTTGTATCTTTATATGTGTTTATTAGGTACATTTATGTAAGTTTAAATTCTAAAGGCCTTATTCATTATAACTGCCATTTTGCTTTAAATAATACCTACAAGGTGATTCATAATATGTATGTTATCCCGAAAAGGGCTTATTCTACACCCAATTGGCAATAAATATTGTGTTTGCAAAACCTCTTTCCATTATTCTGCTAAATCTGCTGTTTTGGGGTCAAATCAGTTCAAATTCAATTAATCAAGAAGTAGGTGTTTAAGTTACCTAGTTATACTATATACAATTAATTTGAATATAAACTTCAAAGGTTGCGATCAAAGTCCCTTCAAATAATTCAAAACCGACTTTGCGGAAAGCTTCTGGTTCGGCATGGTACGTTCGTAATGGTAACCTCCTTCGAGATCTCAACCTCTAATCCTGAACCAGTTCATTTTTACCCTCTTCGACGAACCCATCCCGAGTAATCCTAGACAGTCGTCTATCCTTCCGCGAATATACCAAGAAAGTTGGTAAAAGCGCTAAGTTCTACCTTGTCCAACTTCCAACTTGGGCAAGAAGAGTAAAAGCCGGCGCGGGGTCGACGATTCCTGGACGCATCATTCGAGAACCTTTATACCCTAACGGTTGTCGGTTGTGCGAGCTATATGGCCTGCCCACTGCCACTTCAACTTGCTAATTCTGAGAGCTATGTCGGTGACCTTGGTTCCTCTACGGATCCCCTCATTCCGGATTTTATCACATTTTTTTTTTATGTTATACGGAGGCAAACAGGCTTACGGCCCTCCTGATGGTAAGTGGTTACCGTCGCCTATTGACATTAGCAACACCTGGAGCATTGCTAATGCGTTGCCTGTCGATGCCCCCCCCCCCCCCTAAAGAGCTCTGGCAACCTTACTCACCGCAGGAACACAACACTATTGGAAACAAATAATTTTATTTGGCTGCGATCTTCTGTAAGGCGGAGGTACCCCCCCAGGAAGGCTACTCCAATTTAGACCGAGAAAATCTCGCTGTGCCCTACCTCCTCCGACATAGTGAGACTCCGAGCATAGCTCTATCCATAGCTGGCATATCGGTCTTTAGTACCCGCGCTGCGCTCGTTGATATACGATGAGCAGATTTACTTATCCCATTGAATTGATCCAATCATCCAATCAGCGTGACCCAACTGTCAAGGTCGCTTGCATAACAGTGACACTGCTACTGCAGCTTATACTGTGGCTGTGACGTCACGGGACGCAAATAGTCAACTGATTACAATAGTTGTACCTATAGTTAGACTGCTCGTCTGGTCACTGGTTTTTCTTGAATACCTGCATTAGGTTAGTGAGCAGGTTGAGTTATGGCGGCCCTGAAAGTAAAGGAGGAGGGCGTATGCTGAACTGGATCCCCTATAGGCTTCGGCAGCGGCACCGGGGGATGACCGCCGCCTACTGATAAGCCTAGAGATGGCGCGCGCGGAGGTCCCACGTGCCTGTCGCAAGAGATATGCGGAACTAAAAGAAGATGTGGCTCTACTAGCCAACGACGTCGGGGCCATGGATGAATACGCAAGCGTACCAACAGCTCACACAGTTGGGTTTTAGTCGGTAAGAGTCCGACATAATCCTTCCGTTGCCCCTGCAAAGATAAAAAAAAAAATGGCGTGCCTGAATAGAACCAATTACCGTTGGTGAAAGACCTAGTGTGGTGAGAGTATTAAACTACGATTTCTAAGATTCAGAGATATCCTGGTTTGCTCACGATGTTTGCATTCCCAGCTTGAGAGCACTAAATAGCGTACATGCATTTTCCGAATGGAGAATCCATTAGTGCATGACTGGGATTCAAACCACGACCTTTGTTGGACCACAAGGCGGGCTGAAACAATGAAAATTTGGATATTTCTCTCTCACATTTTTCTTTCTACTGATAGATTAAGCCCTTCTCAGGTTAGTAAACTAGGTAGTTACAGAACACGTATATCCGCTGAAAAAAATGCCTTGTCTCCCTTATGCAAGGTAGGGCACAGCGGCACAGCGAAATTTCTCGCTCTAAATTGGAGCAGCCCGCCAAGGGAGGTAAGGTAACTCCGCCTTACATTAACTAGTGTTGTGTTCCTATGGTAATTAAGGTTACCAGAGCTCTTTAAGAGGAGGGGAGGTTCGGGGTCGGTAACACGTGCGTGATTCCTCTGGTATTGCAAGCATAGGCTACGGTAACCAATTACCAACAGATCAGCCGCAAGATTGTTTGCCACCTTAGTTGTATTGTATAAAAAAAATACTCTGCATTCGGTCAATGACCTAATGTAATAAGATGTTACCTATATTAGTAAGTACCTAAGTAATTTATTACAATAACTAGACCTACGTTTGTTCTAGGCAATAAAATTAAATCCGGACGATAAACATCAGCCGTAAACGAATGACCGCGTCAAAGTGTTAACACGACATTTATTGCCCACTTGACCAGAGTTCACCCAGCTGGTTAGTCTATCGATTAGGATTAGGGGGAAGTTTACACACATAAGGCTGGACCTAATCCTCAAATCATATGTATTATTTATTTATTCAGCCGGGGGCTGAAGAATAGGCGCCTCCATTCCTACCCGTGAATGTCGTAAGAGGCGTCTAAGGGAAACAATGCTAGGGGATTGGCATCAGCGTTCCTTACCAACAACAAGAGCTTTATCTGCGCTCGCCAACCCGCATGCTCAACGTGGCGCTGGCGAGTATGGGCAAATCTACCCTAGTGATTGTGTCTGGTAATCTATGGTGCAGGCAGTTCAGCAGTGGACGTCCTACGGCTGAAATGTTGTTGATGTAATAAAATAACAGATTGACTAACCACCAGGGTGAATTATGCTCCAAGCTATGCTCGGAGTTTCACTACGTGATAAGATCCGAAATGAGGAAATCCATAGAAGAACCATACCGACATAGCTCTCAGAATTGGAGTGGCTGTGATCAGGCCATATAGGTAGCTCGCAGAACCGACAACCGTTGGGGAGTAAAGATTCTCGAATGGCGACCACGAACTGGGCGACGCAGTGTTGGAAGGCCCCCCACCCGATGAAGCGACGACATTGTGAAGGATGCGGGAAGTCGGTGGATGGAAAAGGCTCAAGATCATTCGTCATGGAACTCTTCGAGGCATAGGATATAGGTCCAGCAGTGGATTTCTACTGGCTGATGATGATGATCGTAATCCATACAGGATCCTTATTGTTCCCTGTGTGTTTGCCTGTGTGTGCGTTTGTTGAGGCCTTTTTCTCAGAAACGGCTTGAGGCTTGAGTTGAAATTAATATTAAATACTAAGGCCAATAGACTAATTCTGCTGTAAAATTGTTGTAGGATTGTATTTATAAGTGAAAAATAAAACATTTATCTTAGCCGCGGGCAGCAGCTAGTTCCATATAAAGTCCGGTCTATGATCGTGAGTGGGCTAACACCGCTCGCTATGCACTCACTAGAACGCCGCAATGCCTATTATCTCCACGGAACCTCTAATTCCTTGCATTTCCTCATTCGGACCTCGCGTCACCGGAATAAGGCTCATCCACATCTCATCGACACGTGGGAATCTCGAACCACTCGCTTTACGAGATCCTTTCTCCTCCATACGAGCAAATTGTGGAATGAGCTTCCTTCCGAGGTTTTCCCGCTAACCTACAACATGAAGAGCTGAAGAGAAAAATACAAAAAGATTTCTCCAGGGCCGGCAACGCATTAGCAATGCTCTAGGTGTTGCAGATGTCAATAGGCGCTTACCATCAGGTGGGCCGTAAGCCTGTTTGCCTACGTACAACATTAAAAAAAAACCCACGTGTTGTTCTCAATTTATATCTACGTTTCTCCCGGCTACGTAAGGGTTATGAGGCTCACAGGCAATGTAACCTGTATTTAACCACCTTTTTTTGTTATCTCGTACAGCCAAGAGTACCTACGCATATGAAAAACACCTTAGAACGATACAACTGTACACAGAAGCCTTTCATTTAGTGTTTTCTGTGTGGAACAAATAATAAAGAAGCATGCTTCGATTAGGTACCGTTGGCAGCGCAAAAATAATTTCAGTCTTATGTCAAGTGGAAAGACAAAAAAACACTATGAATTTTAACCATTGTCAGTGTTGTTTGTGAACTGATAAACTCTATTTTTCGTCACTCAAAAGTACATCATTATATCAGAATGATGGATTAGTGTTACCTTACCTAAGCCAGAAAAACTGTTATATCTTAATTTAATTTAGGTATTAGATTATGTAGGTACCTTCTATGGTGATATAGCTATCTAGGTGACTAGTTCAAGACTGTCTTGTAAAAACAATAAAAATGCAGATTTTTACAGTAACTTTTGCCAGATGATCGCGTTTTAATCGTAAAAATAAGTATCGATACCGAATGAATGCCACTGAGAGCCAATTACATTGAAAGTAAAAATAGACCAGTAGAATTTATGAAGTCACAAGTGAGACCGCAAATTAAAGACATTACAATGAAAATTGACGAATTTCCAAAAGTCATAGAATAAACTTGATTGCCAATTAGAATTGGGTGTGGAATAAGCCCTTTGCGGTGTAGCATAGGTACGATAAATAAGTATTTTTTGCTTGTTTGGCTGGCCTCATTATTGCATCTGATTGCAGAGAGGTGTATATCTATTGTCTATAAGTTATTTGGCATTAAACCTCTCGAAAAATCGATCAAGCAAGGGATACCTACTCGCTAAAATGTAAGTCTACTTACTGAAGTTGTGTACCGAGGTTTCCCGCCCCAGTTTATAGCCAATGCGTGATACAAAACATTGCGGCCGGGCCCATACTCTGTACCGAACAACAATCGGATTCTATTACAAATGAAATTGCTACGTTAGATACAGTTTTGTGATATAAATGTGTCTCACGATGTCACGCACAGCACGAGCAGGCACGGAGTAATGGAGAATAGCTGGTTTACTCGAGAACTGCTGATAAATTACCTATTTTATACTGCTACGTACGGTATTGCTACAAGCAGCGTAGCGACCGACCGACCGGAAACGGGAATACACGTCCGATGTCTTTTCCAATAAAATTGTCTTATCATACGATCGGGTCATATTCAATCAAAACACGTCCGATTTATTAGTCAGCCTTTTTATAAACGCAGTCTAGTATAGACTTATACAGATTTATTTCAATCGATATGTATTTCCGAGTTCTAAACAGATGAAAAAAGACACATACAGATTTTCAGAAAAATAGGATTTTACTGTACCTATAGATTTATACAGTTTTTACACAAATATAGATTTTACTGCACTAAACCCTTAAAAAATAGTTTCTGAAAGATTTCACTAGCTCTAGAGGAGTGTTGGTAATGTTGTCGTGGAACAAGGAAATCGATTATCATCAACTAACCAAAACACCGTAACATTTGTATAGGTACGCAGAAAATTCAAATGCTAGATAGGTTCTTTTAATAAAACAATCACTTGATTTTCCCAAGATGAATTTTCTTTTTATGGTAGAGTCTTAATTAAGTCTTATTCTATAATAAGTGTTTTAACAGACATCTTATATAGGAGGTATAATGCGGAAGCTGTATATTTTATGTAATTTTTTTTTTTTCGAATGATGTGTAACATAAAATTATTTTATTGGTAAGAATATAAGTATGTACATGTAGGTAGCTAGTTCCACTTAATTTTTTTGATGAAAATCCTCAAACATTGTAGTTTTCGTCTAGTTTTTAAGGTTAGATGTTTATAGTGTCGGTGCTAAATAATTTACACTGTGTCTGATGCTGCGCGTGACTGTATAAACGGCCTAATCTGTGTCTAATGCGGTGAACTTACTCAAGCTAATTACACGATTTATCTTTATAACTAATTAACACAATTTAGACCTTGAATCTAGCACGTTTAGGTTCAAAACGCTGGCGTATAACATTCCAGAGCCTAGGATGACTCGCTTGTCAGTTTTTATGAAAAGAACGTGTTATTTTCTCTGCAGATAATGGCCAAAATTTTTGTGAAATATAAATGAACTAGCTTCCGCCAGCGGCTTCGCTTGCGTGGTACCTACATCACAAGTAGCCTATATGCTATTCTAGGTAAAGAACTCTTTATATTCCAAGTTTACCTATTAAAATCTAAAATCTTTGTAAAGTTATATGAACGTTACTTGTAAAGAACTGTAATTACTGTAAACCTGACATGCCTATGTTATATGTTATAACGAAAGGGTCAATAAATGAATTGAATTGAATTTCAACTAAATTGGTTGAGCCGTTACGGCGTGATTGAATAGCAAACATCCAAACATCCTCACAAACTTTCGCATTTATAATATTTGTAGCTTCAGGGCATTTATTTGGATCTACACTTGGATCATTTTGGTCTGTGTTCCTGTCTGTAGGTAAATAAAGACCCTTAGGTAGGTATGTAATATATGATGTACCTAACATAATGAGAAACAGTAATTTGGGGTTTAATAATTATGTAAGTAAATTCTTCCACATTTCAATCAACTCTGCTAAAAAACAATTGTCTCACAGTATCTCACGCGTGTAATTTGTGCCACGTTCTGCTATTTGCACTTAGTTGCCAACTACCAAAGTGTTAACTGGGGCAGTGACTCAAATTGTACCCGGGTCATTCCATACCCCTGCCAATTCCGTAATCCTTGGATTCAATATGTAAATTGTGTTTTGTTTTCAGAGGCCTAACACTGAAAATATCGAAAACTACAGTTGAAACTTGTTGCTTTCGCCGATAGATATTAATCGCCGCCGTGCACGCGATTGCGGACGCGCGTTAGACGCTTTGGTTAGTAAGATGGAAATTATTTTATTATGCAAGTCACGCGCATCCCTCCACTAATCTTTTATTCAGTTAAGGTACAAACCTATTTACCTTTTGGGGAAGACGCTTTAAATAGGACCATGGAGCAACGCCGTGCGCCGCCGCCGCCATGGACCCATTGCGGCGGCGGCGCATGGCTATTCGGAGAATGCAAAAGGCTGGTGGTTGAGACCAGTGACCAAAGGCCTGCTGCTACATTTATAAAAGACTAGCTTCGGCCCGTGGCTTCGCTCGCGTGGTACCTTGCTAAAAAGAAGCCTAGGTATATGCTATTCTAGGTAATCACAGCTCACAGCTGCCCTAGGTACAACTACGTACTTAGGTACACGAAAAAAAAAGGACAGAAAAACTAATATAAAATATAAATTCAAGGAAAACGTCGTTTTTTACGACCACAAGTAGAAAACATAGTTCAGATTGGTGATCTGTATTCATTATTGTATTATTGTTATGCGAAATGAAGTGCCTTCTTTTAGTTTTATTTACCTACCTACCTATAATTACATGTGCGTTTAATTGGCTAGCAGGATCTATTTACAAAAACGTTGAGCGATGCTTTTGTTGTCTGATGTGTCTATTGCATGTCGATTGTAAGGAGTTTTTGTGTTGCTTAGTTAATTATGTTCCCATCAACGACATAAAGAATAACGAGCTAACAGTAAAGGTAAGAAATAATTGGTCGTTCCTAGAAGCTTTACAATCGATGTCAATTTAGATTTAACCAACTATTCAAATAAGTACGGAAAACTTTAAAAGGTTGGTAATTTAGATTTGTTTTTATCATTAAGTCTCTTTAATAAATAACTACATACTTACTAACTACTATTAAATTTACTTCTCCGTCAACAAAGTGTATGATAAATATTTTTTAGCTTTGCTCTTGTCGGTGTAATGATGCAATTTCCTCCATTCTGATCATTCCAATACAAAATCCAATACGGGCTATATTTAAAGAAAAATATAAAGCCCACAAAGACTGGAAGCGCCATAAAAATCCAAATGACTATGTTACTTTTGCTGAGCTTAGAGAAAGACAAAAAACTCTACAAGATGAATGCTACATGACGAATGTTAGTTTATCCCAGCAAACAATTAACATCCTAAATCTAATTTAGGATTTAGGATTAGGACATATGTGAAGTTAAAAAGAAAATAACGGATGTCTTATGATAATGTTATACTCGATAAGCAGCCTGATATTTCCTCCGCATTTAATAACATTTTTGAGAGGAACTTTGATAAACCATCTGATAGCTACCTTCTTAATAAGCCAAGAGACTCTGGTCAAAGCATTCTTCATAAATTAGAGGTAACTAAGCAATGATGTCATTCTAAAGCTTTTACAAAGTTTAGACGTAACAAAAGGAGCAGGGAGCGATAATATTCCACCATTATTTTTCGTTAATTGCGCAGTTTCGTTGAACCACTAATGAATCAATATCATTAATATTTAATCTATGTCTTAAGTAAGGCTATTTCCCAAGCACATGGAAGGAAGCACACATAGTGCCAATTCATAAAAAGGGACCGAAAACTGCTATTGAAAATTATGTCCTGAGCAAATTATTTGGAAAAGTGGTCCACAAACATATGTACCCCGTTATATCCACCTCTTGGGTGGTAATAGGCCCCTCCATATCTCTATCCGCGGATGTCGTAAGAGGCGACAAAGGGAAAAAAGGTAGGGGAATGGCAGCAGCGTCCCTCATTTTAACAACGATAGCTCTTACTGCGCTCGCCAACCCGCATGCCCAGCGTGGTGAGTATGGGCAAATCCCCCACATGATAAGGAATTTGCTCTGTCTGTGGGGGAGGCCATGTTCAGCAGTGGACGTCGAACGGCTGAAATTATGATCCACCTCTATCCCCGCTGAACAGCATGGCTTTATGAAAGGGCGATCAACAGCCACAAACTTGGTTTTAGCGATGGTTCTTAGAACAGCCAAAATCGGTGCAGCCATTTACTAGATATTGGGGATGAAAGTGGAAAAGGATGAATGTTGCACAACAGCAGACTCCAAAAGGCTGTGTGCAGTTGTTACGACACTATTACAGCCTGACTCCATTGTTCCTAATATATCTACATTCGGGACCGTTACGGCTCTGTCTGGCCCTGTGATTACCGCTGTGCATATAGAGTTGACATTTTCTTTGTACAGTCGCCTCGAATAAGATGTATTCATTCCATATTTGATTAAATAATGGCCATTACTAAGAATAATTATGTACCTACAGTACATAATTATTGTTAGTAATGGCCATTATAGTACATAGCAAGAATTCAAAAAATATCAACCTGTGTCATTTTCAACTAAAGTATATTTTAATTAGAACAAAGTGAAGACACAGGGAAAACAGGTAACAGATTGATAATGCAAAAGCTATAAAATCTTCTTGTGGTGTCACAGATTTTTCGTGGTCACCCTGCATTAGGTCTTGCTCCTGTCTTGGTGCACGACCGGGTTCGAACCCACGACGTGCGGTTCAGATGGCGGGGTCACTACTACCTCTTTCCAGTGCTCCCTTTACTATGTAACTACCATCTGCATCTGTATCGTGGCATCATTTTGAAAATTATGAAATGTATACCATAAAATGAATATTAGTGGGTGACTGTACTACCATACTGTATACGGTATTCGTAAACTCCTTGTTATTTACGCTAGTTTAAAGCCGTGCTTGAACACGGCGTGCAATATGTCATATACATTTTGTTCTAAAATGATTCTTACCTCTTACGAATAAAGTTTATTTTGATTTTGTCTCTTAGAATAATTTATAGCTTGTCTCATAGGAGCTTACGATATCGTTGAGATATATCGCACACCCTCAAATATCCAACTCAAAACTGACTTTGTTCTGTAGAAACGAATTCCATTATCGAGTTTTTTTTTTTTTTTTTGGCAACCAAACATACGGCCCACCTGTTGGTAAGCGGTTACCGTAGCCTATGAGCGCTTGCAATACCAGAGGCATCACACACGCGTTGCCGACCCCGAACCCCCTTCCCCCTAAAGAGCTCTGGCAACCTTACTCACCGCAGGAACACAGCACTATTTGAAAGAAATAATGTTATTTGGCTGCGATATTCTGTAAGGCGGAGGTACCTCCCCAGGCGGGCTGCTCCAATTTAGAACGAGAAAGTCTCGCTATGCCCTACCTCCTCCAAAAAGTTATTTTGAAACGAATTTTATATCTTCAATCCTTATGTCTACTAAATAAAGTCAATTTGAGTTTAAATTTTAGAGGCTTGCGATATCTTTGAGCTGGATCGACGCCCTCAAATTTTAAACTCAAAACGGACTTTAGGAAGTTGACGTAAGCATCAAAACTCTGCCTTCTGCGCTACAGGCCGATTTCGATTCCCGCACTGGACAAACATTTGTGACTAACACAGATGTTTGTTCTGTGTCTGGGTGTTAAATATATATCGATTATGTATATCAGTCTCTGGTACCCATAGTACAGGCTATGCCTAGTTTGGGATCAGTTGACCGTGTGTGATATGTCCGGGAAAAAAAACGAATCCCAGGCGACATATGGCACGCCGTTTGAACACGGCCTAAGACTCAGTAGGTTCATAATGAAATTCGCTAAGAAATCTTCCATGCGGACTCTCGCCCTTGTTTTACAAATAAGTGGTTTATTTATGTATGTGCTGAGGTTTTGTTGTCGTAGCTTTGCGGGTATGTTTTTGACCACATAATATGGTCACAGAGGGTAAGAATGCGGATTTTCCTTGCATCTTATTTTATCATAAATGGGTTTTTGCAACAGGGCACTTTTAAGCGGTTATTTTTTTTGCAAAAGTTTGGACTAGATTGTTGTATACCTACCTATTAAAGTACATGCCAGGGAGTTATAGGTAGGTAAGGTTATTATAAGTAAAACTAGATAATACTACAGTTTACCACAAACCTAACACAAAAATACAGTTTTCAATGTTTATTAAAAACACAGTTCTTTGCCAGATTGAATTGAAGAAAGTAGGTATTCTTAATAAAAAACACAGTTCTTCGGCAGAACTTGAATTCATAGAAAAGTTGCCTAAACAAAAACACAGTTCTTCGCCAGATGTTAAATTCAAAGAAAAGTCACCAAAACAAAAAACACAAATAACAGTTCTTCGTCGGGTCTTGAATTCAAAGAAAAGTCGTCTGAGTAGTCGTAATACTAGAGCCTTGGTTGTCACGCTCCTGCATGTAGTACTTACGTACACCCGAGTCCCGAGCTCTTAAAAATTCAAGGACTCTTGCCACATAACAAAGGGTCAAAGGGGTCTGCGGTGCTATTACGTAAGGAAATGGGAATGAAGTTTTCGAGGTTTAATAGATTGGCTTAGCATTTAAATATAAGTTTTTCCTAATCTTGCAAATGATTTGGATGTTAAGATTGCTAAGTTTGTTAAAATGATCGTCACAGTTTCGAACTTCATTACCATTAGGTACTTTTCGAAATAGCACTACCGGTCCTTAGCAGGTACGAGTACCCTCGTGTATGTACCTACCCACTATAAAATACCCTTCCATGCTTTGAATAAGTTTAAGGCCAAGTTCAAACGGCGTGCGCATATCGCAGGCTAAAAATTTTTTTTTAATGATATACCTATCTATATCGCACACCCCAAATGTCAAACTCAAAATTGAATTTGTTCAGTAGAGGGGATGTTAATTTTAAAACGAATTTTATATGACAAATAAAATAGAGACATATTATCATAATAACACATATCGCATGCCGTTTGAACACCACTTTATGGGTATAGCTACCAAAAAGAGAGTTCGTATAAAATTGTGACGTATTTTCCAAAACATTAATAACTCGAACATGCTCAAAAACGAGATTTGGGATAAATATTATTAGGTTAAGTAGACACATTTATTTTTTGTAAATATTATTAACAGGTACCTAGTGTTAGGTCATTTAACATATTTTTTTTGTACTATTAACACGTTAACACTGATTTATTTCATCATACCGATACCGTATAGCAAATAGAAAGCCAAGTGAGACATTCGTAAACATTGCAGTATATTTATTAGTGGATCGGTGTGAAGTGAAAGCTTTTGCTTCGTTCAACGGAATGTGATTGTAGAGCTGCTATACATTACCGTCCCGGTTAACCTAGGTAGTGTCCTAAATTTTAACCCGATCGTCGAGATTTTATACCGTTTGTCTAAATTTTGTACCGTCTTTCTAGATTTTATACCGTGTATTATTATTACCTACTATCGTTTTTTTGTTTTTTACCGTAGAGCAGTGTTCGCCAAGTGGGAGATATCTTGATTTTCGATCACAATGCAGATTCGTGCAGCAATGGATATTTCAATTCGAAAAAAAATATGTTCTCATTATCACAGGCTGAGATGGCAGAGATAACATAATTTTTATGTAATCAAATAGTATTTTTAAGTAAGATGCGTATAGGTAAATATCACTACCTAACCTACTAAATAACATTTCATGCAACATCAATAAAACTTAACGAATGCTAATAAACTTAATGAATGGAGAGTGTGCGATTGAACTCTTTGATTTAGTCCCCCCATTCCCATTCCATCATCGGACAACCAGACGTACGGAGACGCGACATCCGTTCATGGTTGATATACCACCCTGCCGCACCAAGCGCTTTGCTTGTACCATTATAATGCGGACGGCCAAAGAGTGGAACTCGTTGCCGGAGTCTGTGTTTCCGAATACCTATAATTTGGGTGTCTTCAAGAGTAGAGTGAATAGGTTTCTTCTAGGCAAACGTGCTACACCGTAGACCACATCGTCACTTATCATCAGGTGAGACTGTGGTCAAACGTAAGCCTATTTTGTATTAAAAAAAAAAACAAAGTGATTTTAATTAATGTCAGAATATGGATAAATGAATTTTAGGGGGTTGTTTGTGAGAATTGAGAAACTTATCTATCATCTGTTTTATTTATTTCATCAGTCCGGTTGGTACCTAAGTATAGCAGCTCCACTGTAGGTATCCTTTACACAGGTAAACAACAGTTCTTGTTGTTTTACAAATACTAAACACATATACACACGACACACGTCTAGGAAGTGCTTTTGGGGTTCATTGCATAGCTTGTGCACAGTCGTCTTTAGACCTTTGTACAACCGTTGAAGAAACGTATCGAATTTGTCACGTATTTTCATTGTGCATCTGTTTAACGAGTATTACAAGTAGGTAAATAGCATTTTTATTGCTTGTTTTTAACATTATCTGACATCATAAATGGTTTTCCTTGAAAATATCATAGTTACTTGAATACTATACAAGGTGATTCATAATAATATTATGTATACTATCCCAAAGAGGGCATAATAAGTCAACAAAAAGAAAAAATATCAAAATGTCAAGAACTCAAGGAGAAGTTTTTGTTTGATTTTTCCGACCATTTTCAAATTATCTGTTTTCAATTCTTTAACTATGTTTTTTATAATGTTTATAACTAATTATTTAACGTGATTGTGAATGTGATTTGACTCCAAAACAGCTGATTTTTTCCAGTGTTTTTATTATGAAAGAAAATCAAATTTCCAAAATTCTTCAAAAGTTCAAACTTTACTGCCAATTGGGTGAAGAAACGGCCCCTTTCGGGATAGCATAAATATTATGAATCACCTTGTTTATATTATTGACTTACATCTTACTCCTAGAGGCCGGTAGAGATCGTCTAATCTAAGGCTGCGTTTCCACCAGAGATATACTTAGCCGCGTCGCTAGGGATGTGTATGTTATCAAACAATCGGATCGTTTGATTTTCATAGCTTAGCTTAGCGAGGGCTGCGAGATAAAGATGTGAGCTGATATGCAAGTGGTGTAGCTATGTGAAGTACGCTTGCGTCGCGCATCTTCCTCGCAAAACTACCTCACACAAAGCGCGCCTTCATTGTGCATCCTTTCACCACTTAGCTTTGGTGGAAATAGAAATTTAGTTTTGTAGCTTCGCCTGTGTAACGTCAACGCTCCAATGGTTAGTGGAGGGGTGTTTAGTTTTAGAAAAGACGATCTCTACCAACGTTATGGATTGACCTGAGTAGCGAGTCCGCTAAAAGGGTATCGCAAAATACAGCGTAGTTGCTATGGTGATGTGTAGCAAGCTGTTTTTACGCCGCTTATCAGTGACCATGGCAACGACACTGCATTTTACGATACGCCTTTAGCGTAACCATCACAGACTCGCTGCCCTAACTTAAGGGCACCTAAGGAAAGCATTTTTGGCGTAGGAAATCAAACCAAAAGTGATGTTCTTTGACAGACATAGGCAGTTCGTTAGGTAAGCTTCCATTGTCCAAGACTTTAAGTGATTGCACTGTATCAAAAAAGATGCACAAATACCAATACGTTTCAACACCAATCAATTTGAGTACAAGCGAGTGCGTGGTCAGCACGGTGTTAATCACATTTATATTATTCTGATCCGTCGGTTACCTGAGTCCTTAACAATGTGGGTGTTGTTATCGTGAATGCGGGAGCATAATAAGTCCCGTTTATTTTATAGAAGTCCCTCTGGAAAAGAAGAAAGAACGATGAAGGGAGTTTTTAATTTGGGATCGTGCTTAGCACAAGTTCAACTGAATTCCTTGCGACGCTTAACTCTTCAAATTCTCTATACCCCTCTCTGCAATCAGAGCCAATTATAAGGGTCAGTGTTACCAACAAGGGTTTTCTTTTCCTAAGATTTTTTTTAGAAAAACGTTTTGATTTAGTCGAGTTGGCAGCACGAGCCCTGATAATTAATTACCTCTGATTTCGGGAAGGTGTGTAGAGGCTTTATAAGCCTACACCCTTTTTTTTAATCTTCGATTATCCTTACTCGGCTTAGAATCTTTTCTTCCATTTTTTTCTCAATATGTAGAAAGGGACTAAACCTTAAACCGAGTAGGTATCATCTATTGTTGAAAGTGGACCGGTGATAGAGCATGATAGAGCATGGTAAAATATCATATAGATAGTCGTAAAGTCAACTTTTTCAACACAATATGCAAATATTTTCACGTGGAAATACAGGAAAATCTACATACTTTATTATTTAAATACCTGCCTAGGTCCTAAGTTTATCAAAAATCATGAACAGTTTTTCATCACGAAGTCGCCACTGCTTCAATATTCCTTCTTAGGCTGTGTTCAAACGACGTGCGATTTGTCATCTGAAGTGTATTTAAAAATGCTCCATAAGTCTAGCGAATAAAGTCTATTTTAAGTTTGACTTTTAAGAGCTTGCGATATCGTTGAAGTATATTGTACGCCCTCAAATGTCAAATTCAAAATCGATTTCATCAGTAGATGTAAGGATCATTTTGAAACAAGTTTTAACAATGTATTAGATGACATTGCACGCTGCTTGAACACGGCTTGTGGAGTCTGTTTATAGTTCAGTTTGACGTAAATTGAAATACTTACTTAGGTACGTAGGTAACTCCTACTACATAGCTACTTATTAAGTTTATGTGTCAACGTATATGTACTTACCACTCTTAGCTATTAAATTAATGGTTGTTACGAAAATTGCTTTTATGTTTTGTGAAAGATCGATAAACCGTAGAGCATTGCACATTCGCGTAACTGAACGTGATAACAGATAGGCAACTGAATTTTTAAAATACTACAGCGATATTGTAAAAATAACCGCCTTGTTTATCGGAAACGGTTCTGAAGCAGTCCCTAAGTCATAAAACTTGAAATAACATGTTACATTATTATTGGTAGGAATACTTTGTTACTTTATTAATGCCTATAATTCACAAGACAATCGATCTCCTAGCATGCCTACTCAGTACCTCCCTACGGCTGTTGGCACACCATCAGTACCAGAAAAATTAAATCAACCAATCAGTAAGAAAGTACGGTCCGGCGAAATTCTTAATCACAAATCAGTAAGAACCGTATGTTCTGTAATTGGTTTAATTATTTATTCTGGCAGAAATTGCTGATGGCGTGCGGACAGTGTAAGAGGTAAGAGCAGAAATTCGTTGCACTAATATAAATACTTAGGTAGGTATATCATGCGCTTTAGGCAACAAATGACTCGTATCTTAGTTTAGCATTGTAAGAATGAAGACCTCTTTCTTAATACTCTTTGGTATTTCCGAAGAACCCTCATTATTTTATTTTCATTTTGATTATATACAAGGTGATTCTTAATATGTATGCTATCCCGAAAGGCCCTATTATTTACCAAATTGGCAATATTTTTTTTCCGCTAATATTATTTCTTTATGTTGATAGAATAAGCCCCTTTTGGGGCGGTATACATATTACGAATCACCTTGTAGAATAGTAAGTAGGTACTCACCTCCTGATAAAACACCCGCTTGGAGCTATAAGTCAGGTTGTACTGCTGATCGGCCACCATCAGCAGGATCGTGAAGGGGAGGAGGAAGGCTGCCGCGGCTAAGAACGCGATGCACCGTCCTAACCGCATCATGCTCACGTTACGGCGACCGATCGCCATCTTCAACACTCAACTTGATAACTTTTTTCCCTTGAAGTTTCTTAGAACTGCAGACTTCATTTGTATAATAAACTTAACTTTGAAGGCGTAGAACGGTAGTGTTCATCAATATAGCTTTGATTTCATTTTCTTACAACTTGCCGGTCACAAAAAGCCAGTTGCTTTAAACTAAAATAATCGTTGTTTGTTTTAGAAATGGCTGTAGTTGTAGGTACAATTTGAAAGACACTTGACTGTATAGGAAAAGCAAGGATTATTGTTAAACGTTCGTGAAAATAACGATTATTAGGAGTTACATTGGATGTGGTGGCCCAGGCTGAAGAATAGGGTCCCCTTCATTACTACTCGTGGATTTTGTAAAAGGCGACTAAGGGAAAAAAGCTAGGGAATCGGCAGCAGCGTTCCCTATCGACAATCATCATCTGCACTCGCAAAGCGTCATGCCCAGCGTGGCCAGTATGGGCAAATCCCCCCTAATGATTGACTGGGTGCAGGCTGTATAAGGTCGGTCACGCTTGAAATCTATGGGGGAGGCCTATGTTCAGCAGTGAACGTCCTACGGCTGAAATGATGTGACACTTTTTTTTTTCAATTCATATTCGAGTTTCCGCTACCACAGGCCTAATGAAAAATTATAAGTAGACAATACAGAATCGAATAAATTCACGTCGGATTTCCTAATTCTATCTGGCTTAGCCAGAGCTATGGTACTCGTAAACTGGACAAAATAGTTCTACAATTAGATTGGTTACGGCGGATGCTAGTAATTGCACATTGTTATTTTCATTACGAGTCTACAAAATTAGCCTAAGTACATAATGGATAATGAGAGTCGCTAGCAAATAGATCTTTCCGATTTTGAATACAATTGTAGGTAAGTACTCGACCTAGCTAGATTAGGTTGAAAAATTGATGAGGGTTGGCAGGTAGCTCATTACCGGACCTCGGTAAAGCCAAATCAATGATCAGGTTATTGAAAAACTAAATTGCAGCCAATAAAAAGTGACCTACTTGCTTGCTTGTCGTATCACTGATTCTTTATTGGTCATTATGTATTAGGCCAATGACCAAGTTGAGGTGTGGTGGCCCTGTAAAATGCCTTTGCCCGTCGTCGGTGAAAGAATCAGTGTAGTGAAAGGATTAAAGTGCGCCTCTTGAAGGCTCCTCTCATGCACATGTCATATGACTTTGAAGTTTTAGGTTCTAGGACATGCCGGTTTCCTCGCAATGTTTTTCTGCACTACTATAACGCACATACATTTTCTGAATGGAAAATCGATTGTTGCACGACCGGGATTCCAAACCACGATCTATGGATCGGTAGGTGGGGCCACTACAACCATTAGGCTGCGTTTCCACCAGAGATGTGTGATGGAAATGTGTCGTGCGAGGATGTCTTGCTGTGCTGTGAAAATGTGTGGGGGGTTCCACCAAAGCTGTGCGATGAAAATGTGCCTACGAGGATGTGTATCGAAGCTGTGAAAATGTGCATTAATGTGTGGTGAGAGCTTCCAAAAAACTCCATCTATGGACTGGCTGGTACAGTATACGCCAACCTCGCAACACATCCTTCTCACCATACATTCCTCGCAACACATCCCTCGTACACATCCCTCGCAACACATCCCTCGCACACATCCCTCGTACACATCCCTCGTACACATCCCTCGTACATACCTCGTTTGTTTTGTATGCGCAAAAATCTAGCTCCGCTGAGCCGTTTTCACCAGAGCTGTGCTGACCGAGGCAAGGTAAATGAAGCGATTCTATTGGTTCTTTACAAACACATCCTTCGCTACGCATCCTCGCACATCTCTGGTGGAAACGCAGCCTTACGCCGCCAGTACTCTCACTTACCTACTAAAAATGTGTACAATCACCTACCTAAACCTTTACTTGATACTTCAAGCCTTGTAGTATTCAAAGTGAGACTGAAAAAGTTACTATTGGAAAGGGCTTACTATTCAACCCAATAGCACTATTTTATTGTAATTTAAAGCTCTGACATACCTACTTAATTTTTTTGAAAATATGTATATTGCATGCGTACATCGCTAAATATGGCTGCTCCTAATTTGTATTGTATTATGTAACAACTGTACCAAACCTATATTACGCAATAAATTACTTTGATTTGATTTGATTTGAAGAAATCCACCAACTTTATTATTAAAGGTCTATAACCTTCACAATGACGCATACCTTCTGCGAAACTTTATTTCCAACTTGTAGGTAGGTACTAAGCAAATAAGTCAATTCGCACATAGCGTGGCCTCTGCTTTAGGTGCTACATACAAACTCAGTGGTGGCGATTATGCTGTTGCATTGTTGCAAAATGTTAATGTCCCATTCTTATAGATCGACACAACAAGGATGGCTATAATTTTAGCACTGACAAATCGTAACTACAGAATCAACACCATATCAAGATTTGAACATAAACTAGAGGTTCGCCCCGAACTTAGATCTCGCGATGTCCGGTAGGTAAAGCAAGACCTTAAACAGCTGTTTAAGTAATGGTGTTTGAAATGATTTGATCCCAAAAAAGCTGATTTATGCATAGTGTTCTTTCAATGAAAAATCTCGAATTTATAAAAGTCGTAGAACAAACTTTATTGCCAATCGGGTGTAGAATGAGCCCCTTTTTGAAAAGTATAGTTAGGTACATATTATGGATCACCATGTAGAGTCTGTAAAATCATTTCATTAAAGTTCATTTTCCATTGGAAATGGTTTAACAGTGAGGTGAACTGTACAGTGCACAAAAGTGGGATAATTTTGCGGTCGTGACACTGCTTTCGGATAGCAGAGGCCAGACTCCATGACCTCCGCATTCCTCGGGATTTACTAAAGAGATTGCATTTCGATGATATTGGGTAGGTGCTTGCTTGTCACTGGTTCTTTCTCGATCATCTTGTATTAGACTGCGTTTCCACCAATGATGTGCGAGGATGCGTAGCGAGGGATGTGTTTGTAAAGAACCAATAGAATCACTTCATTTACCTCGCCTCGGTCAGCACAGCTCAGGTGAAAACGGCTCAGCGGAGCTAGATTTTTGCGCATACAAAACAAGAGAGGTATATGTACGAGGGATGCGTACGAGGGATGTGTGCGAGGGATGTGTGCGAGGGATGTGTACGAGGGATGTGTTGCGAGGAATGTGTGTTGAGAAGGATGTGTTGCGAGGTTTGCGCATACTGTACCAGCCAGTCCATAGACGGAGTTTGTTGGAACCACACAATAATGCGCATTTTCACAGCTCTGCTACACATCCTCGTAGGCACATTTTTATCGCACAGCTTTGGTGGAAACCCCCACACATTTTCACAGCACAGCAAGACATCCTCGCACGACACATTTCCATCGCACATCTCTGGTGGAAACTCAGCTTTAAGCCGTGTCCAAGCGGCGTGCGATGTGTCATCTAAAATTTATTTTAAAACTAGCTTGCGCCCATCGCTTCGCTCGCGTGGCATCTAGATAAAAAGAAGACTATGTGCTATTCCAGAATATAATCTATCTCTGTGCCAAACTCTAATAAAGGTTCACTAAAACCTAAATAAGGCTCTCGCTTTAGAAACTTACCTTCACAGAGCATTAAGAGTACAAACAATAAATACAAACAATAACCTACCTAGGCATGAAAAATACGCATAAAAATACAAGCATTATTCTTACACACTTACTACCTCGGAATAAATAACTCGAACAAATCTATGGCTACATAACTTCTAATCAATTTGTCCTTTAAGTAGGTAAGTAGGTCAGTCAAATTAGACCCTAGAGAATTACCCAAATTAGGTACCTACCTACTTGTTTTTACGGTGAATTACCTACTACCGTATTAATTTATTGATGAATCCCCCAAAAATAGAGAATTGCAGGAATGTTCTTGATGACGTGTTTGCGTGTTCGCGTTAGTTGGTAAAATACAGGGTGTATAAATATAACACCAGGAAACTGAAACTGGATGTTCGGTCAGATCTGATATCGATAGATTATGACCCAAAATAACGGGTAAATCGTGAAGCTTGCACGAAGTCGGTGCATAGAGAAAGCACTCTTTGGGGGAGGCCTATGTTCAGCAGTGGACTTCATCGGACTGATGATGATTTAAACTCAGTTTATCTGAAGTAGTTTGGCTTTTTGAGCCTGTATCATTGCCATGATCACAAGATTCCTGAAAATACGACATTTCTAAAGTAGATGCTTCTATTAGGAAGACTTAATATTGGCCTTTTGTTTGGAAATTACTTACCTATGTTAAGTCTATATTATGTTGTCTTGTGCTGTTAGTCCAAATAAATAAGTAGTAGGTTTAAGCAGGAACAAACAAAAACAGTAATAAGCTGAACATTCCTTGGTTTGAATCAATTTTGTTTCCAGACATTTGGCATAGCATATTGTTGGTACGAACCAATGTCTCTAGATTTAGGGAGCTTTCTTTTTACACCGTGTATTAAAAGTTTCGGAATGATCGTATCGCAAAAACTTTTCAACGAATAAAAGTTATTTCATTACCCACTTCAACTGACGAAGTTGGAATTTATTTGTGGTAATTTATTTATGCGCTTTGTGTAGGTAAATTTCTTCCAAGTTTCTATTTATCGATCATGAACTAAGTAGAGAATTTACAATACTTATACTTTTTTTTATTAAATAATGTGAAGTTTATTTATAATTTATGATTAAAGAAAGACCGCACTCCTCCAATATTGTAAATTGCTTTGTAATATGGTTGATGTAATTTTACTACTATTATAAATGCGAAAGTTTGGATAAATTATTTGAAGGAACAGGAACAGGCGTAGCTTCACCTAGTTTCTAAGACGTTTCAAAGTGATCCTAGTGATTTTATTGAATTTAAAAAAAAAATTGGATGGACGGATGGATGTTTGTTACTCAATCACGCCAGAACGGCTGAACGGATCACGTTGAAATTTGTCACAGAGATAGATTATAGTCTGGAATATTAAGCTAATTTTTATCCTCGTAGGTACCACGCGAGCGAAGACTCAGGCGGCAGCTAGTTTTCAATAAGAGCTCAGAGTAAATAAAAGTTCAAGTGGCAAAGGTAAGATTCGTGTCTCAACTAGCTAGTTAATAAGTTAAGCAAATGGTCCATAAATTAATTCATACAAAATTTTAATGTTCATACCTACGGCAAATAATAGTTACCTACATTATAGTAATTGAGGTTATAAGTCAATTTTAAGTGACAACCTACGATTCAATTGTTATGACACATATACGCGTACCGTCAGGCTTAAAATAAACTGATGATACACGAATCTGTTAGTATTATAAGTACTATTGCTAAACTAAGGTCACCAACATAGCTCTCATAATTAGCAAGTTGAAGTGGCAGGCCATATAGCTCGCAGAATGATAACCGTTGGGGAGTAAATGTTCACTAATGGCGACTACGAACCGGACGACGCAGTGTTTGGAAGGCCCCCACCCGATGGACCAACGACATTGTAAAACTTGCGGGAAGTCAGTGAATGGAAAAGGCTCGAGACCGACTTGGAACTCTTTTAGGGCCAATGTCCAGCAGAATAGTGCTAACACGCTCTAATTCATTTAACGTTTTCATATACAAGTAAATATTTAGTAAATAAAATACAGAAGAAACAGTTCAATGGCTATAAGACGTCATAGTTGATGGCTCGAAGATTAAATGCAGTGATTCCCAAAGCGATCTATATCGAAATTAGTGTATTTGAACCGTAAATCTTTGACAGTTTCAACTAACGGCACTGCCTAAAAAATCGCTTATCTAGTAGGTACTACCGGACAGGCTTACTTAGCGGTGTACAAGCGAAACAGTTTCAAAATTGGTAAGGAGGAAATTTTGGTGATCCTACGGAACTACTGACAGCTTCAAAGATCGTGGTGTAGGTACTAACTTCGCAAAGGTTATAAATGAATATTTTGCTAGATTCAGAGTATTGGTATTTGACTGAACTCCGGAATGATGATATCGACCTTTGTACGTAAAGCTTTATTTGGCCTTTGGCCATGACGACATAGCTCAATGCGGGTTATGATCCGGGTTTAGGTCTGCTACATTTATATGAGTTTAAGATAAAGGTTTACACAGGATGTTCTGGAATATGTGAGGTATGGTGAAAGAGACTTGTTAAGTGGCTGGTATATGTAATAACTTTTGTCCTACTACATTAGGAAATTCGATTTATATCCACGAAAACATATAAAAAATCAGCTATGTATGGTTTAGAATCAGTTCAAATTTTAATCAGCGGTTTTTGGCAGCAATGTTCATATTAAACTTTTATTTTTATTTTTTATAATTAGTAATTCATAATGATGTGCTCTAACAATATTACAATCTAGCCATGTACAGCATGTAATTTAACATTGAAATAATTTTTTACAATAACTACAACTAAGAATGTGTCCACTAACACTTTTCTTACTGTCTCTATTTAAGGGGAAGACACTTTGTTCTTGTGTTCTTGATAGGTCATATTAAACTAATTGTACCTTCCAAAACAATCCAATACAATATCATGATGTCTGATCGAAGCGAGCTGATTTCTATTTGGTCCAACGGATTAGCATTGCCATCCAGCGTGCCAATTCCGCTAGCGTCTTGGTGACGCTTCCGACTGGTAGTGATCTGGATCAATTGGACTATCTATAGATCGTTTGTAATGGTTTCATGATAGCTCAACTGTTTTTTGTGTATTTTGTAAATATTTGCTTGTATTTGAAAACGTTAAATGAATTACGTAATTTTTTATTATTTGTTGTAACCACGAGCAAAACCTACTAGTAGGTATTTTTTCTAAAAAATATCTTTTTCATTTTCATATCTGAGTAAAACTGTTAAGATATATTATATTAAGTTGTAACCTACGAGAGGCGACGGGCAGTAGGTGGATGAGAAGGGCCGAACACCGGGCTCAGTGGCGTGTATTGGGGGAGGCCTATGTCCAGCAGTGGACTAATGTGGGCTGATGATGATGATGATGTATGTACAGAATACATGAAGCACCGGGTTGCTCTACTAGTAAGAGCAAAAGTTGTTTTTTTTTTTTTTACTTTATGTGGCTATGGTTTCACTGCGGCCACTGGCCTATTGTGATCGCCACTTTATTTGTGGAGCCCCTGAACAGGGCTTTCAAAGTTCACCGCTAAGCCCAGCAGCTGTTAAAAACTGAAGGATTTTCTTTGGGGTGAGTTGCTTTAGCTCCATTGGGCTGAGGATGTGTTTTTGACGTTGTATTTAGTAAAAATCCTCCTGAATAATAATAAGAACCTATCTAGCTGCTTCAAAGTCAACCATCGACATCAGATAAAGATAACTCCGTAAGCGGGTAGTTAATAAAAACGAATTCACATTGTCACAAAAATAATGTTCAATGTTTCAATCGTGGGAAAGCAATTGAATCGTTGACAATAACGAGTTTTAATAGTCGATCGAGTACATCAATTTGGCAGAGGTCCAAGGATCTTCAATTTTTACTGCTATACCAGCGTCGAAGCGGTTACTGGATATTTTTTTCAGTCTGTGATAATAATATTATTCGACTCTGTCCTGTAAACGAACGATCGATAAATTATACAATTCAAGGTTATTCATAATAATATGTATACCTACTATCGCCAAAGGAGCTTTTAGAAACAAAATGAGCGAAATAATAAAAATATTATTCAGATGCCGAACATTTTCAAATTAGCTGTTTTGGTATTTTTATCAGAAAAAGGAAAAAGTTTGTTTTATAATGTTAATCGATTTAGTTTTCCGTAAATTTTTGTAAAACATTTAAACAAAAGAAGTATAACTTCAACTTGTATTGTAATAGGCATGGCAAGAACGTGGTCAAGGACGATTTGTTTGATCTTTTTTAGCTGTTACCTATAGGTATTAGGATAGACTAGTGACCATGAACTTTTTTGGCTGCTACTGCTAAATCGAGACGACAGATTACACGGGTTTAAATTATTTAGTAAATCTTCGTTTTACGATGAGACCGCGGGCACCGGAAACGGAAACGATGCTATTAAATCGAGCAATAGAGAATGAAACTGATTTTTTCCCAGATGAGTAGGTAGGTATAGTAATTCTAAGTAGATATCAAATGCATCTTTATTGAGTGTAGAATTTGATTTAAATTTAAGCTTAGATGTAGCTTTTAAAATTGCTTGCTTTGCTTGTCGTGTCACTGATTCTTTCTTGGTCATTTGTATTGGGTCAGTGACTAGGTTGAGGTATGGTGGCCCTGAAAAGGGCCTATGACGGTGAAAGAATTATTGTAGTGAAAGTACGCCTCTTAGAGACTCCTTACCTATAGCCTACTAGCTTACAATTTCAGTGTTTTAATTAGCATTGCTTTTTTTCTGTAAGATAAATAAATGATGAGGTCAAAACGTGCAAAGAGCTAATCTCTTTTTATACAAGATAATTAAGAATTTAGTTAATTTACCGAAAAAAGGTTATTTTTCACCCAGTTGACCATAACCATAAAGTTTGTTCTACGTCTTGTCGACGATTTTTTTCTTTATAAAAGACACTACCTATTCAAAAATTTGCTGTTTTGGGGTCAAATTAGTTCAGTTTTAGGTAGCAATCTTGATTTTGAACGTCTCGAGCGTTTAATAAATACTAACAAAGATGATTAAAAGTCTACAAACAGAAGATATACAAAAGTTTGAGTAAAAAAAACATTTTTCGTATTCTTTATTATTGTTGATAGAACAAGCTTCTTTCGGAATAGTATACATATATATTATTAATCACCCTGTAACACCCTAAATACACTTCTCTACTCTCTACTGTTAAATAGCAAGTACCAACATAACCGAAGAATAAGAACTCAGAAGAGCCCATCGAACAAATAACACAAGGTCGCCCAATCGATTCCTGCTGTCAGCTACAATACAATACGTATTACGTACCTACCTAAGTACATACCTCCTATAAATTTTACTTAATCCTTACCGTAAACAGCGTAAACTCCTGCTTTATAGTTGTTGTCAGTTTTTTAATGTATTTGGCTATTTATATATGTGAACAATATTTTTTTTGAATACTATGATGTCTAAGATAAACTCTAACTTAGTATAAAAACTAGTAATCTAATGTCAGCTTTGTTAATCATTGGTGGTGGTAGTGGTCGTGGGTACGAATCCCTGTCATGCACCAATAGAATTTCCGTTCGTAAAATTTATGCACGCTTGAGAAGTGTTACCTATGTGTTCTCAAACGGCGAAGGGTAAAATCGTATGGAAATCGGCATGTCGAACCTAAAAATTCGAAAACATGTGACATGTGCACGAAAGGAACCTATATGGCGCACTTTGATCCTTTCACTACACTGATTCTTTCACCGACGGCCAGAGGCCCTTTTCAGGATTACTATACCTCAACCTGGTGACTGGCTTAATACAGGATGACCAAGAAAGAATCAGTGACACGACAAACAAGCGTTGTTAATTATGCATTTTACGAGATTATTTCGGAACCGGTGCTCAGATTACGCACAAGTCCGCACAACACGCCTTACGTAAATACCAACCGTATAAAAATTTATCCGATTCGATATTTCAATTTTTCATGTTTTTGATTCAGAACTTATTGATAGCCTATTAAAAACAATATATTGTTGACTTAGATTGATCAGTATTCTTAAGGTTTTTATAACTTGGACAATGACCTCACAACTATAACATTCTGATATTCCGGAATTGTGAACCTATACGATAATTATAATGTACAATTTAAAAAGTTGTAGACGTACTATTATCCAGTACTTATAAAATAAAGACGGTCAAGTGCGAGAACTCGCGCCCTGAGGGTTCTGTACCATTGGTCGTGGGTTCGTATCCCGGTCGTGCACCAGTGGTCATAACTAAAAAAACTAAAAAAAAATATAACAAAGATAACTTTGTTTAAAAAACTTCGAAATTCCTCAATTTCAGACTTTTCCCTTTAATTGTGTTACAAAAGCTCCTAGCATTCCAAATTTCAGAATTGTGAGGTAACTGGAAGTACCCTAGAGTTTTTCATTTTAGCCATTTCCATACAAAAATTATACATTCATTGCCATATCTTTTTAATGCATTAAGCTTTGATTTTTATACGGCACCATAAGCCTACAGACCTTAATAGGTCCATGATATATGATATATGATTTCTAATAATACTAGCTTCTGCCCGCGGCTTCGCTGGCGTGGTACCTACATAAAAAGTAACCTATATGCTATTCTAGGTCAAGAACTCTATGTACATATTGTACATTCCAACTTTAATCGAAATCGGTGGAGCCGCTTGGGCGTAATTGAACCACAAACATCCAAACATCCTCATAAACTTTCGCATTTATAATATTAGTAGGATACCTACTTAAAATAATGTATTATTAATTTAAATATGTAATAGAATCCTGATCAAAAAGCCTTGGCCTTAAAGCCAACCTTTCCACTATATTAGGGCAGATGACGTTGCCTGACTGACCACGAATTAAAAAAATATGTGTTAAGATAGTAAATAAATACACTTTCTTTTTATGATAGCTCTCTGATTCGATGACCAGTATCTGAAATGGCAAACATTTGGCGTAGCTGCTCCAGTGCGTTGCCAAATTATCTTTGGTAAAATAATTGTTTGGATTAACTAGATATTTTACAAGAATAAGTATAATTATTTTGCCCGCATTATCAACCAAGAGAGCACTGGTGGAGGGGTGGTAGTGGCCCCGCCTTCCAATCCACTGGTCGTGAGTTCGAAACCTGTCGTGCACCAATGGATTTTCCATTCGGAAAATATATGTTCGCTATGTTAATGCTCTCAAACGGTGAAGGAAAACATCGTGAGGAAACCGGCATGTCCTAGAACCTAAAAATTCGGAGACATGTGACATGTGCACGAAAGGAGCCTCTAAGAGGCGCACTTTAATCCTTTCACTACATTGATTCTTTCATCGACGGTCATAGGCCCTTTTCAGGGCCACCATACCTCAACCTGGTCACTGACCAAAGACAGGATGACCAAGAAAGAATCAGTGACACGACAAGAAGAAGAATCAACCAAAGTGATTGAATAATGATATGAACGTCTTTCAGAAGAAACAGGCTGCACCTGATTTTTTAGGTTTGTTACAAATTAATTATAGGTACTTACTATGGATTGTTAAAAGTACTTCAGATTACTATTTACTTAGAATGATATTATTGTTGTAAAATATTTTCAAACATCACAAACTCTACCAAGTAGGTAAAGTGGCACAACCTGATTGTGATAAGGTTGTAGAAGATCCCCATACTAAAGGAGCCATTTCATTCTGGGCTTGGTCCATGTACACTACATAGAAAAATTTGGAAAAAATAGGAGATTACAAGAAAAATACAATTTCATTAATTTGTAGGCAAATGCGATGGCACAAGAATAGTTCCTCTGGTAAGTTTTTTACTATGTGAACACTATTTGAAGGCCGCCATGTTGGTTTATAATTGGCGTTTGACATGACGTTGACATATTTTTCATGTCATGTTGTTTGATTTGATGTTTTTGTTTTGTCAGATAAATGTAGGTTGTCAATATGACATTTCACGCATGTCCATCCGCCATATTTTTGTAGCGCTGTGTGTTGCTCCCTTTGTCGAAGAAAATCTTAATGCACCTTAGAACGAAGTCAATTTTAATAAAATAACCAATTAAATACGTTTACTTTATTGCTTAGCCATATTTTAGAGTAGTGTACACAGTGCAGGCCCAGGCTCCATATATTGATGAAACGTCTCTTTTGATGTGCCTACCCTTTTCATTAGATGTCACCAGTTGACCTTGAAAAGCGAGTTAATCGTGCAGATCCGCGTTTATGAGTGTTTTCAAATAAGCACTGGTTTTTAATTTGTATGTTACATCTACACGTGTCGTACTAAATTGTGTCTGAGGATGGCAAAATTGAAGTGGCTATCCTAGTAATTTCATTCAATGTGAGAGGTTTAGACGTGATTATTAAGTCATCTATATAAAAGACGAGAAATAACGAAAGTTTGTTAATGTGTACCTACTTTATAATCTGTAAATACCATGACATAATATGAATATTGTAATAGATCTTGAAACATTTTCCATTTCTCAAAGGATAAATGTACAGTAGCCTTGCTTCCATTAGGGACCTTCATCCATACCATTATGTTTTTGTTAAATATTAGGTAGTTTGTTATAGTTAGGTTCAAAAAACTCATTGCCTTCACGGTGTGGTGGCCAATTCATTCGGTGGTTAATTATGTAATTGGCTAGACGGTATTATATTTGTTTACACCAATAAGTTGTCGCGTTTTCGTTCCGTTTCACTGATGCTTTGAATTCAATAGCATTTTAAGACCTATTTATTCTTATATTGTTATTACAAAAATCTTCAAATTGAGTTTCATGTGTTAAATCTAGTGTAAGTAAAAAATATATATTATTTTTTTGTTACACTACATATAGGTAGTTTAACAAATAATTTTTAAATGTTTAATATTTTTAGCGACCCAGAAATTCGGTTCCCAAAATATACATATGTCATCATTTCTAAACATAAAGTAGTTTAGTGGGCGTTATGGGTTAGTAACTTGTGTCATCACATCAACATCGATGAAAAGAAATATTTATGGTTTAAGAAGTGAGTATAAAAGTCAGTAGATGTTTTGAATCGATTTTCTTTATTATGTTTATTTTTGCAGAATTTTATTTACGATGATTATTTAAATTGAATTAGTTCTCATTTTATTTTGATTATTTAATTCCTATTTTTTTCGTATTTATTGTTTTCTTTAACGATTTCCATAATCTCAGCAAGTAAAATCGCAAATAGAAATAACAATGTCAAACTTTCTCTTTAAATAGGTACCTAATGATGAAGACAGAAGCACGTGAAAATCATACCGATTTTCACGTGCTTCTGTCTTTATCAACTTCGCTAAATAAATAATATTCTTCCATTGCTTACAAAACCCTTTGTAAGGCTTTAAAAGGTTTAAGTATTTTATCGTGAACCACTACAGCTTTCACGCTTAAAACATCGGTAGGTAAATCCTAATTATCGTTATTTTCACTAACGTTACATACAACAGCATCCAAATCCTCGTCACTGACAGAAACTGTTGTCAATTGCGTGTCTCAATTAGCACTTGATCACAATTTGTTTATAAATATAATCTTCACTGTGTTTGCGAGCCGGTTGCGCAGTGCTCTGGGGTCAGAGAAGGGAGCGACGCGGAGGCTCCTAGAGACGGCCGCGCTCGGCAGAAGGCGCGGCGACACTGACTATGTATCGACCTCCCCACATGACAATGGCCAGCACCCGCAGTCGCTGCAAGCTCTCTACTGCACTGCAGCTTTATTTCTGGCAGCCACCCCGATAGGTATCTACTTAGCGAATGGTGCGCGAGTTTCCCAGATGATTGCGGTGCCAACTAATGTGAGTCCGCGACATGCAGAGCGACTGCTGACCCGGTTCCAAGGCATATTTGCAATGTTTTTATTATGAGTCTAAATGCTAATTCTGCCAAAAGTTTACGCATGCGTCGATTAGATTTAGTCAGAAACAGCTGAGAGATGACTGGGATAATTTTAAATAATTAAAGTCTGAGACTGGCCCGAACTTATTATTAAGATTAGAAGGTACCTATAATGTCATATTATTTTGTTTGGGACAAAGTTTCGGATATTTATGAAAAAAAAAATGAATATTTAAAATAAAAGTAAAACAATAGGTAACATACACATGGAAAGGGTAACTATAAATACTATGCTAAGGTGTACACTGTTTATGTTTTACTTGAATGATGTACACATTCCTGATAACTTTGATATCAGGAATGTATAGGTACACCATTCATATAATTTTTTTGCAAATTTTGAGTTATATAATTGTTTCACGATATCAAGAAAAAAAGAACTCTTGTTCATTTATTATTATTTACTGTTTATAAATTTACCTCTACATAATTCACTATAGGTAGCACATAAGCTTGTCAGTATTTTTCGCGCAGCTGTACCTAAGTCCCACTTTGTTTCGCATCTTATTTCATCATAATTTACCTACTATATAGGGCCCTACCAATGCCTTTGAGTCCGCATGATCAAAATGATCAGGTTTTCTTGATTCATGATTTTGTAGATCCCTACCATACAAGTCATACAACCTTCGTTGCATGTTAAATAAATTAATAAATAGCACCAAACTTATTCTATCAATTCGTTATTTTTCTTGTCGTTATTGTTATTAGATTTTTGAAGTTCGATATTTTTAATTGAAATATCACGCTGTTTTGGGGTCAAATCAGTTATTCAGCTGTTTTAGGTAGCAATGTTGATGTTGAACTTATTAATTATGTAAATTTAATAAAAATAACAATAACAGCTGATTTGAAAAAGTATGGGAAAAAAACTTAAACAAATTATTGAAAATTTAGAATACTTACCTGGTCTACATATTCTTTCGTTTATATTCTTTCTTTTTCTTGATGGATGAGCCCCTTACGGGATTGTATACTGATAGTACCGGCTTTCCTCAAAATACCGGACATTGTTCTGTCCGGTATGACCATTTATTTTTTACCGTTCAGCCCTCGAAAAGACCGGACACCTGGCAACCCTATCTACCACATGGGTAGGTACCTAGGTAGGTATCTACCACATTATTTAAATGTGAATACCAGCCATTGCGACAATCTCTACGTGACTTGACTTCGTCTCTTTCGGCAAATACATAACGTGGCAAATTGAACCTCATGTTGGGATAAGGAAGGATGTTGTTAAATATTGTGGATGTGGACTCTGTTGGAAGTCGAATAAGGCAATGACATGGAAAACCTTACTGTGTTGTGATGATTTATGATTAATGAATCCATAGTTTCAAGCATTTCATTTATATTTTGTTGCGATACTGCACTAACATTCATAACATTTAAAATTATGCCTTCATTCATTCGTTTTATGTAGGTGCGTAAACAACTACAGTATAGTATTATGTTATCTGTGACATAGTATAGTATTATGTTATCTGTGCATCTACGTACCCGAGGCTATACATACCTGCCTTCTTGCATGTTTGGTGTAAATAATAATAATAATAAATCTTTATTGTAAAGTAGGTAGGTAGGTATCACCATCCTATCTAGGTACCTTTCTTAGATCATGTACCTTTGTACTATCTAGAATGCAAACAATTGTCAAAAGGAAGCATCATTTAAAGTTATATTAAACTGGCTGAGCTCACGGTCACGCGTAGGAACAGGATGTAGGTAGGTAGGTAGGTACGAGGAGGTCCGTGGCTATTTTAGTTCTTTATGACTAGTTATAGGTACTACCTAGATACCTACCTACATCTTATCTCTTGTATCTAAGCAGGTTAGAAATTCAAGCGCGACGCGATTCTCTTTTTTTTTGTAGGAAACTGGTAAAGTAGGTATTTATTTAAGTGAAAAACAAACAGCTGATTCAATTATTCAGCTGTTTTGGGTGGTTTAAACTGATGATTGAGCTCAAAGCAGTTGATTGTAAAAGAAAAATGTCGAATTTCCGTAGAATAAAGCCCCTTCGGGATAGCATATTGTGAATCAACTCGTAGATAGGAAGGAACTTATACATACCCTACTTAACTAAGTAGATACCTATTTAACCTAACGGTACCTACTTATGGATTTTTTCGCAGGTAGGAATGGAATAGTAGGAATTAATGCCTTGTTGAGTATGAACCTATATTAGAATGTAAAGTATGATGGCATGTTAGTAAATGTAGGTACGACTTACCTGCCCTAGGAACGTACCTATATTTTATTCATTTCCATTGACTTTAAATGGTGAAACTATAAACAAAGTTAATAAAGGAAAATACTTAGGCCACAGATAACATAATACAATACTAGCTTAGGCTTAACTCTCGACAATCAGCTCACGTGGAAACCGCATATAGATATTATTCGATCGAAACTTACATCACTCAAAGGATCACTGCGTGGTATTGTGCGATGTCTCCCAAAAAAGGTACGATACATAAATCATTCTATGGTAAAATCTCACTTTGATTATCTTATTAAGGTCTGGGGAACAGCAGCCAAAACTAATTTACAGATATTACAAACGACTCAAAATAAAATAATCAAAACATTATTTCAATTTAACTATCTAGAACCCACAATCAATACAAACAAACAAAACTTATGAATCTAAGACAAATATATAAATACAATACATGTATAATTAATAAGGAAAATTCTAACCAAAGATTATTCACACCAAAACCAAAGATTACTCACAGATTATATTTATTAAGAAAATAAATATTCAAAAACGTATAACGAGACAAGCAAATAAATAATATTTTAGGAACACCTCGAACTAACTACGGATAAAAGAATGTTATGTATGAGGGAGCTCAACTATATAATAAACTGCCGAAAGATATCAAAGAGTTCAACTCACTTATAACGTTCAAAAGGTTGCTAAAAGATCACATCATAAAGTTTTTTTCACTAATAGATTCTACGTAAGTTAACTTTAATTTACTACAAAAACCTTCATGATCCGATTCAATCATTTTGTCAATTAACTCACTCATCGAAAACAAGGTAGTTAAATGAATATTCATGTTTTCCAAAATGATAAAATTATTTTTGTTTATCTGTGTTTCTTGCTTCTGTGACACGCAATACACTCGCCGATGCCGATGCTGCATAAGTCAAAACTACCCACTTACTACTGTATAATTTATTTTATGTACCAACTTTGATTGTTTCTGTACCTATTGTTTTTTTTTTTTTTTTTATGTTATGTTATACGGAGGCAAACAGGCTTACGGCCCTCCTGATGGTAAGTGGTTACCGTCGCCTATTGACATTAGCAACACCTGGAGCATTGCTAATGCGTTGCCTGCCGAACCCCTCCCCCCCCTAAAGAGCTCTGGCAACCTTACACACCGCAGGAACACAACACTATTTGAAACAAATAATGTTATTTGGCTGCGATCTTCTGTAAGGCGGAGGTACCTCCCCAGGCGGGCTGCTCCAATTTAGAACGAGAAAATCTCGCTGTGCCCTACCTCCTCCTCCTCCTCCTGTTTACCTACCTATTGATTGATTAATTTTTTAACATTCAGTTTTTTTTAGTTTAAATATTTGTAACTAACTATGCTCTATTTCAAATAATTATACCTACATTTAGTTTTAATTTCTCTCTGAGCGAATTTGTAAATTCCTTTGAGAAATAAATCTCATAAACCGATTTCCTCGTTCATTTAAATTATTCTAAAATCACGTTTATCAGTCAAACATGTGCCGTGAGATGGGAATAATCGATAATAAGCAATAATCTACCCGCCTAGTCACGCACCGGACAATGGGACATGAAAAGAAAAACACTGAAGGTATATTTATGTAGGTACTTATTATAGAGGTAGGTACAATATATCAATTACCTACCTACTACCTTACTGCATTCGCAACAAGTTCCCACGGTAAAAATAATTAATATAGTATGTACCTACATATTACTATCATAATACCTTTGAGTGAAATAAAGTTATGGGTAATAAGCGAGCGAGTATGAGTCCATAGTAGGTAGGCACCTGCCTACTCACCACACTTTTTTTGTTAATGTGGCTCGCACGACTTGTGCATTTGCCATTTTAATTTTAATTAGTTTAGTTTTTATTTTTTTTTAATTAGGGAAACAGGTATGGAAATTGGTAGGTACACGAATTCTAAGGCGGATGGGACAGGATCAGGAGAGTTAGGTAGGTAATAAAATGAATAGAACATGAAAAAATACATACAAGTAAAAATAACTAAAAAGTTACAAAAATACAGAGATAAAATGTATCTTTGTATAACTCACTACACTTAATCTTCAATTATTCGGAAGTAGGTCAAAGAATAAACACTAATTAAATAATGAAAAAAGGAACATTACTCACCTTATTTGTCTGATTGATTTGGCTGCCAACAACAACCAAACAAAGAGGATCTAGGACCAAAGAAATAAATGTCACAAAAGAGGCAATTATACGGAAACGGAAATAAGGTGTTGAATTTACTACATTCTACCCTTCCTTGTCTGAAAAATCCCAGGAAACTTTTCATTCATTCCTAAAGTCAATGTATGTATCTATCATGTCAGTCATCTCGCAAACGTCCAGGGGGCGCTCAATGTCTTTGTTCCAGGGCTTTAGGTTTAAGCCTCTTAGTCTGGTTAGGTGTGTGTTGTATGTGTGTCTGACTGTCTGTAGCACTATAAGTTGCGATACTAATAGGTACTTACTCTTCCTCCTCCTCCTCCCTCTTCGCGTCGTACTCCTCATGACTGAGGGTCGTGAAATCCCCGTTAAAGCATCTTCTTCCGAACAATATCACGCCAGCTGTTCCGGTCTTTAGCGGCGTGGAACGCAACATGGAGCTTTGTGTCCAGGGTTGAGCGAATTTGGTCACTCCATCTCAGTGGGCTGCGCCCTCTTGGTCTTACTCTTATCGTAAATTAATTTGTTGTTATCTGGAAGCCAATATTCCTCTGACTCGTATTAAACATTCTAAGTAAATAAATAATATATCTAGGAGCTCCAGTGATGACGTCTTGCGGCGTATATTTAGTGTGAAAAGGTTCTAAAGAGGCCTACAAACCATACTGGTTGAATATACCTACCCTACAGAATAAATACATTTTGTTGAATATTTATTTTCATTCTTTCTTTCTTCTTTCCTATAGCCAATTAGTTCGCAACCAAAAATCTCGAGGCCTGGCATCTGATTATAGGGATGTTTCGTTCGTTCGTCGTGTAGGTAGACTGTGGGGTGGGTGGTGTGGATTTCGTTTGTAGGTATTTTGTATACTCTGTCTGTCTGTCTGACGTCTGTCTACGATTTGTCGATTTAGTCTGTGGTCGATTTTGTCGAATTGTTTTTATACTATGTAATGTAAACAAAGCAAGTGTTTGCTGTTCGTTAAACTGAAAACAACTTTGTGAAAACTGTGACAAAAAGTATAGATCATGAATTAGAACTGTAAAAATGCAAGGAATTAAAGAGATTATCCAACAAGAGCTCCTAAGATTACTGCCGCCGTCCATAATAAAGGACGTCGCATGCTTCGTATTCTATGATAATCACCCACGAGACGCAAGACGCATCGATATTACAATTTGCACAAAAAATGGGGAGCTCAAAGAGTATTATCAAAGAGACTTGACTGCTTCTATCCATCTTAAAGTTTCTTCACCACCAACAGAGATTATAATCCAGCGAAACAGTAATTCTGAACTATTTTACATAGTGAGCACTAAAGACGAGCTTCAAATCGTGTCTTACAAAAGATTGTTGCAATTTCATACAAAAATCTCAAACGTCGACAAGTTTTCAGTGGATGATTGGGGATGCGATGGCCAATCATTCCTCAAAGTTATAAAAAAGTATGATGTTATGCCGATATTCTATGATGAAAACTTCAAAAGTAGCGAGGTGCTGTACCCTGGCATCAAGCCTAAAGCGGATTCATTGCCAATATTTTCTGAGCTTAAAAGAAAGTATGTTGAAGCTCAGCACATCGTGAACAATCATAAGAAATCATTAGGAGAGTATGTTAAACTGCGACATGCCGCTACGTTGTGTGCTTATCAGAATATACAGCCGAATAAAGATTCGCTTTTCCAAAGTGAATTGGATGTAAGTGTTATTGATGTGGAAGTTATCTAAGAAAGAGAGAACTGCTGAAGTGGTGGTAGAGGTACCACATCTAATCCAAAGGTTGTGGCTTTGAGTCACAGTCAACCAATGGATTTTCCATTCAATAAATATGCAACGCTAGTTCCTTCTAGGAAAACATCCTACGGACTACATGTCTTAGAACCTAAAAACCTTATGACCAAATTGGCTATGTTACAGCAGCAAAAATAGATGTGGGAAAACTTGAATTTTAAAAGAATTCCACAATTAAGAAACTCTAGTAGTCTCATTTTCATTGAGTTTACTGCAGAATTATTGATTTCAGGTTTATGGAGCTTTGAAAGTAAAAACTAGAATGCCTTGGGTAAAATTGTGCAACAAAAAAATCATTGTTGCACTGCATGTGCGGAATGAATATAAAGAGTGAGTGCCTCATTGCCTTTTCAGCTTCATCATCATCATCAGCCTGTAGAAGTCCACTGCTGGACATAGGCATCCCCTAAAGAGTTCCACGACGAACGGTCTTGAGCCTTCTCCATCCACCGACTTCCCGCAACCTTCACAATGTCGTCGGTCCATCGGGTGGGGGCCTTCCAACACTGCGTCGCCCGGTTCGTGGTCGCCATTCGATAACCTTTACTCCCCAACGGTTATCGGTTCTGCGAACAATATGGCCTGCCCACTGCCACTTCAACTTGCTAATTCTGAGAGCTATGTCGGTGACCTTGGTTCTTCTACGAATTTCCTCATTTCGGATCTTATCACGTAGTGAAACTCCTAGCATAGCTCTCTCCATAGCCTGTTGTGCAACTTTGAGCCATATGTCATCACTGGCAACACGCACTGATTGTAGACTTTCGTCTTGAGGCTCTGCGGTATCTGTGACGAGAAGATATGACAAAGTTTCCCAAGCGCTGCCCATCCGAGTTGGATTCGTCGGTCTTTTCAGCTTAATTTAAGAAATTAAATATATGTTCTAACTGTATAGTTACCTACTACATAGCACTAACCAAAACGCGCTCAGCTCAACTACGCTCACTTTGTTGTGGTTATAAGAAACTCTATCTTCCTATAGTACCTACATATCGTAACGCGATAGTGTGTATGTTTGTTGTTTGGTAAGTCCTTCTTTCATGCAGACAAGGGATAACCATATTAAAAAAAAAAAGTATTATTACTTCCATAGTATTTCCAATGGTTGTCGGTTCTGCGAGCTACTAGTTTATGGCCTGCCTACTGCCACTTGCTATATCCAAGAGATATGTATGTCGGTGATCTTGGTTCTTCTATGGATTTCCTCATATCAGATTTTGTCACTTATTGAAACCCTGAGCATAGCATAGGTACATAGCCCGCGCGCGGCGTGCTTGTGTATTAGGGTTTTTAAAAGTTAATAAACTATTTTCAGGGCTATAGACCAACTACACATGATCCTCACCTCTACTTTCATAATCTCGCTGTCACACACCACGAAGATTTTCCGGAATACCGGCACTCTTCCGTTCTGGAAAGAAGAAATTCCGGCGCTACATCCCAACAGCGAGGTTACAGTAGTTGCTGTAATGAATTTGGATGAGATACAACCAAATGTGACGGACAGAATCGCCTTGAAAGGGGCATTGTCATACCGCACATCTGGTAAAGCGTATCTGTTGCCGTTTGAAGAAGTGATTATCCCTTCTGTGGAGACTTTTGGTGATGCCTTTGATGCGTTATCTTCAAGTGAACTTGGTCAGTTTATACTATTTTACTATCCAGAAATAAGTTCTGACTGACTTTTATAGCCTACTAGCATCCGCCCGCGGCCTCGCTCGTGTGGCACCTACATAAAAGTTGCCTATATGCTATTCTAGGTAAAGAACTTTAGCTATTCCAAGTTTCAACGAAATCGGTTGAGCCGTTTCGGCGTTATTGAACAAGACACATCCAAACATCCTCACAAACTTGCGCATTTATAATATTAATAGGTAGTACTAATGCCTATTATAACACAGACACGTGGTTATACTGTGGGCCTCATAAGAGAGCTCAAGGTACAGCTACAAGCTATAAAGCGGGCTATGCTTGTCGTTACGAGATGGTATCACAACCGAGGAGATCCGTTCGGTTCCCGGTCGTGCACAGATTTGCATGCAAACACTAGTTATGCAAACACTAGCTTCCGCCCGCGGCTTCGCTCGCGTTGTACCTATGAAGATAAAAAGCCTGTATGCTATTCCAGACTATAATCTACCTCTGTGCCAAATTTCATCCAAATCCGTTCGACCGTTTGGGCGTTATTGAACCATAAACATCGAAACATCCTCACAAACTTTCGCATTTATAATATTAGTATGATTTGTCCCGCAGCGGGAATGACCCCGCACCCCTTGCGTCACAGACGGGCATTCGTCCGCTACGCCACAGGGTACATAAGTTGAGGTATAGCGATAAAAATTAATTTTACAGATGCCAATATAATGCTGGCAATTCTATCAACCACAGAGAAGACAGACTTGCGCGCTCTGCTGATCAAATCTGACGGACAGACGCTCATAGAACTCCTCACCAAACACTTGAATATGGAGAGGGCTGGCCCTGATGTGTTGCTTTATAAGAACTCTCCGTACCATTTGCTGAACGGGGCTATGTTGCACTTCACTACTGCTACTGATAGGTCTGCGAATTTCACAGCATACACGCGGTGAGTTTTTTTTTAAATCATCATTTTAGATGGGACTTACACTTATGACCATAGGCCTCGAGTTCCAAAGCGAACGATCCTGTTCAGCCTGCATCCAACGGCTCCCAGCAACCTTTATTAGGTGAACTAGCTTCCGCCCTTGACTACGCTCGCGGGGTACCCGGATAAAAAAATAGCCTATTTATTACTCTCGCCTAGTTACTACATACATCATCATCAGCCTGTCGAAGTCCACTGTTTGACACAGGCCTCCCCCAAAGAGTTCGATGACGAACGGTCTTGAGCCTTATCCATCCCCCGACTTCCCGCAACTTTAAAAAATTCAATCCATCGGGGTCTTTCCAACACTACGTCGTCGCCCGGTTCGTGGTCGGCATTAGAGAACCTTTATTCCCCAACGGTTGTCGGTTCTGCGAGCTATATGGCCTGCCCACTGCCACTTCAACGTGCTAATTCTGAGACCTATGTCGTAGACTTTGTTTTTTACTACATGCCATTAAGATCTACAAAGTCATAATATACTATTTCAAAAGGGGCTTATTCTATCAACAAAAATAAATACTATTAGGAAAACAAAAAGCAAATTTTGTTAGCAGATATTTTTCCCGATCTTTTTCAAATCAGCTGTCTTTTATCATCTTCATAATTAATTGTTAAATGTAAGAGTCCGACATAAAGTTTGCTATTTAGAACATCTGATTGAGTTATCAGTATAATATGCCCCTCATCATCATCATCAGCCTGATGAAGTCCACTGCTGAACATAGGCCTCCCCCAAAGAGTGCCATGACGAACGGTCTTGAGGCTTCTCCATCCACCGACTTCCCGCAACCTTTACAATGTCGTCGGTTCATCGGGTGGGGGGCCTTCCAACACTGCGTCGTCCGGTTCGTGGTCGCCACTCGAGAACCTTTGCTCCCCAACGGTTATCGGTTCTGCGAGCTATATGGCCGGCCCACTGCCACTTCAACCTGCTAATTCTGAAAGCTATATCGGTGACCTTGGTTCTTCTACGGATTTCCTCATTACGGATTCTATCGCGCAGCGAAACTCCGAGCAAACTCCATAGCCCGTTGAACGACTTTGAGCTTGTGTATGAGGCCAATAGTTAGCGACCAAGTCTCAGTGCCCTATGTCATCATCATCACTGGCAACACGTAGACTTTCGTCTTGAGGCTCTGCGGTATCTGTGACGAGAAGATATGACGAAGTTTTCCAAACGCCGCCCATCCGAGTTGGATTCGTCGGTTGACCTCTTTGTCAAAGTTGGACCTACCTAGTTGAATATGCCCCTACATAAACTAAATAGCAACGACCAAAACAAGTTGCTGACTTAAATGTTTATTTCCAGGACTAAATCTCAACTACTAGCGCTCATCCACAGCATCAATGACTCAGTCCCTGCACAGATCATCATAACAACACCAAATTACATTGTAACTACGAAAGAGCCAGAGCTTCTAGAATTCAGTGAACCAATACCCGAATCACCCAAAACGGATTACCTAGGGTACGCAAAGACAGTGTTGAACAGAACTGCAAAGATCCTGGAGTACCTGGATAGGTCTATGGTGAAAATGAGCGAGGCTACTGACCCGAATGTGAAGAGCCAGATTGGATTTAAAATTGATTTGTATGGTTGTGGCGAGAGTGGATACAGGGAGTTCAGAGAGAATATTATGAAGGAGGAAGAGAATGGAGTCTGTTGTTTGCTAAAGGAGATAGAAGCTGAAGTTGAGTCGATGTCTGTAGATTAGGGCTTGCAAATATTCGAAACTTTAGTATTCGAATAGTATTCGACCATTTTTGGGTGGTATTCGAATATTATTCGAAACTTTTAAATGTTCGTTTTAACAAGTTTTTACTGGAGAAAATCATCACAAAACCGCGTAAAAATGCTCCAAAAAGGCTAACAGTGAACCCTAGTTATCAAAACCACCAAATGTTTATAAAAAGTATGCATCAAATAAAATCCGAAAATTTTCTTCATTAAGTCATTTCCCGTTTAAACATTAAGAAAGTGCCAATTCACGAAAGTTGTTACAGTAATAATGCTCAAATTGTAGAAAAACTAAAATTACCTAGTTTAGAGAAGGATAAATGCTTCAGATTAACGCTATTACAAATATTCGAATAAAAAATGTGCCGAATATTCGAATATTCGATTGCAAGCCCTATGTAGATTCGTGAGTACGATTCGTTTTTGTATTAATGCTGTGATGTTAAATTTATTTCTTTGATGTGATCAAAATTGAGTACTGGGATATTATTGGTAGCTGTATTGTAGTGCATTTTTTTTATTATGTAACTATTCATTAGTTCCAATACTTCATCCACATTCGATGAGAAATGTTTGTAAACGAAACACCTAAAATTAATTTGCTTGAACTTGATTTTTTGGCGTAATTTATATTAATTATATTGAAGAAGTGAAAAATTTAATCGAGAATAAACATGTAGTACACATTCTGTCAAAATTAAAGCAAAGAATGGCAAAGAATTCTCATCGAATTTAGCTGAAGTATCTATAAATATTTCCTTCCTCTGAGGTAAGCCGTCTGGTCAAGGGCTAAACTTGACTAACATTCAGATGTGTCACAGTACTGTGATGAATAACCGAAGTCCATAGAAGTGTCTCCATGTCACATATTTTTAATTCCCTAGGATAAGGATCCAGGTATAATACAATAATAATACAGACTGTTTTTCCAAATTTTATTTTTAACATTTTAGTTAGAAGTTTTTCATACTTATTTTATTTTAGCAAAAAAAAATATAGGTATAATGTAACTCGTAATCGATCGAATTTCACATTATTGTATACGTAAGTAAATAGTACATCACTTATCTAAAATAAAAGTAACTTAATCGCTAAAAATATTTGAGCTTTTGCTATTCTTTATAGGTATTATTTTCTTTTATCAGAATAAAATATACGAATTTTTTTATATATTTGTGCTAAATATTATTTTAACTTTTATATTGGAATTATATACATTCCAATATAAAAGTTAAAATAATATTTAGCGCGTCCATTGCTTTTTCAATGGGTTTCACATTAAATTACTGAACAATAATAATGAAAATAATTTTGCGAGAATTGTACCTACGCCAACGATATAACTTTCGTATGTAATTAATCAAGTAAATTTAATATTAACGCGAATATTTTTTTTTGAAAGAATTGTTAATTAACACAACTTACAAAATACTTCTTAGTATCTCAGCGCTTCAGACTGATACTGATCTGGATCAATTGAGCTATTTATAGATCGTGTGTAACGGTCTTTAGATAGCAACTGTTTCTTATGTTAGTATTTTGTAAGTATTTGCTGTATTCGTTTTTGATTTTGATCTGTAAATAAAGTATCTCATATATTCGATGAAATCTAAATATTTTTATATTCTACATAATAATTATAATACATTCATTACACATTGGAACAAAATAATTACACATTGGAACATATTCATGAAACATTGGAACATATTATTAAACATTGGAACATATTAATTACACATTGGAACATATTAATTACATATTGTAACAGATTAATCACACATTGGAGCAGGTATCAATTTTGTTTTTGCATTATCCTATGCTAACGTAATTTTATAGTGGTGCAAAATTATGAATGTCATTGTTGTTTAGATCAATAAAGGACGGAAACATTTTAAAGGCAGTCAGTGTCAAGTGATTTAAACCTTATTAATTATATAAAAAAGAATAATCTCATTCTCATTTAAAATGTTGTAGTTTTCGATAATACATCAACAAAAATGGACACCATTATTGCACTAATTTATTATGAACTAGCTGTATGAAAATATTTTTTTCCTACGAAGTTATTTCTAAACTATATTGTCCAATTATTATTTAATAATAATATAATAATAATATAATAATATAATCTTATTTTATAATATTCGTCATTTGAGAGGTACCTACTATTATTTATCATACGATCATACCTAAGTACTATTAATTTTATTAGTATTAATAATTATTACAAAATGTATCGCCTTAGAGGCTTGTATTATATTGATATTTTAGAACTTTAGAAGCTCTTTCCTAAATTATTTATTACATTTATAACACGTTTTTATAAAATATTATTTTATATTAAACATTTTAAAAAAGTAATCTTTATAAAAAAGAGTATATAATTTCCTTTTAAAAATACGTACCCGGTTTTCCCCATTTGCGTTTTATTAGCACCATTTAATCAGCAAAATAATTAATTGAACATAACATTGGTATTGATTCAGTTGTTGCAATTTTCCAAACTAACATAATTTGAAAGCGCTAAAGCTATTAGCCGTCCTTGTTGTTCCGTTCTATAAGAAAGGGATGGAAACATTTTTAGAACTGTCACATTAGGTATGTTTAGTAATGCAACAACAGAATCCACACCATTATCTATCTATTATAATAAACTATTTTTAATTCAACATTTGATCTGATATAAATAACATATTTTATAAGTACTCGTAATATTTATAGTTTACCCACCACCGAAAGTATTGAAGAACCCATGACTGTTGGTAACAAGCAATCCGTAATACCTACTGATGTCACTGAAAGTTGGCGAAAATTATGTGTCATAAAATTATAACATTTTGTTTCCAAGTTCTGTTCAGAATCTGCTTTGAAGCCCTATTTGAATTGAAGAAGTTTCTTGCACGCTTTGAATCGCCTGAAGATAATCGTAAACGGGAAACTCCAGGCAATATTGCTGTAACTTTACTAAAGTCTGAAATAAATTAATTATTATAATTATTTTTAATACCTCGACCTAGGTCTTCCGGAAGACATGTATTGTGTCTTCCAAATTGGCCGTGGATTATCGGACTGTACCTACATTACCGGTTCGTACATTGTAGGGACACCCCGTTCTCGTATGTTTACAATCAAGCAATAAACAAAGTGTTTGTTATGTATGATTCAATTTCGATAATCTTCCAAGAGATAAACACGCCTTCTAAACAAGGCTTCACTTAGAGATTATGATCTTACATTACTCCTATTGCTTATACATCCTAAGCATCAGTATTATGACTCCCCTAAACTGTGTGTTGATCGATGTATTATTTTAAGAGTAGTTTTCTATTGTGAATTTTGTTCTAAAAATAAAAGATTGTTTGTTCCCAACTAGTCTTATGCCGAAACCTAACCGCATGCTCTAATTACAGAGGGGACGTATCCGAATACATTGGAATCCCTCTCTGGAGCAAAATACTCAATGTCAGGTACTAGGAAGCTAAGTGATGCCGCCTGACTCCGCTTATTAAATACAATTATCTACACAATATAGAAAACATCCTAAAAATAAGTAAAAATTAACTACTTAGCACAATAGAAGGAGAAAATGAAAACTATTGCAACTGATTAAGTAAAAATAAAATTTATTGTGCATTTATAATTTAAACATCTATTAATTATTATCTATTATTGCATTGCACGACCGGCCTTATTCCATTTTATAATTTACAATCTTAATGTTATTTAAATTAAATTCATTTTCTTAAAAATAAAACCTACATTCTTTCGTGATAAGCACAAGGCCGATTACCATGGCTCCAAAAAGAACCGTTTATTCTAATCCATTGTATGGATTTATATTAATTAAGTAAGATTATTAAATAAGATTTGTTTATTGCATAAAATTAGATTCGTTAAACTATTATTGCAGCTTAATTTACAAACATATTGCACTTTATATTGCACACTTTGTATTTTACTATAACAACGATGTAGGTACAGCTATTTAACCTTATAAATCATTTATTGTTCGTTTATTTCTTCCACTATCTCGTGAACTTTTACTGTTATTATTGTTATATGTGTAATCACAGTGTTCGTTCGACGGCTTTCTAAAATTGTCGAAATACACTGAATGGGTCTCAACACTCTCAGCTCCGGATTCACTCCTAGCTTCGTTTTCGGTATCGTCACTTTCACTACAACTCACTATTTTGGCGACCACTAGTTTTCTTGGCACCTGTCTGGAACTTGAATCACTGCTTAGATAACCAGAGTCTTGCACGTTTGACTTCCTTCGTCTAAAACGCTTGCTCTCCGTCTTGTTATTCTTCACGAATGTATCAGTGTTTATTTCACTGCCAGTATTGCCTCTGCCTGATCGTTTCCTACTAAAAGTCCTGACAGATTCACCTTTCCATTGAGGTTTGACGGCATCCGCATTGTCATACTCCGAGGACTGTGATTGGACAGAAGCTCTCATAGGACTGGAGGGTCCATAAGATGAATCAGCAGTTAGTAACGAGTTATCGCTTGCAACGAATTCAGTCGATATGGTAAACGTCCTCGGACTGAGGCTTCTGCTATTCAAGTTTTTTGAATGTGATTCTATTGGGATTCTCTCGCTATCTACTTTCCTTGGGGGGAAAGCAGGCTGCTCGTATATTGGGTCGTTAATGCTTGGTGGTAATGGCGGTAAAATATCAGGGCGTGCCAGGTTTTTCAACTGTTTAATCGTTGGAGGAGTACTCTGCCGTTGTCTCTTAGAGTGACGATGTTCTAGTGTTAATATTCGACCTTCCTCAGTACTCCACTCTGGTGGTGTCTCCTCCCATGCCTCTTCAGTGGTTTCTTCGAGACTTTTTGAGCCACTGAATAGTTCAGAAGATAATTTCGGACGCTCATAGATAGTTCGATGCTCATACTCATTCCTCAGACTATGGAATTTAGGAGACAGTTCAAGGAAGGGTTTCTTGAAAGTTCCACTGCTTCTAAGTTGAATTCTTTGACTGAGTTTGTTTTCATTGGTATTGATATTAAAAACGTTTGTGCCAAACTCTACACTTTCTGTAGTGTTTTTATGTTTAGGATGTTTTCTATCAAGAGTGTCTGGTTCGAAACCATCTGATTCATGTATTTTAATGTAGTTTTCTGGCGAGTCTTTCACTTCAATGGTCAAACACCCCGGCTTTTCCTCTAAATCATCTGTTGGAATGATCAACTTCCTACTTCCCATAGAACATTCAGATCCGCTAGGCGATGTTGGAGTACTTCCAAAGTTGTAGTTATTGTTCACGTATACTTCAATAACCAAACTATAATCACTTTTTGCTTTGGATGTTTTCTTCTTATCTAAAGTAGCTTTAGAATTGGTGTTTCTACGTTTGGCTATAGTTTCATAATGATTCATATCTATTTGTATATCTCTGTGTGGTGAAGGGGTGTTGCTGTTACTACTCGAATGCGTTTTGTATACAGCGTTTCTCATTGTCAGTTCTTCTTCAAGCGGTAACGCGTTGCTTAGGCTCGGGCTTGCCTGAGAAGATGGGATGTCTGGATATTCAGTAGTAGAAGCTGATATTACCTTCTTGTTTGAATTCCTCTCTAGACTGTCTGTTTCGTAATCATTCGCTGTGGGACTTTCAGAGTTATTTCTTGTGTACGAATTGATGCTTTTGGCATTCGAATTTGCTCCAAATCTTTCTTCGTCAGAGCTACTTTGGTTGTATGATTTCGTACAGTGATCGAGAGCTATCGCTTCATTAACCATGTCCGGCAAATCATTTTTGTTTCTCAACTGATTTATCGCCTTGTTTCGAAGACTGCCTGAGCGATAGTTGTTGAGGCCTATCGGGTTAATATCGCTTGCTTGGGCAACAGTCTGAGCGTAATAATTGCTAAGGCTTTGGTTATAATCCGTAGTCTCAAAATCGGGTAGAGGTATATTATAACTATGTGTGCGAAGCATTGGTTCTGATCTTACAGATATTGAAGACGACTTCTTTGGTTTCGAGTATTCATCGTTCGTTAACATTGTATTAGGGGACGTAAAGCTATTTTGTTTTTTAATTTTGTGTCGTTGTTCAGGAAGAGACATAAGCGAAGTTGCCAAATTTTGGCTGGAATTTGGTATGTAGTCGTTTAAGGTATTTTTTACAGAAGGAATATTTTCTAGCCACTTTCTTATACTACTTTGTTTGTCTCCTTTAGTACCGAGGCAGTTAGTACATGGCGGTACATTATACTTCATTGAATGTTGGACCCCGTTTTCGTCAATAGTCGTACAACCCGGACATCCCAAACAATTCTTCTTTCTACTATTCTCTCGCTTAAGACTAACAACACTTCCGCTTCTCTGACTTCCCATACCCTGATAAACATCAAGGCTATTTCCACTCGCTGAGTATGTTTCTTCTTCGGGTATTTCATTTAAAATCGGATGGAATCTTTTCGCTTCCATTTTGTGCTTCGCTATTGATATTACTTCTCTTATTTTTACAAGGAACTCTAAAGCAGCGGGTGGAGGCTCCTGAAATATTACATCAAATTAATTTACGAAAAACTAACTTTACTTGTAAAGTATCTTGACTGTACATTTCTCTACTTACCGCCATCAAATGTGGTTCGAAATAGGCAGGGTTGAAATAAAGTTTTCGTCTCGTATTGCCAACAGGTCTCGCTATCTCTCTATCATCCGTTGTTTCCACTATAGAAACGTGTTCATCTGGAAGTCGTTCTATCCCAGATTCATCGCGATGACTCGGTTCTGGGTTATCATTGTTCAATCTAAATTCATGATGTTGGTGAATTAATGCTGCTGTAGTTTTGATCTGTAAGATATACCAAGCTTATACATTTGTATGTATGCGTTAATTTATCATAACTTCTTGAAAAAAGATACTTACGTTGAACATGTTGTCATCACTTCGTACGCTAATATCAGTAAAATCTTCGGAATCTGACAAATTACTTCCAGAATCGCTGGTAAACCCTTTACTATCATGGAATCTGTTTATAGACAGTAGAGGATTTTTCTTGACGATTCCACTATCTTGTCCCATTGCATTGGGTAAAGTTTGAATCCTTTCGTTATTCACTCTGATTATATCTCGTTCGGTGATCGAAGATCCATCCTTCTTTTTGAGGCCCTTCAACCGTCTCAAGCTATCTCCTTCATCGGAAGCTGCTTTTCTACGTTTTCTGATGTGTAGAAAAAGGAAAACAGACGCCACGTACACTAGGCCTAGTAGGAGAGAGCTGATGCCTATGGCTACGTATTCTGTGACTGAGAGTCCCGATGAGCTGCCTGCATCTGATGTTTGGGCGTTTGATGCAAACTGGACTTCAGTTACATCTGAAATAAGAAAATCCAATATAGTTAAATTCTATCAGTCTTCTCTCGCATACATCATTCACATCAGTTGCGGGCTATACTGCTCGCTATAGGCTCTCTGCGACCGATATAAGGGTGCATCTACCGTATTACGGTATAGTAATCAATGTACCGTATTCCCGAAACGTGATTTTTATGATCCGCTCGCATCGATTAAGTGCCACTATCGTACACTGGTTCATTGGAAGCTGTTGCATAATAATAATTTGTATTTTTGTATGGGAATTCACCAATTGTACCGAACCCCTAGTACGTGGTCATAACTCGTTTTCTTTACTTTCAACATTGTTATAAGTTGTTGATTGGAAATATAACTTACTAGATCTATGAGGTGTTCCCTGTACTCTGAAGGCGACGCAGGGAGTGAAGACTCCTCGTAAGTCGAGGGGGGTGATAGGAGTGGCATCTACATCACGGCACAGCAATCGAACTACCATTAGTCGTCCTGCCATACGAGAACGGATGTCGTTTTCTCCACTCCACTGAAAAATAAATTGTAAGTCATTGAAAACTGAACTAATACGGCAAATTAAATGTATTGAAGAAAAGAAGAAAGACAATTTCTGGGACATTTCAAGGAGATCCTAGTGATTTTATTGAATTAAACACCTTTTGACTTGACGATTTTCCAAAATACTTTACCTGTAAAAAGGTTCTTCCCTCATCTCGAAACAAGTTGAATGGGACATCTGCATCCAAGGTGTTCCTGAGATCAAGAAAACCCTTTCGCGTTAGGAACTGCGCACCAGATACTGCACATATCGGCGTTTTCACGTCTGAAATGATCGCATTACCAATTAGAGACAAATTAAGGGGCAAAAAAATCCAAAGTTCTTATTGCATTGAAAAACTTAAAAAAAAATTACTTCATTATAGAGTAAATTGGATGAAACTCGTAGAGGCCATTCAATGTTGGCGTTTCTACGCATGTGTGAACTTTATGTCATTTGGCTCACTCAGAATAAAATTGGCCACCTACACTTTCGATTAAAAAAGTAGGCATATCATAACAAAAATGTATCGGCAAGCCGTGATTCCAAGAGATGATGACGTTTTTTTAACCGACTTCAAAAAGGAGGAGGTTCTCAAGTCGGCTGTATTTTTTTATTTATTCTTTTTTTTTTGTGTGTATTTTACTCGATATCTCTGCCAATACTAAACCGATTTTGATAATTCTTTCGCTGGTGTATAGAGTATGATCCCGGGGTGGTCCCATATTAATTTAATTCCTGAGGGATTGCTACTTGACACGTAAAACTTAAAAAAACGTCATCATCTCTTGAAATCACGACATGCCGATTTTTTTTTGTCTACGTTCTTATTTTATGGTTATCCCCGCGACTTCGTTCGGTTGCTGCTATTTTTAAATAAACTTTAAACTTAGGGGTTGTGTGTCGTGAGTTTCTTTCTGTGCACCCATACGTTACAAAAGGAAGCTACCCCAAATTTCATACTCGTAGGCTCTGCGTTGATTTTCAAAGAGAATTAAAACACTACGTTTGATTGTCAGTCAGTCAGTCGGTACCGTAAGAGTTATTGTTATTATTGATGATGAATGGATGTCACATACTTCTTTTTGTATTTTATTCGAAAGTATAGGTGGCCAGTGTCATCCTCAGTAAGTAAGCAAAACGCAAAGAGGTTGATAACAAAAAAAAGAGGTTGATATTAATCTTGTAAATATTCAGGAATTTGAAGTCGGTTACTAGAATTAAAAAAAATATCTTATCCGTAATAAAAAATACCGTTTATATCGTATTACGGGATAAGTTGCCGTCTCTCGGAGACAAAATGAATATGGGACTACCTAGAAGTTATGCTCTTCAAAATTGAAAAAAAAACAAGCGTTACGGAGTACGGAGTACGGAGCGTTCGTTAAAAATTAAACGAGTTACGAAAAATTAATTGATATTCATACCTTTGAAGGTTATCTCTCTCGATGGATGAATAATTTGCCCTTTCAGCGGCAAATAAACAAAGGGTATCCGCTGCCCTCCAGCCCCTGTCCCGAAGGTAGCCAAGGAACATTCTGAAAACATAAATCACCCATCAAGAAGATATAAAATGAAAGAGACAAAATGAAGAGTGAAGGCTACAATGTAAAATGCATGTACCTATGTACCGAAGCATTGAAAAACATTAGCGTTATGCTAAGTGCTCACCTCTTCTGAAATTTAATTTTACCTAAGTACTACCCATTTTGTGAACCTATATGCTATAGACATTAAGACTAATCCGACATAATACCGTCTCATATGCAAATTCAGATTATTGCGGAATCCGTATTTATATGTTCGTATCAACATAATGCTCGTATAATCATTATGTTGATAAGAACATAAGTTTTGTAATCTTCTTTGAATCAGGAAAAGACGTCTTCGATTTGCGTAAATACGCAAATTTCCGTTCAGATTTCCTACGATTTGTCGGGTGTTGTAGTAAGTGTTATCAAATTCACCAAATGCTTGAAAATACTGTTTAATTCTCTCAAGATTACAAATCACTTACGAAAACTAAAATAAGTTATTATTATGACATTGTGTGGATTTAAAAGCCAATAAAACGGCAGAGTTTAGGTTTATTCAAAAATATAAGAATAGAAATAATAACTCTGAAACATGAACAACAAATTTACACTCTGTCTGGAAATTTCAGGCTGTGTAATAGTTTGGTGATATTTTATCTCGGCAGTAATACCTACTTGTAAAAGTAAGACAAATAAACAACTCAAAAAAAAAACAACGAAATATACAACGCACAACACTATGTACAACTAAAATAGCTAGTGTTTTTTGAATAGGTATCAGTTTTTTTCACGAACTTTTTTAAATCCGCTGTTTTTGTTTTTTTGTCATTGACTAATTATTAAACGTATGCATAGTTCGACGTCGAGATTGCTACCTAAAACATCTAACTAATTGAGTTTGTACTGATTTGACCCCAAAGCAGCAGATTTGTGTATAGTGACTTTCAATGAAAAATGTCGAATTTCCGAAAGTCGAAAGTTTCTGGATAGTAGATATACATCATTTACCGATCATACATCACCTTGTTTTAGTCACTTTTCTTACTATTTCCCCAAAGTTATTGTAGTGTCAAGTTCCCGAATGATCTTTTATCGACTTGATTTCGCAATCGGTAATAAAATCGCGATATGGTCTTAAATTTATTCTTTGAAACGCTGATCTCCCTATTAGTCAATGTAAAGTAGATTGAAGCACACACTCTTCGGTTTATCGAATTTATTTATATTGCTTGGCGATCGAATTCAAATTTTACGTCGTAACTTTACTTTCATAATTCTCTCCATGCCTAATCTACCAACTAAAGATATTATTAAACTTTCCCAGGGTCAAATCTTTACCAAATTTTTGTGGTAACAAAAATCAATTGGTATTTATGTTAGGTCTAGGTAGCTGGCTACCTATATAACTCTTTGAAGGTGTTCAGCCGTGTTCAGAATTTATTTGAAAAAATGATAATTTATTGATGTCTTCTCTGATTAAAGTTGGGTAATTTTGAGTTTGACTGTTATGAGCTTGCGATATAGTTCAGCTATAAAACCCTTAAATATAAAACTCAATACTGTCTTTGTTCAGAGATACGGACCATTTTGCAACAAATTTTTGCACATACATAGTCCTGACCCCAAACTGTCGTGTTGGTATCAAAAACTACAAGTACCTTGGTACCACAACGCCCAGATCCGGAACAAATATTTGAAGATCATGCAAACAGCCGTGAACCCCTTGCGTCTCAGACGGGCAATCACTCGCTACGCCACCGAGGTCATCAATGGAATTCTAACTTTTAGTAGGACACCTTTAGATCGCGACTTACCTATCAAAGCATAGATTAAAAACACCGGCGAGTGTCAATAACAAGTTGAAACCTTTGTTTTGGAGGCACACTCGATTGCAAAGATAACCTATTCAACTCTACCGATGACTCCGATGATGGTGCAGTATTGCGATGGATAGCTTTCTCAACGAACAATCATCGTATTTTGTATGTTATAATATAATTTTATAGACGGGTTAAATAGTTCTGCGCGACTTTCAAGAGATCAATCTGCTTAGTAGAAAGTTGTAGCAATGTTAATAGGAATTGTTCGTTAGCTTTCAGGATTTACTGACTTGCACTTCACTTTGTGATGGTGATAAGTGCTTTAAGCGACTTTATTTCGACTTTGTTCGTTACGTCCTTAATAATTTCTGCTAATTCTTGCATTGGTTTTACGTATTATACAAGGTGATTATGTAAACCAGTGTTTTTCAACGTGTGGGTCGCGACCCCCTGGGGGGTCGCGGAACCTCTATAAGGGGGTCGCGAAGCCTCAGAAAAAATAAAAAATAAATTAAGTTAAATATATTTTTATTGAAAATGTTAAAGGATTAAAAGACACATTGTACCTACCTAGGTTAACACAAATCAACAAGAATTAAAAAAGAAGCTCATATGAATTACTTTCACATTAATGTGAAGGTTGCGACTGTTTTTCTTTAACTAATTTCTCCCATCTTGGATCTGTTTTTGTTACGCATAGTATTAAATCATTTTCTAAATTCAGGCGATTTCTCTGTTTGCTTTTTATTTGGGCCATTGATTAAAATGTCAACTCACACAAGTAGGAGGTGGCAAATGGAATCAAACACTTCAAAGCTTCTGTGGTTAATTCTGGGTATTCTGATTTTAATTTTAACCAAAAGGTATCCAAACTGTCAGACTTGAATTCTAAGTGCAACATTCCATCGGCAGATAATTCCAGCAGGTTTTCTTTTAATTTGGTTCCCAAACTCGCCTCCTCTATAGCTGCTTTTAAAAACGGATTTATGATCCACCTTTGCCCAGTGTTCTCTGATAGTTCTTGCACCGAGAAATAACGACACAATTCTTCTTTCAAATTCTGCAAGATAATTTCCATTCCAGGTATATATGCTTTGATGTTTATCTCAGACCCGACTTCTCCAATAAAAAACTGAGTCGAGGAAAACGAATCGAAGTTGTTTTGATTTATGGATGATGACCACAAGTTAATTTTTTTTGAGAAGCCATGGATTTTGTCTTTAGCAGTGATGATATTTTCATCCCGTCCTTGAAGGCTTTTATTCAACATGTTTAAATGCTCGAATAAGTCGCCAGAAAAGCCAGTTTTAATTCCGGGTCACAAACGAATTTGGAATACTCTGACTTGGCCTGTTGCAAATACACCAAAAGTTCAGCTCGAAAACTCTCGACAGTACTTTGCCTTTTGATAACCACCTTACCTCCGTATGGTAAAGTAAATTTTGGTGCAGTGAACCCATATCGTCACAAATCATTCGAAATAATCGTGTTTGTAAAGCTTTTCCTTTAATAGAATTTACTATTTTTATAATTACATTAAGAACTTCATTGTATTCCTGTGGCAAGGTTTTGGCCGCATGAGCTTGGCGGTGAAGAAAGCAATGCAACCTACAAGCGTTTGGCATCAGTTTTTTTATTTTGGTAATAAATCCGCTTTTCGAACCAGTTATGGTTTTTGCTCCATCCGTACAAATAGCTATGCATTTCTTCGCCCAATTGACATTTAAATCCTGTGTAGCTTCAATGAACATGTCATATAAGCACTGACCTGTTGTATTCATGGGAAGAGCTTTACAAAATAATATCTCCTCCATCAATTTCTCATTGGAGTTAAAACGCACAAAAGCTACAAACTGCGCACTACTCGCAATATCCGTAGATTCATCAAACTGCAGGGATAAAAAAGTACTTTCTTTTATGTCGTACGGCTTTGATATTTGTAACTTAATAAAATACATACGGTAACGAAACAGATCCTCTTTTTCTAAGCCGTATTTCGAAACAGATCCTCTGTTTCTAAGCCGTATTTTAGTATGTAGGGGGTCGCGAATTTTTTTTACGTACTAAGGGGGTCGCGTCATGAAATAGGTTGAAAAACACTGATGTAAACCATCCTAGAAGGCTTATTCTATCAAAAAAAAAATTGAATAACCCCCTTTCGGGATAGCATACGTATTCTGAATCACCTTGTATGAATGATAACGCACCCGAGAATAGGTTCATAACACGTTTTTTTTTCAGGTCATTGTAACTTAATCTGACTCAGAAGGTCTACATAGACTCATTCCTCATCTACAGAGATTCTTCCACTTTGCTCTATTTCCCTCATCTTCTGGAACATTGCATGTCATTCTTGTCCTATTACTGAAACCTTTTTTCGTACGAACAAAGGTTTACCTGGTAGATCATCAACACACAGCTCTCGATCTTCCCTGAACAGAGGAGCGCGGGAAGAACATGCGCAGGCGCAGCTCCCGAGCGGTTCGTTTGTCGCTTCCTTCGCGCCGTACTCTCCGCATTGCGCTGCATTGCACTCTTCACCTGAAAACAGTTTCACATTTTTATTGACTACTAGCTGTACGTTCGGTACCTGATACTAAGAATTGGATAAATTAAAGGAGATACACTGTTCTAATTCTTCACTTCAAACATTTTTTCACATATTTAAACGTAGATATTTAGAAATCGCTGATACCCGTAGGTACCTATCTCATTATTTGTAATGCAAAATATTTTTACGTACAAACTTCGAATCCCTCTATTCCCTTCTCAAGGGGGTGTAGCGCGATGTTACATAGCCTGTGTAACAATTTAAACCTTAAGCAATAATTGTAATTTTTCATAAAGATCCATCCAGTAGGTAGTTTCTTAGATTATCCCGAATAACAAATACACAGACAGATATCAGTTATTGAAGTAACAACATATGTACAGAACAGTATTTAATGTTTTAATTTGATATATAGAATTTAGTGGCTGAAAGTGGGGTCATCAGCAATGACGTATCTCATAGTATAACCCATTGCTGGGAATAAGTCTGCTTCCTCATAGACACCCTCAAAATAAGTTAAGGCATGACATAACACCATTTCACTTTATTATCCTCCTTCCGCAATGATTCGCTTGAAAATCATCGAAAGCCAGAATACTCACATTAATTCTGACTGTTCATGCGTCGTGTTAAATTTGTCTTAACTTTCCAAACCATTATTCATAACTTGAAGAAACTCAAAGACATTATGGTTTTCGGCTACCGAATTTGAAGAATGGGTCCATAGAGGTCAAGCCGTCCAACTCGACACGTGCATAAGTCATAAGTCTTATAAGCATGATTTGTAACATCGTTTCAAGAGCCCTCATAAAAATACTGATATATCGTCAACATAACGTTACTGTAAACTTTAGTTGCTCCAGTTTTCAAAGTAGGTACATACTCTAGAGAAATGAATACTTGAGTAATAAATGCATTAGACATTTTGAAAAACGGGGTTTACTCATGTTTTAATAATCTACCGCTTGCTACAACCCTCTCGCATTTGCGTCCAATACTTACTTGCTTGTCGTGTCACTGATTCTTTCTCGGTCACCTGTATTAGGTTACTGAGTAGGTTGAGATATGGTGGCCCTGGAAAGGGCCTATAGCCGTCGGTGAAAGAATCAGTGTAGTGAAAGGATTAAAGTGCGCCTCTAAGAGGCTCTTTTCGTGTACAAACTGCGAGTCTGTGATGTGTATGAGACACGAAAGCGAGAGGGTTGTAGCGTGCGGTAGATTATACTCGCCCTGATGAAGATTCTAGATTGTCTAGACGAATCGAAATATTTTCTGTGTTCTCATCGACATTATTTAGATGTGAGTAAAACCAGTTTTTCAGAATGTTTAATACTTTTGTAAGTTAAATAAATGCATTGTCATTTTTCAACTATTTTCTAAATGTCCGTGCAATTGGAAACTTTTAAAGTGTCGTGGTTTATTTTACTTGGTTTTACTACATTGTGAGGCCCCTAATATTGAGATTTGTGTACATATTTGAGTTAGCAAATAAGAACAAGTGACGGTAAGCGCGTTTGCACGAGAATCGGCTCTACGATCGCTACATGTTTGTGTAGTGCGTAAAAAATGTTTCTATTTAGAGTGCTAGAGTTGTGTTAATGTTGTAATGCTGTGTTGATGATTCTGTGCATGCTGAAGCTTGCGTGCAAGCTGCAAGCTTTCAGTACCTACACGGTTTTTCGTTGAAGGTTTGAATCCTGTAGGAATCTTTAGTCCTCGTTTATTGCAAGGACTTTGGTTGATTAAGATCGTAGAATATGGAAGTTAGGGTCAGGCAGGTTATCAGCAACATAACTATATCGTATGTCATGCCAGATTAGAATTATACCTACCTAATACCAAATACCAAGTGCTAAAACGCGGTTCCGTCAACATACGAATTCACGAAATCACATTCCTCGAATCGGTCAGTGCAGATCTTTATTCTTCATTCTGACCAAGGCTAAATAAAATCAGGCAACAAACACTTGGTGCTATTCCCTTCGATCATCCGTTTCGTTCTCTAAACGCGGATCTGTCGAGTGGAGACTAGTTATAGTTACTCACCGGTAAGCGTGAAGATATCGCCCGTGTCGCGCCTGGTGAGCTGCCCGAGCCGCGCGCCCGCAGCGGCCGAAGCCAGCAGCAGCAGCAGCGCGGCGGCCATGCTACCCCCCACCGCCCGCGCCGTCGCCGCCCTCCGACACCCGCATTGCACTCAGAACCTGCAACAAAGTCGATCTTTGAGTATTGTAGGTATCAGGACACTAATATCTTTACGGTCTCACGTTAGGCGTTGCCTAAACAATTCCGCGAGAGGGGTTAGACAAAAGTACCTACGATAGCGAACAGGTGAACAGTTGCTCAACAAACCTGAACATAACTGCTGGAATTTGAAATTTCTTCGTGAATTTCGAAAGTAGGTACCTATCCTGTCACGCTATTCGGATCCTTTGCTTATGGCAAGAATTGCTTGCTCTGCCATTGGATGAACCATATGTAGTTCTGTCATATGATCTAAGACGATCTTTTACTACCTACCCGTTCTTGGTGCTAAAGGTATTTGTCATAAATATTCAAGTTCAAGTTTTCATGTCATCTACGATCGAGAGGCTAGTCTGAGGTCTGAAGGTCTGAGCCTCACCTTTGGTCGATAGACACCACACTGAAGTCTACGTTCCATTTTGTGAAAAGTATCATCGAAGAATATTAAATTAATAAATATAACCACACACATCATAGGCCTGATCCCACACTAGGATTCCCTGTGTCTTGGGTATCAGAAACTACGAGTACCATGGTACCACAGCACCAGACCCGGAACAAATATTTGCAGATCATGGAAATATTTGTCCCGCAGCGGGAATCAAACCCGCACCCCTTGCGTCTCAGACGGGCATTCGCCCGCTACGCCACCGAGGTCATTATAGGAACCAAACCGTGTTTGTTGCCTGATTCTGAGCCGAGGCCATTTTGCTGCTGCAGCACACATCACACCACTTTTTTTCCTTCTCGTGTTTTCTTTTATGTAGGTAATTGTTTAGTTTTAAAAAGTTGTGCAAATGTGTGTGTGTTTTCATCATCATCATCATCATCAACAACCTGTAGAAGTCCATTGCTGGACATAGGCCTCCCCCAAAGAGTTCCACGACGAACGGTCTTGAGCCCTTTCCATCCACCGACTTCCCGCAACCTTTACAATGTCATCGGTCCATCGGGTGGGGGGCCTTCCAACACTGCGTCTGCACTGTGTTGGTCGTTAACTATAGGCCTCATATACAAGCTCAAAGTCGCGCAACGTGCTATGGAGAGAGCTATGCTCGGAGTTTCACTACCTACGTGATAAGATTCGAAATGAGGAAATCCGTAGAAGAACGAAGGTCACCGACATAGCTCTCAGAATTAGCAAGTTGAAGTGGCAGTGGGCAGGCCATATAGCTCGCTCGAGAGCAATAGGTATAAGCAGTGTCAAAGACAATATAGTAAAAGTAGTATACAATTTTGTTTCAACCAAGTATTAATAAAAGATGTAGAGATCAGTGAGAGTCCGTAAAAATGCACCATTGTTTATAGCTCGATTTCACTTAGTTCACATGATTTCCTATCTATGTATGGAGTCATCGCGATTTACATGAGAAAATATTACTAAGTGCAGTCACCCAATGATTACAGATTGTGCAGTAATAACTTATTAGATTCTCAACAATTTGTAATCAGTGGCGATCACAGACCGCAGTGACACCATAGCCACATAGAGTTAATAAAAAAAAAACAATGGATGATATTATCTTGGCAAAGAATCAATAGAACGATTTTGATGACCGTTAAACATTTTGTAAGTGACCTTTACCACCTATAAATTCAAAGTGTCTCCTAGTCATACTTTGTTACGTAAAAATATTATCAAAGTATCTACCTTACTTACCTACTGTAGTGAGCACCGTGAGCACTGGCGCAGTGGTGGTAGTGGCCCTGCCTTCCGATCCTCAGGGGTTCGAACCCGGATTTGCACCAATGGATTTTCCATTCGGAAAATGTATGTGCGCTACACAAGTGCTCTCAAACAGTGAAGGAAAACACCGTGAGGAAACAAGACATGATTACACATTACACTGATTCTTTCACCGACCGGCATAGACCCTTTTCAGGGCCACCATTCCACAACCTGGTCACTGATCTAATGGATGACCAAGAAAGAATCAGTGGCACGACAAGAAGAATAACCTAACGTGTGCATCTAATTGGGCACTATGCACAAGTCCTTTTACAAGTATCAATTTGACTTGTAAAAGGAACCTACCTTCTACAAGTCAAATTGATACTATGTAACCTATGTAGGTGCCTAGCAAAAAGCTTTCACGAATTTAGCCAGTTTCTAGTCAAATCATCCATAGAAATGTTTGAATCATGCTACGAGTATGTTCCACGCATTTCTACGGAAAAGCCACTTGTCGTAAAAATCATAAAATCTCTCGGGTCATAGGCACGCGTCACATATTTACTTTTCGTAATGGATTTAGTGCTCTACAAGTTCTGGGCGGTTGGTTTGTTTAACTGACATCCGAAAATCGCACTTTAAAGCAAGAAAACGGTATAGGAGACGGTGTTACAAGTGTAATGACTCTGGTAAACTAGCTCAGCGGTGGGTCGGTAAAGGCCATGAACCACTAAAGCAGGCCGTGTAAAATAGAACAATTTAACCGCCCATATGGACGTAATGCCATTTATTACCTACTCTTGTTCTTATTATATTTATGGGGATTCTAGTTTGTGCATTTTGTGTGACACCGAATGAATGTGCCATGTTTTATCTCTATAAAAAATATTTTATTTCGTAGGTACCGGTTTTAAGATTATCTATGCTGACAAGACATACATTATTCCTGACGAATACCTATTATAATTGGGCATGTGTGTTTGTTTGTTGGTTGGTTGGCTATTGGTTGATTGGTTTGCTTGTCCTTTCACGCAACAACGGATCAAAGGATCAACGTGATTTAGTTTTCAACTAGTGAAAGACCCCGCGACTTTGTTCGCGTTTTTTCTAACAAACTTCACACCACGCTCACGTTTTGTATTTCAGGACCTCCTTCTTGTAAAACCGACATACCAACGGTTTAGGCTCTGCATTGTCTGTCAGTCAGTCAGTAACTGTTTTGTAATGTAGGTATAATAGGTAAAGATATGCTTTGGCCGTGGTGGCCCCGGCTGAAGAATAGGACCCTCCATATCTACCTATCCGCGGATGTCGTAAGAGGCGACTAAGGGAAAAAAGCTAGGGGATGGGCAGCAGCGTCCCTCATTTTAACAACGATAGCTCTAACTGCGCTCGCCAACTCGCATGCCCAGCGTGGTGAGTATGGGCAAATCCCCCCAAATGATAAGGAATTTGCTCTGTCTGTGGGGGAGGCCATGTTCAGCAGTGGACGTCGAACGGCTGAAATGATGAAAGATATGGTTGACATGCTACCTGAAACACCCACATTGTCGATTTAAACCAATGTACCACCATTTAATCATTTGTCAGAACATCGTTTACTGCATTAGCGTTAAGGTTTGAAACATGACGGTCTTATCTCGACAAGAGTGATGACGATTTATCCGCTGCATTTATCCTTCTGTCTTAGAACTTCATCATAATCATCATTATTTAGCCGTAGGACGACCACTGCTGAACATAAGCCTCCCCTTACATTTCCAGTGCGACCGTTAAGCCGTGTTCAAACGGAGTGCGATATGTCACCTGAAATTAGTTTCAAAATGTTTAAGTCCATTTTGAGTTTTATATTTGTGGTACGTTATAGCTCAAAGATATCGCAACTCGCAAGCCTCTCAAAGTCAAACTGTAATTGACTTTATTTAGTAGACGTTAGGATCATATTTAAATATTTTAGTTGAGATATCGCACCCCGTTTGGGCACGGATTTATGGCGTCACCCCCGTCACACAACGGCTCCCAGCAATACAGTAATTTCTACTAATACCGTAGTGTTAAAAACCTAAATGGTGTTGTGTACATTGTTCTTCTCGCATGAAACACAGGATAACCTAGTCTAGGCATATCTAGGTAGGTAGGTAGCTACCTTATGAATAAATTATTATTATTATAATCTTTGCCTATAATAACTGAATCAGTTAAAAGGCCGTTACCTACCTATTGATAAACTTGAACCTACGTTACGTAATTTCCTAAGAATCTCTACAGTAAAATGTTCCTAATAGATAGTAGGTATGCTATAGGAAGTCCCCTATGAGAATTGTCGATAGAAATAGGCGGAATGGTCGGCACAGTAAATATTTATCATTATAGACAATTGTACGAGTAAATAGACTATTGTTATTGAGAGGAAATATTATTTTGTTGAGAAGAGATATTTTGGTGAACAAAGGCCATAGTTTCATTTAAGTTTTACGGTTTGTCGTTGACAGAAGCATAGAGATTGAATAGCTTTGAGTGGCGCTTTGCTAGAGGCGCTTTGATTTCAGAGTCAGTGCAGAGTTATGGCTGTTGACAAGCGATGACGCAAACAAATCGATTATTTCTTGTCTCATGTTGTGCAATTGTGCATCTAATGACAGTCAGATAAGTTTTATATTATATAAGATATAAGATAAGCGCCGGAATTAGAAAAAGATTTCACTACGAGAGCCTATCTTCTTAATCTTATTAGGCTGTAGGACCATTAAAAAAAATTGCTTAGCCTTGGTTTTTTGCCTGTATCTTCAAGGCTTGGTCGCGTAGGACAGGCGTAAATTAGTAATCAAGACAGCGGCTGATCAGTGAATTCTTTGGTGATAAGGTTAATTTACAATAAAGTAAACGATTAGATTATATTCTCACTGGTTTGTTTTTAGTGAGTTGTCCTAAGTTGTTATTGTTTCTACTATGTTTTTAAACGTGAAAACCTAATATTGGCATCTTTTATGTACACTGGTGTTTACTAAGATTATTAAGCTGTTGGTTTTCCAATAAATAAATGAATGCATGATTGTAAAAACCCCCCTCAGACCACTTTTTTCGAATTCCTTTTTATGATGGAAAAATGATCCCTATATCAAAACTAATAGGAATTTATGTTTAAAAAAATGAACATGTGGCCTCTTTTGTTTTACTTCATTTAAATACATACAAAAAAAAAATGTATTTAGAACAGTTTTTTTACACCAGATAGTTTTAATTGATTTTCCGAAACTTTTGCATTTGGTCGGAGGGGGGTTTTTACAATCATGCATTCAAATATACAATTCAGCTTTTAAGAATATCAAAATTATCTTTGTGATTGAAGTTTGACGGTTTCTAGACATCTCTAGCGGTAGGCAAACTACCGTGCCTCGCTTTGTGGTCAGAACGTGTAGTTTGCGGCGTAAAACACTTCGCTACAGGGCAGAATGCCTTCCTGCCCTCAATGGGACCGCGAAGACGCTCAGAATTAATAAAGGGAACTGTTCTTGTAATAGAATAGCATTTCTGATATGCGAGACAGCCGATCCGTGTTAGTTAGTAGATACTAAATCATATTATTTATTTATCCGTGAAGTACTATACAGATTTTTCATTCATTCATTCATTCATTCATTCATACTATACTGAACTAAATTATTATATACTAGCTTCCGCCAGCGGCTTCGCTCGCGTGGTACCTATATGAAGCTTACATGCTTTTTCTATTTCAAGTTTCAACGAAATCGGTTGAGCCGTTACGGCGTGATTGAATAACAAACATCCAAACATTAGAGAGATTAGCTAAGTTAGAGTCAAGAGTTTTATTTTTTTATTTTTCTTTCATTGAGCACTATTTAAGTTTATTTTTATTTTAAGAATTATTTTGAGAATGCTATAGTGCACTTTTATTTTTATGAATATCAGACCCTGTTTTTATGAAGATATTTTATGTAATTGGTAATATACATAATGTTTGTGCACTTTCAACACATCAATTAATAAACATCCTCACAAACATTCGCATTTATAATATTAGTAGGATAAGATAGTAGGATACTTTAGGAAATTCATCAATATCTTCCAACAGGTCAAAACTCTCTAGGTCAGTGTAGTGAAGCTTATGATCAGTTATTTTATATATTTTAACAGCACTTACCTACATATTATTCTTGAACCTTCGTTTCTTTCATCTGTCTTCTTAATAATAAATAAATAAATATTCCGGACATATCACACACGGTCAACTGATCCCAAACTAGGCATAGCCTGTACTATGGGTACCAGAGACTGATATACATAATAGATATATATTTAACACCCAAACACAGAACAAACATCTGTGTTAATCACAAATGTTTGTCCAGTGCGGGAATCGAACCCGCGACCTCTAGCGCAGAAGGCAGAGCTACTACCAACTGAGCTATGAGTCAGTCCTTATCATCTTTACACCAAAGTCTGTTGGGTCGTATCTCTAGCAGAAATTAGTTTTTATCATTTCTTAAATAGACTACTTATATAGGTAATATAATGTTTGCAGTCATGGAAGGTTGAGTGGTTTGTAATTATTTCAGTCCCATACTTAAAAACTTGTCCTTCCAGCATGTCAGAAATGCCTCGTCGGCGTTGATCGTAAGCAAATTTAGCTGATATTGCTTTCAAAGTTTATTTTGTAGGCAAAAGTTGTAGTTGTCTCTCTTTATTTGTCTAGAAGGTGTAGGTATTCTGCAATTCGTACCTAATTTTAGTAACAGATTCTACATTATTTACATTATCTAACTGACTGGCCTGACTGGCCTCATAGCTCAGTTGGTAGTAACTCTGCCTTCTGCGCTAGAGGTCGCGGGTTCGATTCCCGTACTGGACAAACATTTATGACTAACACAGATGTTTGTTCTGTGTCTGGGTGTTAAATATATATCTATTATGTATATCAGTCTCTGGTACCCATAGTACAGGCTATGCCTAGTTTGGGATCAGTTGACCGTGTGTGATATGTCCGGAATATTAAAAAAAAAAAAAAAAAAAACTTAAAATGGAGTAGATACATGCGATCCAGACCACTTGCTTAAAGTTGTGGAAAAAAACACTTGCGCCTGCACTATTTTATTTCTTCTATACAAGGTGGTTCATAATATGTGTGCCATCCCGAAAGGGCCTTATTCTACACCCAATTGGCAACAACGTTTGTTTTACGACTTTTGGAAATTCGATAATTCTCATTAAAACAACACTATGCGAAAATCAGCTGTTTTGGGGTCAAATCAGGTCAAACTCAATGAATCAGCTGTTTGAGGTAGCAATCTTGTTTCCGAACTTCTTGTACGTTTAGTTATTAGTTCTAAAGATGGTAAAAATACCAAAACAGCTATGTTGAGAAAGTTTGTGAAAAAAAAATACAAAAACAAAATGAAAATATTGATATTTTTTTTCGCTAATATTATTTCTTTTCTTTGATAGAATAACCCTTTCGTGATGGTATACATGTTATGAATCACCTTGTGTTCCTAATTCTCATTAAAACAACACTATGCGAAAATCAGCTGTTTTGGGGTCAAATCAGGTCAAACTCAATGAATCAGCTGTTTTAGGTGGCAATCTTGATTCCGAACTTCTTGTACGTTTAGTTATTAGTTCTAAAGATGGTAAAAATACCAAAACAGCTATGTTGAGAAAGTTTGTGAAAAAAAAATACAAAAACAAAATGAAAATATTGATATTTTTTTTCGCTAATATTATTTCTTTTCTTTGATAGAATAACCCTTTCGTGATGGTATACATGTTATGAATCACCTTGTGTTAGGTAAATTCTAGAAGTTGTGCTAATATTAAAAGGTTATTTTGAAATACGAAGGTACACCCGATTGCTGTAGTCACAGGCCCTAGGCGGAGTGACACCGGTAGAACGGGTTAATTGTTTACCGTCATTACTCTAATGCTAAGCTCCCTGGTACACTTAGGACTGGTGATTGGTGGTTGAGGTTCCGGTTGGTTTCCTAGTAGATATTTCATTCATACAAACATAGTTTGTACCTACATAATGTGTTACGGGGAGCGAAGCTAGCCACTCGGAATGTGGGCCTTTAGAACCATAAATGACAGAGCCTATAAATTAATATAAATATTCCGGACATAGCACACACGGTCAACTGATCCCAAACTAGGCATAGCCTGTACTATGGGTACCAGAGACTGATATATATAATAGATAAATATTTAACACCCAGACACAGAACAAACATCTGTGTTTATCACACAAATGTCTGTCTCAAACCCGCGACCTCTAGCGCAGAAGGCAGAGTTACAACTAACTGAGCTATGAGGCCAGTCAAGAGGTAGAGGTAAGCAAAGCGATCCGGAAAGGTCGGATAACTTCATATAGAAATGTTACTGTCTGTGGTGGTGTTTACAATGATCAGAATTGTTGAGAAAACCCTGTTAAGAACTCACTACAAAAACTTTGCTACGCGCCGCTTGTACAGTATGGATTAACCTCTGTTGTAATATAGGTAGTACTTTGTTTGTTATCAAGGGTAGGAGAAGGTATTAAACAATGAATGCTTACCCCATTACTAGTACTGTAGTAAACACTGTCTTCCTTCTGAATTACGACGCGACAACTATATGGCATAAAATAATAACTACAATCTAAGCGAAAAGGGATTATAATTTCATCTTGCAACTGCGCAACGGCAACGGTTAGGTACTTAAAATGCCATAAAATATAATGTTATATAATAGAATACATTGTAATTCAATTATATACGCAGCTTCTGTTGGGTAGTTTCTTTATAAAAGACTAGCTTTCGCCTAGTCGTGGTACTCGCGTTCCTGTCTCGCAGGAACACAACAATACCTATTTGAAACAAATACTGTTATTTGGCTGCGATATTTGTAAGGCGGAGGTATCTCCTTATTTCAATAGAGCTGTGTTGGCCTAGTAGGAGGTACCCCGACTCTCGATCTGAAAGTCGTGAGTTCAAATCCCGACCCTGCAACAATAGATTTTTTCTATTCGAAAAACATTCTTAAAGCAGTTCGTATTCTTATAAGCGGCTATAGCAACCTGTCACGTATAGAATACTCACTGCTGTAAAATGTGGGCATATTTTAAATGTACCTAATATTTGGACGTGCCTCTGACTACCCCGTAAGAAGTCTTTAAGGATCTGATCGCCTGGAGATCTGAGAGGATGTCTGCCATACTCTGGAATAACAGTCGCGAGCCTTTTTTTGTTGGTGGGTGGTCATTCTACCTAATAATATTATTATTTTTTTCTTATAAACTAACATAAATTGTACCTAAACGTTTAAAAAAAACTCAACTTTCTAATCTTCGCAGTCAATACCTATCATGTATACTTATAACCACCACATTCCTTCGTCCTACTGAGGGGACAAACGGGAATTCAATTTTAGATATCTACTATTATCTGCGATTCATTTAATCACATCCGGTCTAGTGAACCCCCTGACCTATGCATTAGGCTACGGTATAAGACTAGATAATAAATGGTGTGGCGCCCACGTAGCCAATCAAAATGTGATTATATCGTCACCTGTGCTGGCAAATCCTACAGTAGCAGTCATTTTCTAATAGATGTAAGGCCTTATAACATCTATTCTATACAATTTATACACGTTAGGTGGCACTTCTTACTCACTTACAGTGGGTAAAGGAGCCATTTCATTCTGGGCCTGGTCAATGTACACTACATAGAAAAATTAGGAAAAAATAGGAGATTACAAGGAAAATACAATTTCATTAATTTGAAGACAAATGCGATGGTACAAGAATAGTTCTTCTGGTAAGTTTTTTACTATGTGAACACTATTTGAAGGCCGCCATGTTGGTTTATAATTGCCGTTTGACATGACATTGACATATTTTTCATGTCATATTGTTTGATTTGATGTTTTTGTTTTGTCAGATAAATGTAGGTTGTCAAAATGACATTTCACGCACGTCCATCCGCCATATTTTTGTAGCGCAGTGTGTTGTTCTCTTTGTCGAAGAAAATCATATTGTACCTTAGAACGAAGTCAATTTAAATAAAATAACCAATTAAATACGTTTACTTTATTGCTTAGCCATATTTTAGAGTAGTTTACACAGTGCAGGCCCAGGCTCCATATATTGGATGAAACGTCTCTTTTTAGGTACTAACTTTTCAATCGAAACGCAGCTGAACGCTAGCTTTTCATCCGTTTTTAGGTGTTTTCGTATTCTGTTATTGAGTAACGATCCAGCTGCGGTTACGTTTCAGCTAAATCTAACGATCGATCGATCGATGATCGATGTTTTACGTCTTCATCTTCTTGTCGTGTCACTGATTCATTCTTGGTCATCCTGTATTAGGGCTGATAAATCGAGTGAGTGTGAAATGAGAGTACTAATGAAGTTTATTTACTGTTTATGTAAATGAATGAGGTACCTAGGTATACATTTTAAATTTAAGTAAAGGTAGAAATTATTACCTAGCGTAAACCATAAGGCGATATTGTTTGTAGATAATAACTCCTTCGGCTTCGGTATTTCTCAGTAGTCAATACAAATGGTACCTATCTCTGATTGCTTTTTCTTTGGCACGGCTATGACTTAAAACCTTAACATAAGCTGAGGAAACGGCACGCTTAATCTCAGGGAAATGCTAATGGAATACACCTTTCCAACGATCTAGATTGTGACACTTTTTAAGGTAGTTATTACCTACACCTAAGTATGGACTTTCTTGACAGATTGTGTTTATTCAGGCTTAAAATGCCGGTAAATATAATAATAAGCTATTATAGTCTTAACTATAGGTACCTACTTATTTATTATTCGACTGATGCCTTTCTGAGTGATTTCTACAAGTTATCGTTTGCGGCATTTTGAGAGGACGTCTACGTCTTTTAGCCGTATGTTCTCAGTTATACCTTTAATGTGTTTGCATTATTCAGTTCCTTCCTATTTCTTGTAAGTCAAGCGAGTTGAAACTAGGTACTCAAGTTGTTTCTGCCGAAGCGTGGCTAATGAGGACCAATAGGATTATCGCGGCTCTGCGACAGTAGGTCGGCAACTCTCAGAAGTATCTTTATTTAAACAGGATAGGCTTGCACTGTTGACCTCTTCAGTATTGTAGAGTCAATGTTTAGTTTGACAATATTTTCTGCGTTCCTAGCACCTGTCTTATAAGTTCATGGTTGCTTAGCATTTGAAGTACCTATACGCCTTCTGGTTTGGGATTTTATTAAATTAGTACCGTTTATTTAATGATCATTTGCAAACACGATAAATGTGGATGACCAATTTCAAATATCATGGTTTTGTTAGTAAGCAAACAGTAATTGATTGCATTGATCCCATCAATCATTGAACAAAAACACCAATATCAATTTCAATTGACGCGTGCCAACTCCGATTATTTTTATTGCTAGTTTTTCCCATTACATATAGGCGGACGATCTGGTAAGCTATGGATAAATATTTATCAAACATCAATTCTCAAATAATGGTATTTGTTTTGCGGTTATGGGGTTTTACAAGCTTAGCGAAGCTTGGAGGTTTCCATACTGTCGTAGAGATACCCGTTGGTTTTCTCTATTTTATTTGTACCAGGGGTGATATTGCGTTAGCAAAATGGCAATGAAGTTTGTAACTTTGAGGATTATTTATCAATCTTAGCGACATCCAAAACGTTTCATACTTGACAAGGGACAACTTCACGATCTTAAAATCTTCCTGTTCATTTATGAAACATCTCAGATGTCGCTAATATTGATAAAATCATTCTCAAAGTTATTGGTAGGCAATAGCACCCCTGGTAATAAACTTAGCCTGTTTGAAATAATTATTAAAAAAATACTCAAGTTTAAATCCACGCTCCGCTTATCGCTTAGCCTGTGACCGAACGAGGCCAATCCACGCACCATTAGACGTGTATGAAAATTTATTTCGGTGAAATGTTTGCGTACTCTTTGTCCATGCTCGGGATGTTGTCAAGCGAGTTAAATTTTAAGAACACTTGTCAAAACTCGCTGTTTAATGGGCATGTTACTATGAACTTGTGAAGTGAACGGGTAAATGTGTGAACGTTGTTTCATTTAGATTAAGACTTTAAAGATTATTTTTTTCATCACACATATACTAATACGCGGCATAGATAATTATCAAGCCGTGTTGGCCTAGTGGGAGGTTCCTCGATTCTCGATCCGAAGATCGTGGGTTCGGACCCGGTTGTGGAGTTTTCCGATCGAAATCGTATTCGAAAAATTTAAGTGCGCATTAACACGAGGTATAAAACGGTAAAGCAGACCAGCAAGTATTCTTAAAAGTGGCGATGGGCTTGCGACCTGTCACGTATAAGATATTAACCAGACAAGACTCCCGTTGGATTTGATCACCTAGAGATCTGAGAGGATGTCTACCATTCTGGGGCATAAAAGTCACGAGCCTATTATATAGGATGCCCACTTGCTTGGCCAAGAGGAAATCAATTTTTTTTTTCTACCCTAGAAACGTCTCAAATAAGTTGTTATTATCACTAATGATTGCACAATGTTTTGTCAAATTTGTGTTGTAGTAGGTAGGTATTATAAGGGAATCATTCTTCTTACTCCTCCCATCCTTCTATCCTTTTAAAATCTTATCGACGACATAACATCGAAAAAGTTTCGGAAGAATATTTAAAAGCAGTTAGCCACCATGAATTCTCATTGAGTTTTATAGTATTTTTTTAATTGTAACACCTTTGATTCGAATTCTTAGAACCACTACGAATGATCAAACATTATCATAAAATTCACGAGGAAACCAAAATAATAAGAAAAGTTAACTTGAAATGTTTCATGTCCTTTAAAAAGGTCTTTGGGTTTGGTATAAAGTCAACAGCCATTCTAAAAAGTTAGATTGTAAATAATTACCATATTAGGTACTCCGTTTACTGCAGCTTTCAAAATAAGCATTTTGTCACAGCTTGTATGGTAAATAAATATAAAAAGAAATATTGAAATCAAATCAATCATTATTAAGTAGGTACCTGAGGGCGTTTCGCAGTGTAAAACATAGATGAACCTACCTAATCACAATCCATCATAGCTGGACATCCTATTAGCGGTTTACGGCGCTTACCGACTTCAAAAGAGATTGCTACTAACTTATTTTTGTAAAAATTTCTGTTTTTTTGTAATGTTTGAATAAAGTTAGTACCTAATCATAAAGTATATATAATTTTAATGTGTAGGTAATGTTAATAAGTAATATTTTGTTTTTGATTTTTTATGGTTTTTTTATATTGATTTTAAGTAATAGATAATAAGATGTAACGATTTGTTGTTACTGTCATATCTCTCTCTATGTGTGAGGAGTTGCTCCTACAGAAGTTATTTACTTCTGTAGATGCAATTCACAGCGCTTATTTTATAAGTCATTTTTATTTTTTATGTTAAACGGAGGCAAACAGGCTTACGGCCCACCTGATGGTAAGCGGTTACCGTCTTTCTTCTTATTCATAGTCACCCCACTCCGATTAAACTATCCGCCTCTTTCATAAGTTTGCTGTTATAAAATGACAGGGCGAGTCAATTGTCCTATTGTATTCCACTATTTCCACTATCACTAAAGAGTTATCTCTATCTATCTAAAGTTAGTGAGTAATTGTGAATAGTAAGTATTCAACAGATTTAGCTTTCATTTCATATTTACGAACTCGTATAAAAACTATTGAGGAATTGCTAGGGGTTTTCAATAAATTATGAACGACGTGTCCCGTCCAATTATTAATGTTTTTTGACATGTTATCATGTACCTATTATTTATGTATGAATTTAAAACACTGTGCGCTTCTTGATTAGTATGCATATTAATAAATCAATAAATGAAGTTCGCAATAGACCCAGACGGCCTTGGTAATTAAATGTCATCTTTTTAATCTATATCTTTAGTTGACCTCGTAAGCCGTTCTAGGACGATAAATTGCATAATCTAGAACGATAAGTTTCAAAATTAAGATATTTTTACTGTTACTAAATAACGAAGCCACATTTTATCGAATTTCGATAGATTTGATGCCTACAACCTTCTAGATTTAACAGTAAAAAACCATGTGTCGTTGACATAAATAGGCTACTAAAACCTTCGCCCGTACGACTTACCTACAGTATAAACCTACCCAATAACTTTAAAATCAACTGTTTTTTGATATTTTTAACATCTAAATACCTAACTAATTATTAAAAGTTCAACATCAAGATGGCTACCTACAACAGCGGAATAATTAAGTTTGAACTGATCTGACCCAAAAACAACAGATTATTGCTTACCTAGTGTTTTTTCAATGAATAATTCTAATTTCCAAAAGTCGTAGAACAAACTTTATTGGCAATTGGGTATAGTAAAAGCCTCTTTCGGGATAGTATACATATTATGAATCAGTTTGTATTCGATAAAGACACGTCGACGTCAAAAGATCCTCCAATTAGTCGACGGTTTAAATAAATTACAAAAGAAACAGAGTCGTAACATATTTTGTCCTTGTAAATGATAAAGCCACAAATCATTATAATATTATGCTCATCCTTATAATTATTTGTACTATTTCTTTATCTGTATTGCGTTGGTTGTAATTATTGTTTAATGCCTCTATCTTGTAACAAATTGATTTTTAATAGGGAGTAAAGGTTCTAGCACATGTCCGTTCTCTTGACACGATTGGGATAACGAAATATACCTACCGTATGCCATTGCTGGAAGAATTTTAATTACGAAACAATCAATGTCATCTCTCCAATTTGCCATATAATTTCTGTTGAGAATAGAGTTCTCGGCAGTGTGACACAGCTTAAAGGTTCAACGGCTTCTTGCTGAACATTTCTGTGGCAATCTTTTACCCAATAAAGCTTATAACTTTGTTTTTGCATGGCCTTTACAACATTTTTGTGAAATTACCTTTTTTTGTCACTAACTCGAAGCTCCAAAAAGTTTTACAGAAATACGGACTGATCATCATCATCATTTCAGGATGTCCACTGCTGCACATAGGCCACTCTCATAGATGCAGCGCAACCGTCCTTCTACGGCCTGCACCCGAGCTATAATTGGATTTACCCATATCCGTAACCCTGGGCATGCGGGTTTGCGCGCGCAAATAAAGCTATTGTTGATAGAGAAAGTTGCTGTCATTCCCTAGCTTTTTTTCCTTAGTCGCCTTTTACGACATCTGTAAAGCCGATCACTACTTCACTTGACCCTACGTACGTCTCTTGAGAAACGCACGGGTGTGCGATTATTGACTGGCTTTACGGGGTAGGATAACACCTACCGTAGAGACCTCTCGGTGCTTGGTAGGCACTTTACCCTATGTGTGCTAGTGTAAACACACGGGTGTACTTATAAGAATCAAACGTCTCTACTTATTTTGACTATTTATACGTAGCCTAATCCTACCACCTATTTCCTACCTGCGGACCCTATATCTGGACCCTTGATTGAGTGACTCTAGGTATATGTTTGTGTAGCCTAAATAGTGATGTCCTACAGTTTCTATCAATGTGTGTGTGTTCCTACCAACCTAGCCCTAACCATATAAGTGTGATATATAAATATATAGATAGAGAGGGATGTGTGTTACCGGAGACCTAAGGTAAAACCTCGGGTAGACCTCGGGTAGTAATGGCCTATTCTTCAGACGGGGACACTTCGGCACTCACTGCACTTAAATCAATCAAAGATTATTTAACAGATTATTCAGCATTCGATCAATCATAAATCAAAGATTTTTATTCCTTTTTGATACAGTCCGTACACTAGGAAAAGACACATTTACATTGTAAAATAGATTAGATTTAAAAATGATAAAGGCCTTAGTGCAGGCGAAAAGCAGATTTGTCTTGATAGAAACTGCCATGCAGTTAATAAAATCATTTGGTTGATGATATACGTAGTGCAAGACAACACAAGCATACGGCACCTCTCAATTGTGTTCAATGTAATACCGATTGTAGGTATGTAATGTAACAGTGTGAACGGTGTATCGTGATGTGTGACGTCAAGACAATTGTCGATCGGTTGCCATTTTGCTGGGTTCGGGCTGCAGATGAGATTCCCAGGCTGATCTAGTGTTATTTCGCATGCATATGCCATTCCACTGTTTACTTATGGACACGAAGATTTTTGGATTATCCGGTAAAAAAAACCAAATGGTCATCGGCACCTCATAACATCAGTTTGGTACTCAGGTAAAAGCGCACGCTTAGGTAAAAGGTCAAATACCTCTTGACTGTTACTTAATGTGTTAAATATTAAAAGACGTGAAGATGTTTGTTACTTTTCAATCCGCAACCACTGAACGAATTAAACGAACGAAAATAAAATAGCCTGGAATAACATATACCTAGTCTACTTTTTATCCGAGTAGATACCACGCGATCGGAGCCGTGGGTGGCTCTTGTAATAAATATAAATAATTCAATTAAATTCAAAAGGTGTTCAATTCAATAAAATCACTACAGAAAAGTTTGAATCGTCTCGAAACTAGGTGAAGCTACGTCTGTTCCTTGCGACCTAGCCTAGAAGAATCAGGCAACAAACACGGCTTGGTGCCTATCATTTTTTTCGATGATCTTTTTTCACAGAATGGAATGTAGAGCTTAGTGTGATGAGATCGTGAGCTTGGAAACCTACTGGCATGGTATGTTTTAAACTTAATAATTGATGATTGGGTTTTTAAAGAGACACCATTATAAGGAAAATCCATATTATATTTTATACTTGTAAATTATGATCGCAGCGACAGTCAAGTGAGATCGCGACAATCAAAACAAACTTAATTTATTTCACAGTCCTGATCCAAGCACATTTCGTGGCATGGCCGGTGTCGCCCGATTCATTTATTACCTCTAAAGGCCGAATTACTAAAGTGTTGGCATCCCAATTAATGTTTAAGTGCCGCAATAAAAGTGTGGATATTGAATTTTTACTCCCAAACAGCAGTAGCGGATAAGTTACAGCGTATACCGACGGCTGATTATTAAAAATCGAAATAAAATTGATATAAATGTTCTTATTGAAGCACTAAAATCAAGGGACAACTGATTTAACTGCCGTGTTTAGTGCTCGTCAATTGTGAAACGTTAAGGTGCGAGGTTTTGCACGAGGATATTACGGTTGGCGTTAATTTCAAAGAAAAATAAGAAATTAAATAGGCTTCGTCGTTTATCCTCAAGAAGGTCAGAAAACCTCTGAGATCTTGATGATGATCGGCGATGAGATCCTTGAAGGGAGGGCAAGTCAGAGACATGTCCGAACATTTGACACTTGCTCAAATAGTGTTGTGTTCCTGTGGTGAGTAAGGCTGCCAGAGCTCTTTAGGGGGGGAGGGGTTTGGCAGGCAACGCATAAGCAATGCTCCAGGTGTTACTGATGTCAATAGGCGACTAATAACCACATACCATCAGGAGGGCCGTAAGCATGTTCGCCTACGTAAAATATTTCTAATAAAAACTTGCCCACATTTTGCAGGAGTGAGTATATATAGAGTATATACAATTATATATTATCCGTACGTGACAGGTTGCAAGCCTATAGCCGCTTTATGAATACCTACCTACTGGTTTCCTCACGCTAAATTCCTTCACCGTTCTAAGCGCATGAATTTATCGAATAGAAAAAACTCATAGGTTCACTATCGGGTTTGAACATACGACCTTCGGATCGCAAGTCGGGGACCCTCCCACTAGGCCAACAAAGCTGTAAATGTTATTTTCAAGTGTAATTTTATCTTTGATTTCTGTAATGAGTTTGCCACGCTGCTGTGTGACAGGTAGTAAATTTACTTTAAGTAATGTTAGGTGCCATTTTATTACCGATTTAAAATTACTCAATAACAAGCTTTATTAAAGTTCAAATTGACTTTATTGTAAGTATTTACTTGGTCTTCTTTAAAATGTACTTAGTATGAGTACATTCTCATAACGTTTTAATTTATTTATTCAAAGAAAATAACAACAGCTTAATAGTAATATCGTTCAAAATACAAAGACCGCCACGAACGATGAACAAGGTGATTCATAAAATGCATACTGTCGCGAAAAGAATGAGACATAATATATCAATAAAAAAAAAAAAACTTGAGAACCTCCTCCTTTATGAAGTCCGTTAAAAAGAAAGAACATTAGCAAAAACAAAAAAACAATTGCAAAAAAATTATAGGTTGATTAGGTGCATACTTTTTGAGATTTGGCTGTGTAAATCTTTAAGTTCCGTAATTCTAATCGGGGGTGGTAAGACCTGCACTGACTTCCCACTGTGGGGGTTTTGTGCATTGTCCCCCTATGCTAAATGTGCCCCTATGCTTTAAGTTCAGTACTGTGGTAACATTTTAAAGTTATGAAATACATAGGTACATCTTATTAGTGCTGACTGTTCCTACCAACATACAAACTTCAGCATTACAAGCTCTAGATCCATAACAAATGTCGTTCCGTTACCAGGTATTTGAGGCTTCGTTCCGTGTCTAGTTCCCAAAAAAAATATGACACACGATCTGTCATGTGGAATTCACGGCTAGGTCACGGGGCACGTTCGCCTAACGATGGTCATTGTCCACATATGGTCACACTTTTGACAAACTACCTATACCACAGAATAAAAAATACCTTTTTATGATGACAAAAACTGGTCAGTCGAATGGCGAATAAAATGAAAAATAACTTATAAAACTGGTAGGTGGTGGAGTTGACTTGAGACTAGTATTACTATTTCATCCAAAATAGTGTTAGAGCTGTTTTGGTAAAATAGTGGAAGTGACCCCGCCTCACGATCCAAAAGTCGTGGGTTCCAATTCCGGTTGTACACCAATGTACTTTCCATTCGGGAAACTTATGTGCGCTATTGAAGCTGTTTCATATTAAGTATACTATCCTTCCAAGGGACAATAAAGTTTATTCTACGACTTTAGGAAATTCGAAATTTTTCATTGAAAAACACTGCAAAAATCAGCTGTTTTGAGATATATCTCAATTATTTCGCTATTTTAGTTACTAATATTGGACACGAACTTTTCGTAGAAATAATAATTAGTTTCAAATAAAAATACCAAAAACAGCTGATTTGAAAAAATGAGATTTTTTTGGTTAATTTTCTTTCTTTTTGTTAATAGAATGAGCCCTTTTGGGATACTTAGTATACCTACTTATTATGAATCACCTTGTACACCATTGTTCTCAAGCGCTATGGAAAACATCATAAGGAAACCAGCAGCATGTCCTAGAATCAAAAAAATCGACTCCGACCTAATGCAGATTGACCAAGAAAGAACTAGTGCCACGACAACCAACATCCTAAAAAGTTGCTGCGCCTTCGCTTCTTCCGATTTAGCTTTTTTAATAGGTATATTGTTATCCAGGCTACCTGTATTTCAACCTGTCTTAAATGCACTTGATCTTATCAGACAGTAACGTGTTCAAGTCCATTAAAATGGACATCATACCTACCTGCCATCTTTATGAGATATGAAGCTCTAGAGCCAGCCCTGGTTTTGGGTCCTGGGAGTTTCGAGTTCATTTGATAATGCTTTTGCTAACATTTGTTTCAATTTGACTGGCCTCATAACTCAGTTGGTAGTAACTCTGCCTTCTGTGCTAGAGGTCGCGGGTTCGATTCCCGCACTGGACAAACATTTGTGACTAACACAGATGTTTGTTCTGTGTCTGGGTGTTAAATATATATCTATTATGTATATCAGTCTCTGGTACCCATAGTACAGGCTATGCCTAGTTTGGGATCAGTTGACCGTGTGAATATGTCCGGAATATTTATTATTATTATTTATTTATGACTTACATCGATACAGGAATCAAGTTAGTGGTAGAAGTAGTTAATATCGCTTAACAACGTGTTCCGCAACTACATATTATATACTATAGCTACCGAAAAGGGGCTTAGTCCAGCAACAAAAAGAAAAAATACTAGTGAAAGAAAAAACTAAATTGGCTTTTTTTCCCGAACCTTTTACACATCAGCTGTTTTTGGTCCTTTTAACTCATCATTGAATTGCATGAGATGTTTGACGCACGACCGACTCTAGGATTGCTACCTAAAACAGCTGAATAATTGAGTTTTAATTATTTTAATGATATGAGGAAATTCGTAGAAGAACCAAGGTCACCGACATAGCTCTCAGAATTAGCAAGTTGAAGTGGCAGTGGGCAGGCCATGTAGCTCGCAGAACCGATAACCGTTGGGGAGTAAAGGTTCTCGAATGGCGTCCACGAACCGGGCGACGCAGTGTTGGAAGGCCACCCGATGGACCGACGACATTGTGAAGGTTGCGGGAAGTCGGTGGATGGAGAAGGCTCAAGACCGTTCGTCGTGGAACTCTTTAGGGGAGGCCTATGTCCAGCAGTGGACTTCTACAGGCTGATGATGATGATGATGATGAATTATTTAAATTCAAAAAATCTGATTTTTGAGAGTGTTTATTCAAAATCTATTGCCAATTAGATAATTTCTTCTTGTCCTTTTCGGGATCGACGGATTCGGGAGGACGCTGCTGCCCATCCCCAAGCTTTTTTCCCTTAGTTGCCTCATACGACATCCACGGGGAGAAGATATGGAGGGGCCTATTCTTGAGCTGAGGCCACCACGTCCTTTCGGGATAGTTTTGGATAAATTGTTATTTCAAACGCGAACTATCGATCGATTTATCGAACATCTTTCTCTGCTCTAGTGTTTACAGTATATTCCATGTATTTTCTAATAAGAAATATTTCCGCTTCAAAATCCATTTAAATAAATCGCCTTCCAATCCGATGGTTAATTCATCTAATCTGCTGGATAGAGCGGCTAAAATCGCAGATTTGCCTCGCTCTTGAATTTGTTACGTGTCGTTATTAGTAGACTTCATGTAACGGATGCGCATGCGTCGGGATATAGAGTACTGGAATCGTATAACGCTATTTGATATTTTATACTAGCTTCCGCCCGCGGCTTCGCTCGCGTGGTACCTAAAAAGTAGCCTATATACTATTCTTGGTAAAGAACTTTATCTATTCCAAGTTTCAACGAAATCGGTTGAGCCGTTACGGCGTGATTGAAAAACAAACATCCTCACAAACTTTCGCATTTATAATATTACTTAGTAGGATAGGATTCGTTCCTAGTAAATGCGCTTAGATTTTTTTGTATTTGCATGTCAACCCGCGTGCCCAGCGTGGTGAGTATTGGCAAATTACCCCACATGATATGGGGATGGAAATCTGTGGCCTATGTTCAGAAGTTGACGTCCTACAGCTGAAATGATGATGATGATAAAAAAATCCGGTTAATATATCCTAACTATACCAGGTGATTCATAACATGTATACCATCACGAAAGGGTTATTCTATCAACGAAAAGAAATAATATTAGCGAAAAAAAACATCAATTATTTTCATTTTTTTTGTTTTTTTTTCACAAACTTTCTTAAATTATCTTTGGTATTTTTATCATCTTTAAAACTAATGCATCAACGAACAAGAAGTTCGGAATCAAGATTGCTACCTAAAACAGCTGATTTATTGAGTTTGACCTGATTTGATCCCAAAACAGAAGATTTTCGCATAGACTTTTTTCAATAAAAAATGACTAATTTCCAAAAGTCGTAGAACAAACTTTATTGCTAATTGCTTGTACAGTAAGCCCCTTTCGGGATGGAATACATATTATGAATCACCTTGTATATGTTATAAGTGCTTTTTTATAGTAGTCAATATGTTTTGTCGTGTTGGCCTAGTGGACATGCATTACTTTCGTGCATGCAGTGCCCTCACACCTGTACACTGAAGGACCTCTACGAAGCCACTGACAATGCCGTAGCTGTGGCGGAGTACTGGTCCAAAAAGATTTAGTCCTCCTGAACCATCGACACGACAGAAGAAGAAGTAGACGTACCCCGATTTTTTCCTTAGACTCAAAAGACTTTCCAGAATTTGTCTATCTGTCTACATAAATAGCTCTTCCATACAGCCTAGGTCCATGTCTGTCCGTATCCACGTCTAGATTACTCACGCACCAGTCATCGACGTGACATCGTTCGTGCCTGGACGCACGGTTTGTCGCATGCAGGAATAGGGACGCGTTTCACTTTATCCATATCGATGGTTATGACTAGGGATGTGACGGAGGTGGTTTAACGGAACCGAAATCGGAGTCGAAGTTTTAAAATTTGGTATGTCGGAGTCGGAATCGGAACCGGAACCGGAGTAGGAAGTGGAGGCGGAGTCGATGGTGGTGGTAGATAGATTGAGTGAATGGAAGTTTTAAGGGCAGACTTCATTAAATAAAATAGTAAGAACTGTAGGGTTGCCTGTTAGTTCTTGGGCTGGCTGATTCAGGGTTGGATTGGTGATGAGTGGAAACAAATGCTGAAGCGGTCACATCAATTTATATTTTTTTATTCCTAATCGGCCATATTAGCAAGAGAAAGTCTTGCCAACAACAAACTTTATATCAACATATTAATGTTGGGATGCCAACAAGAATCATCATTCACTTTTATTTAAACTACAAATAATTCGCTTCGACCTCCGATTAAAACCTCCGATTGAAAGTTTCGGAACCGGGATTCGGAACCGGATGTGAAGTATCAACCGGAAGTTCCGACATATCGGAATCGGAGTGGGAGCTCCGTAACATCCCTAGTTATGACATCTGAGACCATCATGGAACTCGTCATGTTGTCGATTTATTGAAATGAGACTCGTAATTCGATATCTTGTTATCGTTATCTCTCTCCGAGGCCCGAGATCGTAATGTTCGTGAGTCGCACTTGTCATCGCGAATTGTGAAAAGTGAATAACTTACCGTTTTTCTATGGTGTCAAGTAAAGCGCTTCTAAAAAAACCGACAAGCTATCTATATATTAACACCCAGACACAGAACAAACATCTGTGTTAGTCACAAATGTTTGTCCAGTGTGGGAATCGAACCCGCGACCTCTAGCGCAGAAGGCAGAGTTACTACCAACTGAGCTGTGAGGCCAGTCTAGTAATATTGAATCTAATGCGTTCCGTTGATTAACGATACCTTAGCACCCGGGGTGGTTCAAGTAAACACAGCATAGTGTAATCTAGCAGATTGCTTATTCTTATGGTAATTCATCTTCGACATTACATTATCCAGCCTCCGACTTCACCCAGGTGGTCATTAGTCGCCTTCTGTCTTACCCGACCATCATACGTAGGATCCCGTTCCTACTGTGTTTAATCATTGAGTAGTAAGTAACTACATTAAGGCTCGTATTCAGAGACAAGACTCGAGCATTGATCTGTACTTAAATCTCGATTTGAGGCGAGATTCTAATTCTTGAACAGAATTTAAGTATAGATTCAATGATCACAGTTCACCAGAGTAAATGCTTATTCTGAAACGTCAGATTTCATTTGACATTAATCAAATGACATTTACGTTCCGTTACACGTACTTTGATGCATATTTATACTTCACTTTATTGTGATATTCTATTTCCACCCTGGCTGTTTGAATTTCTGTGTAAAACGGATCGAAAATTATAAATAAATCAAAATGTAAACGAGAACATTTGAGTACAGATTTGAGACTCGATTCAGCTGAGAGTAGTTTAAGTACCGTTCTTGAATAAAGCTATGTTTGAGCAGAGATTCAATACTTAAGTAGAGTTCAGCTGATCTGTGATTAAATCTATGATTGAGTCGTGTCTCTGAATACGAGCCTAAGTATGATAGTTAATTTGTTCTGAAGATTGTTGCATGCATAGAAACTAGGTCCTATTTAGATTTGAATAGGTTTTTATTTGTTGGCGGGTTTTGTTACACAATTTTCCCTCCAAACGAGATACCATGACTCGTTTTGGTTTTGAACCAAAGTTGTGAGATTTTTTGTTCCCTGATATTTAAACACAAAAATCTTACAATACCATGATTGTTTAAAAAATGAAATTTCGTTAGAGATTATATTTTTTACGTCGATTAAAATAAACTTCGCTTAAAGCAGCCTCGAAGACCTGTTTTATTAACTTACGTCGTCTTAATGTAACTGAATTGTTCAAAATATAAAATGCTTTACAATCTGTTTTTATTAGGTAAGTTCTTACCTGTAAACAGTTCACTAAATACCTGTCAAATTAGAGTCAAATAAACTAAATGAGATTATTCACTCCGTCCCATCAATGTCTACTATTCCATGTCTGCCAAATAATTGGACGATTAAATGGTTATTTATTATTTTGAACACTTATATACATTCTTGGTTACAATTTTATTTGGTTACAATGAGCTTAAAACATTTTAGTATGGAGCATAGCATAGCCACTGCCCACTATCTGGAAAAAATTAGATTTCGCTGATTCAAAAGATGTTTGGGTAAAATATCAAAATGATTTCTGAAACCTAAATATCTTAGAAAGTATATCACTGTTCCACGACGAACGGACTTAAGCCTTCTCCATCCACCGACTTCCCGCAACCTTCACAATGTCGTTGGTCCATCGGGTGGGTCTTTAGGGGAGGCCTATGTCCAGCAGTGGACTTCTACAGGCTGATGATGATGATGATATCACTGTTCCTTTCACCGAAGGTCATAGGCCCTTTTCAGGACCACCATACCTCAACCTGGTCACTGACCCAATACAGGATGACCAAGAAATAATCAGTGACATGACAAGCAAGCATGTACCTACCTACTTATATCATATTTCAATAAGAATAATTTGATTGAAACGTAACGAGACTTGTAAAAAATCCCCCAGACTATTTACACAATAGCTCTTATAACTGGTTATGATTATTTGCACAAAAGGGATTAATCAGAGGATACATTGTTGGTTTAACAAGAAGATACACCATTGCCCCATAATCAAAGCGATGCGCGCCGTCGCAACTCAAAAATCAGCGATGTAGAATAAAGGAAAAAAGGCGTTTCATCAATATATGGAGCCTGGGCCTGCACTATGTACACTACTCTAAAATATGGCTAAGCAATAAAGTAAACGCATTTAATTGGTTATTTTATTTAAATTGACTTCGTTCTAAGGTACATTATGATTTTCTTCGACAAAGAGAGCAACACACAGCGCTACAATAATATGGCGGATGGACGTGCGTGAAATGTCATTTTGACAACCTACATTTATCTGACAAAACAAAAACATCAAATGTGTGCGTCAGGTCAGCAGGAACAGCGACATTAGCCGGGAGCTTCTGGACTTCTGACCATGCTATCATTTAGTGATGAATTTGTCATTTATTTGTACCTATTTGTCAGAATTTGTACCGCTGTAGTTTATGATATTTTGCGAATTAACAGTTTCCTGCTGGCCTGACGTCAACGCAGCAGGAACAATTCTGTCCCGGGTAAACCGCTGCACATTTGATTAAACTAAGTTTGCCATCATTTAGTGCCTAATTTGTCATGTCTACCTACCATTTGTCATCAATTTTGGTTCAGTAGAAGCGAAGATATCGCGACAATTAGTTTTGGCATTGCAGACCGGAAGTAAGTGATCTCTTCCGGTACAAGTATTTTCACTTGATTAATCGTTAGCCGTAGCTTATTTCCAAAACTGTGACAGATCAATGGATTGTGCATAAACTATTCTTTCGGGTAGTAATCAAGTCTTATCGATTACAACTGTATTTCTCCCAATATACAGTTTGTTAGCAAAACGGACGCCATTTTGTAGTTCGTATTCAAGAAAACTTCATTTACCTTGACGCTTGACATGGAAGGTTTTCAATCAAATAGCTGGCCAATAAGCATAAGGGTAATAATTTTAATATTAGCTTTTAACCAAAACGATGAAGAAACAATAATAATATTAACTCTTTCTTCCTCTTACTTCCTTTCCAAGAAATATTGACATTCTGTTAGATTACTTAGCTACTGCTTTAAACTTCACCTGTCGCATTCAAGATAAAATTTATGTATGTAGTGTAGGTAATTTGTGCATGGTATTACCAACTGGTCGGAAAAATGTGGATATAAAATTCCATTAATATCCTACTACTTTATAAGCTTTTTCACCACCATGTTGCATGAAAAATTCCTAAATAAACAAGAATGGAAGTTTTGAAGATTTTTGAGCTAATAAGTAGTACTCTGTCTACGAGATGGATGGTCGGATGGAGTTGGCAAAATTATAAGGTTAGGTTGCAACTGCAGAGTTAAATTATAAGGTTAATCAGCTGAATAACGTAACCGATTTCGATGAAACTCATATACCTACTTTTTATCACGTGAGTGAAGCCGTGGGCGCAAGCTTTTAAAGTATTTAGGTACCTAACTAAGTATTTATCTGCCTTGTAATTATCATAGTAAAAACTTCGCTTAGTTTATGGTTAAAAGGTGCTGTGTGAATTGTCCACCAATAATTAAATTTATAACTTCCCTACCTACTAGAAATAGAAATAAATATTAAGACTATATAATACACTATGGCAATAGATACAAAGTAACTATATTATATCTGCCAGGTTCTGCTTTCGTGTGTCCGTCCGTCGGTCGTCGCCGCGCCGTCGTCGGTCGCGCGCGTCGTTCAAGCAAGTTTGAACTTGTTTTGTTTGATTGATACGCGGGCGCGCTACACCACGTGACGCACATACAAACAGGCACCCACAGACTATATACTACAGGAATACTGCAGGCACCATAGATATGGGATTGGGACTATAGGGAGTTTAATGACGCACTGTAGAGATTGACCGTAAAAAGAGAAAAAAGATGTAAAGTGTGAAGTGTAAAAGAGAAAAAACATTCCTTCTTAGCTACTTTGTCTATGCTCTCGCTTGGGCTGACTGAACCTATTTATGTACCTATTTACCTAGCTACCTACCTACTTCACCTTACTTGTTTACCTGTTTTTCGTAAATTAAACCTGCCTTCCTAAGTACTACTTATTAAATTTATTTGTATACCTACTTACCTACCTACATACTTTTACTTCTACCTCTAGTTCTACTTATTCTTATTTTATTTTATTTATTTTTGATCTGCCACTCCTACCTACCTACCGACATCGACTGAAGAACGCGAGCAATGAAGCATACTGCGATCGTGAGGTCGCCGTAAAGGGTTCCATCTGAAAACCAGCGCCGCTACACTTCGTGTGCGGCATCAATGCTGAGATGGAACCTTTTTTGGCTCACGCATGCACCTCGGCACGGACTAATGAATACCCTAGTTTTGTTACTTCCTACTTACTTTTGTTTTGTTTCCTCCCTACCTTTTGTATTGTAACCTGTACCTTGTGTCTTTTTTTTATTAGTTTGTGCTGTGCTTGTGTGTCCAAAATAAATGTATTTTCTTTCTTTCTTTCTTAAGAAATAAAAGAAATATTTTAACTTTTACTATTATCATCATCATCATTAGCTTGTAGTGTAACCGTGGTCTCTGCCTACCCCTCTGGGAAACAGGCGTGATTCTATGTATGTATGTAAAAAAAATTACGTTGTTAATTTTACGTTAATCATTTCACGTAATGGCTCATAATATTGATGCCACCACATTTTTCATACTTTTTCTTAAAAGAGAAACGATCGTCTCGGTATTCATCTGCATGCGGCCAAAGATTCGGCTTACTGTTTCGTTTTTTTTAGTTTACTGAAAAACCGTTCGACACAATGTGTGTTTGAAAATAAAAGGACCAACAGTAACAAATTTTTAGCAAGTTTTCAAATGCAAACTCCTCCACTCAAACAAAAGTCCCTCCACTCTTAAATCAGGCCACTGGCATTCTCTTATAAAACAGAGTACTTATTATTAGGGGCCAATTGTCTAGCCTAGTGTAGCTGCCTAGCCCGGTGTAGCTGGCAGTGGTCATAAGAGACCCCCAGACTAAAAAACCGATCGAAAAAATAAAAAAAATAGGGGCCAATGATATCAAAAGGCCGGCGGATGTAAATGTCGAAACGGCCGAAAATCAGCCCCTATGGGCCGATCTGGCAACATTGCTAGATTGCAATAAATTCCAGCAGAAAAAAATCTATCAACCAGTTCATTTTATGCTAGTGCCGGCGCTAGGTGGCGCTGCTCCAAATGAAACCACACCGAATATAAAACATTCATTGCCATAATTTATAATCCATTTTAAAACTTCAAACTTCCATTCTTGTTTATTTAGGAATTTTTCATGCAACATGGTGGTGAAAAAGCTGATAAAGTAGTAGGATATTAATGGAATTTTATGTCCACATTTTTCCAACCAGTTGGTAATACCATGCACAAATTACCTACACTACATACATACATTTTATCTTGAATGCGACAGGTGAAGTTTGAAGCAGTAGCTAAGTAATCTAAAACATTCATTGCCATAATTTATAATCCATTTTAAAACTTCAAACTTCCATTCTTGTTTATTTAGGAATTTTTCATGCAACATGGTGGTGAAAAAGCTTATAAAGTAGTAGGATATTAATGGAATTTTATGTCCACATTTTTCCGACCAGTTGGTAATACCATGCACAAATTACCTACACTACATACATAAATTTTATCTTGAATGCGACAGGTGAAGTTTAAAGCAGTAGCTAAGTAATCTAACAGAATGTCAATATTTCTTGGAAAGGAAGTAAGAGGAAGAAAGAGTTAATATTATTATTGTTTCTTCATCGTTTTGGTTAAAAGCTAATATTAAAATTATTACCCTTATACTTATTGGCCAGCTATTTTATTATTATTATTTATTTATGACTTACATCGATACAGGAATCAAGTTAGTGGTAGAAGTAGTTAATATCGCTTAACAACGTGTTCCGCAACTACATATTATATACTATAGCTACCGAAAAGGGGCTTAGTCCAGCAACAAAAAGAAAAAATACTAGTGAAAGAAAAAACTAAATTGGCTTTTTTTCCCGAACCTTTTACACATCAGCTGTTTTTGGTCCTTTTAACTCATCATTGAATTGCATGAGATGTTTGACGCACGACCGACTCTAGGATTGCTACCTAAAACAGCTGAATAATTGAGTTTTAATTATTTTAATGATATGAGGAAATTCGTAGAAGAACCAAGGTCACCGACATAGCTCTCAGAATTAGCAAGTTGAAGTGGCAGTGGGCAGGCCATGTAGCTCGCAGAACCGATAACCGTTGGGGAGTAAAGGTTCTCGAATGGCGTCCACGAACCGGGCGACGCAGTGTTGGAAGGCCACCCGATGGACCGACGACATTGTGAAGGTTGCGGGAAGTCGGTGGATGGAGAAGGCTCAAGACCGTTCGTCGTGGAACTCTTTAGGGGAGGCCTATGTCCAGCAGTGGACTTCTACAGGCTGATGATGATGATGATGATGAATTATTTAAATTCAAAAAATCTGATTTTTGAGAGTGTTTATTCAAAATCTATTGCCAATTAGATAATTTCTTCTTGTCCTTTTCGGGATCGACGGATTCGGGAGGACGCTGCTGCCCATCCCCAAGCTTTTTTCCCTTAGTTGCCTCATACGACATCCACGGGGAGAAGATATGGAGGGGCCTATTCTTGAGCTGAGGCCACCACGTCCTTTCGGGATAGTTTTGGATAAATTGTTATTTCAAACGCGAACTATCGATCGATTTATCGAACATCTTTCTCTGCTCTAGTGTTTACAGTATATTCCATGTATTTTCTAATAAGAAATATTTCCGCTTCAAAATCCATTTAAATAAATCGCCTTCCAATCCGATGGTTAATTCATCTAATCTGCTGGATAGAGCGGCTAAAATCGCAGATTTGCCTCGCTCTTGAATTTGTTACGTGTCGTTATTAGTAGACTTCATGTAACGGATGCGCATGCGTCGGGATATAGAGTACTGGAATCGTATAACGCTATTTGATATTTTATACTAGCTTCCGCCCGCGGCTTCGCTCGCGTGGTACCTAAAAAGTAGCCTATATACTATTCTTGGTAAAGAACTTTATCTATTCCAAGTTTCAACGAAATCGGTTGAGCCGTTACGGCGTGATTGAAAAACAAACATCCTCACAAACTTTCGCATTTATAATATTACTTAGTAGGATAGGATTCGTTCCTAGTAAATGCGCTTAGATTTTTTTGTATTTGCATGTCAACCCGCGTGCCCAGCGTGGTGAGTATTGGCAAATTACCCCACATGATATGGGGATGGAAATCTGTGGCCTATGTTCAGAAGTTGACGTCCTACAGCTGAAATGATGATGATGATAAAAAAATCCGGTTAATATATCCTAACTATACCAGGTGATTCATAACATGTATACCATCACGAAAGGGTTATTCTATCAACGAAAAGAAATAATATTAGCGAAAAAAAACATCAATTATTTTCATTTTTTTTGTTTTTTTTTCACAAACTTTCTTAAATTATCTTTGGTATTTTTATCATCTTTAAAACTAATGCATCAACGAACAAGAAGTTCGGAATCAAGATTGCTACCTAAAACAGCTGATTTATTGAGTTTGACCTGATTTGATCCCAAAACAGAAGATTTTCGCATAGACTTTTTTCAATAAAAAATGACTAATTTCCAAAAGTCGTAGAACAAACTTTATTGCTAATTGCTTGTACAGTAAGCCCCTTTCGGGATGGAATACATATTATGAATCACCTTGTATATGTTATAAGTGCTTTTTTATAGTAGTCAATATGTTTTGTCGTGTTGGCCTAGTGGACATGCATTACTTTCGTGCATGCAGTGCCCTCACACCTGTACACTGAAGGACCTCTACGAAGCCACTGACAATGCCGTAGCTGTGGCGGAGTACTGGTCCAAAAAGATTTAGTCCTCCTGAACCATCGACACGACAGAAGAAGAAGTAGACGTACCCCGATTTTTTCCTTAGACTCAAAAGACTTTCCAGAATTTGTCTATCTGTCTACATAAATAGCTCTTCCATACAGCCTAGGTCCATGTCTGTCCGTATCCACGTCTAGATTACTCACGCACCAGTCATCGACGTGACATCGTTCGTGCCTGGACGCACGGTTTGTCGCATGCAGGAATAGGGACGCGTTTCACTTTATCCATATCGATGGTTATGACTAGGGATGTGACGGAGGTGGTTTAACGGAACCGAAATCGGAGTCGAAGTTTTAAAATTTGGTATGTCGGAGTCGGAATCGGAACCGGAACCGGAGTAGGAAGTGGAGGCGGAGTCGATGGTGGTGGTAGATAGATTGAGTGAATGGAAGTTTTAAGGGCAGACTTCATTAAATAAAATAGTAAGAACTGTAGGGTTGCCTGTTAGTTCTTGGGCTGGCTGATTCAGGGTTGGATTGGTGATGAGTGGAAACAAATGCTGAAGCGGTCACATCAATTTATATTTTTTTATTCCTAATCGGCCATATTAGCAAGAGAAAGTCTTGCCAACAACAAACTTTATATCAACATATTAATGTTGGGATGCCAACAAGAATCATCATTCACTTTTATTTAAACTACAAATAATTCGCTTCGACCTCCGATTAAAACCTCCGATTGAAAGTTTCGGAACCGGGATTCGGAACCGGATGTGAAGTATCAACCGGAAGTTCCGACATATCGGAATCGGAGTGGGAGCTCCGTAACATCCCTAGTTATGACATCTGAGACCATCATGGAACTCGTCATGTTGTCGATTTATTGAAATGAGACTCGTAATTCGATATCTTGTTATCGTTATCTCTCTCCGAGGCCCGAGATCGTAATGTTCGTGAGTCGCACTTGTCATCGCGAATTGTGAAAAGTGAATAACTTACCGTTTTTCTATGGTGTCAAGTAAAGCGCTTCTAAAAAAACCGACAAGCTATCTATATATTAACACCCAGACACAGAACAAACATCTGTGTTAGTCACAAATGTTTGTCCAGTGTGGGAATCGAACCCGCGACCTCTAGCGCAGAAGGCAGAGTTACTACCAACTGAGCTGTGAGGCCAGTCTAGTAATATTGAATCTAATGCGTTCCGTTGATTAACGATACCTTAGCACCCGGGGTGGTTCAAGTAAACACAGCATAGTGTAATCTAGCAGATTGCTTATTCTTATGGTAATTCATCTTCGACATTACATTATCCAGCCTCCGACTTCACCCAGGTGGTCATTAGTCGCCTTCTGTCTTACCCGACCATCATACGTAGGATCCCGTTCCTACTGTGTTTAATCATTGAGTAGTAAGTAACTACATTAAGGCTCGTATTCAGAGACAAGACTCGAGCATTGATCTGTACTTAAATCTCGATTTGAGGCGAGATTCTAATTCTTGAACAGAATTTAAGTATAGATTCAATGATCACAGTTCACCAGAGTAAATGCTTATTCTGAAACGTCAGATTTCATTTGACATTAATCAAATGACATTTACGTTCCGTTACACGTACTTTGATGCATATTTATACTTCACTTTATTGTGATATTCTATTTCCACCCTGGCTGTTTGAATTTCTGTGTAAAACGGATCGAAAATTATAAATAAATCAAAATGTAAACGAGAACATTTGAGTACAGATTTGAGACTCGATTCAGCTGAGAGTAGTTTAAGTACCGTTCTTGAATAAAGCTATGTTTGAGCAGAGATTCAATACTTAAGTAGAGTTCAGCTGATCTGTGATTAAATCTATGATTGAGTCGTGTCTCTGAATACGAGCCTAAGTATGATAGTTAATTTGTTCTGAAGATTGTTGCATGCATAGAAACTAGGTCCTATTTAGATTTGAATAGGTTTTTATTTGTTGGCGGGTTTTGTTACACAATTTTCCCTCCAAACGAGATACCATGACTCGTTTTGGTTTTGAACCAAAGTTGTGAGATTTTTTGTTCCCTGATATTTAAACACAAAAATCTTACAATACCATGATTGTTTAAAAAATGAAATTTCGTTAGAGATTATATTTTTTACGTCGATTAAAATAAACTTCGCTTAAAGCAGCCTCGAAGACCTGTTTTATTAACTTACGTCGTCTTAATGTAACTGAATTGTTCAAAATATAAAATGCTTTACAATCTGTTTTTATTAGGTAAGTTCTTACCTGTAAACAGTTCACTAAATACCTGTCAAATTAGAGTCAAATAAACTAAATGAGATTATTCACTCCGTCCCATCAATGTCTACTATTCCATGTCTGCCAAATAATTGGACGATTAAATGGTTATTTATTATTTTGAACACTTATATACATTCTTGGTTACAATTTTATTTGGTTACAATGAGCTTAAAACATTTTAGTATGGAGCATAGCATAGCCACTGCCCACTATCTGGAAAAAATTAGATTTCGCTGATTCAAAAGATGTTTGGGTAAAATATCAAAATGATTTCTGAAACCTAAATATCTTAGAAAGTATATCACTGTTCCACGACGAACGGACTTAAGCCTTCTCCATCCACCGACTTCCCGCAACCTTCACAATGTCGTTGGTCCATCGGGTGGGTCTTTAGGGGAGGCCTATGTCCAGCAGTGGACTTCTACAGGCTGATGATGATGATGATATCACTGTTCCTTTCACCGAAGGTCATAGGCCCTTTTCAGGACCACCATACCTCAACCTGGTCACTGACCCAATACAGGATGACCAAGAAATAATCAGTGACATGACAAGCAAGCATGTACCTACCTACTTATATCATATTTCAATAAGAATAATTTGATTGAAACGTAACGAGACTTGTAAAAAATCCCCCAGACTATTTACACAATAGCTCTTATAACTGGTTATGATTATTTGCACAAAAGGGATTAATCAGAGGATACATTGTTGGTTTAACAAGAAGATACACCATTGCCCCATAATCAAAGCGATGCGCGCCGTCGCAACTCAAAAATCAGCGATGTAGAATAAAGGAAAAAAGGCGTTTCATCAATATATGGAGCCTGGGCCTGCACTATGTACACTACTCTAAAATATGGCTAAGCAATAAAGTAAACGCATTTAATTGGTTATTTTATTTAAATTGACTTCGTTCTAAGGTACATTATGATTTTCTTCGACAAAGAGAGCAACACACAGCGCTACAATAATATGGCGGATGGACGTGCGTGAAATGTCATTTTGACAACCTACATTTATCTGACAAAACAAAAACATCAAATGTGTGCGTCAGGTCAGCAGGAACAGCGACATTAGCCGGGAGCTTCTGGACTTCTGACCATGCTATCATTTAGTGATGAATTTGTCATTTATTTGTACCTATTTGTCAGAATTTGTACCGCTGTAGTTTATGATATTTTGCGAATTAACAGTTTCCTGCTGGCCTGACGTCAACGCAGCAGGAACAATTCTGTCCCGGGTAAACCGCTGCACATTTGATTAAACTAAGTTTGCCATCATTTAGTGCCTAATTTGTCATGTCTACCTACCATTTGTCATCAATTTTGGTTCAGTAGAAGCGAAGATATCGCGACAATTAGTTTTGGCATTGCAGACCGGAAGTAAGTGATCTCTTCCGGTACAAGTATTTTCACTTGATTAATCGTTAGCCGTAGCTTATTTCCAAAACTGTGACAGATCAATGGATTGTGCATAAACTATTCTTTCGGGTAGTAATCAAGTCTTATCGATTACAACTGTATTTCTCCCAATATACAGTTTGTTAGCAAAACGGACGCCATTTTGTAGTTCGTATTCAAGAAAACTTCATTTACCTTGACGCTTGACATGGAAGGTTTTCAATCAAATAGCTGGCCAATAAGCATAAGGGTAATAATTTTAATATTAGCTTTTAACCAAAACGATGAAGAAACAATAATAATATTAACTCTTTCTTCCTCTTACTTCCTTTCCAAGAAATATTGACATTCTGTTAGATTACTTAGCTACTGCTTTAAACTTCACCTGTCGCATTCAAGATAAAATTTATGTATGTAGTGTAGGTAATTTGTGCATGGTATTACCAACTGGTCGGAAAAATGTGGACATAAAATTCCATTAATATCCTACTACTTTATAAGCTTTTTCACCACCATGTTGCATGAAAAATTCCTAAATAAACAAGAATGGAAGTTTTGAAGATTTTTGAGCTAATAAGTAGTACTCTGTCTACGAGATGGATGGTCGGATGGAGTTGGCAAAATTATAAGGTTAGGTTGCAACTGCAGAGTTAAATTATAAGGTTAATCAGCTGAATAACGTAACCGATTTCGATGAAACTCATATACCTACTTTTTATCACGTGAGTGAAGCCGTGGGCGCAAGCTTTTAAAGTATTTAGGTACCTAACTAAGTATTTATCTGCCTTGTAATTATCATAGTAAAAACTTCGCTTAGTTTATGGTTAAAAGGTGCTGTGTGAATTGTCCACCAATAATTAAATTTATAACTTCCCTACCTACTAGAAATAGAAATAAATATTAAGACTATATAATACACTATGGCAATAGATACAAAGTAACTATATTATATCTGCCAGGTTCTGCTTTCGTGTGTCCGTCCGTCGGTCGTCGCCGCGCCGTCGTCGGTCGCGCGCGTCGTTCAAGCAAGTTTGAACTTGTTTTGTTTGATTGATACGCGGGCGCGCTACACCACGTGACGCACATACAAACAGGCACCCACAGACTATATACTACAGGAATACTGCAGGCACCATAGATATGGGATTGGGACTATAGGGAGTTTAATGACGCACTGTAGAGATTGACCGTAAAAAGAGAAAAAAGATGTAAAGTGTGAAGTGTAAAAGAGAAAAAACATTCCTTCTTAGCTACTTTGTCTATGCTCTCGCTTGGGCTGACTGAACCTATTTATGTACCTATTTACCTAGCTACCTACCTACTTCACCTTACTTGTTTACCTGTTTTTCGTAAATTAAACCTGCCTTCCTAAGTACTACTTATTAAATTTATTTGTATACCTACTTACCTACCTACATACTTTTACTTCTACCTCTAGTTCTACTTATTCTTATTTTATTTTATTTATTTTTGATCTGCCACTCCTACCTACCTACCGACATCGACTGAAGAACGCGAGCAATGAAGCATACTGCGATCGTGAGGTCGCCGTAAAGGGTTCCATCTGAAAACCAGCGCCGCTACACTTCGTGTGCGGCATCAATGCTGAGATGGAACCTTTTTTGGCTCACGCATGCACCTCGGCACGGACTAATGAATACCCTAGTTTTGTTACTTCCTACTTACTTTTGTTTTGTTTCCTCCCTACCTTTTGTATTGTAACCTGTACCTTGTGTCTTTTTTTTATTAGTTTGTGCTGTGCTTGTGTGTCCAAAATAAATGTATTTTCTTTCTTTCTTTCTTAAGAAATAAAAGAAATATTTTAACTTTTACTATTATCATCATCATCATTAGCTTGTAGTGTAACCGTGGTCTCTGCCTACCCCTCTGGGAAACAGGCGTGATTCTATGTATGTATGTAAAAAAAATTACGTTGTTAATTTTACGTTAATCATTTCACGTAATGGCTCATAATATTGATGCCACCACATTTTTCATACTTTTTCTTAAAAGAGAAACGATCGTCTCGGTATTCATCTGCATGCGGCCAAAGATTCGGCTTACTGTTTCGTTTTTTTTAGTTTACTGAAAAACCGTTCGACACAATGTGTGTTTGAAAATAAAAGGACCAACAGTAACAAATTTTTAGCAAGTTTTCAAATGCAAACTCCTCCACTCAAACAAAAGTCCCTCCACTCTTAAATCAGGCCACTGGCATTCTCTTATAAAACAGAGTACTTATTATTAGGGGCCAATTGTCTAGCCTAGTGTAGCTGCCTAGCCCGGTGTAGCTGGCAGTGGTCATAAGAGACCCCCAGACTAAAAAACCGATCGAAAAAATAAAAAAAATAGGGGCCAATGATATCAAAAGGCCGGCGGATGTAAATGTCGAAACGGCCGAAAATCAGCCCCTATGGGCCGATCTGGCAACATTGCTAGATTGCAATAAATTCCAGCAGAAAAAAATCTATCAACCAGTTCATTTTATGCTAGTGCCGGCGCTAGGTGGCGCTGCTCCAAATGAAACCACACCGAATATAAAACATTCATTGCCATAATTTATAATCCATTTTAAAACTTCAAACTTCCATTCTTGTTTATTTAGGAATTTTTCATGCAACATGGTGGTGAAAAAGCTGATAAAGTAGTAGGATATTAATGGAATTTTATGTCCACATTTTTCCAACCAGTTGGTAATACCATGCACAAATTACCTACACTACATACATACATTTTATCTTGAATGCGACAGGTGAAGTTTGAAGCAGTAGCTAAGTAATCTAAAACATTCATTGCCATAATTTATAATCCATTTTAAAACTTCAAACTTCCATTCTTGTTTATTTAGGAATTTTTCATGCAACATGGTGGTGAAAAAGCTTATAAAGTAGTAGGATATTAATGGAATTTTATGTCCACATTTTTCCGACCAGTTGGTAATACCATGCACAAATTACCTACACTACATACATAAATTTTATCTTGAATGCGACAGGTGAAGTTTAAAGCAGTAGCTAAGTAATCTAACAGAATGTCAATATTTCTTGGAAAGGAAGTAAGAGGAAGAAAGAGTTAATATTATTATTGTTTCTTCATCGTTTTGGTTAAAAGCTAATATTAAAATTATTACCCTTATACTTATTGGCCAGCTATTTTATTGAAAACCTTCCATGTCAAGCGTCAAGGTAAATGAAGTTTTCTTGAATACGAACTACAAAATGGCGTCCGTTTTGCTAACAAACTGTATATTGGGAGAAATACAGTTGTAATCGATAAGACTTGATCCGAAAGAATAGTTTATGCACAATCCATTGATCTGTCACAGTTTTGGAAATAAGCTACGGCTAACGATTAATCAAGTGAAAATACTTGTACCGGAAGAGATCACTTACTTCCGGTCTGCAATGCCAAAACTAATTGTCGCGATATCTTCGCTTCTACTGAACCGAAATTGATGACAAATGGTAGGTAGACATGACAAATTAGGCACTAAATGATGGCAAACTTAGTTTAATCAAATGTGCAGCGGTTTACCCGGGACAGAATTGTTCCTGCTGCGTTGACGTCAGGCCAGCAGGAAACTGTTAATTCGCAAAATATCATAAACTACAGCGGTACAAATTCTGACAAATAGGTACAAATAAATGACAAATTCATCACTAAATGATAGCATGGTCAGAAGTCCAGAAGCTCCCGGCTAATGTCGCTGTTCCTGCTGACCTGACGTACACCATCAAATCAAACAACATGACATGAAAAATATGTCAATGTCATATCAAACGCCAATAATAAACCAACATGGCGGCCTTCAAATAGTGTTCACATAGTAAAAAACTTACCAGAAGAACTATTCTTGTACCACCGCATTTGTCTTCAAATTAATGAAATTGTATTTTTCTTGAAATCTCCTATTTTTTCCTAATTTTTTTATGTAGTGTACATGGACCAGGCCCAGAATGAAATGCCTCCTTTATTGCAATATCGTCGCGCCGCGCCCCTCATCGCATCGCATCGCTTTATCAAATATTTGCAGATCACGAGAACTTTGTCCCGCAGCGCGAATAAAACCCGCACCCCTTAATCAGTTTGAAACAATTTAGGTGACATATCGCACGCCGTTTGAACACGGCTTTATTAGAAGTAATTATATGCTGTCAAATAATATGCTCTTCAATAATATGTCAGCTCGAGTGTCGTGAGTTAATGAAGTGAAGTGTAACCACTATAAATTAAGAAGGTACAAGCAATAAAATGCTAATTACATACAGATTACATCTAGACACGTCCTAGACTGGATTTAGATGTAGGCAGTTAGTAGACTTAATTACCGTAGAGACGCGTGACAGACATCGTCTGCCTCATTAACTTATTCCGTAGTTACTCATACTGAAAGGAGCTTAATCTACCAGCAAAAATAAAGAATATTAGTAGTTTTTTTTTTTCGCAATTTTTCTATTTACCACAATTTGTTTGTTTTATCATCAATATAACATTTTTTATCAATATTGCTACATTAAACAGTTGAATGATTGAGTTTGAACTGATTTAACCACAAAGCAGCAGATTTGAGCAGTGTTTTTTTAAATCAAAAATGTCGAGTTTGTAAATTTGCTGAAAAAACCATTTTGATTAACAATTGGAATGAAGATAAAAAGCCCCGGGTTATTATGAATCACCTTGCATACCCCGACTAAACGGCTGAATCAATTTGATGTAAAAATATTGGATAAATTTTCCAGAAAAATAACTATTGTGGCTAGCACGTTCATTGCAGTTGTAGCCAACAATCAAATGTATCTGACAGCCTCGCTCGGTGCCCGGCAGGAAAATGTTTGATTGATTTATAAATATTTATTCCTGGTGTTGGTACCATTGATACTCGTAATAATTTCTCATACACACGACACAGGGAATCCTAGTGTAGGGTCAGGACTAGGTATGTGTGACTGTTGGTTTGATTTTAAGTCACTCTTCTTCTATGTCTTTGATTTTCGACTCTCTAGCGATCCTACTTAATATTATAAATGCGAAAGTTTGTGAGGATGTTTAGATGTTTCGATGTTTAGATGTTTGTTGTTCAATGACGCCGTAACGGCTCAACCGATTTTGTTAAAACTTGGAATCTATAGAGTTCTTTACCTAGAATAGCATATAGGCTACTTTTTGTGTAGGTACCACGCGAGCGAAGCCGCAGGCGGAAGCTAGTATAAAATAAAATCGGTGCTAATTCCAAGAGCACTTTGTGATTGTGGTTCGTGGGTAGAGTTTGTACTCTACCGATAGTAGAGAGCCGATAAAATACTACTTAACTTTCCGAAGTGTTTTCATGTGATGTATTGAGTGGTAACAATTTTATTGTAAAAAATTAGTAGGTTGGTTGATAAAAAAGCTTCGAAAGTCAATTCAATGTTTTTGCAGGCCAGCTTTTGATGCTTTAAAATTACATTAGGATATTTTCGTTTTCTATCTAAGTAGGTATTATAAAGAATATTGTACCGGTGTGATTTTTGCGGCTTAATTTTTTAGAGGTTTTGTAGTAAGTACCTACATCTAAAAAGGTGGTCATTCTACCATATATTATATTAATAAACTTCATTTTGTAGTCTGGGTTCTCTAAAATTACTTAGATAGATAGATAGATAAAAAAATTATTTGGCACCACAGTTAACATAGTTAAACAATTTCAAACAATATTACAAACATAAATAAACAAAAAAGTAAATAACAGTTGGTAGGTAAGTTTGTGTGTGCTGCAGTACGACAAATAGGCTATGGCTCAGTGAATTTTTTTGCATAAAAGCAAAAACACAGATTTTCAGCCAAAACCTGATCAAGAGCGAGCAGAACGAGTACAAACGAACAATGTGTAGGTACCTAGCTGTGAATTATTGTAGTTGTGTAGCATTAATAAATGTAAATGCTCTTTAGGGGGGAAGAGGTTCAGGGTCGGCAACGCGTGCGTGATGCCTCTGGTATTGCAAGCGCTCATAGGCTACTGTAACCGCTTACCAACAGGTGGGCCGAATGCTTGACTGCCACCTCAGTGCTATAAAAAAAAAATGTTAGTGTATCAAATAAATGATTACAAAAATAATATAATAAATAAAATGACGATAGTGCAGTAAACAAATGATTATAAAAATAATATAAAAGATTGAATAAAATAAACATAAAAAAATGAATAAAATAAACTTAAACTTGCGACAGCCTTATTTTTGGCATACGAAGTGCTTGGGAACACCTTCTATCTGCTTTTGCAATACTTCTTATTGCCATTCGAATACAACAGTCTCAGCACTATTTTACACGAATTTGAACCATAAATCATTGAAACTATCAACTTAAGTCACCGCCTAAACAAAATCGCAAAGTTCATGGTACCAGGCTGGGGTATATATATCCTACTAATATTATAAATGCTGAGCTTGTGAGGATTTTGGATGTTTGTGGTTCAATCACGCTGTGACGGCTCAACCGATTTCGATGAAACTTGCATATAGTTCTTTACTTAGGCATATAGGTAGGTAATTTTTACGTTTTATAGGTACCACGCGAGCAAAGCTGGTAACACAAACTAGTGTTTTATATATTCAGTACGTACGATATGAGCCAGTATCAGTATACATAGAAGCAAGAAAGTAATAATACCTAGTAACTTAGAAAATCTGTAGTATTGAAGTAAAGATCTCTTTATTTGGTAAACTTTCATTGATCCAGTACAGTATCACTATCAGTAGACTGGTTCTACTCATCACTAGGTTAGGATAGGTTTCTAAAACAGGATATGTACGGAAAGCAGAGGCTCTATTTAAAGTCTCTATATGAATAGGAAAAGTTATTCAGAAGTCTACTTTCTCTGAATCAGAATCAAAAGAGTCTGTCATAGAAGAGTCTTTCTTTGAAGAGTCATTCTTAGAAGAGTCTTCCTAAGTTCAGAGGACGGAAATCCATTAATTTTCTTTACTGGTAGTGATCTGGATCAGTTGAGCTATCTATAGATCGTTTGTAATGGTCTTTAGATGGCTCAACTGTTTCTTGTGTATTTTGTAAATATTAACTTGTATTAGTTTTAAGTTTCTTTCTGTAAATAAAGTTAGTTTTATGTTCAAAAAAAATAAAATCAAATTTAGTGTTAAACGTTTGTACCATCGCCCCCCCGTCTTATTTGATTTGTTTATCATGTTCATCCAAGGTTGTCTGAAAGATATCGCTTTTAGCGAAAAGGCCGGCCGTTTTTATTTCTTCCTATGTTATTTTTCTTTGTGTATAATAAAGTTGTCTATCTAATATTCAACCTACAAGCGCATAGTTTTATGAGCGTAATTCACTAAGGGCCTTAACTATCATTTTCTAATATTCTTGTCTTCGTCAATTTTGTGTCGATATCAGGAATTACGAAGCTTCGACTCCAACTCCGATATGTCGGAACCTCCGATTGATATTACACCTCCGGTTCCGACTTCTGTTCCGAATCTTTCAATCGGAGGTTTAAATCGGAGGTCGAAGCATAGTGGATAGCGGGCGATGGCGCGCGGCGGCCGCGGTCAGCACAAACAGGTTTATGCATGTCTCGCGGGGAACTCCCCTCCACGTACTTTTCGTCGTTCATTACTCACTCCACTCACTTCAGAGTTGTCTATTACGCAATATGGATGATTTGTAATCTGGCCTAATTTATGACCCGCTAAGAAATAGATTAGACGGAGACAAAGCTGCAAAGCTTTTGTTTATTAAATATAATTTGTTACTTTTAGAGTCCATTCATATGATTAAATTTTCTAACTGCTGTTAATTGTTAACGACTAAGTATGATATGTAAGTTTATAATTTATATTTTAAGTAAATTAAAGAGAATGATTAAATAATGTTTGTATTTGTACTATAATATTTGATTAAGCCTCCCCTTAATCTTAATCCCCTTAGCTCTTAATCTCTCTTCTGCCACCACCTTTGACTCCGCCTCCGCCTCCGCCTCCGCCTCCGACTCCGACTCCGACTCCGACTCCGACTCCGACTCCGACTCCGACTCCGATAAACCAAAATTTAAAACTCCGACTCCGACTTCGGTTCCGTTAAACCACCTCCGTAACATCCCTAGTCGATATCACTCACTCCTCAAAGTAAAACTCGAAATCGACTTTATTTCGTAGATATTTACGGATGTGTAGGACGTAGGTACGCGCGTTAATGCGCACTCGGCGGAATTTACAGATTTTTATTCAGCATTTAGAGATATTTTTTCTCCGATCATCACTGAACAAACATGTTCCTTCGCTTTAAGTGTTTTCATTTCGCGTATACGAACACTAGTTAGCTTGCTCAGACCTGTTAGAATACAGCCTTCTAATAAAACTTCCAATACTTAGCTAAAATGGCTGACAAATTTATGCATTGCCCTTTTCTTTGATATGAAAGTATTTTTTTGTTCAGTAGGTAGATATAATGATCATTTTTGCGACATATCGCACGCCTTTGTATCATTATGGCTTTTATGCGGAAAATATTGGCGTGTTTTTAAATAAGCCCGCAATTCGATTCCATAATGCTTATTATAATCACAATTTTTTATCCGCATTCTTAGAACCAATGACAATATTATAAAGACGTCAAAACGATCGACATTGACCTCAGGGATTTCTCCGACTCATGGTACATAGACATAAACTACACCTATCTGAGGTCGTATCTCTATTGTTCGTTATCTGTGAACAAGACAATTATTGTCTATCTACACTGTGTATGCGGAACGAAAGGTAATAATGATTATTTGTTTGCCTATGGATGTGAAACTGCTTCATGATGAAAATTTGCTTCGGGTTATGTCATTAACTAGGCACAGAACATTTCTTAATCTTTCTTAATCTTATTAGGTACTATTAGGTTTTTCCAGTAGCTTTTACGATTTTATTCGGGTACAAAATATAAAACATAATTTATGTAAAGTAGATAATGATTCAATTATCCGGTTATAATTCAAGTCTATTATTTCAGTAAAGTTTATTACAATATATTCTTCAAGAAAACAAAAGAAACTTTACAGTAACTTAATGTTACCTACACATTAGTACCTAACAAAATGGTAACATTGAATTAGCGATACAACCAACATAACTATTTTGAGTTCAATAAGATCGCGATTGTCTATTACTGAATTAGGTCATTGTCGACAATTTCCGCGAAAAAAATCGTAATGTTACTTTACGGTGTAAAGTTGTGTCATTTTTTTTTCCGGACATATCACACACGGTCAACTGATCCCAAACTAGGCATAGCCTGTACTATGGGTACCAGAGACTGATATACATAATCGATATATATTTAACACCCAGACACAGAACAAACATCTGTGTTAGTCACAAATGTTTGTCCAGTGCGGGAATCGAACCCGCGACCTCTAGCGCAGAAGGCACACTACCAACTGAGCTATGAGGCCAGTCAAATTCATTAATTCTGGTTAAACATATTTTCATTCACAGCTCTATATTGGTAAACGTAGTATTATTATAAATTATATATCATTATTAAACAAAAAATTAGGTATTTTTTGGAATTAAAATGAAACTGCTATGTAAGATAGCTTAGAAGTTATAACCAAAAAACGGTTTTTTTATTTTTCCTGTAAATTTCATTTTTTCGATTACGATATTATTTGCTGGGGAAGGCGATTTGACGCGCAACGTGAATCGAATCCTCACCCCTTACGTCACAGACGGGCACTTGCCGTCTTCGCCACCGAGGTCGTCAAATAGATGATGTAAACTACCGGGATTGTTGCTATTTTGATTGCCTACAATAGATAATTTATGAGAAATCATGCAATCCGGCGTACTATTCCGTATCTAATTCGATGCCCACATTTTTCTCCTCAATGTCGGGGAAAGCGTATGACATTTTAGCTTAGCAGGGGGTAATCACGCCATATGGCGTATGGCGATCGAGGCGGTTGTTTCTGACGTAATTTGCGGTAATTTATGTCGTGCGAATTGTGGCAAATTGTAGTGGGACTGTGTGCGTTAGGACCGCAGGTGTACCTCTTCTACGAGTATCTCACTCGCGACACAGTTTTATAACTACTGCGGTTGTTATCGTTTCTCTACATTTTGCGTTCTCTGTTTTTGTTCTGAAATAAAAGTTTAAAAAAAGTTATATGAATGGGGATATAAAAAGTTATATTGAAAAGAACAAGAACACATCTGTGGTTCTGGCGTCAGGTCCGCGGGTGCATCTAGATTCAGCAGACTTTTGTGATTGAGGAAAAGTTGAATAGGTAGTTGAGTACACCCGCGGTCTAAACGTACAAATGACTTTTTTTGGTAGGTAAATGTACAAGGTAAATGTACAAACTGTATTCACCTGAACAGTTTACCTGAAAATAATAATATTTTATTCTATCACCTGAATTTAATCTAGCCATGTTCATAGAATCAGCCTGTTTGAATTATTGGTATTAATTACAACGGTAAGCCACCTCGTGCTTACATAAAATAATATGTAAGCCCTAAACAAGATAGTCATTAATCAATGGACGTGGATAAGGCGACATTGAATTCAATCAGAAACAGCAAAAACTAAGGAATAGACCCGCAAATGCCCCAGTACTAGTTCACCATCGGCCGTTAATTTGATACTTATTTCCCAGGCCTAAAGTCGAGAATCCACTGTTCTTTTGACTTTTGATTGCAGAAGCCATGATACAAACGATTTTTGATTTGAACCTTACGTCACTAAGCTTTAAATTGAAGTTTGGTTGGCTCTAACTTTACAGATAAATAGGTATTTAAGTTTGATTTATCATTCTCATTAATCAAGCGATCATCAAAGATCCATTACCTCTATAATTCTTTATTCAGCAACAAATTATAACAAGAAAGCTTGTGATGTGCCGTACCTACCGTACCTGTAGATAAGAATAAGAATATGAATAATTTATTTACCAAAAAAGAAATTTTACAAGGCTTAATATAAATCCGACTATACTAGAAGGTACTACCTATATACATTTTAGCATAAATACCGGCGAAGACCAAACTAAGCGCGAGGCTTGTATCTTGGGCTTCTAGAGTGCAGTTACGAAGAGGAGAGTAGGTACCTATGTTTGACGAAAGGAAAAAAACGTATGGCTTACTATGTAATATAAAAACAAAACTAAATAAAAATAAATGGAAAGTTAAAAAGTTAATAATAATAATAAATATTCCGGACATATTCACACGGTCAACTAATCCCAAACTAGGCATAGCCTGTACTATGGGTACCAGAGACTGATATACATAATAGATATATATTTAACACCCAGACACAGAACAAACATCTGTGTTAGTCACAATTGTTTGTCCAGTGCGGGAATCGAATAAATAGGCTGACTACAGAAGGAAATCAAACAGTGAATAATAGTAGACAGCTTGCAAAAGAGTTGGCGTTGTGAGTTGTTTGTTTGTAGGTATGTGAGTATGAAGATGTGTCGTTTGTCAGATTTGTCTTCTTTTTTTCACATTTTTATAAGCTCTTATTTATTAGGGATTATAATTAGATAACTTTTCTTTTGAGCCTCACCTAGTTCGATCGGCACCACACTGAAGCTTTAAATTCCATTTTGTGAAAAAGGATCATCGAAAAAAATGATAGGCACCAAGCCGTGTTTGTTGCCTGATTCTTCTAGGCTTGGTCGCGAGGAACAGGCATAGCTTCACCTAGTTTCTAAGACGTTTCAAAGTGATCCTAGTGATTTTTTTGAAATAAATGCCTTTTGACTTTGACTTTGATTATACTTTATACACGGTGCTCAATCAAATCTTTGACAAGAGCTTAGTAATATCTAAAATACATTGTAACTATATTCTAGATGAATTTCGTAGACCATTACGTTTTTATTACTGTTATGATATATCTATTTGTGTAATCAAATGGTGCACGAAAACATCGTGAGGAAAGCAGTAAGTATTCTTATACGCGGCGATGGTAAATAAATGTTTCTTTCATGTAGAAATAATCTGTATATATATTAAAGAACAAGGCCTGATTCCACGATCAACGCACAGCCCAAACCGCTGAAGCTATAAAGCTGAAATTTGGACAGTAGCTGCCTTATATACCAAACACAGCCATTAAGGAGGGATTTTCAATATATCAACTCCTAAGAGAGTGAAAAGGGGTTAAAACGTTTGTATGAAAAATCGTATTCCTTGAACTTACAGATTTGAAACTAACTAAAAATAATGATTAATAAAAATAAGGAAAACCTGTATTTTTAGATTTTCAAAACTACCCCTTGAAAGGGTGTAATGAGATGTAAAAGTTTGTATGGGAGAATCTTAACGCATGGAGAGATTTATTTGAAACTTGGTATAAATACTCATAAAGTCAAATAATGAAATACGATTTGAAGGGTTTTTCAAAACTGCCCCTTTTTATCAAGATACCACGCGAGCAAAGCCGCGGGCGTACGCTAGTCTAATATAAATAGACTAATCATTAGAATGTTCTAATGATTAGTCTGAGTTTCAACTGCATGCGGCAAGGGACATGCATATAGACACTAAGTAGGTACGTGACCGTCCCCACAGTCTTAGTAGTCATTTCCTCCTACGCCTTCTGGTTGAATAGGGTTGAAATACACAGACTCAAACATATAAAAAAAAATAAAAAAAAGCCGGACATATTACACACGGTCAACTGATCCCAAACTAGGCATAGCCTGTACTATGGGTACCAGTACATAATAGATATATATTTAACACCCAGACACAGAACAAACATCTGTGAATCACACAAATGTTTGTTCAGTGCGGGAATCGAACCCGCGACCTCCAGCGCAGAAGGCAGAGTTACTACCAACTGAGCTATGCGGCCAGGCTATATAAATATATTCAAAAATAATTTCGAGTTAGATGTAGTACAAAGATTATTTTAAGAACCCAATAAAAAGGAGGTAGATAAACATGAATAATCACCCTGTCAGGGAAAACTATCCATCATTCAGTGAAGCCGTGTTCAAACGGCGTGCTATATATGCCTGCACACACCAAAATACCAAAGGAATTTCATATTTGTGGATCATTTTAAAAGGAATTTTATATCACATAAAAAAGGACATATCGCATGCCGTTCGAACTAGGCTTGAGAGTGGTGGTACTTTAGTGTTGTTATTGCTGCCATGTATGCTTTTTTTGCTCAAAATAATGCTCTTAATATTAACACAATCCGCCTTTATACTGCTTTCATGTTTAGACAGCCCTACATCACTTCAATTACGGTCTGTCCATCAGTCCGTCCGTCAGCTGGTTGACGCAAAAACCACATACCGCGGGAGATGCGCACGCGACTCTGTAGTGCATTAGACATGCATTGTTGGGATGTCTGTCGGGAAAAAGTACCAATAACTTTTAGAAAATTATGAGAATCGTGTGCCTTTGTAACATATTATAGTAAAATATCTCTACCGAAACAAGTCTCTACGCCATACTAAATATCATAAAATTGAACTAAAGCACCAAATCATACAGTCAATATATGTGTTTCTAGCTTCCGCCCGCGGCTTCGCTCGCGTAGTACCTACATAAAAAGTAGCCAAATGAAATTCTAGGTAGAGAACTCTATATACCTATTCCAAGTTTCAACGAAATCGGTTGAGCCGTTACGGCGTGATTGAACAACAAACATTCAAACATCCAAAAATTCTCACAAACTTTCGCATTTTTATTATTAGTAGGAAGGATAAAGACAAACCACTTATAAATACTTACCCTATTCTTTAATATAACATGTAGGTATACTATTTCGAATTCATATTCAATTAATAAAAAGGAAGAATGTGTAAATATGAATATGGAAGGATATAAGGGAAGAGGTAGACCAAAGAAAAGATGGATAGATTGTGTGAAATACGAAATGAGTAAGAAAGAAGTGAATTCTTACATGACGGCTTATAGAGGTGGGTGGATGATAAAAACAGGTTGTGCCAACCCCACATGAAGTGGGATATGGGCAGGGAGATGATGATGATCTGTAAGAATAAGGTACTTTTTAGTCGTTAATATGTTTTCACATTAACATCATACACTACCTATGTCAACAATAATTTCCTTAGAATTCCACTCACGGTGATTAAAGATACGAGCCTACACGTCGCCGCAATCGTATATTGAATTGTTGGTTTTGAACATCCATCATAAATTGTCTCGTTTTTGTTTTTGCGGTTGCAACTAGGCACTTGCAACTGTTGATCGTAGGTAGGCGCGTGGTCGCCTGACCACATAATACCCTTGTCAGGAAGCGCAGAACCCTACTACGAAACTACGAAAATACGATAAAGAATCGGTATCGTTTCACACTCATTCATAATCAGTTATGCCTATGTAGCCCAGCTAAAAAATAGGCCCCTACATTTCTACCCGTCCTGTCCATCCAAAGGTTGCCTGGTAGAGATCGCTTTTAGCGATAAGGCCGCCCATTGCCACACTATTTTTAAGTTATTTTTTTTCCTTGATTGTGTATTTTCTTTTGGTGTACAATAGAGTTATATTCTATTCTATACCCGTGGATGTCGTACCTAGCTTTAGCTTGTCGTGTGTAGGTCAGTGAGCAGGTTGAGGTATGGTGGCTCTGAAAAGGGCCTATGACCGTCGATGAAAGAAACAGTGTAGTGAAAGGATTAAAGTGCGCCTCTTAGAGGCTCCTTTCGTACCTAAGAGATGACTAAGGAAAATTAGCTAGTGGACGGGCAGCAGACAGGATAACATTTTTTTTTTTTTTTTTTTTGTTATTCCTAGTTTACAATATTTATTGTATCCTACATAATATTACAATCTAGCCAAGTAGGCTAATGAGTAATTTGACTTTGACATAGTTTTATAAAGTAAATTATAACTAAGAATGTGTCCAATAGCACTTTTCTTACAGTTTCTATTTAAGGGGAAGACACTTTGTTATTGTTCTTCTGTGTTCTTTATAAGTAAATAAGTAGTCACTATCACTTACACTGAATTTCACTATTTTACACTATACTAACTCAAAAGGCTTGGTCCTTTTGAGTCTTCTTACTATGTCTGTGTTGTCGAGGAGCTGGATTGCCTCGACGTTCACATGGTGATGAAGTCTACGTTCATGAGCTTCTGCGTATTTTTTAATGAGTGTGTCGACGAAGTCTATGTTAAGGTCCCGGTGGAGGTCTTCGTTTCTTACGTACCAGGGTGCATTCACAATATCCCTGAGTACTTTGTTTTGGAACCGTTGTATGATTAGGATGTTACTTTTTTTGGTACAGCCCCATAGCTGGATACCATAAGTCCATACTGGCATCAGGACTTGTTTATATAATATAATCTTGTTATGTACTGAAAGGGCAGATTGTCTTCCAAGCAGCCAGTACATCTGTTTGTAACGTATCTCTAACTCGTCTTTTTTCTTCTTGACGTGGGCTTTCCAGCGTAGCTTAGTGTCAAGCGTCATGCCTAGATACTTGGCCGTATTTTCATAAGGTATGCGCTTATGATTGATAAATATCGGATGGTACTGCTCTTTCTTGTTTGAGAAGTTAACGTGAATCGATTTCGATTCGTTGAGTTTTATTCTCCATTTCATTGTCCAGTCATGGATTTTATTAACAGCTACTTGGACCTTTTCTGACGCTTCTGCATGAGTGCTTCCAACGGCCATTATAGCCGTGTCATCAGCAAAGGTCGCAATGGTGTTATTTTCTAGTTCAGGGATGTCACTAGTATATAGGAGGTACAGGACCGGGCCCAATACGCTTCCCTGTGGCACCCCAGCTTTTATATCTTTAATTTCAGAATAGGCATCTTCTTGCCTGATTCTAAAAACTCTCTCTGATATGTAAGATTCTATAATATCCGCGTATGGCTTGGGTAGTATTTTTCTTAGTTTTAGTATAAGACCTTCATGCCATACCTTATCAAAAGCCTGTGCTACATCTAATAAAATGGTAGCGCAAACTTTTTTATCTTCTAAGGTCTTCTCGATTATATTTGTGATCCTGTGTACCTGGTCTATTGTAGAGTGTTTTTCCCTGAATCCAAATTGGTGCTCCGGAATCAGATTCTTCTCTTCTAATATAGGTTTCAGTCTCTTTAGTAAAAGTTTTTCGAACAATTTAGACATGATTGGTAGTAGGGAAATCGGTCTGTAGGACGTTACGTCTTGAGGTGGTTTTCCCGGCTTGGCAATCATTATTACCTCAGCTACTTTCCATAAGTCTGGCACATATTTCAACCTTAGTGCAGCGTTGATAATGTTTGTTAGCTTGACTAAGGCCTTTCTTGGTAGCCTATGTAATATTTCGCCTGAAATGAGGTCGAAACCCGGCGATTTTTTTGGGTTAATATTTTTATTAATTTCCCGCAGGACTTCTCTCGGCGAAACAGATGGAATGTATAGTTGTTCGTCTGAATCATCATAATAAGTCGTGTGGTCAGACAGACCAGGATCGTTTGTGTGACCATCATTCGGTTTGAAGGTGTTTTCTAGGTGCTCTGCGAATTTTTTTGCTTTCTGTTCATTACTTACGGCCCATTTCCCGTTCTCCTCTTTTAATGGTGGGATCTGAGTCATGGGGCGTTTCATGTTTTTGGTGGCCTTCCAGAGTGAATAATTTGTATTATGATTATCGGTTAGCTGTCTAAGATAGGAGTTAGTTGAGTTGTCGACGAAGGATTGTATCTGTCTCTTAAGTTGTTTTGTGAGGTGGTTTAACTTATTTTTATCTTGCGGGCACCTGGTTTGGTGCCATAGCCTTCTTTGTCTCCTTTTTTCTGCTATGAGTTGTTTAATCTCTTTAGGGTAATTGTTTCTTGTAATCCTTTTTTTAATCTCAGGTGTGTTTTTCCAGGCAGTCTGCTGTATGATCGATATAAATCGTCCAACTTCCATATTCAACTGCTCTGGAGTTTTCAGTGGTACCTTCAGGTCTATATTAGATTCTAATTCTATCTTGAAACTCTCCCAGTCCGTGTTTTTATTAACTAAGGTTAGAGGAGTTTCCTTAAGTAATACTTTATCACATATTTCTAAATAAATTGCAGAGTGGTCGGAGCTCATATCGTAGCTCTGTTCTGTTTTAAGGTAGTTAGATGATATGTTTTTATAAATAAAAAAGTCTATCAAATCGGGTATCTTTTGCTTATCAGTTGGCCAATAAGTTGGAGATCTCGTTGATAGGACATCAGAATTTGAATCTTTTATGGCTCTTAATAGTTCTTTTCCTTTAACATTTGTTAATCTGGAGCCCCAATACGTGTTCTTAGCATTGAAGTCACCTCCTAGTATATATCTTTCACCGAGTTGCTGTAACAGGCTCAGGTAAGTGTCTCTTCGTATGGTATATCTTGGTGGACAGTAAATTGCTGCTACCGTAAGTGGATATTTCTTAGTATTAATACAAATTGCTACAGATTGAATATCTAGCTCTTCATATTTACTCTCTTCATGATGTTTAATATTTTCTTTCACGATAACAGCACTGCCGCCCCTTCCTTTGTTAGCTGGGTGTAGTGCATGATAAATTTTATAACCTTTAAATCTGATGTGTGATTGCTTTGTAAAATGTGTTTCTGATATAAGGCACACATCTATGTTTTCTATATCTAGGACCACTTGCAGTTCATTCTTGTGTTGCTGTAGCCCATTACAGTTCCATGCCATTATTCTGATTGTGTTAATCATTTTTTGGCCTTTGGTATAGCAGTTTTGGTGCTATTTTCTATTTTCTTCAGACGCACGTCAAACGTTGTCATGAGCTTCAGAATTTCATCTAACTTATTGCTATTTGAAGGTTGCTCATTGCGTTGGTCACCTGTAGTGTTTTTGGCAGCCGCTTGAGCGTAGGACACTTTTTTCGAAGTAGCACTTAAAGGCCTTGTACTAGTGTTATGGTGGTTAGTTATAGGTATTTTATCACTTACCAGTATTCCAGCTACCTGCTCTTGGCGACTAACTAATGGTTTCCTGACGGCCTTGTTCCTCATTTTCTGCATTTCTTTGGCTATCACACAACCTCTATAGTTAGCCGGGTGTGGTTCTCCGCAATGTACACATTTCGGTTTTTGGTCTGCGGGTTTTTTGCAGTCTATGGTTAAGTGTTTACCTGTGCATTTAACACATCTAGGCTCTTTGGCGCAATACTTGTGAGTGTGTCCATACACCTGGCATCTTTTACACTGAGGGATCAGTTTTGGTGATCTAAGGGGCTGTATATCGACCAAGCACCCCAGTATAAACTTTATTTCGTAGACTTTGCTTATGTCTTCGTTGTTGCTGAAGGTAAGCATGAACATATTAAGCGGTTCCTTGGTTTTCCAGCTTAATTTATTCACCGCATCTTCGATGTGAAAACCCTTTGTTTTCAGGTCTTCAATTATTCTATCTGGTCTACAGGTAGAAGGCAGTTTCTTCGCCATCACTCTGATTGGCCTTTCTTGCTTGTTTTCGTAAGAATGCCAAAGGCAGTTATTTTCAGATAAAGACTTAGTTATAGCTCTGTAGGCTTCATCATTACAAGCATTTATTTTGACACTATCGCCACTTAGCATCTTTATTTTGAATGTGCCAGCAGGCTGGTTCATTGACAAGTAGTCATAAAAATTTTGGTAGTTTTCCACGCCGTCTACAATAATGGGCGGAGGCGGGGGAACTTTTTTTATTTTCTCTATTGTTGCAGTTTGGTTCCCTGTTGGTGAGAGTGTGGGTGAAGTGTTCAGTTTTCTTTTCTTCCTAGTCTTTGTTCTAATCCACTCTGTTTCTTTCGCTAGTTCTTCCTCATCGGTGCCATATTCCACATGCTGTGAAGAACTTTCCATGTTTGAAGATGATGGTATGGTGGAGTTAGTCTCCATCACACATTTCAGCTGCTGCTGTAGAATTTGTATTTGACTTCTCAAATCATCTACTAGGCTTTGGAGTTTTTCACGCTCTTGCCTTTCTTCTTTAAAACGGCTGTACAACAGATGTTCAGTTTCTGTCTGCAGTTTTATTCTGCCGTCTTTAGATGGTGTATCCATTGTTAAAGTAAATATCTTCGCCTTAACAATTTGATTAGTCGCCCGCGTACGTGCCTTACACGATGAATAACTGCATCATCAAGGTCGGCCGTGTCACGGCGGCTTTGTTGTGATGCGCAAGCACTTTACACTGTCGGTACGCGCAGTCGCGGATGACACAACTGTTCTCAGCGAAAATCGAACGATCACTGATAACATAGCGAGCGCAGATAAATGTGCCCCTCACCAACCCGCATGACCAGCAGCGTGGCGAGTATGGGCAAATCCCCATAATGATTGTTTCTGTAAATGGGGGAGGCCTGTGTAAATATATTATTTGAATATATTTAATATTTTTGTAGATATCTTTGTAGATATTATATTTAATTCGCTAAGAGATAATCCTAAATATACTAAAATTATCTAAATAACCTGTTTTTTTTCCACATTATACTCTTTATTTGTTATTCTTATCTTTATTGCCACGTTGTATGGCAATGCTTATTCGCTGACCGAAGTAAATGCCAGCATTTTGATCACGCGTAGACTCTAAAAATCTCCCCGCCAGGTCATTGTAAATTTTGTGTGCCCCTGATTCCCATTATTTATTAATTTTTCCCGTTCCATCCTTTACAAATTCCTTCTTTAGCTCTTCTACACTACTGTAGAAGTACGAGTCTACTATACTTCTGTAGAAGCTATGTTGATAAATTTATAAGCCCGAACAAACAGATAAACAGACACGACGATGCGGCAGGGGACTTTACTTTCTTCTATTTACTGATTATTCTTTCAGTAAATATTGTCATATGTGTGCAACAGCGATCAGTAGAAACGTAGCGTTGTAAATCCATTTCTTAGTAGCTCCCTGCGCCCGCGCAGCGTCCGAGCGCGCTGCGTGTGTCATCGATCGCGTGCCGATGCTAAACGCTGCTATTTGCGGTCGAACTGCGACCATGTGGCTGATGGAGGCATTACGCGATTGGAGACGGTCTGCTTGATGGAAAATGTACGGAATGTTCATGTTTTGTGATTTATAGTGTCGTTCCGGAGAGATTGTCGTATCAATTTATTTCTTGGTCATCCTGCGTTCACATAGGTATGTAAGTAATTACCTAGTAGGTACGTTTTACGACTAATAGGGAAAGAACCATTGCAATGTAATGAAAGCACAGAATCACACTTGTAAAAATAAATTCTAGTGGGCGGGGTAGACGCGCCACCGATAATATGAGCAGACGCCGGCAAGGCTTCCCTGTGCCGTGGGTATCAGAAACAAATATTTGCAGATCATGCAAACATTTGTCCCGCAGCGGGAATCGAATCCGCACCCTTTCGTCTCAGATTCAGACAGGAATGCCACCGAGGTCGTCATTTGCTGACGTTTCGGAAACCAAGTACCTTACTGATTTTTATGATACACTACTTCACACTACTTCCCCTTCCAACTGAATGCAAGTACGAATTAGTACGTAGGTACTTGCATTAGAAAATTACTATATTTATAGCCAAATAAATATTAAGTTGTAGTAACAACAATTTGTTGTTTAGTTGCCAGCAATAACGTAAATTATCATCAAGTTTCCAACAAGCTTCCCTAAATAGTTTACTGTTGGGTACTACTCATTAAACTGATTTATACTATCTAACTGTATTATAATAAGGTAGAGGCAATAAATTACTTAGCCGCTAATAAAACCTCAGCTACATTGTTCTAGCGGGAAAATATTAGACCGCACTTGGTTTTGCAACTACGTGTTCCGTAACTATTAGGTACTAACTTCCGCCCCGGCTTCGCTCGCGTGGTACCCACATAATAAGTAGCCTTTAAAAAACCTTTAAATATATTATACTTACTTAAAAGAATCACGCAGATTGAAGCACTCATCTTGCATGTTAACAACCTTCAGCGCAGCGATCAAACGCTTAGGTGACCGAAAGATGCATAACATTGAGCACCTCTGTGCTTCGGAGAGCACGTCCCAGATATCATCAACAACCTGCAGAAGTCCACTGCTGGACATAGGCCTCCCCCAAAGAGTTCCCCGACGAACGGTCTTGAGCCCTTTCCATCCACCGACTTCCCGCAACCTTTACAATGTCATCGGTCCATCGGCCCACGTCCCAGATATAAAAGTATTTAATCCGCCAGAGGCGGCCACTACTCAAGTATTGATCCCCGTATTCACAAATCGAAAACAAATCTAAACGCGAAATTGAGTGCAGCCAAAGTGTCTGTTGATATTGGATCTAACTCAAGAGGACTTTAAGGTGCGTCCACATCGGCAAATGCGGCGCGAACGCGCTGTTACTGTAACAAATCGCGAGTTGCACGCGTGATACGCGCATGCTTAGATTACTAGGGTTATCTGACAAGTGTAAGCACATAGATCGTTAATTAATATCCTATGTACAGCAACATTGTCATACTGTTTTATAACTTTTAACAGCCAGGGTGCACTGTGATCTTTATCTTTATTATAGGAAGTGATGGATGCTTAAAATAATTAGTATTATGAGTACTTGCTAGTTTCGTTAATATATTCTAAGATTCTACCCACTTAATATAATTACCTACCCGAGAAACTAAGACTCGTATACTCGTATCTTTAATAACTATCAACTCAATGTAGAGTCATGCCAGTGTCACGAACTCAGATTTTTTTATACCTACATACCTAAAATATTCTATCTATGAAAAACTGGACTCATCGAGATAGCTCGCAGAACCGACAACGGTGGGGTAATAAAAGTTATCGAATGACCACGAACCGGACGACGTAGTGTAGTAAGGCCCCCACAATGCTCAAATGTATGAAATATTATGAATTTCCAAAACCTAAGTTGGTAATTAATATTTGTTCCGGGTCTAGGTGTTGTGGTGCCATGGTACTCGTAGTTTCTGACACCCACGACGCAGGGAATCCTAGGGTCGGGTCAAGACTATGTTTGTGACTGTTGGGTCTTATTTATTAATTTTATTCACGCACTGATTCCATTGCCTGTCACTTTTATTAGTTTAGAACAATGAGAATCATATTAAGTGGTTGAACTTATGCCAGTCTCGTGCAGAGATCCAGTGTTCAACCACACAATGTAGGTATCTATTTAGATAATAGGAATGATTACAGTTGCATATTTAATTTGGCAATTAGGTGTCTATTATTGGAGTTGACATTAGACCTATTGCTGCTTACACATTCATGGCGTTGCATGTTTGTATGTCTGATCTGCATGGAATTTTAAAGATCAACATGTTGTACTATCTAGATTTTTTGGTAAGAATATGAATGAAATCGGCCGAGGAGTTATTGAGGCATACGGGTCCAAAAATAGGTTTTTATAAAAAGTATTTATAATATATGAAGTGAAATTCCAAAACAATTTTAAGGGTTCCATTTTTTTTCAAATGAGGTACAGAATACCTCATTTGGAAAAAATGGAGCCCTTGTAGTATAACTTTGTTGTCCATCTGTCATTTTCTCAGAAACGGCTAAAGATACTTAGCTCTAGATAGGTGACAAGGGTCGGACCCTACTAGTTGTCACCTATCTAGAGCTAAGTCGAGACTACACGATCCTGTCTAGTATCCGTTGTTGTAAGATAAATGCGTGCGACGTATTCCAGCTAGCCTGCAGTAATGGCAAATGATGGCCTCCATACTATCTGACATCTCCATCGGCTCGTTATGATAGAGTCAGATTATTTGAAGCCTATAATGAGGAGGTTACCAACTTGATTTGAAAAGGCAAATGTATAATAGAACCTGATTGTTGCATGCAGGTGATTTTTGAGGCATGCAAAGATAGTGGAATAAAAAAAATAATATTTAAGGCCCTATTTCATCTTTTCTTGATGATTTATACAGCGTCTTTTTTACTCACTTACAGGATGCTGTATTGCCTTGGACATATGTTTTGATGGAGTGCCTATCAGATACACTATCCTTTCAGCCTAGTCAGCCTTATTTCAAAAACAGTATTTACTTAATTTTAAATTACTTACAGCTTTCTTAAAATCAAGTTGTCAAAAGACTGTTGCAATCGATCTATACATTGCTTACCATATAATATAATGTAACATTTGCATACCTTATAATCCCATTTTCATAGTTTTTTCTGGACACGTATCTGCAACAAAACACAATATTGTGAGTTATCATTACAGACAAGATTGTTTGGAGGAGGTAGGGCACAGCGAGATTTTCTCGCTCTAAATTGGAGCAGCCCGCCTGGGGAGGTACCTCCGCCTTACAGAAGATCGCGGCTTACCCTATCAGGGCCCCTAGGCAATGCAATTCTTGGGTTCCGAATTAACGCTTACGTTACCTATATCGTAAAATACAGCTATTATTAGTTCTACTATATATGAAGTACTTCATCAACTGACAAAATGCGTCGAAAAAAGGAATAATATTGAGGAAGTAAATATACAAATTTTCAAAACAAAATTCGTTCGGTAAACAAAAATAGAGACGGATATGCTTATGAATAAGGGGTTTCGTCACCAGAGTTGTGTAATACAACTTTTGGTATACCTACTGCTCAAGAATGAAAGGAATTTGAAAGTGAACTGCATCCTTTGACAACATTTCAAGATCCTTTCACAATAGGTCACAAGGTCCTTTCCAGGGTCGCTGACCGAACGAGTTGGTGAAAGAACCAGCGACTCTACACGACGTGATAGATAGGTAAAGTAACTTTTAGGGGCTTCCGATATCGTTGAGATATATCGTACGAACGATGTAACAAAAAATGTTATATCGAACTCAAAATTGACTTTCAACAGTATTTTTATATATATTTTCTTACACTATAGTTTACGTAGCATACTCGCACAATGTTACTTTTAAGCGAGTGGAATACAAAATGTGGATTCAAATTGGTTCAAGTACGACATATATACATCTAACCTGTATTAAACGATAAGTTAACTGTGAATCCTAGATTACTGAAGTAAATAAATAAATAGACATATCGCACACTGTTTGAGTATTAGTTAAGCTCAAGCCCACGCGCCGCTGGTTTCGTAGCTGAATTGAAAAATGATGATGAAAAATGAAATGAATGACTTTATTTCTCTTTTTGAAAACGATTATGAATAGTAAGGTAAATGTTCTAAGGTTCATCATCATCAGATGAAACTGATAACTTATAACTAGTGCGGGTTCGATTCCCGCACTGGACAAACATTTGTGACTAACACAGATGTTTGTTCTGTGTCTGGGTGTTAAATATATATATATTATGTATATCAGTCTCTGGTACCCATAGAGCAGGCTATGCCTAGTTTGGGATAGGTTGACAATGTGTGATATGTCCGGAATATTTATTTATTTATTTAGTGGTTCGCCTCGAACCAATAATTGTCACCATCTCGCGATGTCTGCTAAAGCTTGTTGCTTCTATGATCATTGAGACACAAACAGGATAAACTTGGAAATCGCACCTGCTAAAACAAAGTTCTAATTTTTGATAAAGTAGGTATTTTTTTATTATCTATTGAAATTAACGTGCGTCTTTTTATTTGTTCTACGTGTGTTGCTTGGGTGTGCAAGTACAACGTATAATCTCACCATAAGGGTCACACCATTTTACCTATTGGTAACCGAACCCTAAATCACTGAAGTGCTCTTCGCTGAACATTGACTTTTAATAGGTAAAGTAGTGCTATTTCTACTTATGAACAGTTATTTGCAAATAACTAAGTTATTGGCAAATAACTAAATCACTTGAACTCTTACCGTTGTTGTCGGCTATTACTGTGGCACAAAGACACAGAACAGACAAACGTATTACATCCTTCTTTCTTATATTCTCATATTGTCTATTGCTCCGAGGGTGACTAACAAATTGGCGGCTTTGTACTTTTTTTTCATTTTTGTTTACATACCTACTTTGTACACCGATTACTTTGTACTGGTAAGTCCAATTTCTATGATTTTCACCATCGTGTAGAGCATAGTCCCGAGGTGGTAACATAATTTCAACGAATTCTGAGAATCTTGAATCTCGCCAAACGGCGATGTGCCAGAGCAACTTCCGTGAGCTGAAGCTTCTGATGGATGCCAATATGTTCATTTGGTGTTTATTTCGCAAACATGAATAGCACCCACGTAGGGTACTAATGCCATAGGCGTGATTGTGCCCCGCCCAGAAGCGTGGGTATATGAGTAGTAGGCAGGTCTAAATTATATTTGGGAATCTGATGGTACACACGGCGTCGACGGCTGAGACGCAATAGGCGCGGGTTCGACCACCGTAGCGGAACGAATGTTTGCACGATTGCAAATATTTGTTCCGGGTTGTTGTGGTACTAGTATTTTCTAACGACTCATGGAATCCTAGTGTGGGGTCGGGGCTATGTTTGAGATTGTTAAGTTCATTATTTATTTATTATTTAAATATGTTGTCCATGAAGTGCGACTACTCAAACATATTTCACGCGTTTTATATGCATTTTACTGCTCAAGTGTACTTACCTATTGACTCAAAGGTAACGAGATGTATTGTGAAATGAGTTTACTTGACGAGAGTAGAATCGTAATGGCATCTGTATTATTCAAACACAATCTACTTAGAACAGCGTACTTACCTATAACGAAGTAGAACGCAAACATTATTAAGACCATAGTTCACACAGCCAGAAAGAGTATAATCAGAGTGAAAAAACTTCGTTCAACAAGGTGATTGATAATATGTTTACTATACCGAAAGTATCATAAAAAAATGAATCAAAATTTCCAACATTTATTTTCCAGATTTTTGCTCGCACTTAGATCGCAAGATTAAATCTTAAATAACACTCGCATTTTAGTCATTATACGAGTATTTTTACTCATCTTTTTATTATTTTTTGTTTAGCTTCTCAAAGGCTGCAATATGGTTTATTTTATGCCTGTGTAAGTTTAAAGAACGTGTAATGACTTTACCAGGGTAGAGTTAATTGTAGCAAAATCTGTGAAAAATAAAACAAGCCAAACAATGTACTTGACATAAGTTTTTAGCAATTGAAAGTTTCCTGTCATGGCCATGTTAATGTATGTAGCGTGAGAATTAATACAAACGCTAGTCAAGTTAAAGGTAAGGGTCAGAGTTGAAAGCCGTTAAAATGTATATTGTCAAAGTATTATAACTAAGAAAAGCCCATATTGTTTAGGGCATAGCTACGCTGGCGGTCATTACATTACAAAGCTGGTAAGTACCTGTGTCATTGCATTTTGTTGTATGAGTACTAGTGTTGTGCCGAGCCTGGGACTTCAGACAGATTCGGCCAACCCACTTCGGAGAGATTATCTACCTTTTTAATCGGCTGACTGACCTGGATGTCTAAACAAACTCTTTTCTGTTTGCATTAAAAGCAGCAGAAAGATCTAATTTTTTGGAAATGACATTACCTTATGAGACGTTTCGTGGCTGCTGCAGTTAGTTGGTAGACTAAATTCCGCTGTACGTATGCCGTGAGTTGAAAGAAAACGAAGCATGAGTAAACTCGTTTAGACCCCTTGATAAGCATGTAAGAAGTTTAGGTAAAAGCCCAAACTAAAAAATGTCTTTGAAGCTCATGAATATATTCACTGAAACAAAAGTCGGGCAAATAATCATATTATTATTGTAACTAAGATCAACCGATGGGTCCCTAGATTTGCACTCTACCTTTGTAAATTTTATTATCTCCTTTGAATGTTATAGATTCTAGATAGAGTCCCAAAACCTTAAGCTCAAACCTTAAATTTGCCAGACCCTCAAAGTGTTGACTTCATTATATGCAGAATTTTCGGCTTCGGCTTAAAGTTCGGGCTAACTAAGACTGATCGATTACAGGCTGAAGTAGGAACACTTGTTACTACACATTGGTTCGGCTCATTAGCATTGCGGGGCAATAAGTCCAGAGACTACGTAGTAAACCACACTAATTTAGCGCTCTCTAAGACGAAATAATCCGTTTGACTCCCTCAAGTACCGCATTATTAATTATTCAGAATACATTACACTATACAAATAAAATTATGAGACCGTAGTTCATTCACTTAAACCAATTATCTCAGACGGAGCCAATGAGTAGATCACAGCACATAATTATATTTTTCGTGAACCTAAATGTCTTAGAAATAAGAGTGAGAATGGCGTTAGTTGTAATTATGTGTTATGACGGGTGCGATATGCTAGGATGGTCGGCACTGAAGCGTGCCGAATTGTTGCCCAGGCCAGCATCGTGGCAGCTTCTTCCTAGTAGGTAATAGTAGAGTTCACTGCGATCTACTAAATCATCATCATCATCATCATCATCAGCCTGATGAATTCCACTGCTGAACATAGGCCTCCCCCAAAGAGTGCCATGACGAACGGTCTTGAGCCTTTGCCATTCACTGACTTTCCGCAACCTACTAAATCTACTAAATATTGCCCCTGAATATGAAACATAAGAAATATGCCTACGGCTGTTATTCTTGGGGTCGCCATCCTTTTAGAATTCTGCTCTCTGTTAACTAAAAACCCAAAGAGTTGCATTTGAGAAAACGAAAAAATAAGACCCATTCTAACTAAGACCTACAAAGATTACCTATTAATAAATATATTTTTTTTATATAATTTAATTTTTTTCTGAAAATCAGACTCACAAAAATATTCTACATTTTCAGATCAATTACTTACGACCATTTACTAGTCATCAATTCCATTTTTTTTATACAACAGATGTGGCAAACAAACTTGCGGCCCACCTGATGCTAAGCGGTTACCGTAGCCTATGAGCGCTTGCAATACCAGAGGCATCACGCACGCGTTGCCGATCCCGGACCCCCTTCCCCCCTAAAGAGCTCTGGCAACCTTACTCACCGCAGGAACACAACACTATTTGAAACAAATAATGTTATTTGGCTGCGATCTTCTGTAAGGCGGAGGCACCTCCCCAGGCAGGCTGCTCCATTTCAGAACGAGAAAATCTCGCTGTGCCCTCATCATCATCATCATCATCAGCCTGTAGAAGTCTACTGCTGGACATAGGCCTCCCTCGCCTCGCTGTGCCCTACCTCTTCCATAACAATTTTAAGTTAATTCTTGCAGTTCTGTTATTTTAATTTTCTATTTTAGTCGTTTCACAATAAATTTAGTATTGCCGCAACATGAATGTTCCATAGACCGAGGTACTTTGCATTTAACATTTTTTGCTCACGGAAACTACAAGAAATTTAATTGTATAGTAGTATATAGTAGTAGTAAATACTTACATGAACTTATCTAGTTTTTATAGGATGTAAGTAATGAGCTTTCTTAGAAATTATGCTTTCGTTGGAATTCCGATAAAACGTTCAGCAAACATTTGTATTCCGTGAACAAGAGCTCTTGAAGTCGATATGCGCATCCTCTACAATTTGAATAAAAAAAAATCATAACCAATTGAGCTTAACTGTCTAATCGATTTTAAACAAAAAATCTGATAATTTCTTGTAGTGTTTGGGTTATGAGATAACTGAACCTAGGCACGCCAATACCGAATGGTAATCGCTAAAGTTTATACTATCGTTTCCCTCAGTCGCTCAGTCACGTGTCACTTTTTCCCATAGTTGAGAAGATTCAAAAACCGCAATGCTTACCAAAGAGCTAACTAGAGGGCAACGTAAAACTACGTAATAGGCAGGCACGCAAATGAGAGTATAACTCACTTACCTTGTTCCCACAGATGGACAGTTAATATAAGCCTAAAGGTACGCCTGCTCCTGCGTACCTATATACTTTTACGTAAGAAATTACAATATTTTGAGAAGTTTTTTTTTTTTATTATACTACTGAGGTGGCAAACAGGCATACGGCCCACCTGTTGGTAAGCGGTTGCCGTAGCCTATGAGCGCTTGCAATACCAGAGGCATCACGCACGCGTTGCCGACCCCGAACCCCCCTCCCCCTAAAGAGCTCTGGCAACCTTACTCATCGCAGGAACACAACACTATTTGAAAACAAATAATGTTATTTGGCTGCGATCTTCTGTAAGGCGGAGGTACCTCTCCAGGCGGGCTGCTCCAATTCAGAAAGAGAAAATCGGTCCTCATGTATTAATTAGATACTGAATCCTTGTAGGTAATTCTACTCCCACGCTAACACCCCGCAAACATTGTGTGCGCTTTGACTCAAATCTGAAATTTCGTTTACTATAAGACTTATTGAATTAATCTATGTATATTTTGGCTTGACAATGGATAAAAGACCATATTTTCTTCACAAAAAATATTTACATTAGTATGTAAGTAAATCAGTCAGTCAGCCCCGGCTGATTGTTCATCAGACAATTAGCGATTCAATTTTTTTTGCAATATTATTATATATTTATGATCTCCTAAACACGTTATTTGAAGAACAAAACATAGGTGCAGAATTTGTTGATTTACTGTTTTATTTTATGAGTAGATTATTCAAGATTATCTTCCTAGTGCAAGTCGTGTTTCGTGACAAAATCATCACGATTTTGTCTATACACTTTTACGTATTCATAACAATCAGAGCGTGATTGGTCTGGTGGGTCTATTACATTTCTTTGAATACATTTGTCAGGACTAGTTCTTTACACTAGTTTTTTCGTATTTAGGACGATGAAGTCTAGGAGCCTATTTAACTTTACATCACACTTCTTCAAGTAGGATTAGAGTTCACTATGATTACCGGTTTTTTCTCTCATGACCGAGCCAGTAACTATTAAAGTTCATCATCAGCCTGATGAAGTCCACTGCTGAACATAGGCCTCCCCCAAAGAGTTCCATCACGAACGGTCTTGAGCCTTTTCCATCCACCAACTTCCCGCAACCTTAACAATGTCGTCGGTCCATCGGGTGGGGGGCGTCGTCCGGTTCGTGGTCGCTACTCAAGAACCTTTGTTCCCCAACGGTTGTCGGTTCTGCGAGCTATATGGCCGGCCCACTGCCACTTCAACCTGCTAATTCTGAAAGCTATGTCGGTAACCTTGGTTCTTCTACGGATTTCCTCATTTCGGATTTTATCACGCAGCGAAACTCCGAGCATAGCTATTAAAGTTATTAAGGACAAAACGAAAGACTTTTTTATTTATTTATTCATAATTATAACACCATAACAGCAAAGCCAAAGCGCTGTTATAAGCACTTAAAATCTTAACATATAAATTTGAACATAATAACAACTTAAGACTTTTTTACCCAGAAGTATCTTAAATCTATATATTTAGGTTTACTCACGATGTTTTCCTTCCCCATTTAAGAATATAACTCATTGGTCATCGGATCGAAAGTTCTACTAGGCCAATACGGCTCTGTTTTTGACAAACTATGTACATATTTAATTATTTGCTTTTAAAAAAGTGACGCACATATTCAAAGCATATAAAAAATAAAAATATTCCGCACGTATCACACACGGTGAACTGATCCCAAACTAGGCAAAGCCTGTACTATGGGTACCAGAAACTGATATATATTAAACACCCAGACACAGAACAAACATCTGTGTTAGTCATATACATTTATGCATTCGAAAACGGAGAAACATTCAGTCTGATAAATATTATATTCCAGGTAAAGGCGAACTAATATAATGTGCCGAGGAAAAACAAAAGGTATTCACTTAAAAATAATATAAATACGACTACGTTACTAGTTTAGTTGACGTTATCAGTTCAATTAAGTGAAGACTCATGGAAGTCTTTTTCTAGCAAAAAGCTCAATACGGGCACAGATAACATAATACTGATACGGGTTAGAACTTCAGAGAAAGATTTTTTCGAAAGATATTCACCTTAGACTTTTTGGCGGGAACTTGAGAAAGTGACTTGTCTCATAGCTCAGTTGGTAGTAACTCTGCCTTCTGCGCTAGAGGTCGCGGGTTCGATTCCCGCACTGGACAAACATTTGTGACTAACACAGATGTTTGTTCTGTGTCTGGGTGTTAAATATATATCTATTATGTATATCAGTCTCTGGTACCCGAAGTACAGGCTATGCCTAGTTTGGGATCAGTTGACCGTGTGAATATGTCCGGAATATTTATATTTATTTATTTATTTATTTAGTGATGTTGTGCTCTCAATTTATTTTACATAACTAGTGTTAAATTGAATAATATTATGAGATTATGGTGGTGTTTTGCGTAATATTGTTTGAGTAAACCGCACAAGTGAAGTGAAATGAAAAGATTGCGTGTATCGTCATTTTTCGAGTTGGTGCCAAGAGGTCCCTTGAGGTTTTAGTAAAATAGCCACCATCATATCTTACGAAAACTGAATTTGACTTGACTTGACGGTGACTTGACCATGACTAAGAAGTAAAATGAAGAAGAAAGATAAAAATAACTACGAAGAAATATCAACGTAAGACTTAGCGGTAAGGCCTAGATGCCATAGCCAGCCCGAAAGGGAAAAAACATAAAAAAAAAAAAAAAGATATTCACCTTAAAATAAGTAAGTCGGTAGGTACTTAACATTATTTATTCCCTGCTCAAGACTTTCGGAGTTCGTTTGTTTCATTTGTTTCATGCTGTAGTTGGTTTCAAATTGCCGTTTGTAGGCGAAAATGCGGGTTCGAATCCCGCTGGTTCTATAATTTTGGGTACCATTTTAATTTTAGGTACTTGATATTCCTTAAATTTAAACATGTAACGTATTCATCAGTAGAGTCAGTAAGTATCTGCCAAAGCTGAAGGCATCATCAACTTAGCGATTCAGGAAAGTCTCAAAGATTTACGGTTCAAATTAGTTTAAAATAGCGATGACACGCTCGAATTTGAATGGCAATAGCAGGTCATGGTAGGGCCCATGATGTCCGCTAGTGTCTTGTTTGTGAAGTCATAAACAGTGCTGTATTTTTACCCGACTGCCGAGTAGGAAGGATGGTCATGTTTTTACCGAATAGTAATAAAGAGGCACGCATATCTGGACACTGTTTCTGTTATCGGCATGTTAGTTGAGACTGGCCCTTAAACTGATATTATTATTTGCAAAGCCTTGGTTTTGCGTATTGAGGCGGTAACCCATAAACTACAAATTATAAGTAAACACGTAATAAAATGGCGTAAGCGGCGTTTCGCATGTTTGTTTAAATGGCAACACTAATGTGCGATCACGTTTACGGCTGAATTTACGGCTGGCAATACCGCCGCTTCGTTTGCGTCCCCGCTTCCCGGGAAAACCTTGGTGCGTGGGATGAATTTGTTTGACGAACTGTTAACTGCCAACATTACTACTTTGGCATAAATGCATAAACACGTTCTTAGTAGATCTTACGTAAAATATAGGTACCTACATTTTAAATCTTATTATACAAAGAAACTTAAAACTAATACAAGTTAATATTTACAAAATACACAAGAAACAGTTGAGCCATCTAAAGACCGTTACAAACGATCTATAGGTAGCTCAACTGATCCAGATCACTACCAGTCGGAAGCGTCCCCAAGACGCTGGCGGAATTGCCACGCTGGATGGCAATGCTAATGCGCTGGGCCAAATAAGAGCCAGCTCTCGGGTCACGCGTCGCTTCGATCTTATTATCCTACTAATATTATAAATGCGTTTATTATAAATCTTGTTTTTACTGAGAAATATTATCTATGTTGCGTGTAATGATAAATTTTATACCACTTCGTGCTATCGAATTCGTTCAATTCACATTAAGAAATCATCTATTGAAAGATCCAAGAATTTATCAAAGAAAGAAACTTTATTAAAATAACACGGAAAAGAATTTTCCATCTCAATAGACTTTAAAACAAAAGATTAAGGTTTCGATTGCATTGGCGGTATTTTTGAGTAATTGTGATTTTAATGTAAAATTCTGTCATTGTTTTTATGAGGAAATAATAAATACGGTCTGGTCTTTGATTGGTTGTGTTAATTTACACTTAAACTATGTGAAGAATTGCATTACCTGGCTGATTAATGGCACACTGTGATTGAGACGAGCACAGACTCCCTCATCAACATTGCGGTTTTATTAAGCCGGTAATATATATTGACAGTCACAATGATTTATGGTTCAAATTCGCGTAAAATAGTACTGACGATTCGTATTTGAATGGCAATAAGACATTCAGTCATGATGTCATGGACATCATAGTAGGGCCCAGAATCGCTAAAAATAAACTTGTTTTAAATGTTAGATATTTTTCCTTTCTTTGCAATATATTGCCACCAAGGCTAGATTAGATCTTACGGAAGATTAATAGCTTCAGTTTTGTTAGTCAATACTCAAAAGCACATTGCACATGTTCAACGCCATTACAACAGACGATAACTATAAATATCATTCGATATTGTGTAAGCATAATATTATTTTTAAATAAGCGTTAGCTGATAGTATATCTAATTTTGACTTTATGATCAAAACGCATTGTTGAGATTAGTATTTTACACATAACTGTAAGTTGCGATGATGGTGATGATATTGATGATGTATGGATTGGTGACAACTGAACTACAGCGCTAGTGTTAATAATTCACGATGGCGTTACGCTTACGATACGACAATGGCGATAGCAAATGACAAAAAAATTATTAGCCAATCTAAATTAAAAGTTCTCAAGCACCGCCGATGTCATTGACTAATATTTGACTTTAACTATCGTATCGTAAGCGTAAGGCAATCGTGAATTATTCATGCTTAGGGCACTGAACGCTATTTTCCAAACGAATCCAAATACTGAACTATTCTATTTTAGTTCTACAAAAAGAAAAAATAATCAAAGAACATAATCAATAAATAAAAGAAAAAAATCTGTTTTTGGTCTTTTTATCGTTTTTATAACTACGAGAAATTCAACATCAAGATTGCTATCTACAGCTGAATAATAATAGAGTTTAAACTTAATTGACAGCAGATCTTTGCATACCTAGTGTTTTTTATGAATCCTCCTACTAATCCTACTAATATTATAAATGCGAAAGTTTGTGAGGATTTTTGGATGTTTGTGGTTCAATCACGGCTAAACGGCCGAACGGATTTAGATGAAATGTGGTACAGAGATAGATTATAGTCTGGAATAGCATATAAGCAGTAGCCTAAAAAGTATTTCATGAAGGTGCCACGTGAGCGAAGCCGCGGGTGGTTTTTTTTTTTTTTTTTTTTTTTATGTAATACGGAGGCAAACAGGCTTACGGCCCACCTGATGGTAAGTGGTTACCGTCGCCTATTGACATCTGCGACACCTGGAGCATTGCTAATGCGTTGCCTGCCCTGGAGAAATCTTTTTGTATTTTTCTTAAAGCTCTTCATGTTGTAGGTTAGTGGGAAAACCTCGGAAGGAAGCTCATTCCACAATTTGCACGTATGGGGGAGAAAGGATCTCGTAAAGCGAGTGGTTCGAGATACCCACGTGTCAATGAGATGTGGATGAGCCTTATTCCGGTGACGCGAGGTCCGATGGTAGAACCTCGATGCGGGTATGAGCTACTAATTACTAACTTCCAAGAGTTTTAGAACAAACTTTATTGTCTATTGGGTGTCAAATAAGCCGCATGCGGGTTAGAATACATATGAATCGCTTTGTTTTTATAAGCACCACTCATTTGAGACATATCGAATAATGATTATTTTTGAGAGCTACTCAATGGGGAGGGTTCGATATTTTATTGATAAGACTTCCCATATATCGGCCAGCATGCAGGAGTGTGAATTGGCCACTTTATTGGCTATTAAGATAGTCAATAAGCCTTAGCCAATTTACGATTGTATAGTCCAGAAGTTTGAGCTACAAACGTCTATCATAAAGGTCTGGATTGCGCTCAAATCATTGCCTTGTAAAACTCTTTGGTAAAGTAATCGCCGCCAGCTGGAAATAGGTAGGTTTCAATTTATTACAATTACCATGATATTCTTAGTCGTTAATATGTTTTCACTCCACTTACACTGACAGCAACCAGATATTAATCATAGAAAAAGCTGAGACATTATAATTTTTTTTAAATTTAACCTCAATATTCCACTCACGACTATTAAAAATACAAACCTTTAAAGTGATAAAGCTTAAAAGCGGTGGCTGTTATAAAACGGCCACAAAATGGCTTCAAATGTGTTTTTGGTCTCATTCTCAGGAAATGACATGTATCATTAATAACAATATCAAGTTTCACGCAAATAAATAAAATAAATAAAAAATAAAATAAATATTCCGGACATATTCACACGGTCAACTGATCCCAAACTAGGCATAGCCTATACTATGGGTACCAGAGACTGATATACATAATAGATATATATTTAACACCCAGACACAGAACAAACAACAAATGTTTGTCCAGTGCGGGAAAAAAATGTGTGGTAAAATAAAAATAATATGTGGATATGTTTGGTAGCCCGGCATTTCAGTAGGCATGCCTTGTCATACCCGACGTCTCGTGCGCTGCGGAAAATCGCGTGATATAAAATTTTCCGTTATCTCGTTATGGTCAGTGCCGTTACCGAATTGACCATAATACCTACGTACCGAAATAACGGCTGCGCGTGCGCCTCTATCTAATTAATGTTATTCAGATTTATTATCTAGCCGGTGAGTGTGACGTGTGGGGATAAAAAATATTGGTTTATCTCGGTATAGCCGTGATCAAACGACTAGGGTACGATATGTAATCTAATTAAATTTAAAATTTATTTGAAATGATCCTTAAATTTATCCATAAATATAGTCACACACAAAATTGTTTTTATACGGTAGATGTAAGGATCATTTTGAAATAAATTTCAGATGACACGGCTGATTCGTACCACTACTGACCGACGCCGACGCGTCGTTGCCTTATGAGCAAAATAAGTTTTTCGAAAAAAAATTTTTATAAGAATAAAGCTCAGACGCAAGTGACATTTCTGAAAAGCAATCGTTTTAAACTTTTCATAATTTGACAACGAATATGTCAGAAGTTACGAATATGTAAGCTGCTAAATACTGTAGTACTTGGCAGCTAATACTACCAGTAAGTACAATTTAAGTACCTAGTAGGTACCATAACTTTGCAATAAATGACTACTACAAGTGAACCATCAAAGCCTTCCGAAGAGACCCATGAGTAGGTGCCTTCGCAGTACGCTGATTATAGGTTGAAAGTCCATCAGAACCCACATCTGCGGTGACTGGCAAAACATTTAGGTAAGTACCTAAGTACTAGGAACAAGCGGCAGTGGGGGCCACCGTTATGGCAACCACATTGGCCGGCCTGTGGCAACGCCTTGTATAGGCGGTACGCAAATGTACTTGCTTTTTTGTTTGACCGAAATATACAGCTAGGAATATAAATTGAACGCGATCAGACACTTGATGCTTGAAATCTATTTATTTATGAAATAAAAAACATGGCCGAAGTCGACATTTTTCATGCTCTATATAATTATGAATTCTGTTTATTATAGTTTATAGTTCCTAAAATAATGCTCTGTGCAGATCTGAAAGGCTTGAAAGTTATGCTCTAACAACTAAACATACAACGCCGATTCGTCAAAGTTGTTGTTGTTTTAGTAGCTCGCTTCGCTCGCTCGATCAATAATGTCGGCGTTAATATTGTACATAAATAGCATCATATACTTATTTCTGCAGTAGATCTAAGAATCAAAATGAAATGAGCAGCGAAGTGCTGACCTCTCAACTAATAAAGTGTTTTACTGTGCTATAAATCAATTGAAGCACCCCCATATATTGAGCGAAGGTAATTTTGAAGCATACTGATATTGAAAATCTTACAGTCATAGGTCAAGAACTACGGTTAGTTTTCTTTACAAATTAGCTGATCAATATTATTAAAACTTGATTAAAATCTATAGATACATATCTTTTTAGAAATTGATATGTGGCCCGGTTTCCAAGATGGCTACCGAGTAGGTTCTTTTGAGATAGTTACTTTAATTAACTTTTAATTTAGGCCTTCTAGTGAAACGAAGACATTCGATTATAGGTAATAGGTGAAAAGTAAGAAATAAACGCGGTTATTTTGAATCTAAATGGTGATTTATGCTCCACTTTTCGATTCCATTGTCGCTGATTCACATCTAGAGTGATCAAGAAAAAAATAGTGATTCGTCGGACTTACGCAAGTTATATGGATTTGCGACATGGTTTTCACTTTGACTGTTGGAAATTGGCAGACAGTTTCATATATTTGTTCTAGTACCTCGTGTCCACATCGCCCGACCTTACACAAATGTACTTTTATATTTGCATGCTCAAGAAGCAACGTGTGAGGGCTTTATACCTCCCCTAAAACCTTTTTATACCTACTGTGTACCATACTTTCTCATATAAATAATTTGATTTGATAGAAAATATAGGTACTTTACAAGCCAAAGCCCGCGGTTTCACGCCTATTGTTAGGTGCATCGAACATGATTGCAAGGCCTTAAGGGTTTTTTTTAATAACTGAATACGTATTCAGTTATTTTGTAATAAGGTACCCAAACTAAGCTTAAAGCAAATCGCAAACATTTTCTACACAAGCACACCATCCCAACCCTTTTGAGAGGTAGTTTGGAAAAACACACTTACCTATTAATCTTTTATCAATTGTAGGGTTGTAAAATAATTATAATCTTGTCAGTTGAACCAGTAAAAAGCTCAGAAATACATGAGAGCATTGTAGTACACAATATTAATTGAATAGTAAGTAACATCTACGCGTAGGTTCCACCATTATCCAGACGCTACATTGATTGAAGACCGCTTTACACACGATGACCTTTTTTTCAGTAATGGTACAATATAAAAACTTTATAATTTTGGATAAGGAGGCTATGACGCCATAGCTTTAGAATAGCAAAGAGGTTGCATGCAAAATTTATCTTTTTATGGAATAATTTTGTTTCTTAAGTTATTTTGCATTAGTTTGCGGCCGCGGCTTCGCTCGCTTGAAAGCCTAGATTAAATTAAAAGCTTAGATGCTATTCTAGGTAAAGAACTTTATCTATTCCAGGTTTCATCAAAATAAGTTGAGCCAGTACCTACGGCGTGTTTGAACCCCAAACATCAAAATATCCTCAAAAACTTTCGCATTTATAATATTAGTAGGAGTGATTTAAATCATAAGACCGATTATTTACATATGGATCGTTTCTCGGAAGCTCAGTGACAGCTTACCAGATGCCGTGCAGTTTTGAATCGCGATGCAAAAGTCCTCGTGTGCAAAAGCCTATTGCTATCTATGCGCATAATTATACCATCAGGCAATAATTAATTTAAAATTACGTAAAAATGCTAAGCAATGCACAGTTGGAAGCATTTTTAGATAGTCACAGTGCTGGGTATTTGATGGACCGTGACCAGACGCGTTATTGCGAGCAATAGGTGCTGATATCAAAGCTAGGTTGTTGAACGAAAACACTACGGTATTTTCAGAAGGCGATTTGTGTTAGACGTTATGTTAGTGAAAATTTTATTAGTAAATGAACTAAATTAATTCATTATTTATTTACGCCTCTGTATGAGTAGTGTAAATTAATATTACAAATGACATTAATTTAATGGAAATTGACAAAAATAATTGATATTTTGAATTTTTTCCTAAAGGTTACCGTATAGCTTGCAATACCAGAGGCATCACACACGCATTGCCGACCTCGAAGTCTACTCCCCCTTAAAGAGAGAGAACACAACACTATTTGAAACGAATAATGTTATTTGGCTGCGATCTTCTATACGGCGGAGTTTTAATCTTCTAAACGGTGTTTTAGCAAGTCTGCTGCATTGCGGGAGTCGTAATGATGAATGCCTCGTTACTTGAACTACTTGCCTTCTACGAAGGCCGTACCAACCAACTAACTACCGTGTAGGTACCCTACAAAGTACTGGGTTCATAACCAACATATCATGCAGGAAGTTTATTAAAATCACTAACAAATTGGATTTTGAATGGATAAAGCACCAAATTACTAGGCGAGCCGATTCATATAGCCCTATTTGAATCGGGCCATCTGTGCTTCGTTTTTGGGCGTATAATTTGAGGTGCTGTCTCATTAAAGTGTTTCCTATTCAATACGATCACTCAATTACTAGCAAGCTTCTACTTTTATTCTTTTGTTCTTTTTTTATTTGTCTCGAAAAAGGTGCGGTGAGTCTGAGGTGCTTTTTTGGATGTTACCGTAAGAAAATAGTCATAAATTAACCGTATATTTTAATTATTTATTTATGCCAATTTTTGTACAATTATTTTTTTTTAAATTTCTCCTTCAAAATCGTCACTACATACAAAAGACAGAGACGTACCTAGACTTATTTTATCCCCTGTTTTTTTATTCAACGTATGTTTCAGATTTTTATAATTTCTAGTCATCTACTATTAAATCATCTTAGTTCATTTTAGTTACTAAATCATCGGGGCGTTATTCCTTCTTTATGCAGGTACCTATATTTATTTTTACTTAGTGTTCCATCGTAGAAATATTTTAATTCTATTGTTTTACGCATATGCCCAAACCAAACACGCGCGCTCTTCATGGAGTACATACTAGTAGAGGTACGAAGTCTTTCAGCTGAGCTTGCTGCCTCGTTTTAATTTTTATATTGTTTATATATTTGTTCATCTATAATCAAGCTCAGGTTTACTTTTATTACAAACTAGTTTCTGGCCACGGCTTTGCTCGCTCCAGATAACAATCAGCCTTTATGTTATTCCTGGCTATTTACTACATAAATGCCAAATTTCATGACAATCCGTTCAGTGATTGATTACAAATGCGAGTATCTTACACACAGTAGTACATCTAAACATGTTTAAAAAAAATGCATTTATAATAATAGAAGAGAAAATAGTTTAAGTTTTTTTACTGCTTTGTATACTAATTATAAGTAAATTGTTTTCTATTAATTTGGTTGGCGAGTAATAAGTTCGCTGATTGTTGTTAATGTGGGTAAAGGTATTCGGACGGTCAGCAATTACCGACTGATTATCATCGATGATATTCAAATATTAAATGGAATGTACTTTTTTGCGATTTTATTCTATATTCGAATAGATCGGAGGAGGATACCTTTGGAGGAGGTAGGGCATAGCGAGATTTTCTCGTTCTAAATTGGAGCAGCCCGCCTGGGGAGGTACCTCCGCCTTACAGAAGATCGCAGCCAAATAACATTATTTGTTTCAAAAATAGTGTTGTGTTCCTGCGGTGAGTAAGGTTGCCAGAGCTCTTTAGGGGGAGGGGGTTGGCAACGCGTGCGTGATGCCTCTGGTATTGCAAGCGCTCATAGGCTACGGTAACCGCTTACCAACAGGTGGGCCGTATGCTAATTGCCACCTCAGTTGTATAAAAAAAAAAAAAAGATACCCAAGTAGTAAAAAAAGGTTATTCTCAAGCACAGGCTATAATAACCATCAGATCTCAATATTTCATAAGAGTAATTTTTTGCGGCGCTTTGTTATTTCTATAGATAGGTAGATAATTATGTAAGTCTTTTCAAAACATTAGGTATTCAGCCACACTTTTACCAGGAAATTATTCAGAGATGATAAAACTGCTTAATTTATTAAAAGCAGATCACGTACGTAACATCGCGATCGTTCACAAAGACGACGCTTATTGTGAGTGCAATCTTTTGCAATACGCTGATCGAACTTTCTCTTGACGATTCCAAGATTGTGGCCATAAGATGTGTTGAAGACGTGCATACTTTTCAAAGTAGTAGCACCTTCTAGAACGCTTGTGCTTCAGGTCACTCCTAGGAATATCCTTTTAACAATGGCGAGTCCTGACTCTATTATTCCTATCATTTAATTAGCTGAAGAATAGGCCCCTCCATTACTGGCTGGCCTCATAGTTCAGTTAGTAGTAACTCTGCCTTCTGCGCTAGAGGTCGCGTGTTCGATCCCCGCACTGGACAAACATTTGTGTGATAAACACAGATGTTTGTTCTGTGTCTGGGTGTTAAATACTTATCTATTATATATATCAGTCTCTGGTACCCATAGCACAGGCTATGCCTAGTTTGGGATCAGTTGACCGTGTGAATATGTCCGGAATATTTATTAAATGAATATTTATTATTACTACCCCCGTGAATGTTGTAAGAGGCGACTAAGGGAAAAAGGCAAGGGAATGGGCACTAATGGGCAGCCCTATCAACAATAGCTTTATCTCCACTCGTCAAGCCGCATGCCCAGCGTCGCGAGTATTATCGTACAAGGTCAGTCACGCTGGAAATCTATGGAGCAGGCCTAAGTTCAGCAGTGGACGTCCGATGGTTAAAACGATGATGATGGAAAATCCGAAATGAGGAAATCCGTAGAAGAAGGTCACCGACATAAAGACCGTATAAAGACTGCTAAACACATAACTCTTCGTAGTCGGTTAAAAAAAGAGTGTTAGTGAATATGTTTTTTGAGTAAATCTATCTACCTTGAATATCAAATTTTTAGTACCTAATAAATTTTTAGCTGCTTTAATAATAATGCCTAGTAGTATCTAGTTTAATTACAAATAAAACAACATCTCAGGTATCTCTAGGTAAATTGAGTACCTTTTTTTTTAGTCGGTCTCACAAAAACAGTAGTATCTATTATTATGCGAAGACACTACAAAAACATCACTTCTTATAAAAAAATTAAGTACCTTACTGTTATGTTTTGTTTTCATAGATGAACCAGATTTTAATGGTTTCCGCGTTTAATTATACAAACTTTTTTTATTTTGTATATATATTTTTTTATTTCAATAAGAGTTTTATTAATACAATTTAGGTATAACGATATTATATTAAAATAGTGAATTAGATGACCAGCAATGCTATTATCTTCCAGCTCTAGAACCATTTCGGAATGAACATCACCGATCTTCTTCTTCTTCTTGTCGTGTCACTGATTGTTTCTTGGTCATCATCACCGATGTTTTGGTCTCTTGGTTTCAGAAAAGCTGATGTTTCCAATCGGAAATCTTTCCGACGTTTTAAAGTAGCTGGTAGCCAATGTGACGTATTTATTATAGGTGATTCGTATATGTATGCAATTCCGAAAGGGGCTTTTTCTGCACCCAATGGGCAATAAAGTTGTTCTACTTTAAGATTCGACCTTTTTCACTATGCAAAAATCTGCTGTTTTGAGGTCAAATCAGTTCAATATAATGATTAATTATAATTGCTGTTTAGGTAGCAATATCATATTGATGTCGAACTTTTCACACGATATTTATAAGTTATTATTAATTAAAAAGATGACAAAATGACAAAAAAATTACAAAATATATTTAGAGCTAGGTGTGATTTGTAAAAGTTCAAGAAATTCATTAGTTTTTTTTTGATAGAATAATTGATAGAATAATCCCCTTTTGGTACAGTTTGCATATTAAGAATCACATTGTCTATAATCTTTGAAAAAAAATTACAGACATTATTATATAAACCTAATATTTTGCGCTTCCGTTTGATCAACATTTAAGTTCATAGACCATGACTATGACACACATACCTAGTGCCTATCACAACACGGCAAGTGTACCCACCCATATTGTCGTGCTCTCACAAAATAGATAAAGAGATAGCTTATCCAAAAGACAGATAAATCTTTTTTTTCTATGTATCTTAAGACCGACACTATTCATAATGATTAGGGTGTTACCACACCAATCGATCGACCGTCGATCGAACAGTTGATGTCCTTTGTCCCACAACAGTCGATTTATCGTCGATCGATAGGTGTGGTAAAACACATCATAAAATAGAAATTTGAAATTTGGTAAGGAGATAGATTATATTCTGGGGAAGGACATGGGCGATGAACATAGAACGGGGTGAAATAGGAGTTGAACGTTTGTAATGGCAATCAAGTTTTTCATAATTCCTCAATTCATATTTTAGGCTATAATCATCCTTAAATGGGGCAAAGTATGGGATTAAAATATAAATCCGGTTGAAGTAGCGGGTAATAACTAGTTTTTTTTATAAATAATGAGCTCCCATTGTCGCCTGGATAGTTCTGACCCTACTCTAGAATTCCCTGTGTCATGACATGATTAAAGAAACCATGAAAACACAATGGGTTTGGGTGTTACAATGGTGGTACCATTGTAACACCCAAACCCGGCAAAATATTTGCAGATCATGCTAACATTTATCCTGTCGCGGGGATCGAAGCCGTACCTCGTGTCTCAGATCGTCACACTACCGAAGCAAGCGCTATCATAGCGATTTCCACTTTTTTATGTTATACAGATGCAAACAGGCCTACGGCCCTCCTGATGGTAAATGGTTATCGTCGCCTATTGACATCTGCAACACCTGGAGCATTGCAAATGCGTTGCCTGCCGAAACCCTCCCTAAAGAGCTCTGGCAACCTTACTTACCGCAGATACACAACACTATTTGAAACAAATAATGTTATTTGGCTACGATCTTCTGTAAGGCGGAGGTACCTCTCCGGGCGGACTGCTCCAACTTAGAGCGAGAATCTCGCTGTGCCCTACCTCCTCCATTTCATAGTAAATCAGGGCCCTCAACATAACCTCATCAGTACATTATAATTGTGTATATAAGCATGTGTGTGCGTCTTAAGTGTGAGTGCAATTATCTGTACTTAATTATCGAGAGCTCTCCTTTTTACTGCTTGTGGGAACTCACCGGAACAATATTATAGGAACGAAAGAGTGGTTATTACTCAGCTTGAAAGTATTACGGTAGTATTCTTAGTCATCAAATAGGCAATTTCAGGATTGCTCAATGAAAATAAAATATAAAAGCCGTAGCCGTAATGAGGGATATGACTCTGACCTCTATCCATATATCTGAGCTACTATTCTTGGGAAGAAAAATTGTTGGCCTGTTTTCCATCGAAAGGCCATGCGAAAGTTAAATTTACTAAAGTTTACATTTTTCTAATGGAAACACTCATTGAGCGCTTTCGGGTTCCAAACTACAACCTCCGGATCGAAAGAGGCTAAACCGGCTATTTTACAAGATCAGAGGTTGCATTTAAAAAGTAACTTTTCTCTATGTACCTATATGTTCTCTAGATAGGTTTTTATGAAGTATTATTATGCATAAAATATAACTACGATTAAGAAAGTATACATGTATGTATACTAAGTACTTATAGTACGCACTTGCCGAGTTGCCGCTCAAAATCTTTTCGAGACATTTTAAAATTATGTGACGCAATTACGAACAGCTTAAGTAAAACTTAGCTTATCTAAATAATTATGAAGAAATGTAAATTTTGACATTTAAAATAACTGCTGTATCAGAATATTTAATTAACAGATTGCTAATTTGTAGGGAGGTTATTACGTAACACTAGCTTCCCGCGCCTTCCCTCGCGTTGTACCCGGAAAAGTAGCCTTTAATATTATTCCAGAATATTTACGAAGCACCTACCAAATTTTATTCAAATCCGTTCAGTGGTTGCTGTATGAAAGAGTAGGTAACAAACATCTTCACATCCTCACTTACACGTTTAGAAACTTTTTAAATTGAAACTTGAAACGCATATAGAATTCTAGTAAGATTTAGTTTTAAATTTACGTACCCTTTACGTTTTTTTTTTAATTTATGAAACATTATTCCAGGTATATATATATACTTATATCCATCGGTTTTGTTTCTGTGAAAAAGTATTTTATCACGTCTATTAGGTACATACTCTTTAGTTGATTTGCTATCTCTACAATGGATTTACAGTATTTTTTTCAGCTGTTGGCTTATATAATTGGTATCTTGAACTTTATTCTTTGTATAAAAACAAATATTCGAATTGCAAGTAAACAAACATTTATATTGTTAAAAAAACTTACCAACAATCTTCGGCTCTCAACCGTGCGAAACTCAAATGCAGTTAAAACAATACGGAACCGAACTGTCAAATTAAAACTCTCACTGAACACTGGCTGGAAATCATAAAAAAAATAAACTTGGCTTTTGAAAACGGAACGCATAGAGTTGGAGCACAGATAGGCGTGTTCGCGTTTCAATAGTTCTGATTCGCGAGCGTGCGAGAGGTGACTCGCTCGCACAACGTGTGTCGGATAAATGGCATAGTGCAGGCACCTGTGCGATCGCCGCGGTATTGCACCGGCCCATATTACACGCACTGAAAATTTATTTTAAACCTTATTGGAATTTAGAGTTGAAAAAAACTTTCGAACGTATGTTGAACATTTATTGTAGCTTTAGATTCGTCTGTATGGTATAAAGTACCTAGTACTAGTATCTACCGTAGTTCTGTAACCAATTATGTGAATTGTTTTCGTTGTGTCTTACAAGGTGGAATATAAATAAACAAACAGGTATTCATTATGGTTGTAAGAAATAAATAAGCCAATATTATAAACAAAAAGGGATGCTGGTTACGCAGTATGTGAAACTTTGATTTTTATTTGTTGTGTATTTTTTCAGTCAATTTTTTTTTAAATATTATTTGTAAGGTATTTTTTTATTTTTACTCTAATGTAAAGCTGTATAAAAGAAAAGATAACACAATTATAATGTGTTCATAAAAACCAAGTTTATCAGTTCCGTTGATTTTTTTCATAGCAGCAAAAACAATCTTGGCAGCGGTGGGATTCGAACCCACGCCTCCGAAGAGACTGGTGCCTTAAACCAGCGCCTTAGACCGCTCGGCCACGCTACCATACGAAGCACTGTCGAAATTATCTATCTAGTGCTCTTGCTCTTCTATTTTTAACTGAAGTTAAAATTTTGCCTTTAAAAACTGGTCACCGCTATTTTATTATTATTGTTATTATTACATTATTTTATCCAGTTAAAATAATGTAATTAATAGTTATGTAGTTTTCTTGCCTCAAAAAATACTTATAGTACTAGATAGATAGTACTGCATACAAAATCTATAAAATCTTTTATTTTATCACCAAAGAAAGTAATGGTACAAAAATTACTTTAAATGCCATGTAAATCTAAACAGGTAATTTAAATACAAAATTTAAATCTAAAGTGAAACTAGTCGATCCACATGTAAACTTATCTCTGACATAACATTTGCAATTTCTAGTGCTCTTCTAAAACATAAATTTTACTTAGAAAGCTGCTAAATACGTATGTGAGATACGATACATGTGATTTGTACGTGAGCAGACATCTGTACCGTCACGTTACTACGACACTAGCTGTGGCTAATAGTATAGTAACTGCTACATGATCTGTGGTCGCACTTGATATCATAATAGTAACTGCTAAAGTAAGCTGTAAAATCTACGTGCCCGACTCTCCCGTTATTAGTTTCTTGTAGGGTTACAAAGATGGCGCTCACTACTACTATCTCTACTATTTTGAAAGGTTGTTCTATTCGATTCTATTTTTTTTTTCTTTTCATTAGATTCAAGGCATAAAACGATGAGCTTTATTAAAATTTATAATATGTAAGTCATTTTTATACCACGGGTCGGGAGCGATTTAAAATAAGGGTACGGAACTATGATAATAAAAATATAGGTAATAATTTCGATGGATAAATGAAAAATTACTGTATTTTCATTTATCTATATAACATAAGCCTTCTCCATCCATCGACTTCCCGCAACCTTCACAATGTCGTCTGTCCATCGGGAGGCCCTCGAACCCTGTGTCATTCAGTTCGTCGTCTCCATTTGAGAACCTTTATACCCAAACGGTTGTCGGTTCTGCGAGCTATATGGCCATCCCACTGCCACTTCAACTATTACCTACATTCATACCTCATTCCAGTCCGTTCAGTGATTGCGGCGTGAAAGAGTAACAAACATCTTCACATAACTTTAGAATAAAGAAGTATAACTTAATATTAGTGGGAGTTTGAACAAAAAATGCAAAGGGTCGTAAAAGAATAAGAAATAGTAACAACGCAGTAACCTGTTGTAAAATACTAACTTAGCGGATATTATTCCAAATAGCTACTAAACTTGCTACTGTAAACGTTAATACTTATAAACATTTATTGCGTAAACACTGCCCATCACTATACAATGTAACTTAGTAAGTGGTAGAGTGAAACCTTTACCTCCGTATTATGGTACCGACTTTAGTCTGTGCAGCGTGTTTGTTCAGACCAAAGTTGGTGTAACTGAGGCTTCGTCCAAATAGAACGCGATTGATCGCGCGATGTAAACATGTATGACAGCGTGAACTAATCGCGCGAGTTTTGATTAGGACACTCAGTAAAGACTTAATATGATATACGTTTTTTTTTTAATGATATACGTAGGCCAACAGGCTTACGGCCCACCTGATGGTAAGCGGTTACCGTCGCCTATTGACATCTGCAACACCTGGAGCATTGCTAATGCGTTGCCTGCCCTGGAGAAATCTTTTTGTATTTTTCTTAAAGCTCTTCATGTTGTAGGTTAGCGGGAAAACCTCGGAAGGAAGCTCATTCCACAATTTGCACGTATGGGGGAGAAAGGATCTCGTAAAGCGAGTGGTTCGAGATACCCACGTGTAGATGAGATGTGGATGAGCCCTATTCCGGTGACGCGAGGTCCGATGGTATAACATCGATGCGGGAATGAGGTCAAATAGTTCCTCAGAACACTCACCATTGTAAAGCCGATAGAGCACACGGAGCGAGCCAATATCACGTAATATGTTTGATCGCGGATTCGTACGATTTAAAATCGCGCGAACTTGCGATGATCGCGTAATCGCGTTATATGAGGACGATGCCTGAGGCGTGTCGATGTGAAGTCTGAAATTCGTGCCTAATGACGACTGTACGACTTGCTGTACCTATTTGATTTACACTCACTCTTGTCTGCGTAACACGCGGCACAGCGTAAGAGGCTGCCCACGGGGCGTGTTGCGTCGTCGCAATGTCGAGGCCACCGTTACGTTACGATACGTGTGCGTTGCAGTATGGGGATTCATACAAAGAATCCTGAATAGCTTGAGTTGAAGCGATGTCGATCCGGTGCCGGGGTGATTTTTTTTATTTTGATAGACTAATATTTTACTCTGACTATCGTTATACCGTATATACTGGCTGGCCTCATAGCTCAGTTAGTAGTAACTCTGCCTTCTGCGCTAGAGGTAACGGGTTTGATTCCCGCACTGGACAAACATTTGTGACTAACACAGATGTTTGTTCTGTGTCTGGGTGTTAAATATTTATCTATTATGTATATCAGTCTCTGGTACCCATAGTACAGGCTATGCCTAGTTTGGGATCAGTTGACCGTTTGTGATATGTCCGGAATATTTATTTATTTATTTATACATAGTAAGCGTAACGCTATCGTAAATTATTCATCCTGGGGCCACTGATTTATAAACCTACCTGACAAGATACTTAATATTGTAACCGAAATGTGTGATAAACAAATGTATAGATAAATCTTTTTGCTCTATAAAAATGTGATTAACTTTTGGAATACCTACTTCATTATTGTGATTTATTACAATCTAAATAGAGCGTCTTTGCTTTCCGCTAAGTCAAGGTCAGACCACATTCCTAATATTTAGTGATCGGCAATAAATAGTTAAAATCTCGGTCAAATTGAAGCGGACTACCAAAGCGATGAGAAACGCGCAAAAGCAGACTGAGATCTAGGCCCGTATTTAAAAATCTACCCAACTTGATACTGCTGTCGCGCGAACGGTTCCATTTAAATAACAAAAAGCTATTTAATTACATAAAATATTGGACCTATATTCCGGACATATCACACACGGTCAACTGATCCCAAACTAGGCATAGCCTGTACTATGGGTACCAGAGACTGATATACTTAATAGATATATATTTAACACCCAGACACAGAACAAACATCTGTGTTAGTCACAAATGTTTGTCCAGTGCGGGAATCGAAACCGCGACCTTTAGCGCAGAAGGCAGATTTACTACCAACTGAGCTATGAGGCCAGTCAAATAAGTAATATATCTAATAAGACATGGTAGGACCCAATATTGACCTACAAAAAGTAATAAAGATATAGAGATATTTTATACAGCATTTTTATTCGTTGCGGTGCGGTCAATTAGCAGTCGTTTGGCCGCTCGTTTGAATGCAGAATTAAACTTAAACTATTTACCTACATGTTCATCAATTTTATTAGGTGCTTAGTCCGTATAGAAATCGAATTGCATTAAGTAATTAAACTTAAATTTTACATAAAATTGATTCACAACTTTCATATCCAAGAATGGTAGACATTCTCTCTGATCTTCAGGCGATCAGATGTTTGAAGATGTCTAAGGGAGGTAGTCAGAGGCATGTCCGAATGTGGCACATGTCCACATTTTGCTATAGTGAGTATTCCTTACGTGAAAGGTTGCAAGCCGCTTTTAGGATTCATATTGGTTTCCTCACGATGTTTTAAGCACGTGTTGATGAGCACTTACATTTTTCGAATGGAATAAGTTGTATCTTACAACTAAAGTGCTGGACTTCAAAATTCAAAGGAAGTTCACTACCACACTTTTATTCGTGCAACAGGTGCTATATTGAAGAGTAGGATAAAATACTTTTGTATTATACCCAAAAATTCAACCAAACTTTCACCGGCCCATTAGCTCAGTTGGTTAGAGCGTCGTGCTAATAACGCGAAGGTCGCGGGTTCGATCCCCTGATGGGCCATATTAGTTTTTGAGCATTTGCATTTTTTTCTGATAAAATTAATAAACTAATATAATACCATTTTTAAATTTCAACATCTGATGTATAGAATATTTCAAATTTATAAATTTAAAAATGGTTTTCGATGAAATATTTTATTTGGATCAATTAAATAATCCATTGATAAGGTTTTGTATTACATAGTAGCGTGCTAAAATACTAGCCACATTGTTTGGCCATATATGATTTAGCCACATTCTTCGCTAAAACTCAAAAATTGACAAAACAATGTTATAGGTAGGTACTTATGGAAGTACCTAGATAGTACAGTGTTCTACAGTTGTATCGCTCTAGTTTCCATTAATCACGTGGTTACAGATTATATCTCTATTAAAGAAGATTACGATGTACCTACACAGAAATAATTTAGATTAACAAGTAGCGTTCACCATACAATTATTTCTCTTATTATAACCTTTATATAAAATAGATTGGTGCCAGCTCAACGCTCATCTTTATTATTATTTTATCATTAAACGGTGTAACTGTAATAATATGGTAGAATCTTCTTAGTAAGGTATCACTAACTCAGAGAATTGTTTACACCGATTTGTATCGATTTGTTGTTGAAGTTTGTACTCCCCTTAATCATAATGTCTCATGAGCTTTATCGGCTCTATAAAAGTACCAGCTTCGGCCCGCGCTTTTACATAAAAAGTAGCCTTTATGCTATTCTAGGTAAAGAATTATTAATATTCCAAGCTACAACGAAATCGGTTGAGCCTTTACGGCGGGATTGATTAACAAACATCCTCACAAACTTTCGCATTCATAATATTAGTAGGATGTCCGCCGCTATCTTAAGTTATCGAGCCGATGGAGTAAGTGAGTGATTATGAATAAGAGGGTTAGTTTTATAGAAAAGCTTCCGCCCTTGGCTTTCTTCACGTGGTACTTGTATAAAAAGGAGGAGCCAACGTCACACAAAAAAAAACTCGTTCCGTTGCTGCGTGAAAGAACAAAAAAACAAACCATTCAACCTTAAATCAATCAGACTCACATTTAGATCGTTTCTTCTGTTGCATTATTTACTTACCTAATTTCATAATCATTATTATCAGCATGTATAAGTATACTAATAGTTTTCCTTTGACATACTTCCCGCAACCTAATTTGTCAATAAAGACTGAAAATGTGGTCTTGCTTATAGAACAATAGTGGGAAATTCCCGGACTTTCGATCTGAAGGTAGGTTAGAAAACGGTCGTGCGTGTCTTGGAGGATGTCGACCATTCTTCATACCTGGTTCCTCTTTAAATTTAATGAATGTATCTAAAAATTTATTAAATAACACGTTTTTTATGGACCTCATCCTATAAACTTTTTTTATGTAGGTACTGCACCAGCATGTTGCTTAGCGTTGCACTTTGGTGTGAATGATGCCAAACATCTTCTCACGATTGAACTAATAGGAAGAGGTGTCTAGTGTTCAGAGTATAATAGGCGAGCAATATTAATAAGCGCATGTGGCACAAGCGAATTTTATAAAGTATTTATTAGGGATCACAACAACGACACACAAGATTATAGAAGATCGCAGCCAAATAACATTATTTGTTTCAAATAGTGTTGTGTTCCTGCGGTGAGTAAGGTTGCCAGAGCTCTTTAGGGGGGGAGGGGTTCGGCAGGCAACGCATTAGCAATGCTCCAGGTGTTGCTGATGTCAATAGGCGACGGTAACCACTTAGCATCAGGTGGGCCGTAAGCCTGTTTGCCTCCGAATAACAAAAAAAAAAACGACAATTTGATTAATTCTAAAAACAATATTTCGAGGATACTACTATGCTTATCAAAATATCTGTAGGAAGAATACCTATTTAGACAATGATTATTTTAATCAAATAATTACATTGTAATATTTTTTTTATGTGTATTAAATTTGGCGGCTATAATGTATATTTTGTTTTTATTGAGAGAGTACTATTTGTTTGTATTTTGATACATTGAGGTCAGTGGAATGCGATCTTATAATATTGGATTTATTGGCTGATCGTAAAACTGTTAAGTACCTACTGATAACTTTTATAACTGGGCTTAGTAGGCAGTTATCAAAAAAATATTTAAGATAAAAATACGATACAGTAAAGTATAAAGGCTTTTTGCTGATATCAAACTCATTAATTAACAAAAATATTTTATTCATACAAACATTTTCAACTAAACTTTGCTTTAATACAAAATCAGAAATATTTTGTATAAAAAAATTTACACAAAATCCAACTTAGCATAATGCATAATATTTAATCTTACACTATGAAATATATTCGTACTTAACTAACTTAAAATTAAATTTAAATAAATAATTGAGCCTCTTAATCATATTTACCAAGCACCAATTTTTAGTTTCAAATTCATTTGAATCCCAAAAGATAAAGGTTTAATTGCACAACCGGCCGGCTATAAAAGTTTACAAACTTGTATGACATTTATTTATATACATTATTATCTACACACTTTATATGGCCATTTTCACCATCAATATGTCGCCTGAAATAAGACATATTACATTTCACAATAATTTATAATGGTACTTGTTGAAATAGGTACTTGTGCCATTTCCAACTTACGCTAACACTTTATTGTGGATTAATTTTGAAAATTAGGAAATCATTATATCTTGTTACATATGACTGTACTAGAACGTGGCTTAGTAACCACTGAGATAACAAAAACCACACCAATAATTATTACTACCGCGTTTATAACGTTTTGTGGTATATTGATGTGTGACGATGAAAATGGCCCTTAATAAAACAATATGGGAATCGATGGTAAATTTTTACAGGTACCTACTATAATTTTAATTAATTACTATCTAACACGTTTAGTACGTAATACAAAAGAGTGTCGAAATAAAAATATGGTTGGCACACATCCCAGTGGTGGGTTAAGTTGATATTTACAAATTAAAAATCTAGAGAGAGATACTCTTCATAATACCCCCTTTTTATAATACTCACCTACTACAATATTGGCTGGATAACTCTCGCACTGTCCTTTTCTAACATTAAACAAAAGAATGAGGCGGTCATACTTTTAAAGAGGAGATAAAGTTAGTGAGTGATTATTAAGAAGGAAGTGAGTAATCAAAGGAAAAATACAATATGGCAAGAATCATACAACTAGTGAGTATAAATATTGATTAAAATTGAGGTAAAATCGGCTATTGATTCTCATTATAAACAAAACATACCTTTGTAAGTAAGTCTTCTGTTGACAAACATATTTTATTTATTAGAAAAAAATCTACTGATAAAAATGTTAATACTTTAAATAAAAATTCTAAATTGATTAAAAACATTATAACGTAACAATATCTAAACATTATACTCAAACATTATAACGTAACAATATCTAAACATTATACTCAAACATTATAACGTACTATGCATGCGATCATGCGATCATAAATAAATAATGATGAATTTATAGTCAACAATACTTATAATAATCCTATAATAATAAACATTTCACCATAAGCTTCTCAAAACTTATAAAGGTACACGAGTATTTTTTAATATTAATTCAACTCAACATTCAATGGTGTGCAAATATGGCGAATCCTCAACTTTTTTAATCGCCGCGGAGGCACGCCCAGTCATTATCGAAATTACACTCCGATGCTCCGAATCACTATCCCCGCTTAAAATGATATTCGTTTCACCCATAAAACCGGAATCGATTTGCTCGTGTGTATGAACCTGTGTCATATTATTCCTCGGTTCAAAGGCATCCAAGCCCAATTGCTCAAGCATTTCCTTAGAATCGTCGAAGTTACCGAAAAATACGGAGTCTGTCTCCACACTTTCACCGCCTGACTCGCTGCGTCCATCGCAAAGTGACTCCAAATCATCAGTATCAGACTCTATGGTGACAGGTGGTTTGTTTACAGTTCTTGTAACCTGAATTAGATTTGGTTCGTTGATAGCGTTTTTGGGCCTAAGTTGAAGAAGGTATTTCGCTCTGCGTTTAGATTCGTTAGAATCTGTGCTCATGTAGCCTGAATCTTCGGTTCGGTAAAGTTTTCTCAGATCGGTTCGTCTTGATCTAGTTCTGGCAGATCGGCGTCCGGAGCGTCTAGCGTTTAGGTTTTCAGCTCTTGAATACGCCACTCCGAATCTGTCTCTTTCTTCTGCCCTTCGCCTATCAGGTGGGCTCTCTCGTAACGGAGCAGAAAACATAGGTGAAACGTCAGAACCACGCCGTTGTTTTGGAGGTACAGGAGGCTTTTCTTTCTGTCCCTCGACGTGACGGATCAGGTCAGGAGCTTTCAAAGCCCTCATAAAATCTGCTAAGTCTTGTCCTCCGTATTGTAAGCTTCCTCGTCTTTTGTATATTGGTTTCTCCTGTTGGGCATTAGCTTTCATTTCGTAGATCTGCCTCAAATTGCCGATTTTGTTCGTGACATTAAACACCGGAGACTTTATGTAAGCATCTTTTTCTGGTGAGGGTGACTTGTGTTTGAAGCTACCGGCAGATTTCAGCAGTATCTTTTCAACACGTTTCTTTGCTTCATGCTTTGGCTTTCTATCCAGTGTGTCAGGATCAAAGTCCTCATACAAATTACGCCTGTTCTCAACTGGAGATCCTCTAACTTGAATCATTAACGGTCCAGGTTTTGAAATATTATCATAGAGCGGTTCAGGTGGACCGATAACAATTTCGTTCACAGAATTGCTTTCTACATGTGAAAATCGATGTGCTGAAGGGCTATCTACAACTTTAGTCATATCCAGCCAGCTGCTCGTCATCCGATCTCTATCACTCATCGATCTGATATCGTTTCCGAAATCATTCATGTAGGTCATCTCTGGACTGCAAGCCAGCGAAAATCTACGTCTTCTTATCATATTCCGTTCTAGGCTATCAAAGTCTATGGATTCCTCTCCTCGCGATAACTTCTTTCTCCTTGGATTAGTCAGAACATTATCGTCACTATAGTATTGTGAATCTGCAGCTAAGACTGGTATTACTATTTTGGGTGCGAAAGCTATCGGTGAAATTGTTTCCATTTTGATTTCTTCTAATTCTATTGGCTCTACTCTTCGGCAATTATTGAGTTCTTTTATAACTGCCTCCATTTTGATCTTTACTTCCTTCGGGATTGGTTCTTCTTCTTTTGCGGGAGTTTCAGGGGGTGGTGGTGCTGGTGCTTTAACAGGTGGAGGAGGTGGCGGTGGCAGCTTCTTTCTGATACGTCTGGATGCATGACTAGAAGGACTCTTTTTCTCTGGTTGTGTAACAAGTGTTATTATAGGTTTTGATATTGTCAGCTTTACTTCGTTCACAGTGTTTTCTATCTTAGATGCCTTATTTACTTTAATTTCTGTTGCTTCAATGTTAACTTTAGTTTCTATGACTGGTTTCGATATTTCTTCCTTATCCGTTGCTTGTTTCTTTGGAACACTTTCTGTAATCTTAGGCGGTTCACTTCTTACAGGTTCAGCTACCGGACGATAATCTTTTGGCTTAGCTTCTACAACTCTCGGTGTGCCGCTCACCTTTGCAACTGATTTCATCGGTTTCGGGGCTATGGTGTTAGGTTGCGGAGTAGGCACTTCGTCTAGCCACTTTCTGACAATACGCTGTTTATAATCATCACTGACGCATGATTTACAAGAATTAGATCTGGTTAGGGCTACGGCTTTAGGTCTTCCGTTGCTGTCGCACCCAGGGCATCCTCCACAGGCTACTGATTTGCGACTGTTTTCTTGCTTCAGACTTATAGCACTGAATCGTCTGCCACGTCTCGCGCAAGGAAAGTCCCAGCCCAAGTCTACGCTATGGTAACGGTCCTCTTCAGGTATATCGGACAGAATAGGAATGAACCTTTTAGAAGTCATTTTGTCTTTTGCAACCGACATGACTTCTCGAATCTTTAAGAGGAATTCTACAGCTGCTGGTGGAGGGTCCTAAAACAGATATTTATGATTAACACTACTTTGAGTTTTGACTTGTGCAAAATTGAACTCATTTTACTTTAAGCAATTTATTAGATTACCTTGAGGTGTTCAGTTTCAAAGAAGACGGGGTTGAAGTACAACTTCTTTCGTATTACTGGTTCGCCTTCTGGGGATATCTCTCTTCCATAATTATGTTCCACAGAGCAGTCAACTATGGACAGATCAGAATGCGGTGCTCTTTCAAAGGCATCAGGAGAAGATGAACGTCTTTGTATGCGTTCATTCAGTCGGTCGGAGCTTGATGCTTGTCTTAGGGAAGAGCGACTTGGTTTCTTCCTTTTAGAGTGCACCATGGCTGATACGACGTTGGAGTTCATTTTCTGAAACTGTTAGAATAATAATAGACATTTCGACAGATAAGGCGCTCATTTATTTTCGTACTTACTAAGCTGTATAATATACCTAAAAACCTGGAAATGACAACCCCTTACAGCCCTTAGTTCCTCTCTATTTAGTATCATCTTGGTTTCTTACCTTGCTACTGTTACTGTGACTGTTGCTTTTAGTCGACTCAAGAGTATTATCGTTGCCACTATCAGACATGCCACTATCGTGCATGAAATCATTACCCATGTTGTTGAATTTCATCAGTGGATTTGTCTTCAGCATCTGTAACAAATTATTATCGTCATCAAAAATAGCACTTCCATTATGTCTTATGCTTTTTGAAAATTTACTATTGCTTTCTTTGTCTCTCAGCATTAGGTAAACCTTGGTTCAAGTATAGTAGTTCCTAAAGGGCTTACTGACCGTTAGCGTGAGACATGTTGCATTCATGTCACATTTCTTTGAATTAGAAGAGATTCTCTTCTAATTGCTTCTCTTTGTAAGCTTAGCTAAAAATATTATTTTTATCAATTCTTTTGCATACCTAAATGTCACATTTCTTTAAACTCTTCCAAGAGACTTCCTCTTCTTACTTAGTATACTTAAATTGCTTATATCAATCTTTTAACGCACATGTCACATTTCTTTGAACTCTTCAAAGATACTCACTTCGCATTTTTACTTACCACATTGCTCATATCAATCCTCGATTCAAGCGAAGACCCGTTCTCCGAAGAATTACTGGACATGTTATTATTAGCTTCCTTCTGCTTTCGCTTCTGCTTCTGCTTATAATGGACGTAGAAGATGATACCGGCTGCGTAGATGAATACAAGCATGAGGACGCAGACGCCGATCGCTAGGGCTTCTAGGACGCTTAGGCCTTTGGACTCGATTGAGGACTCTGTGGAGACGATCTCTCCTGCGTGGAACGGGATGGAGCGTACATCTAGAAAAAAATAAGAAGAAATCTTGTAATTTGTAAGTAATTAATTTAATTAATTAGCTAATTTTTGAAACGGTCTTTAGATAGCACAATTGATTCTTGTGAATTTTGTAAATATTAACTAGTATTCGTTTTAATTTTCTTTCTGTAAATAAAGTAAGAAGAAATCACAACGACAATTTAGGTAGTGCTTGCCTTTCGTATCACTCAATAAATCTTGGTCATCCTGCATTAGAGTCAGTGAGCTTGTTGAGTTATGGTGGCCCTCAAAAGGGCCAAGGACTGCTGGTGAAAAGATTAGAGGCTTCGCCTTTTTAGAGGCTTCACCTTTCGTGGATACAGGCATACATACATTTAAGTTTGTCACTTCGTAGGTACACTTGAGATCACGATTTTCCGACCCCGTATAAAAGTGCGGAAGCCTCGGGGCCCTCTACTCGCTTCTACTCGCACTTCCTCGCACACCTTCGTTATCCTTCCTCTGTAGCAAAGTTATTTTGTAAGTCACTTACCAAGTAAACCATTATTGGAAGCTCCGGCGATGCGGAAGGCCGCACAAGATGAGGCAAGATGCGATTCTGTTGAAGAACACAGCACGTGGACGGAAACCAGACGGCCTTCCAACCTTGAGTGGAGTCCTGCAGACCCTCGCCACTAGAGAAACAGAGAAATGGAATATTTTCGTTGTACTCTTCAACCTTTTGCACCCTGCTTTGGTCTATGGCCCGCAAGAGATACCATATCTCTAATATTTAAAGGTACTGAGGTACATCAATCCATTAATGGTATAGGCAAGCGTTCGTTCTGGACGAGAGGCTTTCTTGTCATGATGGCCAAATATGTTAACGATGTTTTTAATTGCTTCATCACATCGTTATCATTTGACCCGTAATACGTTGAACATAGGCCTCACCCATAGTTATCCAGAGCGACCGATCTTGTGCGCCCAGAACCCAGAACCCAGCGGTTCCCAGCAACCTGTAAGGTCACTTTCCATCTAAAAAGTTAAGTTGCTTTGCTAAATAGGTATAAAATACCTATAGGATAAGATAAAGGGCAACGTGGGGTACCATTTAAAATGCTGATAAATAAAACAAGAGATTGTAAATAAGGTAGTACAAAATATTACAGTAATCGTTTATAACCTTTTGACCTCAGTCGCCAAAAGAGTTAACTCAACTTTTTATGTATTAACGGGCCTGTCTACGTGGACGTATGCCGCAAAATCTTAGTCTTTGTGTTTCTCTTAAATTTTCCGAAATCGGCTTAGAGCAATAGTTTGGTTGAAAAATTCCAATAAGCCTTTTATTCCTCGATTAAGTACCTTTAAGGAGATTAAAACTGATATAAGGCCATAATTTGTTGTTGCAATTTGTCTGAAGATATGTTCTAAGGGTTTTTTTACACGTACCACAACCACATCACGTGGTCGGGCGTATATTTTGTATTGATATAGTAGGTACAATTTACACGTACCTACTACATTTTGCTGTCATTATTGACCACCTGAGATGACACCGTAAACTAGCGGCCGGCCACATCGCAGATACAACCACATCCACATTGTGTCGGTACCACAACGCAACTGCAAAAAGCTGCAGCGACACTATTCACACGTACCTAACGACTGCTTGACCACCTTTTGTCGCAACGATGTGATGTGGTTCGCAGAGAATTCAGACGCACCGCGCGTCTGAATTCTCCCTTAAGCCATTAGTCTACTAAGGTACAGCAGAGTAAACTGGCAAGTACGTCAACCAAACACTACTCCAAAACGTGTTTTAACATTTTCTTTGTTTTTTTCAGCCTTGCTCCGCTTCGGTGAATAGTCTCTTGAGATTTATTACAGTTTTATTAATCAAGTAAGTGTGGAAGCAAGCACATTTGTTAGCTACACCACCAACATCTAACATGTAGCAGTTTCGTTTAAACTCGGTAAATTCCTCTCGTTTATCGGCGTGCAAGATCTGAAGGCGCAAAATTCGGTCGTATTATACAAATTGCTTGTTCGCCGCCTTGCTAACTAATCTCTGAATCCATCGGACCGCGTTTTTCAACACATGAAACTGCCTTGCGATTGATGTATTGAATAAAATAATCGTCGTTTGGTTTGTGATCCCTCACGCCGCCCAAAATAGGTTGAATTGCTGAGATAACATCTTCATCTTTTTATGCTGATTTATTTCTCTTACTATTGAATTCAAATAAATTAATGCAATGTCCAGATTAAAAGCGAATGTCGTGAAATAAATTAATTAAAGTATGATTCAAACTGTCCTTGGCTTTATTTTGGCTTCCTCTTTGGCACGATTCTAAATCGAACAAAACGGCAAAAATAGATTTACCTAACATATCCTTATAATTAAAATAAATTGGTACCTACTTTTTTTTAAATACAAAATAGGCTAACGTACCTGATGTTAAGTGACGGTGTAGCACGTATGCCTAGAACAAATCTATTCACCCTGCTCTTGAATACACCCAAATTACCTATAGGAATTCAAAAACACAGACGCCGGCAATAAGTTCCACTCTTTGGCTGACCGCATAATAAAGGTTGAAGTAAAGCGCTTGGAATAGGTATGTCAACCATGAAAGGATGTCGCGTCTCCGAACGTCTGATTGTCCGATGATGGAATGGGGATGAAGAACTAATAGAGTTATAGAGTTCAATCACACACTCTCCGCAATGTATCATGTAGAATACCGATATGCTAGTCTAAGCCTAAACTAAGAACCATAACATATCAAGGTTATTTGCTTACTGAGTAGTGAGAACGATCTGAAATATGGGTCAATTTTAGCCCCAGCTATTTTTTTTTTTTTTTTATACAACAGAGGTGGCAAACAAGCTTACGGCCCACCTGATGGTAAGCGGTTACCGTAGCCTATGAGCGCTTGCAATACCAGAGGCATCACACACGCGTTGCCAAAGCTAACTGAAAAATATGTATTTGTTTAATTATTTTCCAAACCTCTAACTTAAAACTCATAAACATCTTCATTTCCATCCATGGGGTAAAAATGAGACACAGTTACGACGGTCTGGCGTGGTGTGTGGTCATCACACTTTACCAGTGCCAGTACCTCTGAGTAAACTAGATTGTACCATCGAGGTGACATGTCTGTGTCGATTCTCGGTACCGGAGCCATTTCTCAAAGATGGTATCAGTTAGACTTTAACAAGAAGATCCGGATCGTAGTTGCAACCCGTCTCTCAGGAAGCAAACGACTTTGCCGAATAGCAAATTTTTTTATGTATATTTTGACCTGAATTAATTCCACAGTAAAAAGCCTGCGACTTTACCCATGTGGAGCTATTTTATATATTTCTAAATCTTTGGTATTATCATTTTGATGAGACATATAGTGTTTCTAAGATTTTATAGAAACTTTTGAGTATTTTAACTCACCAGCCCGAAAAAATAATATGACCTGTTTCAGTTGTAAGCGTAAGTGCAAATAGATAAACTTGCGAACTTTATTATGAAACTGTGTCCTAAAAATTAATACTATCATCAAAACAAACAACAAACAAAGAGTGACTTAGTCTTAAGCCTTTTCTGTTCACCGACATCCCGAAAATTTAACAATATATTCGGTCCTTCGGTTGTGGGGCCAACGCGCTGTTGCCCGGTTCATCATTCGAGAACCTTTATTCCCCGAACGTTTGTCGCTTCTGCGAGCCTGAGAGCCTTCTGTCATGCCCACTGCCAATGCCAAGTTAATCCTTTAAAGGGCTAGCTTCTTTAACAAGGTCCCAAGCGATGGGCTAAAGTTATCAATTAGCCAATTAAACGAAATTAAAATATGATTAAGCAAATATCATATTAAAAAATGTCCTACGATTTGAATGACAAAACCTGAATGCTCCAATTCGCGTTGAAGTTGTGAATAATGAATTATAAAATTATCCTCTACTGGATATATTTTCAAATGCGTTCCAAAATATTATTATACCAAGTTGTCCTTACAACCGGTCCTGGGTTCTCGATAATCTTCTAATGAGATTGGCACGTGCTCATATAACGTAATATTACTCTGATATCGACGCTAACGTCGCTAACATAAAACGGATAAAGACTTTTTACTGGATGCGACTTGTACAAAAAATATAAACATCCAAACATCCTCACAAACTGTCGCATTTATAATATTAGTAGGAAGGAAGTAGGATAAGTGTACCACTCTGTACCAGTTTATACAGTCTACTGGAATCCTAACCAATTAGATATATAAATGGATTAGTTGGAGAAGGATACAAGACTCATAAAATACCTACCTATAGTTTTTGTCACATCCAGCGAAATAAAACTCAATGGTCTTGCCCTTTTAGATAACGATCATTGTTTACGCAACTCCATTGCATAAGCTTTTAATTTACCCAAATTTTAATATGCTTATTTGTATTAAACTTATTTTTATATTTTATATAGTTTACATAATATCAAGTTATGTCAATCCGTAAGTTTTTCTGTTTGTAATATGACTTGAAATTGGCGTGAGACGTATAATAAATTAATATAAGTATAAAAATAAAAATAACGAAAGAAGATTGTCGAAACAGTGGTGCAATTGCGTAAGCGTAATGGCAATGAAGATCGTAACTTTGAGGGTAATTTTAACAATCTTAGCAACATTCAAAACGTTCTAAACTTGACAAGGGAAAACTTCAAGACCTTAGCTTCTTCCTTTTCATGTTTGAAAAACTTGAAAAGGAAGAAGCTAAGATGTAGCTTAAATTTATAAAATCATCTTTAAAAATGCGATCTTCATTACCATTTTGCTTACACAATAGCCTGGCTGGTGTATATGGCGAGTGTGAATGGGACCGTTGGAAGGGGAAGACCTAGGCGTACGTTTAGTGACCAAATCGGTGACGTTTTGGAAAAAGGCCAGTTCATGAGTACCCTAAACCGACGAGCATGTATGAGGAATGTGATGAGAGTGAATGAAGCAAAAGAGGTATGTCAGGATCGTAGCAAGTGGAAAACCGTGGTCTCTGCCTACCCCTCTGGGAAACAGGCTGATTTTATGTATGTATGTGTAATAAAAAATAAAAGAATAAATTGACGAATTATTTACCATTTTATGAAAATACCTACACAGAAGTAGTCTGGAAAATTAGCAAGTTGAAGAAGCAGTGGGCGGGGTATATAGCTTGGGGAACAGAGGGCCGTTGGGGTAGAAAGGTTAGGTAATACGCGAGAGGAGCCATGAGCAAAAACTAGTCTTAATTATCATTCCTACTAGTATTATAAATGCGAAAGCTTGTAAGGATGTTTAGATGTTTGGATGTTTTTTTGACAGGAGGTAGGGCACAGCGAGATTTTCTCGTTCTAATTTGGAGCAGCCCGCCTGGAGAGGTACCTCCGCCTTAGAGAAGATCGCAGCCACACAACATTATTTGTTTCAAATAGTGTTGTGTTCCTGCGGTGAGTAAGGTTGCCAGAGCTCTTTAGGGGGGAGGGGGGAGGGGTCGGCAACGCGTGCGTGATACCTCTGGTATTGCAAGCGCTCATAGGCTGCGGTAACCGCTTACCCATTGGTGGGCCGTATGCTTGTTTGCCAACTCAGTAGTATAAAAAAAAAAAAAAAAGTGTTTGTTGTACAATCATACCGTAACGGCTCAACCGATTTTGTTGAAACTTGGTATATATAGAAGTCTTTACCTAGAATAGCATATAGGTTACTTTTAATGTAGAAACCATACGAGCGAAGCCGCGGGCGGAAGCTAGTTGTAAATAATTTACAAAAATGTTATAATAGGTATTTTTTAATGTGTTGGTCATAAAATTGGGAGATTCGGGGGTTTTGCACCTGGGTGGTACGTGGTAACATTTGGACCACCGAGTTGGAATGGCTTTGAATAGGATTGGCGGTAGGTAGACGCATTTATTTTACGAGCTCGACATAATTTTGCAGTAATTAATACGTTTTCCTTATAAGAACTTTGTTTACCTTTAGCAAGCCTGTTAAAATATTACGTACCTGCTAACGTTAATTAATTTTATGATATACATACTGAGCTTCTTACAGAAGAGAACTCTTTAAAAATATATAGGTACCCTTCTTCTTTGTACAAAAACTTTATACGTAAAAAACAATTCTTGATTTTACCGCTATCAGTTATTATCCGATATGGTCTAGTGGCTAGGATACCTGGCTCTCACCCAGGAGGCTCGGGTTCGATTCCCGGTATCGGAATTTTTTTTGTTTTTATTTGTAAAGATTGCCAAAGCAGCGGAAAAGAGAGCGCTTTTTGCATCAGTGTAAACATTGGAGAAAAAGCTTACTTTTGTATAGCATATAGAGCACATAATACCATGACATTTTATTGCAATTCAAATGCGAGCATTTCAGCGCTTCTTTAACCGACTTCAAAAAGGAGGAGGTTCTCAAGTCGGTTGTATTTTTTTTTATTTACACCTGAAAAAGCTATTGAAATATCACGGGGTCTAATTGTATGGAAGTTACTGTTCGAAACTTTCGATTCGTTCGATGGAATCCATAAATGTATCTAGAGGAGAGGAGAATAACATTGTCTAGAGGCGCTGAGATATTAAGTTGAAAAATTACATGTGCCTATAATAACCCTTATGCACTAGAGATGAGTCGTACTTGCTATTTCGCGTACCAGATCCATAACGTATCGTATTTTACAAGAATCAGGTTCTAAAACCAGGTACTAAATACTTGAAAGTATTACTTCGACCGCGCTAGTCCACTGCGCAAGCCCAATGCGCAAGTCCATAGCGCAATTCCACAGCGCAAGTCCGCCGCGTACCAAAGGACGCGCCGCGCCGCGAGACGGTAAGTATCGTGAAGTCGTACCAGTTACGTGTAGTATGATGCGAGAACCTGGTTTAAAAACCTGGTTGCGTAAATACGAACCACCTCTATTATACACCTACCTTCCTGCATATCAGAGGCAATACCGGCGCTAGTGTTGGCAACATTTTTTTTTCTTCTTTTGCATTTCCACTAATTGCAAGGAGATGGTGAAAAGTCACCACTTTTCACCATCTCCTTTACATAAATGTCTTTACAAACCTGTAAGAAAGTGCTGCCCTCATCCCGATAGAGTCCGAATGGCACGTCGTTATCCACCAAGTCTCTCAGGGTCACCCATCCTGAAGTCGACAAGTACTGCGCACTAGTTACTGCGCAAATAGCGTCATCTACGTCTGCGAAATAAATAAAAAAATTGTACATACCTATACAATTTCATATTGATAATATGTATACTATCCCGAAAAGCCCATATTTTATTGACAAAAAGAAAGAATATTAGCCAAAAAATACATAATTTTCAATTATTTTCTTATAGTTTTTTTAATCCGTTTTTGGTCTTATAACATCTTTATAATTATTAAACGTACGGAAAGTTTTATATCAAGATTGCTACCCAAAACAGGGGAATGACAAAATTTGAACTGATTTGAATCCAAAACAGCAGATTTTAGGATAGAGTTTTATTCAATAAAAAATGACGAATTTCCAAAAGTCGTAGAATAAACTCGAATGCCAATTGTTTGTGAAAAGAATGAGCACCTTTAGGGATAGCATACATATTATGAGTCACCTTGTACTCTATAGGTATATTTATACTATAGGTACCTACTTCAAAGGTTTTATTGACACATTTAATAACACTCCAAATAACTTGGAGTTTGATAGGTCGTTGTGGACGAAAGGAGCCTCTAAGAGGCGCACTTTAATCCTTTCACTACATTGATTATTTCATCTACGGTCATTGGCCCTTTTCCGGACCACCATACACAACCTGGTCACTGATCTAAATACAGATGATAAAGTGACAAACTGAGACAACTGTTATTATTATTATTTTTCTGTTACAATGTGCTAAAAATAAACTGAGATAATAAATCTTAGTTTGTCACAAGTAAAAATTAGTTCTTATGAACTTTATTTTAATTAATACTCCCATAGATCCTTGTGCGGTCTGCATCTAAGCAAATTTCATAAGGTCGTCTTTCCAGATGGAATGATAGTGACTAGATAGTGGGGGGCCGTACTACGCGGCTCGTGCAACTTGGGAACTGCGAGGGATTGGGAATCCGCTCCACGGTAAAAATAGTCAGAAGATACCACCCCGACGGACCTTGAATTTTATTACTTTTTTAACCTATTGAATTAGGTTAAGTAATTTCAACACGCTATATAACATCCGATATGGTCTAGTGGCTAGGATACCTGGCTCTCACCCAGGAGGCTCGGGTTCGATTCCCGGTATCGGAATAATTTTTTGTAACTTTTTCACACCTAACCTATTTTTGTTGTAAGCGTATAAAATACCGTACCTAAAATATTTTTACCTGTAAATATAATTTCTTTCGACGGATAAATAATTTGCCCTTTTAGCGGAAGGAAGACAAAAGGTATCATAGGCTTCGTCGCGCCGCGTCCAAAACTTGCCATCAAACATTCTGCAAAAGAATTATAAAAAAATTAAGTGTGTATGTACCTATACAACAAAATAATTAATATTAAAACGAATAAACATCGAAGACAGGATTTCGTAGTCCACCTTCACATTTAAGATGAAAAAATTACATTAATCTGAATTATCTCAATGTTATTTTACTACAAATCAGTGCGGTTTATAGCAAGATTTTGTGTTATAGATGTACTACAGAATTTATAATTATGGGATTTTTAAAGTTCGAGAATCGAACTTTTACAAACTCATGTAAGGCCTTATGACATAGAAAATCTGAGCTGTCTTACCATCGATATGATTGACACACACGTGTCGGTCCTCTCTGAATGTGGGAGTTTCTCGGCGGCAGCGGCAGACGCAGCCATCTCCCAGAGCACCCAAGGCGGTCCCATGAGACGCTTCCATGCATCGAGTTAGTCCGCAATCGGTCCCTGGAAAAAACAATCATTCAACTATTTTTTTTTTCTTCAAGAAACATTACAGCTTTTATCTAGACTTTATTTCATAGTTTGCGTGGTCTCATTTCAGTCTATGACAAGGAAGTAAAAAAAATGTAGTTTTCCCTTTTCCCACCACTTTTTTATTTTTTTCCCATTTCAGGCAAACTGATAAGCCTTACGTACGTAATTTTTATTGCATAATTTTCTTTTTTTATTCATTTTTATTAAAAAAAAATTAAGTGATAGGCATGTCATAGTCGATATAGTCAAGATACATCACTCTTCAAGTTCCCGCCAAAAGGCGCCAATAACAAATAGGTAAGTACATACTTACCTAATATTTAAAACTTGTCTTCTAAATTCAAATACTTGACCAGAGAAGTTTTTTTACATCATCAAACTAACTTACTTGAAGGTAAGAGTAAATTCCTGTGCCAATGCACTTAAGCATTAATTGAAATAATTAATGTTTTTTGCTTACCAACTAGTGAGAAAAGATCTCCAGAAGCCAATCTAGTCACATTTGCTAGGGTCATCTCTCCACCAGTCGATGCACAGGATACGCTCATGACCATTATCAAAAGAAGTTTTAGCGCCATCTTGTGTAATTTTTTTGAACTTCAATGAGCTTAACTTTTCAATGTCATTTGGGTAGTAGAGTATAGATGGCGCTCTCTTGCATGTTGATTTTATAGAGTTTCATTTCAACTGGAAAAATCGGTAGCAGCAATTTCCATTTTCTGAAAAGAAAGATAAATCAGGTTAAATTTACACAGAAGGTACCTTTATTTTTATATCATCGTCTTTATTCCAGCCGTTTGAAGTCCACTGCTGAATATCGGCCTCCCCCGCAGATTTCCGGAGTGTGTATAACATGATAGGTGAGAATGGGCATGCGGGTTGGCGAACGCAGTTAGAGCTATCGTTGTTATAAACAATAGGGGACGCTGTTGCCCATCCCCTAACTTTTTTTCCCTTAGTTGCCACTTACGACATCCACGGGTAGGAGATATGGTATGCTCATTCTTCAGATGGGGCCACCACGGCTACAGAACTTTCATCAAAATCACGAATGAAGTAGGTATCTACTTAAGCACTTATCGAACCTAAGAGTTAATTTGAAAACATGCATTATGAGATTCCACTTTCTAAAAATTACTTTGTTGTGTATGATTGACATAAAGTCAGGAGTCACGGGTCAAAAGCATCAGCAAGAGACATGAATTCATTTTACACAAAATCTACCTATAAGGTAGAAAACTAAACAGTTAGGTACCTAAGTTGTAGGTAAAATTACATTTCTCCTAAGTTTTTCACATTATGGAACTGGACTTTTCTACTGGGTCTGGAATTGCAGACCTACTTACGAGTAACTATCAATCTGATCGATACAACATCTAAAATAGTTCTAATGTATTATAATTAGTTACTAACATAGATGCAAGTTTATAGCATGTTGACGGTTATTACCTATTAGCAAAGATAATATTATTACATTCGCTAAATTCGCTTTGGATCTCTTCAGCTCACCATTACCTACCTACTCCAAAGCCAGTTGCCTGATTAATCTAAAAGATAATAGGTAATAATTACCATTTGTCTGTGATTAAATTACCTACTAATGGAACCACGGGATTCAATCTAAAGAACATTAAAATCGTAAACTCCACTAGCTTTCGTATTGTTAGCCGTTTGTTGAAAATTACAAACTCATTCAAACAAGTGTAATGGCAGTAGGTCCAAGCTTTTAAATCCTAGTTTGTACAATTATTAATGGATATTTCTATTCTAAAATGTATGTGTGTATTAACACGTGCTCAGAAAGGTAAAGGATCTTGTTGACGAAACCCGCGGCTTAGTCAGCTCCACACGTATTGACCATGTTTTTCCTCTGGATAAGGTCTACTATGTAGAGACTAAGGCTGAGTGGATGGTATAGGTGCTGGGCAAGCCTAGTCCATAAAAATAATGTCTCAAGCATTACAGCGTCCTGTAGGTAAGTGTATAAATACATGTTCAACTAAAGACGATCAAGTGCAAGAGCTACCATGACGCCTTATTGTCATTCAAACGCAAGCGTGTCGTAATATTTTACACGATTGAAACCTTAAATCTTGGGAATGTCTACTTCGTCACCGCCTAAAAAATCACTCACTTCCCCAGAAGGACCAGATCTTCATGGCGTAAGCGAATCAAATATTACTGCGGCAAAATAAAGTAGGTAAGTCGTATGTTACCTAATTCGTTCGAGAGGACAATTTTGACGGATAGGTAGCACATTTATCAAATACCTATTCAAATCACGATTGTATAAATGTTTTATGAAGACCGTTACTATCTTCCGCCTACTTGTCAAGCAATTTAATGTGACCATCATGATTGAGTGCTGAATTTATCTTTATACCTACATGTTATTATAGCAGTGAGAAAGATTAACAAGATAGACAAAAAAGTAACTCGTGTAATAAAATTCCTAGTGAGTCAAAATGTGTGGATTTTTTTGTTCATCATTCGTGTATCCTTTGAATGCTGATTTGTCAACTTTGTTTATGTATTACAGCTCGTTCACACAGAAACTGGTTACAGGACCGTTTTTACACGTTTTTTTGGTGCGTGTATAGTTGGAAAGCGAGTTTACATACAACACATTAGATATACCTATTCATCATTGACATCCACTGCTAAACATACCTAGGCCTCCCCCATACATTTACAGAAACAATACTTTGGGGGGGATTTCTCATACTCGCCACACTGGGCATACGTGTTGGCGAGCGCAGATAAAGCTTATGTTGATGGGGAACGCTGCTGCCCACCCCCTTGCTGTTCTCCCTTAGTTGCCTCTAAAGACATCCACGGGTAGATTTCGACGACCTCGGTGGCATAGCGGGTCAGTGCCGGTCTGAGACGCAAGGAGTGTTCGCATTGTTTATTTCTAATCATAGTTTTTCATCTACTTTTAAGATATACCTATACCTACTTTACTAACCTATTCTAGTAAAGAACAAAAAAAATCTCTTAAAAACACCTTTGAAACTATGTCCGAACATCATTAATTTTTGATGCCGGCAAAAGACATCAACGCGCTCTGTACGTCATTTTTAGAATATTATTTTCGTTGTAAACTAAAAATAAATACTTGTTTAAGTGCCCCTAACAACTAAAATAATAATAATAAATCCGGACATATCACACAAATGCGATTCATGAATCTTTAATCGATGAATAAACGTGGAGTTCACAGATTTTTCCTTTATATCCCCGGAAAACAGTTGACAGAACTGACAATGGCAAAGCTGCCACCGTAAATGATCAATTGGTCGTGTGAATGTGTATCAATCTCGTTAAAATACTCAATTACATCGATTGTCACAGGAAAACTACTTATTTAATACAACCTCGGTGGCGCAGCAGGTGAGTGACCATCTGAGATGTGAGGGGTGCGGGTGCATTCCCACTGCGGGACTAAAGTTTGCATGATCTGCAAATATTTGTCCCGGGTCTGGGTATTGTGGTACCATGGTACTCGTAGTTTCTGATATCCACGACACAGGAAATCCTAGTGTGGGGTATGTATGTCACTGTTGGGTGCTATAATTTGTTTTAACTATTTTCCGTGTAGTACCTATGTAGAGTAACTACCAAAGATAAATCTATAGTAACTCAGATAGCTGGCAACATTATAAAGGCAAGAGCTAGTAAGCTTTCAAAGCTCAGCGAAATTGAGAGCAAGGGCAAACCAATAATCAGCTTTGCTATTTAGATATACATCATTATCGATCGTTGCCCTCAAGATAATAATCTAGAGATTATCTTTGAAATAGATTTCAAAAGATTCGAACTACAGTTACAAGAACCTAAATAAATTGGTACAATATGACTCAGCTGCATCAATTAGATATCATTTACTCGTCACAATCTTTACAATTCAAAGAACCAGTCTAATCAATCATCCCACAATTCTATTACTTATTTCCGCCAATAATAATTATAGACTTATAGTCGGAGTAAAATAATAATTAGGAAAGAGTTATGATAAGCGCGTTCTAGAAGACGGAGTTCGAAAGGTTAACTCACACTTTTAAGTTAATCTTAAAAATATATTAGTTGCGCGCGAGGTCAAAAGTTATTTGGTGATTACTAATCAATAGCTAAGCGTCTGTCAATGAAAGATAAGTTTCACTTTTAAAGATTCACGAATCCAGTTTTTGATGATCGCAATGGTTAAACATAGCAAAACAATTAGTTTTTTTTTTATTTCTTTTGTGTGGCTATGGTTTCACTGCGGCCACAACTGGCCTATAACAATTAGATTAGCAAATATAGAAGTGCCCTAGCGACGTTCATGTTGAGGAAAAATTACTTGTAAGACCATTTGTATTAACAACGTCAAACAATAAAGAATATGAATATGGACATTACGCTATCTAAATAAAAAATGTTAATCCATTAGTGGCCGTAAGAATTAGCATGTAATTTATTGTATATTAGATTAAGGGCTGTGGGTTTTGTTAAATAAATAAATAAATCTATACCTATCTAAGAAAAGATTTTCATTGGGTATGCGCTCTCAATTGTAGACGAAAGTCTCCATTCTAGAACCTTTCTGCCCCAACTGCCATCGGTTCTCCGAACTATGTGCCCCGCCCACTGCCACTTGTTGTACTACCATGTTACTCCTAGTTTCTGATACTCACGACATGGGAAATCTGGGAATCCTTATGAATCCTTTTTTATGAGGCACCAATCCATAAACTTAGTTCTTACTAGTAATTGTTGCAACTCTACCAAGGTAGGCTACCAGTGAATCGACTATTTTGCATTTTCATACAATTTACTCTCCGTCAATAAAAAGCCTAATCATGGCAAGAGATTGAGGTCCCGTCCCACTGACTCTATCATCAATACAACATTGTCATTTATATTGTGTGTACATAGGTACCTTCTATGTATGCAAAAATCAAATTTGATAGAATGTGAAAGTAGGACACGATCCTAACAGATTCCGTTTTGAATAAAGCAAAAACCGTTCAATAAAACTCAAATTGGAATGCTGATATCTCAATTAAAGTGGTATGCCATTACTACGATACTGCGAGTTGGAATAGGTAAATAAATCATTGTAAAGTGACCATTCGAAACTAAGCTATTGTAAATCTTACAATTCTGAGGTTTATTGCTTTAACCAATTCAGAATCAGATACCTAATCATTGATAGTAGCCACTGTAGAGCTGGGATGGCACTGGCCGATCCCGCCTATGGTACAGGTAACAAAAATAGTAGGTAATTTAACAGATTGCCACACCCTATACGCAGGGCACATGGCTTTTGGTACCAAAATGAATATAAATTAACACCCAGAGTCACACAATAGTCCTGACTACACACTAGGATTCCATGTGTCGTGTTATCAGAACTACGAATACAATGGTGACACATAGACCCGGAGCAAATTTTACAGATCATGCAAACTTTTGTCCCGACGAAGGATCGAACTCGCAACTCATGCGTCTCAGCCAGGCACTCGCCCATGACTTTATCATTTATATCCAACTAGTTTGCGCTGCGCGGCTTCGCTCTCGTGGTTCCTAGTTAAGAAGTAGCATATATGCTATTATTAAAGAACTCTATTTATTCCAAGTTTCATTGAAATCGGTTGAGCCACTATGGTATTATTGAACCACAACATCCAAACATCCTCATAAACTATAGCATTTATAATATTTAATAGGATTATAATTTAAGCACTGTCAATTTGTCATTGGTTATTTTAGGACAATGCAACAACAGAATCAACACCATTATTTGTCTTTGGTATAGGCTTCCCAAAACCTCTTCTCTAAAGCTTCATCCATTGATAGTAAGTACTTATATATAAATTACGAAGCACCTTCACAATTCATAAAACTAATGAATACCTACTGATAATTATACCCATTACACAAAACTGTGAACGACGGTAGGCTTTCACTATCTCCCAAAAATAATGTACCTTTTCACTGAACACTCATCAGGTGTGCGCATATTGATATGGGTACCTGCCCATCTCATACCGTTGACCTACTGCACGTTATGACCCCGGTAAATCAAGTTGCCGTGATTTACTATAGGCTAGGGATGTGCCGTTCCGTATCCGTAAGTATCCGGATGTGCGGAAATAAATACTCTCAACTTTTTTACATGTAGTGCATGCATGATTATGGACAAAAGCTGAAGAAACCCCTCTTTGATTTCTTACGTCAGTGTTTTTTTATCATGAGGTGTCCTATTTTTTACCTCTATCTCCCTTGGTAGGAAGATGTGGCCGATGATGGAGCACGAAGGTCTAGAAGACACCTATTCACTTTTGCCTTGAATAGACCTAGATTGTAATTTTCAAGAAAGACGACGGTTGTGTTTTTCACTCCTTTCTTTGATTCTTTACATTCTGTCCCGTATTCTGTAATTGTTTTACAGGTGTTTATGTTATTATGTAACGCTTTGCTTGATTCAATATTCATTGATTACGATTATGAATGCGAATAATTATGATATGAATAAATAAATAAGAACCGTATCCGTTAGTGAAGGTACTTGATGATTCAACACATCACTATCTAGTCGACCACCAAACTATTAATTACTTTTCAATGTTTTCTAAACCCAAGTCAATACAACGTGTTCTGTAACTAGTATGGTATTTTGAATGGCGCTTATTTATATACAAAAAAAACAATAAATAAACAATCACTTTGAGGTTCTTCAATATTTTTTTCTAAATCAGCTATTTCTGACCATGTTACCAACTTCAATAAACGTAAACGAACTTTGATCAATATTGTTACTTATAACAGCAGAATAATTTGTGTAAATGGATTTGAATTCTAAACAGCAGTTTTGAACTTATTTATCTTTCGTAAGGGGTTTCAAATGGCAACATGGAACTCTTTGGGGGAGGCCTATGTCCAGACTTTTACAGGCTGATGATGATGATGATATTTCGTAGAACGAAAACTTTTGACGACCTTGTGGCGTACCGGGCGATTGCCCGTTTGAGACGCAGGGTTATGAGTTCGATTCCCGCTGCGGAACAAAAATGTTTGTATGATAAGTAAATATTATTATTAAATATATTGCCCCACTGTAGGACCAACCTACTTAAGTTTGCCCCCTTGTCACTCGCTGTCTATCTGCTAAATATCTTGTCTTGCGAACAGCGTGGATATTCTTTTCAATCACCTACCGAAACTCCTACAACTTGCACAGGTAGTAATAGAAACGAAATGTTTAGATTAGTACCTATCTAATTGTATTTACTTATTATAATGTACCTACTAATAACATATAGCATCGCCTTAGGTATAAAAAAAACCTGTTAAGATGTTATACTGTATTCTAAATAAATAAATATTTGTTCCGTTGTCTGGTTATAGTGGTACCATGGTACTTGTAGTTTCTGATACCCACGACACAGGGAATCCTAGTGTGGGGTCAGGTTTAAAAAAAATGTTGGACCAAACTAGTTAAATCATCTAACCCAAATAGACAGGTATAAAAAAACTTGAATGGTATCGTTAAAAATAAAATACTACATACAGTAATCTACCAACCTATTCGGAGAGATTAAATGGTTTATGGTGTTAAAAAGTTATTTATAGGTCGATATTGGTTTAAAGAAAACCAACATTTATTGATTGCGCAGTATTTTTTTATTGCTGTGATCCAATCTGTGTCGTGTTAAACAACAGAATTGTAGTTATAATGAAATCATTTGTATTGCCTAACAGGTGGTCTTCGCAATCTTCTCTACTGTCACCAGGCTGACCCTGGTATTCTTAGGTACAATATTTTTCACTTAGCTCACATCATAATTGCGTTATTTTCAAAGATATTCAAGATTTGATCCTTTTTTTAGAAATTTCCCCTTCAAATTCCATACACGACGATTAAAGATACGATGCTTAGCCTATTCCATCGTCTCTGATTATCGCTAGCTGACGAAGAAAAATAGTAATCTCCCTTTTGGTTTACATGTCAAAGAGAGAAATGGATATATTATGTTTTATTATCTATCAAGTAGCGATAAATTAGAGATGGCGAAAAAGATACTTTGTATGAACAAATGATTACTCTAGACTACATTTTGTCTGCAGACAAATACATATAAAAACATTTTAGTTTGGTATCGGAAGCACCAATCCTTTTTTTTATTTTGACCTTTTGCTATTTCTGTTACGTAGATAAATATAGTATACTTGTGTTTGCTTTTTATCACAATATCGATATAGCCGTGTTCAAACGACACGCGATATGTACGCTGAAATTCGTTTTAAAATGATCATTACGACTACTTTTTAAAGTCCATTTTGAATTTGATATTTGAGGACATATAGCTCAAATATATTATCGCAAGCCCCTAAAAGTCAAACACAAATTGTATGTGTTCTGTAGAATGTTAGGTGACATATCGCACATTGTTTGAACACGGCCTAACATTGCATCAAATTGATCTAAATCAATGACATTTGGATGTCCCTGTGAAACGAAGGGTCTGTATCTCCAGTCACCGGTAAACCGCAAGGCCGCTACCTTTCCAAATGAAAGTATTGTCGTCATTTTATTTGCTTTTAGATCACTAGGACATTTTACTAGGAGATTATGGTATTACTTAACTATTTATTATCACACATTGAAAGTAATTAATGTTTTTTTTTAATAACGATAGCACTAACTGCGCTCGCGAACCCGCGTGCCCAGCGTGGTGAGTATGGGCAATTTACTCCAACATGATGCCGTGCGATGTGTCATTCAAAATTTATTTAAAAATGATCCCTAAGAATATTGAATAAAGTCATCTTTGAGTTTGACTTTTAGGGGCTTGCGATATCATTGAGCTATATCGCACGCCCTCAAATGTCAAATTCAAAATTGACTTTATCAAGTAGATGTAAGAATTAATTTAAATACATTTTTGATAGAAAACCGCACCCTGTTTGAACACGACTTCACTGTTACAAACGCCTGATTAAGGATAACTCTGTCCATAAAGCTTATATACAATCATTAGCCTACAGTACTATTTGCCTGCACCCACGTCCATCAATCCATCCTACCAGGATAATTTGTAAACCAGTTCTACTGTTACCCACTATCAGCTGATCTAACTTAGAACAGTACTTGGAGGCACCTCGATTAGGTCAGTAAATATAGGCTCTAATAATACGGGGTTATTTTAAGTAATTTTAGGGATGCGTAGTGCAGGAGTTTCTTGTTAAAACAATTTGAGAAACAACCTGTTCTTATAGGTTATTAAATTATGTATAGATACTTGATTGATCGAGCGAACGAAGATCTGTCAAATAACTTGGATTTGGAATTGTATGTATGATAATACGACCATAACTTTCGAACCGTTGATCTGATCTGCATAAAATTCATCTATCGATAGTTTGTAATAACAAGGTTATGGTAAGTAGGTATATGAGCTGAATCGGTTGTTGGGTTGTTGATGTACGTGGTGTTGTTAATGTGGTAGTTGATGATTAAGAATAAAAAAAAAATATACAAATATATCAAAAGCGGTGTCATATGAATGGGCTTAGTTTATAAATTAAAAAATAATTTTAAGAAAAATTCGCTGAAAAATAGTATTTAATTAACAGCGAGTTTGATGTCAGGTGCCTTTTTACCAGCGCTCAGCTTTAATTTATAATATTAGTGGGATTTATATTTAGATGAATGGTTCCAAATTATAGTATCTTGTTGGTTTTAATAAAATATTCCGGAAATAAAGATAAAAATAAATATTCCGGACACACACGGTCAACTGATCCCAAACTAGGCATAGCCTGTACTATGGCCATAGTACAGGCCAGAGACTGACATACATAATAGATATATATTTAACACCCAGACACAGAACAAACATCTGTGTTAGTCACAAATGTTTGTCCAGTGCGGGAATCGAACCCGCGACCTCTAGCGCAGAAGGCAGAGTTACTACCAACTGAGCTATGAGGTCAGTCAAATAATAATATCTTACTAATTGTGAACTATATAGAAGGTAATAAATAACCAGGATCCATGCCTACTCACTGTTACTGCATTTTTTTAGGAACATAGGTAATAAATATCTCTTTTTTAGTGGAGGTTAGGAACACCTACCTAACATAAAATTTAAAACAAGAATAAATCACCATCGATTCAGATAGTTTACTACGCAATTTAAAAGGCTGTAAAAATGTGCTAACTTTCTATAAAGGCCATTAACTTCTTAATTCTAGATGTTCTCAGTTCACTAGTTCATAGGTTACTTATTTTTAAGATGAGTAGAGATAATTTATATAGATAGGGAATGTATGAAAGAATTATTGTAATTTGAAACTAAGTACGTTTTGAATATATTTTCCTTAGCCAGTTTTGTTCAGGTATGCTTATTCTTGGCTGTAAAGTCAACTAGTTTAAGTTGTAGGTCACTGTAGAACCTTTTCACACTAAATCTACGCAACGCGTCATTTCTCGATCTGCCTCATAAATTATTACGATATCTTTATCGAGTCAGAGGATTATAAGCTTTTTGATGACATCAATAGGTTAATTTAAAGAGTTTTGACCAATACGTTCAAATAAAAACTCTTTTTATAGCGATAAATAAAAATTAAAATTTTCAAACAGATGACAATCCTAACCTTTCATAACATCCTCACAAACTTTCGCATTTATAATATTAGTAGGGTAATAATATAATATTATAAATAAAGTTTTTTGTTTGTTGGCCGGTTTGTCCTCCTTTCACACAGCAAAGAATCAACAGATCGACTTGTTTTATTGTATGGACGCATCGATTTTTATCCGGGTAGCAAGCGAGCAAAGCCGCGGGTGAAAGCTAGTGCAAAATAAAAGTTGGTTAGCCATGGTACAATTTTATTTAAAGCTTGATCGACAAGTAAACGATGTCTCAACAAAAGGGAAGGACGTCAATGATCGATTTAGTTTGAATAGGTTCTACAGTTACATACAAATGAAACTTGTTGTATATACATAAATAGTATGCAATGTCGTTCTAAACTCATAATATTTTATATCCTTGGTGTGAATTAACCAATAATCATGACTCAGTGCTGATGGCTGATTATTTAAGGAGTGTTGACTAGGATTTTTATTAACAAGATACCTATTTTAATTAAGGTGATTTATACAAGCACTATAAGATACTAGGTGGTAATAAAGCCATTATGAAAATGATTTAATATTTCTATCTTATTTCATACAAGCTCCTTAGCTAGCTTAAAAGTCTACCGTAATAATCATCATCACCACTGTTGGACATAGCCCCAAAGAGCGCAACCGGTCTTGAGCCTTCTCCATCCACCGACTTCCCGCAATCTTCACAAGGTCATCGGTCCATCGAGGCTTCCCTGCGTCGTCCATACTGACATCATTTTACAGTATCTAACGGAAATCTTACAACTCTATTTTCGGTAAGACCACTTGTCAACAAGTACCAAGGTACTTGAACAAAAGCTGCGGATACAATCAATGTCCAATGATTTTTATATTAAGTTAGATAAGTACATGTAAATTTCATGAAAATACACTCCGAAAACCTTCATCCTGCCTTTGAATGTTATTTGAATTTGGTTTTAATGAGTTCTACTAATATTATTTGCAACTATTGGCTTGCAATCTATCATTTATGGAGTAAAGACTACGGCAAAAAAAAAATATTCATGATCATTTTTTTTAACAAATGTATTTTTTAAATATAAAAAATTATGGTCTATGTATAACATTTTTTGTGAAGCGGCAACCGACCGCGATCGCTGGAAAGAACTGGAGGAGGCCTTTACCCGAGAGGGGTCCTTACGGTGGAAATAAAATGAATAATCTAAATTAATTAAATATTAAATATAAAAATATTATAAATAAGTAGACATAAGAATTAAGATTGCATGAATTGTTAAATGATTTTTTTTTAGTTAAAGAATAAACAGGCTTTTTTATTTTTATTTATTTTTTATTTTATAACATTTTTTCTTCATATTTTTTTCACCGACACAAGCTTTTTCCGATCGAATGAGTCGTAGAAAAAAATTCATACTAAAAATTCGTACAAGCAGGTTTTTTCTACTTACCTACAAATGATGTATGTTGAAAAAACCTGCTAGTACCTACACATTAAAAAACACCCTGTGGCAACCCCAGTACCGAAGATTCATAACTACACACGATTGCATCTTTATGCAACCTGGTTCAAACAATTATGTTGTGAAAACCGCTATTATGATGTCCAACTAGTTTTTACAGGTTTAATTTATTTGCTGTTTGTTACAGATGCTTCTACTGGTTCTACTATCCTTGATTTACTTTCATGTATTGTAACTTGCCCATAACAGATAGTAACGTTTTTTTAACAACTTCAAAAAGGCCTCGGTTGTATCAGTTAGTCCGTAATGGCTGGTCCAATTTTAGCTTCATGATCGATACGGCTAAGTAGCATAGTGTCCAAATTATGCGAAACGTCTAACTAGCGATACGTCTTAGGAGCAAAATGTTCAATGAGCCAAATGGCTAGTTCGTAATACGTCCTATAAGCATAACGTTCAATGAGCGAAATGACTAATTCGCAATAAATAAAAAATAAATAATAAATATTCCGGACATAACACACTTTGACAACTGATCCCAAACTAGGCATAGCCTGTACGGCTTAGTAGGTAGGTTTAGTATGGGTACCAGAGACTGATATATATATAATAGATATATATTTAACACCCAGACACAGAACAAACATCTGAGTTAGTCACAAATGTTTGTCCAGTGCGGGAATCGAACCCGCGACCTCTAGCGCAGAAGGCAGAGTTACTACCAACTGAGCTATGAGGCCAGAGCAATGCGTCCTATGTGCAAAACGTTCAAAGACTAATTCCCAATGTTCAATGAGCAAAATGTGCAATGAACGAGACTTTTTTTATTGTGTATTGCGTTTTGGGAATTATCCCTAGGTAGTTCTAATCTACCTCATCAGCAGTTTTTCCACTGAATAAAAAGATGCCCTCATTTTGAAAATAGCCTTCTGCGTTTTTTGTTTGTTATAAAGCCACTGTAATAATGACAATATTGATAGAAGTAATACGTTGCATACTTGCACTGCCATGCATGCGACTACTGGGTAAGCTTACATACCCGTTGTGTATAGCTATGTATTATTCCCGCACTGGACAAACATTTGTGACTAACACAGATGTTTATTCTGTGTCTGGGTGTTAAATATATATCTATTATGTATATCAGTCTCGGTTACCCATACAGGCTATGCCTAGTTTGGGATCAGTTGACCGTGTGTGATATGTCCGGAATATTTATTTATTTATTTTTATTTATTTATTATCCATTTGCGGGCTCATATAATCAGTGGCATGTCTTTGACCCGCTCAGTTAGCCCAAGTTAACTAGTACCTACTATGTTCGTATGTTCTCCAACTTTTTCCATATCGACGCCGGCGGCGCCGCGCTGGTGACACGAGTGCTGGCTTATTGCTTGCACAAAAACAATTTTCCCCTGTAGTTTTGGAGTCGCAATATCCATTGTGCATTATTGGCATTGAACCGACGATCCTAGGATCGGAAGTTTGCCTTACAAGCCATTAAAAAGTCTTGAAAGCAGGAAAGGGTATTGTGTTTAAGATAACCCTAGTTTAATTCTGAACTCAGTTTATTAATGTAAGAATAAAATGTATTTAGTCTTCTACGTCTAACAAGGGAAAGTGGTTTACCTGACTTTCCAAAATCAATATAATATAAGTAGGTGGATTTTAGTTGATTATACAGATGCACGAATATTTTGCATAATATACCGATTCTTATTTTATTCTAAAACGTAAATATCTGATTCTGTAAGTTTGTCTGTCTGCATCGCTTATGTATGTCGGAATAGAAACGGGGTTGTGTAATCAAAATGATAAATGAAGCATTATTTTTTTTGCATACTTACATTTATTTTGCCACATTAGAGAAGTTGATATGAAATGTAATTAAATATTATTGATGTTTTTTATCTTGCGTGAAGTATGATAGTTTGGTAAGGTTTTTTAAACAAAGTTTTATCCACAGAGTTTGGTCGTCGGAGCAAAACAAAGACAAGCTTATGAAAAACATTAACTACACTTCAAACAATAATGACCACATAAATACTAATTTCATAGACACTGCTGCCCATGCCCTAGCTTTTTTCTCTAAGTCACCTTTAACGACATCCACGGGTAAGTAGATACATACATACATACATAAAATCATACCTATTTCCCAGAGGGGTAGGCAGAGACCACGGCTTTCCACTTGCTACGATCCTGACATACCTCTTTTGCTTTGTTCACTCTCATCACATTCCTCATACACGCTCGTCGGTTTAGGGTACTCTTGACCTTTTTTCCAAAACGTCACCGATTTGGTGACTAAACGTACGCCTAGGTCTTCCCCTTCCAACGGTCCCATTCACACTCCCCTTATACACCTGTTTCGTCAATTTGCTTTCATTCATCCTCTCTACATGACCAAACCATCGCAGTATACCTTTCTCAATCCTCATCACTACGTCTTCTTTCACTCCACAACGCTCTCTTATCACACTGTTTCTCACTCTATCTTTGAAAGTTACTCCACACATACTTCGCAAAGTTCTGATTTCCACTGCATTTATCCTACTCTGCTTCTTTTTCTGCCATCCCCAACTTTCACTTCCAAACATTAGTGTCGGCACTAACACTCCTCCATGCACAGCCAGTCGTGCCTTTTTGGACACTTTCCGACTGCTCATAAAGGCATGTTTGCCCCATTCAATTGATTACCAGCATTCACTCTCCTTTCAATATAAGATATGGTAAGTAGATATGGAAGGGATGTTCTTTAGTCGGCGGGCCACCATAGCCAAATTACAAATTTTATGACTCAAACAAACCTCTAACTCAAATAAGCACTAAACCGAATAATGATTCTAATTCCAGCCAATCCATTCACTTGTTAGCTATTTATCAAAACATCAACATTGATCATAATCATAATTGTGGTAAATGGTGTCATTTGTAAAAGGCTACCAACACCATTCTTATTCGTTCAACCGAGGTATAATTTATTATCTCCTATTTATAGAAGAGGTGTTAAACCCGTCGAGTAGTCAGAACGGGAGACGGCGTGCGGCGTACTTTGAATCTAAATATATTTTAAGGTATATATGTGGCGTGCCTACAGGTTGATATACACAACGCGAAAGAAACTAAGATACTCTGTAGTGAGTCCGCATTTACAGAGCCGTCTCGCTAGTCACCATTAGCTTACCGTTTTTGTATGGTGTCACGTAAAGCGCCCCTACAAAAACTGGTAAGCTACCTATTCACTTTTCACCACTCACGCGTGACAAGTGATTTACTCACGAACTCAGGCTTCTGGTTGCGAAGTTTGGTTACGATGGCCGAAAAAGTATTATTTTTCGAGAACTCGGTTGCGTATAAAAAAATCACAGAGTGAAAATCCTCATCCTCACCTGGTTACGAAAAACATTTGCCATGGAAGCTGCCTCTAAGAGGCGTACTTTAATCCTTTCACTACACTGATTCTTCCACCGACATAGGCTCTTTTCAGAGCCACTATAACACAACCTGCTTAGTCACCTAATACAGGATCACCAAGAAGGCATCAGTGATACGACAAGCAAGCAAGGCGGCCGAAAGAAAAAAATCTTAGCACAAACTTAGCCATCCCGTCCAGTGGTCAAGTTCCAGGGTAGGTATAATTTCTGAAAGTAACCACTATTGGGCCGAACCTGTACGTGTTATCTAAGATTTATAGGCTAGCCATAAAACGAAGATACAAGTTGATAATAAGACAAATAATGCAGTTTCACTTTTACGGAAGCGGTTTTATTAACATTTCCGCATGAGAGGACTTTCGTGGAATAAATTAATAAACACTAATGTTATTTACACATTTAGATAAATAACTCTACGAGTGATCAGTCTTTTAAGTGGTTTATTTAGATAAACGTAGATGATAGTTTTAATTGTAGGATAATTATTTTAGGTTATTAGAGTTCTGGGTCTAGTCTTAGATTTCTAGATAATATAGGAGAAAGCTCATGAAAAATTGCCGAAATGGTGAAAGCTGCATTGGAAATTCTCGCAATCACATTTATTTCTATAAGTAAGTATAAAAAGCTAAATAAAAGGTTTGTTACCTACCAAACAGTGATATTGATATGTGACCTAGGTGATATTATAAGATGACATGTAATTTGAAATTTATTACAAAATGATTCTTATTTCCAGTGATTAAAGTAATATAGCGCAACGATATCGGTTAACCCCCGAAGTAAACTCAATATTAACTTTATTCAGTAGATGTAAGGAGTCGTTCAGAGTTATTTCTACAAAACAAGTCCCGCGGCATTTAGCGAAACTAAAAATATAGGTTCTACGTCCAAATTCCGTTACACAGATACAGCAGTAGCGCCTCCCCCCTAAAGGATTTTTTTCGCGGTGCACACTCTAGATGTCATATCGCTCAAGTGTCCCCTTGAGCCGTGTTCAAACGGTGTGCAATAGTAATGTCTAATATGTATTTAAAATTTATTTCAAAATGATTCTCATGACTTTTGGTGAAAGTCTATTTTGAGTTTGCATTTAAGGGCGTACGTTATAGCAGAATGATATCGCAAGTCACTAAAAGTCAAATTCAAACTTGACATAAATTGAAGGTAACATATCGCACGCCGTTTAAATGCGGCTTTAATAGTCTAAATACGAAAGATAACATGCCTAAATGCGAGAGAATACGTAAAGATGTAGCAATGAACTGTATGTGAGGATGAGAAGATGTTTGTTACTCTTTCGCGCCGCAACTTCCAAACAGATTATAACGAACCTTGACATGTATATAGGAAATATTCTGGAATAACATGTATGCTACTGTATCCTCGTACCAAGCACGTATAGCCGCGGATGTTCGCAGTGCCTAACTTCAAAGCCAGAAACATCCGTTGTGACTAATGTACAGTATTTATTAACAAAACTTTGTTGCCAAATACCTAACAGGTATTTCATCAACCATCAAAGTCAAAATGCGTTTATTTCAATCAAATCACTAGGATCACTATGAAACATCTTAGAAACTAGGTGAAGCTACGCCTGTTCCTCCATCAATAGGTTTGTTTTACCTTTCCAACACAGATAATCTGTACGAGTTATTAAATAAGTTTGTATGACAAGAGTATAATACACTTTCTGGGTACCTACTATTCGTGATTGTATCAGGCAATTTCCGTTCTCGTGAGAGTTACGAAGATTCCACAAGCATTATGGGAAAAGTGTCGAATCGAGATTTTACGTGCAACAACCTATTAGTTATAGCCTGGTAAATTAAGGCATTAATAAATCGGTTTTAAAACCTATTTTACATCAATGATATTCTTACATTTATTATTAAGAAAAATATTTATATTTATTTATTTATTTATTTCACTCATGATAACGTCCAATTATTAAAACTGATATAAAAAAACTAATTTATAGACATTCATAAATGTTTTTTTAAATCATTTGGGGTATCTAATGTTAAACTAAATAATAAAAATGGCATTCGTTTGGTATTCTCTTAAGCCTCTTAATTGAAATAGAAAATGATAATGATAGGCCTAGCGTTATTGAGGGAAAAGTTCATCCTCTTTCTCATGGCATGCCGTGTCTTCAACACTTTTAATTAATAAGCTATTAAGCATTTACGAGCGCACATGAGTACCTTACCTGTCTCACTAGTTTTTGTGAAAAAACTATGTTAAGATATCATACACTTTTGTTTTATTTTTATTTTATAACTAGGTAGTGTACAATGTCTAAATCATTCTGTCCGTGTTCGTAAAACAACCAACATATAGATTAATAATTATTTATATAGATAGTGTCACTCTATCTATATTTCCCAGGCGGGCAATCACTCGCGGGAAGTGCACTGCTGATCATTGGTCTCCCCCACAGATTTCCAGAGCGACTTCCTATCATGTGGGGTGAATTTGGCGAGCGCAGTTAGAACTATCGTTGTTATTAATAGGGGACGCTGCCCATAGCCTAGCTTTTTTCCCTTAGTCGCCTCTTCCGACATCCCAGGATAGGGGATATGGAGGAGCCTATTCTTCAGCCGGGGCCACCACGGCTGTTTTAAATACAAATTATAGTTATGAAGACATTTATTTTATAGCTTCCTAAAGCCTGTCATGTCAGTAAAGTATTTATTATACGAACATTCTGCAAGTTCAAAACCCAAAGCTGTAAGGTTTCTTAACAAAGGAAAATAAATCAAAAACTGCGAAGGTGCAACCTACCTATTTGTTCCTATTGGTTCATTTAAAAATACAGTACTTACCTACATTTCATTAAAATTGTGGAGTTTGTTCAAAGAATACAAAGTTTTGTGAGTAAAAAATATTCAGTAGGAGATACTTTATGCAAAGCAACAAGATGGTAGGTATTTATTATTTACTAGCTTCCACCCGCGGCTTTACTTGCGTAGTACCTACGAGGATAAAAAGTAGCCTATGTATTATTCCAGACCATAATCTATCTCTGCGCCAAATTTCATTCAGATTAACAAATCTGAATGAAATTTGGCGCAGCCAAACGCAGCCATCTGGCGATGCAGGCTGCATTTTATAATTTTCAAAATGATACCACAATTCGGATCATGGTGGTAGTTACACAGTAGTTGGAAATGGCACAGGTTAATGGTTAGGCACATTATTTTTATGTTCCTGCTGTGTACATCATCAATTTCAATAAGTATTAATTAAATGCAGGTGAATGTAGTTATAATTTAAAAAAATATTTATAAGTACTAATAAATGTCTTGTAAGTAGCGAACAATAGAATGTTTACATGACAGGCGGACACTTCTGTGTGGCATAGGAAAAGGTACGAGTACTGGCTAGTTGCTGATGACTAGGTAGGTAGGTACCTATGGGCTATAACCTGACATGTCTTTAACAATAGATTTTCGAGATAGACAGTTGTATTATTAGTAAATAGGTCTGTAGCTAATAACTACTTTCTTTCGTTTGTGTTAATAAATTTGCGAACCATATTTTTAACCGACTTCCAAAAGGAGGAGGTTCTCAAGTCGGCTGTTTTTTTTTTGTGTGTATCTTATTCGATATCTCCGCCAATAGTAACCCGATTTTGATGATTCTTTCGGTGGTGTATACAGTATGATCCCGGGGTGGTCCCATTTTAATTTAATTCCTGAGGGATTGCAACTTGTCCCGTAAAACTAAAAAAAACGTCATCTTCTCTTGAAATCACCACATGCCGATTTTTTTTTTGTGGTATAGTATGGTTATCCCCGCGCCTTCGTTCGGTTGCTGCTATTTTTACATAAACTTTAAACGTAGGGGTTGTGTGTCGGGAATTTCTTTCTGTGCACCCATACTTTATAACAGGAAGCTACTCTGCAAATTTCATACTCTTAGTAGGCTCTGCGTTGATTTTCAAAGAGAATAAAACCACTACGTTTGATTGTCAGTCAGTTAGTCAGTACCATAAGAGTTATTATTGATGATGAATGGATGTCTTTTCTTCGAAAGTGAAGGTGGCCAATATCATCCTCAGAAGGTAAGCAAAACGCAAAGATGTTGATAACAAAAAAAAAGGTTGATATGAATCTTGTGAATATTCAGGAGTTTGAATCAGGTTTTAGATTTTGTAAAAAATATCTTATTTATCTTAATATATTTAACAAATTTTTCAAAAAAATGGTCAGCGCATCACTTGAAAACGGCTAGAACGGAAGGCAGTTTGTTTTTAAATTACGTAATAAGGTTTTTACTGAAAAAAAAATCGCTGAAAATAAGAAAATTCGGGAAAAACTAAAAGAAGTTTTTGTATGAACTCAAGACAAAATAACTCACGATTCGATGGTTGCGATGGATATGCGTAGGTAATTCTTTTTTTGTTTTATTTTGTGAACACATTTCGAACAGCTTCTCCAGAACAAATCGTTTTGAGAAAACGATTACAAACTAATTTTTTGAAATTTTTACAGGTCTGTTGAGTCAGCTAGTAATAGTAATTGTATCTCTGTATTAAATCTATTTTAATTAAAGGTTAATAAAATGTAGGTACCTGTAAATATGTAGGTACTGTGTATAATTTAATGAGAACAACAAATTAAATACTCACGAGACGCGTCCATTATCCTAATCATCCAACATTTAACTTCGAAACAATAAAATCCAATCACAAGCGCCACTCATTAAAAAAAATCACATTATTTTTTTCAAGGACGTCAACGTCAAAATTTCCCGCGCGAAAACGCATCTGCTGTGCCGTCAGTGCGATGCTCTATCGACGAATGTTGATTTTTCCGTGCAGGCAGCAGCCGCTAGAACCATTCAGCCACGGATTCGACTAGCCGAAAGAAGGTCAGTGTGCCTTATTGACAAAATAAATTCGGTAGAGGCGGTACGCTATGGGTTAAATTAGTAACTTCGAAATTCAAATTATGAATTTGGTATCGGATGTGATTAAATGACTTTCTTTCTTTAGTGGCTAGTATAGTTAAGTTATTCCATATCTCGTGAATGGTTGTAATTTGAATCATGTATCAATAACTGAAGGGTTACCAGATAAGTCACCGCAAATGAAATAACTATTTAGATACCTACTAAACTATTTTTGTAACTATCTACTATGCCTATGCTTTAAGTGCAAAACCGTGTTCAAATGCCGTGTTGGCAAATGGGTGTAAAATAACCCCTTTCAGGATAGTTTTAATATTACGAATCGCCTTCTATAGTACTTATTGCATACCTACTTAATGTATTACGTAATAGAAGTAACTAACTTAATACCTACTAACTTCATTTACTCCTAGAAATTCCTTTTATGGTCTTCGTGCCAAAATTAATAATTTATAAAATTTAGGACCAAAAAACCTAAAAAAATGATTCTTAATAGATTCACTGTTTACACTTTCACTGCGCATAATTATTTTTATCGAAATTGAATAAAATCTTTAGGCCATTCATCACGACCTGCGATTATTATTTCGGTACCACTATGTTATTATGGAATTTAAAAAGTTTAACACTTTTGAAGATATAATTTATGGTTATGTGAATTTCTAAGGAGGCCCATACCGCTCTACCATTTACGCAATATAAAAACAACTATTGCTATCTATTAATGCATTATGATTAATCGTTAATATGTCACATAAAAAAATTCGTGGTGGCTCCGGCTGAAGAAAAGGCCCTTCCATATCTACCTACCAGTGGATGTCGTAAGAGGCGAATAAGGAAAAAAGCTAGTGGATGGGCAGCAGTGTCCCCTATTTTCACAAAGATAGCTCTGACTGTATTCGCCAACCCGCGTGCCCAGCGTGGTGAGTAGGGTTGCCAGGTGAGTCACGAAAAAATACCGGACAACTCCAAAGGGGGGGGGGGGGGGAGTGAGAGCCCGCAGACGCAGATACAGACAGCGAGCAAGGAGCGCTAGTTTTGTGTTTGAGGGATTTCATATGCCTACTTTTGTAGGCGCTTGTGACCAGTAGTACCGACTTTCCTCTGGCATACATGATTGAAATCTACATGACCATTTATTTTTTACCGGACAGGCTTCGAATACGCCCCATGATAGAAATTCGCACTTACATGATAGTGAACTTACCCGTCTAGGATTTATCCTCCATGTTAGCTTTTCCCCAACGCTTGTCAGTTCTGCGAGCTATATGGCCTGCCCACTGCCACTTCAACTTAATAATTCTAAGAGCGATGTCGTGCGTTCGAATGCTTTTAAGTAAAACTAGCAAAATCATTTTCCGATAATAATTTCTGACCGCTATTCCATCATGACTGGAAGCATATAGCAAATCCCCAGTCACCGCCATTACGAAAATTTGCAGTGAAGTTTAATCTAGAAGTACAATGTCTGAAGTTTACATCAAGCCATAACATTAATTTTATCCTCGTATCACAGCGCAATCGCCCGTATTTCTAGTTGAGTGTGTTTTTCACTCCATTCACACTCACAACGGACTTACATTATTTTCAAGTTTTTTGAAACTATCTGGTTATGAACCAACATCATTTTCACTAAAAATTGTATATTTACCACAATTTGTGTGTTAGCACCGTGATCATGGCGCATGAAAATGTGTAGAAATATCGGGGAACAAATAAAAAAAAAAGTACAAGTATCTAAGTACACTCACAAATATATATATACCGTTTTTAGGTCATAGGCCCTTTTCAGGGCCACCATACCTCAACCTGGTACCTAATACCACGAAAGAATTAGTGACACGACAAGAAGTAAAATTATTATTTTCATCACCTATGCTATCAAAACTTGTTTTTGTTTTCTCCCCTCTCGACAACTAAGAATCCAAGCTCTAGCCCCTATTACTTAGTTCAGAGATTGTGCTAAAGTGTGTCAGTGGAAGAGACAATTTCTATAAATTTGAATTTCGAAACACATAAGATAATTCAAATTCAGGATGCGAGGGAATATAGCACGTTTGTGCAGACTAGCGTTTGCCCGTGGCTTCGCTCACGCGGTTCCCGGATAAAAAGTAGCGTTTGGACTTCCTTGATTCTATCTTATACCATACCAAACTTCTTCAATATCGGTTCAGACGTTTAATCGTTATAGGCAACAAATGAGACAGAAAGACATAAAGATACGGAGAGACGGAGAGACGGAAATACGGAGAGACGGAGAGATGGAAAGACAGAGAGACGGAGAGACGGAGATACGGAGAGACGGAGAGACGGAGAGACGGAGAGATGGAGAGACGGACAGACGAAGAGTAACAGAGAGAGAGAGAGAGTAAAAATAAATGCAATAAGTTTAATGTTTGTATATTTGACCTACTCACACCATAACGGCTGAACCGATTTATCAAGAAAGATTACCCACTTTCGCGATCACTATACATATTTATTTATTGTAAGCGTAAATACGCGATAAAAACTCGGGCATCAATCATAGATTACTATAACTGGACTAACAAATACCTAACCACGGTGTGACAAACAACAACAAGAACGACATGAGTAAGAAAGGCGTGAATACTGATATGACAGCTGATAGAGGTAAGTGGAAGAGAAAAACATGTTGTGTAGAACCCACATGAAGTGGGATAAGGGTAAGGAAGATGATGATGATGATGGTGCGACGCACAAAGCCGCTAGCAGATGCAAGCCATCAATAAGTATCTATGCAATATCGTATCATCAAAGTATTATGATCATTCGCTGAAATCACCACTATGCACATGTGCACTATGCTAGATAGTATGCACCTATAAATGTCACCATAAACAAGTGTCAAGGATGTAAACACTAGCAATGAGCGTAAATTTACTATTTACTACACCGCACTCAATATAAAATGTAATGGCTTTGAGGTTATTCCTTGGGGGGGTCAAAGAAAGTTTTTGGATTATAAAATTATTTTAAGATGCACTAACTTTCATTAGATGTCTATGAATGCATACATACCTTGGTTGTAGGTACGCCGTGGTGGCCCCGGCTGAAGAATAGGCCCCTCCATTTCTACCCGTGGATGTCGTAAGAGGCGACTAAGGGAAACAAAACTAGGGGATGGGCAGCAGCGTTCCCTATCAACAACAAGAGCTTTATCTGCGCTCGCCAACCCGCATGCCCAGCGTGGCGAGTATGGGCAAATCCCCCAAATGATTGTTTCTGGTAATCTTTGGGGGAGGCTTATGTTCAGCAGTGGACGTCTTACGGCTGAAATGATGATGATGATGATGATGAGGTACCTATATACCTGCCCATAGTAAGGAAGTTAGTACTTACTCGGTACTCCTAGTAGATAAATAATGAAGGAAATACAGCAAATGAATTGAATTGAATACTTTCTCCACACTGATTTTTTCTCCGCGGTCATAGGCCCTTTTAGGGCCACCATACCTCAACTTGGTCACTCACCTAATTTTGTTTATTTATTTATTTATTTGAACGTTAATACATAGGTACAACATATACATACTTACTCTATTTCTATATTTTATTTTATTGTAAAATTTCAAGGTGTTTGTTCGTAACAAAGTTTCTTAGATAAAGAATTGACCCTTTTGATTTCGGTCGGTAATATTGCCGGTTCGAATCCCGTAATTAAATTATGTCCAATGAAATGACTTTTATTTTTATTGCAGTCGTGAACCCTTACCTCGTCCTGGCTGGAATACATCGAGTTACCAATAACCTGTATGTATACCTACCTACGTCTCATAGAAGGGACTCACAAATGACTTAAAAAAACCAATTAAACTCATTGAAATGTAATCGTAGCAACATTAGCGTCAGTCGATCTCCGCAGTGAGACTAGGCAAATGACTTGCCGCAAAAAGGTTTTAACGGCAACATATTATGTGCCGGAGACAGCTTAATGCCCTTCTCATTGAAGACGTAGGAGCATATATTCATAAATTATCTTATCTTTTTATCTTTTATCTATCCAGAGGAAGAACATGGTATGCATGCCAAAAAGAATCATCATATCGTGAATAAGGTGTATCACACCACGCATTTTTCGATTAGCGGCATGGACTCGCGGCGGGCAACCGGCCACCTGAAGGCGTGATGCGTGTTCGTTTCCCATCGCGGAACTTTTAGCATATTATTAACATCGGTTTAGGTCATGTCATAATCCAAATAACAGAAGTAGCCTTTTGAATTTATAATAAAACTGTAACAAACATTTCGAAATCACAACACACACACTGGGGAAGGACATGGGCTACTTTTTGTCTCAAACTCAGTTTTGAAGGTGGTTAAATAGAGGTTGAAAGTTTATATGGGCAATGCATAATTCCTGCAAATTCATATTTAGGCTTTTGGTAAGAAATAAAGTAATACGCGTTTCAATATTTGGGCAAAACATCCATAAGGGGTACAAAGTATGGGGTTCAAATTATGAGGTACTAACTCTTATATAAATGCAAACGAAGTGGCGGGTAAGCTAGTAGCTAAAAACAAGTGATCATTTCGCCGAAGTTGTGACGTCCCACAACAATGGCTCCACCATTATACACCAACTTCCCGGATAGCGTTGTGTTGTGTTTTTCACACAACACATCGCTTCCTTGTATTATAATTACCGATCTGCAAGAACACTACAAGAACCGTCAACGGAAATGCAAACGATTCTAGAGGAATGTGGAGATACCTCCGCCTGGAGAGGTACCTCCGCCTTACAGTAGATCGCAGCCAAATAATATTATTTGTTTCAAATAGTGTTGTGTTCCTACGGCGAGTAAGGTTGCCAGAGCTCATTAGGGGGGGAGGAGTTCGGCAGGCAACACATTAGCAATGCTCCAGGTGTTGCTGATGTCAATAGGCGACGGTTACCACTTACCATCAGGTGGACCGTATGCCTGTTTGCCTCCATATAACATCGAAGAAAGAGAGTGGGTAGAGTTCATTATGTGACATTTCTAATAACATGTAGATAGGCTGGCCTAGTGGGAGGTTCCCCGACTTTCGACCAGAGCATCGTGGGTTGGAATACGTTCGTGCACCGATTAGTTTTACTCATTGAGAAGTTAAGACCGTGGGTTCGAACCCAGTCGTGCGAATAGAAAAACTAATTGATGGGGATTGAACTTGTTGATATGTTTTTCTATTCTTCTTCTATCTGGTCCACGGACCGGACGACGCAGTGTTGGAAGGCCCCCCACCCAATGGATCGACAACATTGTCAGTGTTGCGGAAGTCGGTGGATGGAGAAGGCTCAAGACCGGTCGTCATGGCACTCTTTGGAGGTCTATGTTCAGCAGTAGACTTCATCAGGCTGATGATGTAGATGAGTTGAGTTTCAGAGCACACACGTCATTGGCCACTTGTATGGTAGGTTTTCGTGCAGTTAACAGCTTATAGATTTAAAGTGGTCATAATTAGGACACCATAAAAGTGAGTTATCGATTTCTTGATATTTTAATTTATGGCTGTTCAGTTCGCCACCTAAATATTTTATGCTTTTCACTCGGAAAACAAGATTTACTTTGGCCCTGTGATCCCTTGACACACAAAAAACATGTCTAATAAATTAAATTTGTTGTCTGTACCTAGTAGGCCTTTGTCGTTTTTATAATAAGGTATTGGTATCTTCTCAACGCCGTGGTGGCCCTGAAGAATAGGCCTCGACTCTCCACGATATGGGGCCTATTCTTCGTAAGAAGTGAATAAGAGAAAAAAGCTAGGGAATGGGCAGCAGCGTCCCCTATTTTAACAACGATAGCGCTAGCTGCACTCGCTAACCCACGTGCCCAGCGTAGTGAGTATGGGCAAATTCTCCCCACATGATAGGAAGTCGCTTTGGAAATGTTGAGGGTGTGCGATATAGCTCACCGATATTGCACGCTCCTAAAACTCAAACTCAAAACTAACTTTAAGCTAAAGACGTAAGGATCAATTTAAGATGATATATCGCATGCCCTCAGAACACGACATAAGTCCTAGGAGTATGGATAAGTGCACCTCCACACTATAACACTAAACTTCCGTTAAGTTTAGTGTTATAGTGTGGAGGTGCACTTAGAAAGTTGACAAAAAAACTCTAATATCTGTATATTACGCATACATCCATTCTATCATCAACTATGCAATACCAGTATGGGGAAATGCCTCCCAAATTAATAAAGTACTTATTTGTCAAAAAAGATCCATAAGAGTTATTCATGGTCTAGGCAGACTTACATCGGCCAAAGCCTACTTTAAAAAAACTAAAATACTAACAGTGATATCCCTGTTTATTTATCGTTCCCTGTTAGAAGTACATTTGAAGAAACCAGATCTTCCTATGAAGCTACATATACACAAATACAACACTAGAAATAAAGAAAAATTGTTTGTTCCAAGAAAAAGACTCGTGAAAACCTATAACCATGGTCTCTGCCTTAAGCTTGCGATGTATAACAAACTACCCTTAGAAGTAACCCGGCTTCCCTTTAATCAGTTTAAAATAAAATTAAATCATTTTTTGAAAATCATCCATTTTACCATGTCGCGGAATATTTAAATGTTTCATTTTTTGATTTGCATGTGGAGTAGAAACTATAAATTATCTAAAATCTTTGTAAAATTATGTGAACGTTACTTGTAAAGAACTGTAATTACTGTAAACCTGACATGCCTATGTTATATGTTATAACGAAATGGTCAATAAATGAATTGAATTGAATTGAGAAAGGAAGTCCCAAAACTGGACTCTTAAGTTAGTAACATCACGCAGACCAATTCCGGCGGTTTTCCACATCGTAAGCTCATTAAAACTAGGTTGTAAAATGTAAATTCCACGCTGTGTACCTATCTAATTGATTTAAATTGTACCAACCTACGTAAAACAAGTCTTTAAACCAAGCTAAAACACTTAGTTATCTAATCATCGGAAGTAGTAAAGATAGTCTATTATTTTAATTGTAACGTAAAGTAAACCATTACAGAGTAGCACATAATTTATTGCAACCAAATTATGCAATCACTCAATAAACGCATTCGTGTAGGTTAATATCTTAATTATCTCGTAACCACGTAGAGTATTCTGGAGGAGGTAGGGCACAGCGAAATTTTCTCGTTTTGAATTGGAGCAGCCAGCCTGGTGAGGTACCTCCGCCTTACAGAAGATCGCAGCCAAATAACATTATTTGTTTCAAACAGTGTTGTGTTCCTGCGGTGAGTAAGGTTGCCAGAGCTCTTTAGGGGGGAAGGGGGTTCGGGGTCGGCAACGCGTGCGTGATGCCTCTGGTATTGCAAGCGCTCATAGGCTACGGTAACCGCTTATCATCAGGTGGGCCGTAAGCTTGTCTGCCACCTCTTGTATAAAAAAAAAAACGTATTTAAAAAGTCTAGCTAGTATTTTTCTAGCCGTCTATTTCTATAAACACCAATCCATCATCATGATCATAACAGCCGTAAGATATCCTCCGCTGAACATAGGTTTTTATGGATTTTCAAGCTGTGGGTCTCTTACGACGAAACCGGACTATGGCGGGCGCAGACAGCGCTGCGGCCGTGAAAAGGTTAGGTTAGGGTATGAGCTTAAGGGTGCCTATAAGGTACGGACCTTGGTTTGGGCCGTTGGTAGAGGTTTTTTGAGGAGAACATCACCCTCATCATCATCAACATCAGCCTGATGAAGTCCACTGCTGAACATAGGCCTCCCCCAAAGAGTTCCATGACGAACGGTCTTGAGCCTTTTCCATCCACCGACTTCCCGCAACCTTAACAATGTCGTCGGTCCAACGGGTGGGGGGCCTTCCAACACTGCGTCGTCGTCCGGTTCGTGGTCGCCACTCGAGAACCTTTGTTCCCCAACGGTTGTCGGTTCTGCGAGCTATATGGCCGGCCCACTGCCACTTCAACCTGCTAATTCTGAAAGCTATGTCGGTAACCTTGGTTCTTCTACGGATTTCCTCATTTCGGATTTTATCACGCAGCGAAACTCCGAGCATAGATCTCTCCATAGCCCGTTGGGCGACTTTGAGCTTGTGTATAAGGCCAATAGTTAGCGACCAAGTCTTAGTGCCATATGTCATCACTGGCAACACGCACTGATTGTAGACTTTCGTCTTGAGGCTCTGCGGTATCTGCGACGAGAAGATATGACGAAGTTTCCCGAACGCTGCCCATCCGAGTTGGATCATCACCCTAAGGGGTGGAAAAGCAGGTAAGTAATGGACGTGGTCGTTGACTCTGCTGGGGAGGTCGGTGTGTTTTGTGCAGTGTATTTTATGTGTTGGGGTTTGTTCAGCGGTTAAGGGGAAGCGAGATCACGTGACCTTCTCATTTTCTGTCAAAGTTTTGTTAATATGATGTAATCTATGATGCAACAGGTTAAAATTTAGACGGTATGGCAAAGCACAACTTGACATTATTTTCTTGGTCTAAGAAGGGATTGCTGAATATAAGTCACCAGTGGAGGACTTAGGGCAGTTTCGAGAGCGCCCTGCACTCAACGGCTCCCAGCAACGTTAACCAAGTCGTCTTTCCATCTAGTGGGGGTCCATCCCACGCTGCGCTTTCCGGTGCGTTATCGCTACTAGAGAACCTATGAGTACAATTCAAACTGCCGTCAGTTTTCTCAGCTAACATAAACCTTATGCTTATAAATCAACACATCGTTTATGTTTCATAACAGAGGCCGAGCGTTTTGTTATTAATTCCGTAAAATCGTTTAGCACCGGAAAACATTAGACTTAGTGGTGACTTAGTGGTTCATTATTCAATCTTGGTGATCAATTTATGACCATGAAAGAAATAGTGAATCGATTTGAAAAACCAAACAATTTTTTTTTTATTTATTTGAATGATCTTCAAAATTGATTGTTTGTCTGTTTATAATATTAGAGTGTTCATTATAGGTAAACGTAATGACATCATCATTCAGCCGTAGGACGTTCACTGCTGAACACAGGCCTCCCCCATAGATTTACAGAAACAATTATTAGGGTTCATCATCATCATCATTTCAGCCGTTCGACGTCCACTGCTGAACATGGCCTCCCCCACTGACAGAGCAAATTCTATATCATGTGGGGGGTTTTGCCCATACTCACCACGCTGGGCATGCGGGTTGGCGAGCGCAGTTAGAGCTACCGTTGCTAAAATGAGGGACGCTGCTGCCCATCCCCTAGCTTTTTCCCTTAGTCGCCTCTTACGAAATCCGCGGATGGGCCTATTCTTCAGCCGGGGCCACCATGGTCAATTATTAGGGTTATTTGCCTATATTCACCACGTTGGGCATGCAGGTTGGCGAGCGCAGTTAAAGCTTCTGTTATTAGTAGGGGACGATGCTGCCCATCCCCTAGCTATTTTCCCTCAGTCGCCTCTGACGACATCCACTGGGAGGAATGGAGGGGCCGATTCAGCCGGGGCCGCCACGGCCACACATTAAAATATTGGTGTGAACGAAAGTCGTCATTGTGCAACTATTTGCTCTATTTAGAACAATGTTCGCCGAAACGCGATTTTCAGAATATTGCGATCATATGTATGGAAGTTTCAAAATATTGTCATTATGCTATACACTGCAAGTAATAAACTAAAGCCGATAGTAGGCCACTCGCTACTAAACCATATGTTGAAATATGATTTAATTAGATTGTACCTACAACGTATAACAAGTATATTTCACCCCTAAACATCGATGATACATTTCCAAAAGTCAAAGAAACATTATTGCCATTATTGCAAGAAGAAATCAAATAGAACCTGGTTCTCTAGTCTAGAGAAGCTCGTAATATTTTAATTTTCAATTAGTTTTCTAATGGTAACCACAAATTGTGGGTGGTTTTCCGCTTTCGAGTGATTATAAAACTATTATAACAAGGCACTTAGATTTCCTTATTTTATTTCACGAATAGAAAACCTCATTTGTGCGTGACCATGTTCAAACCCACGAACTTTGGATCGAAAGTCGGGGAACCTCCCAGTAGACCATCACGGCTTTAAACTAACGACTAACCAAAATATAGTGCGCGTTTATGTCTTTTCAATAGGCCAATAATGGTCTTTAAATTGGGATCATTATTACCTACCCCTATATTGTCTTCGTTAATACACAAACAAGCACTGTTTAATTAACCTGACCGATTTATTTTAAATGTTTTGCTACATTTACGTTAGCATAATGGTAACCACTGATTAATAGCGACCATAAGGAGCTTAGCCCTGTATTTTTAGTGGACAGTATTTTACCACTTCTCCCGCCCCAAGCACGTATAATACATACTCGTAGTCCTGACCCCACACTAGGATTTCCTGTGTCGTGGGTATCAGAAACTACGAGTACTACCATGGTACCACAACATCCAGACCCGGAACAAATATGTCCAGATCATGCAAACGTTTGTCTCGCAATAGGAACCGAACAGAGTTCGTCAAAAGTATTTAGTCGTTTTTTTTTTTAATTTTTTCATAAAATTATGCCGTTTAAGAATGCGAGACTAGGCTAGCTAGTAGTTACTTGTAAATGAAAGGTGTATTAGCATTATATTAGATGCAAATGTCTAGGGTTTTAGAAGGGGCATCCAGTCTCCTCTCCAAATTCAAGGTGCTGTTGCTTTGAGATCCTCATTTTATTACATTACCTAATATTACAATGCGGGTTACTACATGTTTACTATGTATGTTCGTCGTGTATTAGATACAAGCTTTTGCACGCGGATTTGTTCCCGTAGTACCTGGTTAAAAAGCCTGTCACTGTCCGGCTTCGTTGCTGCGTGGATTCCTTCAATTTCTTCTAATGTCACTCGATATCACCAACTGTCACACCAAGAAAAGCCCGAAGGTTGAAGAAAAAGAATGCATCAATTTGACGCAGAGTTAAGCCCCTTTCGGGATAGTGTTAATATTATGAATAATCTTGTATACATAAATCAGTTCACCTGTTAGCATTCAGTAGCCCATAGCGTGAATTCACACAGAGGAAGTGTTTATGAAAACAGCATTCTTTACTCGACACGGCTCGTTTCCTAACTATGGGAACTTGAGGCAACATTGTATTTGATAATAAGACTAGTAGGTATATAAGTAAATTTATAACCGGCTTTAACAAGAAGGTGGTTATCAATTCGCCAAATAGTGCAAACCATAGATATGGGAGCCGCTACGTGCAAACCATAGACCGTAGATTCGCGTTGCGCTTGAGGAAAACCATAGAGCTAGGATTTTCTCTGCATTCAATCTCTTTAATGAAAAAACACTAAGGTCAACACAACACCACACAACATCTACTTATTTCTATTCTATTTTTTGTACTGTGTGTTCTAATTTTATGGAGTGTTGTCTGTAATTATTAATATATCGATCAATTTATTATAACATAAAGCAGTCTTCAAATGGTGTGCGATATGCCATCTAAAATTCGATAAAAAAATATCCTTACATCTACTGAATGAAGTCAATTTTGAGTTGGACTGATAGGGGCTTGCGCGCGCACTGTAGCGCACTTTAATTCGCCTCTGGTACGTGCTTTAAAAATATTAAATGAGCTTCTGGCATCAGCTCCTGAGTGTGATTTGTTCGCTGATAGATGGAAGGAAGTGTGTAGAGCATGCCTGAGTTACGCTGAGATGATTGATAGTGTAAGGATAAGTTTAATTAATTAATATTAAGTAAATTATTATACGTCTGTTTTTATTGCTTACTGTTAGTACTGTGTATATTATTGATAAATAAATAAATAAATATCGTTGAGCTACTCGTATATCGCACGCTCTCAAATGTCAACATGAAATTGACTTTATCTAGTAGTAAAAAGGATCATTTTGAAACCAATTTTAGATAATGTATCGCATGCCGTTTGACCACGGCTAAATGAGGCGATAATACAGATGATGTCATAGGGACCTAACTCATTTACGAGCGCGTAGATAAGGGATATGATTATTGAGTTAGAAATAAATCTTATCATAATCTTTAATGGTTGAAAACACTCTTATTGGACGCTAGTTAACTGTACCTATTTTTTTTACACTTAAGTACCCAATTATTTTTTATTTGTTGTATATTTTTTGCAATGATCCTCGACTTTTATTATCTTGTCAGATTAATGGATCTACCTACAACAAAACAGGGACCGCTTTCTAGTTTATACAGGTATTCTAGAATTTAGACTAAAAATTTAGGCAGGCGTGTAACGGTGACGCTCATTAATATCTCTGTAGATAGCAATTTCTATTTAAATTCAGATAAAACCTAGTTTAAAACTAGAAACGCATGAATTAATCGTTGGTCATTGAGTTCTTTATGTGTCTGTCTAGGCTATTTGCTGATAATATCCTGCATACGTGAGAATATAAAATCAAATGATCCAAAAAAAAATGTGGGATCAAGTTGTAGGTATCTAAGTTCCGTTCATCGTAAGAGATCACTTTGTAGGACAAAATAATGGGGCATTACAGGGTAACTTTGGTTTTGTAGGTAGGTATAATATAGTCTTAGAAAAATAAGGTCAAATTTGAAGTAAAAAAATATATTTTTGCTTAATAATAAAAAAAAAAAATTCGGAAATAAAAAAAATCTGCTCATTGACTGTTTCGCGGAACGAAGTTCGCCGGGTCAGCTAGTACATAAAAAATGAACTATTTCCGCGCATCAAGTTACTTCAATACAACCACACACAAAATTAGCCATGTTACTTTTGGGAACGCGAGAGACTGACCCACTGCCATAAGTCAGCGGCAAAACCCAGCCCCCTCTGCACCCAATTTTAGGGTTGAAATTCGGGAATTCCTTTCCTAATGCACCCTTAGACTATAAAAAGAAGCAACCCTCCTTTCAGTAGCAATTTTATATCCATAGAAGACGGATTGTAAAGTTCTAGATGACCTTGTTAATTAATGGTCCTAGAAATAAAAAAAATAGATTTTACATGTTGAAATTAATTATGCTAATGTTGACATTTAGTTTTGGCAATTCATCTGCAATATCTTAAATGAGCAACCTACTTGTCAGCGTTTCCTGGTATGATGATAAACCAGTGATATATTTATGTACCAAGTTTTGTTTATAAAGAAATTCAGGCTAATATAGTTACAAAATATATAGCCTGTACCTTTAGAAAAACTATATGTTTATAGCAACCAGTGGGAACTCTAACTGAAAATCGATTTTGGCTTCAACTGTGAATTCACATTGTGTAAGTTATGTCACAAGATATAGCTTAAAATCTAAAACCGACTACTTGAATTTTTACACTTTTATTATTTACTAGCTTCCGCCCGCGGCTTCGCTCGCGTGGTACCTGTGAAGATAAAAAGTAGCCTATATGCTATTCCAGACTATAATCCATCTCTGTGCCAAATTTCATCTAAATCCGTTCGGCCGTTTGGGCGTGATTGATCCACAAACATCCAAACATCCTCACAAACTTTTACATTTGTAATATTAGTAGGATAGGATGGCTTGAAGTTATGTATTTAAATGTATATTTTTGGAATGAACTCTTCACACACCTTCATTTGACGACCTCGGTGGCATAGCGGGCGAGTGCCCGACTGACACGCAAGGTGTGCGGGTTCGATTCACGTTGCAGGACAAATGTTTGCATGATCTGAAATTTTTTTTTCCGGGTCTTGGTGTTGTGGTACCATGGTACTCTTGTTACTCTATGTACGACTCAGGTAATCTCAGGTAAATGGTGTGGGGTCAGGACTATGTATTGGGTGTTATTTATTTATTTATTAAAGTGACGACAGTCTATGAATCCATAAAAACGCTTCATTTGACGACGCGCAAATAATTTATTGTTGCGTTACGCCTACGCGATACGATAGCAAATGTCAAAACACGTCGACAAAAATAAAAAGATCTCAAGCATCGATAATGTCATTGGTTAGACGGGGGTTAATTATATCTGAATAAACCTAACTTTCTTTAAGACTAAAGTGTTTATGCAAACAATATAACGCCTTGATTTGTGATTCAGTATCTGTCCAAAAGTCCATTTGTTATTTGCATTGAACGTAGAGTCAAATGTCAACTTATTTATACGCAGAAGATTACGATTTGCATAGCTCTCCAAACTCGAGTACTGTTAAATATTTATGTTTATGTCGGGGAGCCTTGTAGGTGATGCAGGTAGTTGGTTGAGAGAGTGTTAAGTTAGGATTGTTACACGTGAATTTGAACCTTTAATTTTTGTGACTGTTGACTTACGTCATCGCCTAAGCAAAATCGGCCTTTGTGTCTGAAGTACCATTGATTTGTACCATTGATGGTACAAATGATACAACTTTGTATCCTTAGAACTATTAATGATACTAGAGGGAACATCCTCATTTTTCTTTAATGATACTAAGGATACAAAGTTGTGAAAATTATAATACCTACTAGTGCTCTCAAACAATGAAGGAGTGAGGATACCAACATGTCCTAGAATCTAAAAACTCGAAGACATGTGACATGTACACGAAAAGAGCCTCTGAGAGGCGCACTTTTATCCTTTCATTACACTGTTTCTTTCACAGACAATCATAGGGCCTTTTCAAGGCCACCATATCTCCATATCTCAACTGGGTCACTAATCTAATACAAATGACCAAGAATGAATCAGTGACACGGCAAGCAAGCATCGGAATAGTTAGCCGAAAGGTCACGTCGTTACAAAGCAGAATGCTCCAAGATGACTATCGACTATTGAATTCAAAGCATAATGGCTAAGCGCAGGCTCTGAACAATCTTTAGAGCTTTTCCAATGACTGGATGAAACTTTGAAGGAATTTATCTTCATCGGAAGCAAGAGGGGCAATTGTGCAGAATCTTTAAATCGCCTTTGTACCATTGATTTGTATCATTGTACAAGTGATACAACTTTGTATCCTTAGTACCATTAAAGAAAAATGAGGATATTTCCCCGTAATTGTTAACCTATGGAACTAGTGATACCAGTGTCCACAACTTAGGGGTACCTATTCTACAAAGGCTTTTTTTTTTTATACAACTGAGATGGCAAACAAGCATACGGCCCACCTGTTGGTAAGCGGTTATCGTAGCCTTTGAGCGCTTGCAATACTACAAGCATCACGCACGCGTTGCCGAACCCCCTCACCCCCCTAAAGAGCTCTGGCAACCTTACTCATCGCAGGAACACAACACTATTTGAAACAAATAATGTTATTTGGCTGCGATCTTCTGTAAGGTGGAGGTACCTTACCAGGCGGGCTGCTCCAATTCAGAACGAGAAAATCTCGCTGTGCCCTACCTCCTCCTAAAAAAAAAATCTTAAATCATAGGTAGCACTAAAGGGGGTTTTCCCTAAAAACTTGGTAAGTTCCTATAGGAAACAGCAGTTACCATCGAGCACTAGTGGAGTGCTGGTAGTAGCCCCGCCTTCCGATCCACAGGTCGTGGGTTCGAAACCCGGTCGTGAATCAAAGGATTTTCCATTCTGAAAATGTATGTGCGCTATACTAGTGCTCTCAAACGGTGAAGGATAACATAGTGAGGAAACCGACATGTCCTAGAACCTAAAAATTTGAAGACATATAACGTGATATGTGCAGGAAGGAGCCTCTAAGAGGGCACTTAAATCATTTCACTACACTGACTCTTTATCGATGGTCATAGGCCCTTTTCAGGGCCAACATCAACCTGGTCACCGATTTAATACAGGGTAACTAATAAAGAATCAGTGACACAGCAAATATTGTTTATTATTGAGAATAGCTACGGATACTACCATATTCCATAACATTATAAACCTTTCCAAAGTATTTAACATCTATCAAAAATGCCTTCGTCTGGTAATTACCATTCGTCTACCAAAACACGATAATCGTTTTAAATCAACTCAGCTGGCATGGAGTAAATTGTTACTAATGTAAACCGTCAATTTAGACTGTGAAGTGACTGTAGGCGAGACCACAGCTTAGAAGCAATTCACTGAACCGAGGTCTGAGACACCGTGCGAACGTATCACTGCTAAGGTAGGTATTTGTTAGTATGTATGTGACCACAGTTAGTTTTATCCATAGTTTGTATAGATAAATGTGATATTATGAAACAGTGAAAGTGAAGATCCACCAACATGGATGAATAGACACGAATTACCCCTGTAACGCCAGAAATTACATTTTAATAACACACTTTTGTTTTTGGTTGGGTAATCGAGATCAGAGACTGTAGGTACCTAATAACTTTATAATATAGTGTTGTTGTAAGAGCTTAAAGAAAAATACAAAAAGATTTCTCCAGGGCAGGCAACGCATTAGCAATGCTCTAGATGTTGCAGATGTCAATAGGCGACGGTAACCGCTTACCATCAGGTGGTCCATAAGCCTGTTTGCATCCGTATAACATAAAAAAAATGAAAATGTGGCCATCTGCACTACCAAGATTATATTCTCGTTGTTGTGACTCAAGCGCGAATAATTTACGTTAGCTTTACACTTACGATACAATAGTAAAAGTCAAATATTAGCCAATGACATCGACCGTTGACGTTGACCTATTAAATTCCAAGCAGGGGTGCTATTGCGTAAGCGAAATGGGAATGAAGATCGCACATTTATGGATTATTTTATCAATAACAGCGATATCTGAAACGTTTCAAATATGAACTGGAAGATTTTAAGATCGTGAAGTTGTCACTTCTCAAGTATAAAACGTTTAGAATGTCGCTAAGATTGTTAAAATAATCCTTAAAGTTCCGAACTTCATTGCCATTTTGCTTACGCAATAGCAATACAGATCGGATTAACAGTTCGAAAGTTATGCTCGAACAAATAAACATACAAAAATACAACGCCGATTCGTACAAGTTGTTCGAGAGATCTTCGCTCGCTCGATCAATTATTGTATAGACACAGATACCTATTTAATTCTGAGGTGTATTCTTGTGGAATTGGTCTTTTCTGTGTGTTTTTTGTGTGTAAAATAATCAATATTCTATTCAGACGGGCACCCGCTACTCTACCGAGGTCATCATAAGTGCAGGGACGTAGAGAACAAAATATGGTATTAAAAATTAAAATATCGGTTACTGGAATTGTCACTATTGCTGTCCGTAAACGATTCTTCACTCTCTATTTCACCCTAGAATATCTCAATTGAGAAAATTGCACGATCAGCAAACAATACACTATTACGTTAAGCTTGCAAAGAACAGTTTTCACATAAATAGCTAGGGGACCCCTTAATCTTGAAATGTAAACCGGCCCTCGGGCAGAATTTGTGTAAGTAGTAATGCACAGAATGTTGGTTGTCCCTACAAGCGAAGGACTTAGGTACCCTAGTATTCAGCCAATAATCATTTGTTCTTCACCTCACACTGAGATTATTTTCATCACAAATGATTTCATGGTCATATTACGTATCACTAGTGCCAGTCGTGATAAAAGATGTTTTAGATGTTATAGTATGCATGTAGACTTAGAAGGATCATTAAAAATATCACCAAGCCGTGTCTTGCCTGTTTTTGTATGAAGATGATCATAAAGGATCCATTTCATTCTGGGCCTGGTCCATGTACACTACATAGAAAAATTAGGAAAAAATAGGAGATTACAAGAAAAATACAATTTCATTAATTTAAAGACAAATGCAATGGTACAAGAATAGTTCTTCTGGTAAGTTTTTTACTATGTGAACACTATTTGAAGGCCGCCATGTTGGTTTATGACTGGCGTTTGACATGACATTGACATATTTTTCATGTCATGTTGTTTGATTTGATGTTTTTGTTTTGTCAGATAAATGTAGGTTGTCAAAATGACATTTCACGCACGTCCATCCGCCATATTTTTGTAGCGCTGTGTGTTGCTCTCTTTGTCGAAGAAAATCTTAATGTACCTTAGAACGAAATCAATTGAAATAAAATAACCAATTAAATACGTTTACTTTATTGCTTAGCCATATTTTAGAGTAGTGTACACAGTGCAGGCCCAGGCTCCATATATTGATGAAAAGTCTCTAATTCCGATTGTTCGGGTTCGATTCCCTCTGCGGCTCAAATGTTTGAATGATCTGCAAATATTTATTTGTTCCGGGTCTGAGTGTTGTGGTACTATGTAAATAAATAAATAAATAAATATTCCGGACATTTTCACACGGTCAACTGATCCCAAACTAGGCATAGCCTGTACTATGGGTACCAGAGACTGATATACATAATAGATATATATTTAACACCCAGACACAGAACAAACATCTGTGTCACAAATGTTTGTCCAGTGCGGGAATCGAACCCGCGACCTCTAGCGCAGAAGGCAGAGTTACTACCAACTGAGCTATGAGGCCAGTCAACTATGTTACTCTTAGTTTCTGATACCTACGACACAAGGAATCCTAGTGTATGACTGTTATACAGGACTATGTACAGGACTATGTACAGGACTATGTACAGGACTGTTGTAAAAAAAAACCGTGATGCAACATTGATGTTAAATGAAAAATAACATCAATGTTGCATATTTCACTTTGCTTCGCTACGCCTCGTAGAGTTCTTCAATACAAGCTCAACCACCTTCAATAGAAAGAAAGTATTATCGCTATTATCTGAAACCGCGATGTCGCTCGATCACGTCCTCCATTACGGACGCTCTGATAGCCATCCGGATCGGAACGCCTCCGCGAGTGCAACGCTGTTACATTGAGCAGTGTATCCACTAGAGGCAAACTCGGGTCGAGCAGCCTCGACTTGAAGCAAACAGCCTCAGTTTGAGGCTGCTCGCTCTGAGGCAAAGGCTCGAGGCACGTAGCGGATCAGCTCGAGGCGTCTAACCTAGCTTAATCCGACCAGCTTGGCGATACAACGTCCATCTCATTTAAACGCACGGCTCAGACTGAGGCTCCTTTGAGCATGACAAAATATGGCTCGGCTCGCGGCCGCTCGACCCGAGGCTGCCTACCTACTCTAGTCTAGTATCCGAGGCTGCCTCTAGTCACTAGATACGCGGACGGATGAGTCCAATGTTGTGGTTACTGTGATCCGATGAGGTGTTATGAGCACTTGGATGTCACATTTAGGTACTTGCTTGTCGTGTCACTGATTCTTTCTTGTTCATCCTGTATTAGGTCAGTGACCAGATTGAGGTATAGTGGCCCTGAAAAGGGCCGTTGAAAGAATCAGTGTAGTGAAAGGATTAAAGTGCGCCTCTTAGAGGCTCCTTACGTGCACATGTCACATGTCTTCGAATTTTTAGGTTCTAGGACATACCGGTTTGTGTCAGGAATATGTATGTGACTGTTGGTTGTTAGTAATAATATATGTAGGTGAGTTTTCAATTCACACTTTCTATATCAATGTTATGGTATCCAATTGGTTATAAGTACTCAACTTGAACACACAATTACGGAATTGCGAACACACTTATTGCAACGTTTATCCATTTTTTTTGTTGGAATGATTGATTGATTGATTGACCATTCAATAACATAACATCAATTAATAGCATGACAATAGAGCATTGCCGTTTGATGCAAAGTAGGAACATACAGTCGCAATCAGAAGTAACTTGACAACTGCACTAACGAAATACCTAAACACCTTTACAACAATAGTGCTTGCTCAGGCATCAAACAAAATTCCTATTCTATGATAAGATGAAAAAAAAAATGAAATGAAATAGGCTCACGAATTTTATCCCCAAGAAGGGTAGACATCCTCTTAGATCTCTAGGCGATCAGATCCTTGAAGATACTCATCGTGGGAGTCAGAGGCATGTCCGAACATTTAGCACAAGGCCGCAGCCAACCGCCTGGTGCTCCAATTAAGAGCAAGAAAATCTCGCTGTGCATAAAATTATTTCAGTGTTCCATGATTGTTTCAGGTACAAGGTCGGTCGTACAAGCAATCTATGGGAGAGGCATGTTCAGATTGTTCAGCGGTGGGCGAAGCGATGCTTGAAGTGATGATGATGATCTTTTACTAAAGGTGTAAAGCTATTTGGTACTAAACTGCTTGATACGTTAAGCTATTTCTGACAGCGATTGTCCGTATGACACAAAAATGATATTGTGTTACACGTTTTGTTGTGTCTGGTTCAAAACTGTTATTCCAAGTGATCATTATGGCGCGTGATTCACCGTATTTGAAAGCACTTCACTAAGTAGGTAAGCTTGAATACCTATTATTTTTTAAGCAGATGTTAATATAAAATTGGTTTATAGGCTGATTCGGTGGTACTTAGAGGTCTACATTTATGGGTTTGAAACACGGATCATCCTTTCAGAATTATCTTCACATATTAATTTATTCATGCTCAATATATCTACATAGTCAGCTTAGACGGTGTGTTATAGCTTTGAGTATCTCTACATAATATGTATAGGGTAGGTATAGACAAAATGAGACAGGGAGCATTGGAAAAACTTGGAGGAGGCTTTTACCACGATTGGTGGTCCCATACACTAGCTTAGTAATAAATCTGTTTTGTATATAGGTAACTAATATTGTATTTATACAGAGAAATTTAAACTTTTTTTATGTCATCATCATCAGCCTGTAGAAGTCCACTGCTGGACATAGGCTTCCCCTAAAGAGTTCCACGACGAACGGTCCTGAGCCTTCTCCATCCACCGACTTCCCGCAACCTTTACAATGTCGTCGGTTCATCGGTTGTCCATGTCGTTGTTTTTTATGTGAAACTTTTAATTTTAATAGAATTTAGATTAAGTAAATATATTGTTCTATCTGTTATAGTGTTTAGGATATAAAATTATTTTTATTTATTTATTTATATAGACAAAATGCACTTTTTTAAGTCATACTTTCTCAATCTCTTCATAAACAAAACTCAGCTAATTTGAAAAAGTTCTGAAAAAGTAGGTACCTAATATTGGATTTTTTTGTTATTATTTCCGTTTATATTCTTTCTTTTTGTTGATAGATTAAGCACCTTTGGGGATAGTAGGAACATTATGAATCATTATGAATCCTCCCGTTGTATTTTTTATTCCATTCGACACAGCCAAGTAAATCTCATTGGCCGTGTGACCAAAAAGGTGTTGCGCGTTGAAATCTTTTGTATGAAAATTTCAACGCTCAACTGTTAGGCTGGTTTTCAAATTTCAAGTGTCGAACCAGTCCCTAAGGTTACTTTTTCATCTGCTATCGGAGCATCAGTTGGCATAAAAAGGTGTAGGTATGTCGCATGTCTTGCTCACCGTGGTGTATGGGCTAGGGATGTAACAGTTTTTTTTTTTTGTGGTATCGCCGTTCGGATGACACAATTGTCTTTGCGTTAGGTAAAATGAAATAAGTTTACTTTGACAAACACAAAAAGACAATTACTCAGGTATTTTAGGTAGCAATCTTGATGTCACATTTTTCGTACGTACAATAAAGATGATAGAAACAGCAAAAACAGCTAATTTTAAAATTTTCATGATAAAATAAAAATATATTTGAATATTTATTTCCACTAAAACTTTTTCTTCTTTTCGCTTTCGGGGACACATGCATCACCTTGTAGAGTCGGTACATATTAAATTTTATTATTGTGTATTCAGAAGCTATAACCCTAGCGCACGCGTGCTTAGCGTAGCGTCTCACCTGAACATGGATTCGCGCTTCAGTTCCACTCTATGACCACAGTGATTACAGAATCGTTTATTTACTTTTATTCTCACCAAGATGACACCATGTCTCACACACCACTCTAAGAATCCGTTTTCTCTCAAATTACGTAGTCAAATCTTTTGAGCATGGTCGCGTAGAATAGGCGTGGCTTCACCTAGTTTCTAAGACGTATCCTAGTGATATTTTTAACAATATTTTTTTTTGTTTCTCTTTGTCAAGAGTCCATTAATTTTCAACTCTATAAGACTTGTATTTTTTATATACTTTATACCTAAAGTTCTCAAAAGTGAATTCTTGGAATGCATTCTACGAGGTGATTCATAACATGTGGTTAATAAACCATCTTGAAAAGGGGTTATTCTATCAACAAAAAGAATAGATAAAAAAATCATATTTTTTTCCAAACTTTCTAAAGTTAGCTGTTTTTGGTATTTTTATCATCTTTTTTATCTAATTACCTACTAAACTTAAGAGAAGTTCGTCATCAAGATTGCTGGTTAAAGCAGCTGATTCATTGAGTTTGAACTGATATGTTATTAAGACCCCAAAACAGCAGATTTTTGCAGAGTTTTTGCAATGAAAATTGTCGATTTTCCAATTAGGTGTCGAATAAGCCCCTTTCAGGATAGCATACATATTATGAATCACCGTGTATAAGTTCATTTAAATTAGGTATTTCAGGAACTTTAAGTGGAAACATGATGACCATAATGACCCCGGCTGAAAAAACGGCCCCTCAATATCTAACCGTGGATGTAAAAGGCGACTAGGGAAAAGCTATAGGATAGGCAGCAGCGTATTTTCACAATGAGAGCTCTAACTGCGCTCGCCCGTGTGCCCCGTGTGGTAAGTATGGGAAAATCCCCCCCATAAGAAATCGCTCTGGAATCTATGGGGGAGGCAATATTCACCAGTGGACGATCTACGGCTGAAATGATGATGATGAAATTGTAACAGCCTTCCTACAACTGCACTAATTACTTACGGGAAGTTATCAAACCAATAACTGTATGTATTTTGGATACGCAAACCATAGAGCTATATTAAGACCCATTACACGGTCGTCGTTTAGACAAAAATGCATTTACATACACGAGAAATCACTTCCCTACATTTATTTCCGTGGTTTTGCGATCCGGTAACCGGTCGAATTTAAATATTTATGTAGCAACATCAAAATCGTGGATATCACCATTTTTTTTACTTTCTAATTCCAATCGTGAGCGAATGAGGTGCATCCTCTAGTTGATAGATTTTCCGGGCCGTGAAAGTTAGCAATTTTTGAAACGGGCGCGGAGTGAATTTCAATTGATGCATTTGTGTATGGCATTATGCAAACGAATGTAGATTTTTGACACAAAAACACTAATATCCAATGCTTGGAAATAAAGAATCCTCAACTTGTGACCTTATTAATAAAGCAAGGTCGAGACATTAATTTTGGTAGTGATGAGCTTTGACTTCACCTTTTCTAACTTCATTTATTTCTTTATTTAGAGTACCTACCTAAAAATAAAGCAGATACACACTAAACCTAAACCAACACGTTTGTATGAGCTAGAAAAATAATGCTGACTCCGTCACCTACATACGAGTAAGACTGTAGGTGACCGTACACAAAGTATAGGTATACAAAGTGATCCTTACCAGTAGGTACCTATATGCTTTCTTTCGGGATAGCATATAGGCTTATTTTATACCCAATCGGCAATAAAGTTTGTACTACGTTTGGAAATTCTGCATTTTTCATTGAAAACTCTAGGCAAAAATCTACTGTTACAATTATTCACCTGTTTTCAAAAAGACCAAAAACACAGCCTATATGAGAAAGTTAAAAAAAATATGATAAAAAATAATTGTTTTTTTTTAATTTCAACTCTTTAAACTTCTTTTACTTTCTTTTTGTTGATCGAATAAGCCTCTTTCGGGATGGTGTACCTACCTACATATTAGGTAATACTTTGAATCACTGTGTACATAATAAAAGGTGTTATAGTTTATGAGACTATTGTATGAAGACTTCGTAAGAACTGGTAACTTGACATTTCCTATAGAAGAACTCACGAAAGACGAATTTGCGTCCAGCCTGACTCAACTAACTGAGGCTGACAGTACCTATCCAATTTGTATTGTTTGTTTATGCAAGAGCTAAGCCACTGCATGCAGTTTAACTTTAAACCCGCGAGGTATGATCTCAGATATGAGCATGGACTGTAGGTACATTAAAATATCATCATCATCATTTCAGCCGAAGAACGTCCACTGTTGAACATAGGCCTCTCCCACTGATTTCCTATCTCCACTGGTTTGCCCATACTCACCAAGCGCTGGCTGCCCTTCCCTAGTTTTTTCCCTTAGTCGCCTCATACGACATCCACGGATAGGTACATATGAAGCGGCCTATTCTTTAGCCGGGGCACCCACGGCCAAAGCATGATAATATCAATAAACTAAAACGTAAGTATGAAAGGGGTAGGTACTTACCAATTCGATTTAAACGAAAGACACGGATTTACACTCAAACAAAACATGGTCCAGAATCTTTACACAGAGTAAGATCCACAGTTAAAATATACAGTTTAAAAATTCTTGATGTCCTCTAACAAACACGATATTGAAGAGTATTCAGATCATATTTTGCAACGTTTAAATGTCACGAATTTATATAAATAATATATTCTGCTTTATAAAAATTACTTAATTAATTTAGAAACTTGATAGGTAGATGGATACCTATGATTTTTTTTTATATATTTTGATGCACTTTTAGTTACACTAGATACTGCACTGCACGTGCCTAGGTGCAATACGGTTTCTAAACAGAATTATCAATTTATTTTCATAAAACATTTCTAGTATGTACGGTGGGCAGGGTTTATATTTATAAATTTCAATATTGATAAACTTTTAGTTAAACACTACTGCACGTTGGTAGGTACCTAAGTTACAATAATGTATTTATACAGAAATATCTATTTACATATTTTCATAAAACAAAACAACTAGGAACCGAACTCCCAGTTTTTAGGCGGTTTTAGTATACTGATGGCAATGCTCTCAATAATTTCAATGCGAGATTTAGTTGCGAAAATTGCTCTATTTCGACCACAAGTGGTAATTCCGCGAACGTGTGGCGAGAGAGATGCGATTGAAACGTGTGAAGCAACCGTGGAGTAAATCTGTAAGTAACAACTTGCGTGCATCTGTTACATGAGGCTGATTACACTTGTGCCTGAGTACGAGTGTATTTGGATGGTTTACCTAAATTGTTTTATGTTATGAGCGGAGGTGCTTCGCACTACTATCCGAAGCGAAGGAATTTCGAACCGCGGTCGCGCAAAATTGGTACATCTTATCTCGTCATCTTCGCTCACTTGATCATCATCAGCCTGTAGAAGCCCACTGCTGGACATAGGTCTCCTCCAGAAATACATAAAGAACGATCTTGACCATTTCCCATCCACCGACTTTATCAATGTCGCCATCAGGGATATATAGATGGATATTTTTCTTGGTAGTTGAGGTTTATAAATCCAAAAACATTAATATTAATTGTTAAAAATATGTTTATTTCAATTATTCTAATTAACAAACTAATCTATACGAAATGTATCTGCCCGCCGTTTCTGATGATCTGATAATTTTCACCACCTGCAAAATATAATTCGTTACAAAACCAATTTAGTGTTACGAAGATGATTGTGCAACCAATTGGATCATTTTGCATATCAGTTATGTCATAAACGTGCAAAATAGTGAGGTGATGCTTTCGCGTAACATGTTGTTTTATGTTAGTATGCGTGATTTACGTAAATCCAATAATCATCATCATCATTTCAGCCGTTCGATGTCCACTGCTGAACATGGCCTCCCCCACAGACAGAGCAAATTCCTTATCATGTGGGGGGGATTTGCCCATACTCACCACGCTGGGCATGCGGGTTGGCGAGCGCAGTTAGAGCTATCGTTGTTAAAATGAGGGACGCTGCTGCCCATCCCCTAGCTTTTTTCCCTTAGTCGCCTCTTACGACATCCGCGGATAGAGATATGGAGGGGCCTATTCTTTAGCAATCCAATCCAATAATAATTAGCGATAAATCTAACTAGCCTCCTCTTCCACTCTCTTCTGTTAGCTGTCATCACTGTACTCACTTCTTTCTTACTCATGTAATCCTATCCTACTAATATTATAAATGCGAAAGTTTGTGAGGATGTTTGTTGTTCAATCACTATAGCACAATATACCTACATAGAATCCTTGTATAGTGTCCATAAGTTTCAAGTAGTAGTTTTTACTAGGTAGGTCCAACTTTGACAAAGAGGTCAACCGACGCATCCAACTCGGATGGGCAGCGTTTGGGAAACTTCGTCATATCTTCTCGTCGCAGATATCGCAGAGCCTCAAGACGAAAGTACAATCAGTGCGTGTTGCCAGTGATGCCATATGGCACTGAGACTTGGTCGCTAACTATTGGCCTCATACACAAGCTCAAAGTCGCTCAACGGGCTATGGAGAGAGCTATGCTCGGAGTTTCGCTGCGTGATAGAATCCGAAATGAGGAAATCCGTAGAAGAACTAAGGTCACCGATATAGCTTTCAGAATAAGCAGGTTGAAGTGGCAGTGGGCACCCATATAGCTCGCAGAACCGACAACCGTTGGGGAGTAAAGGTTCTCGAATGGCGACCACGAACCGGGCGACGCAGTGTTGGAAGGCCCCCCACCCGATGGACCGACGACATTGTGAAGGTTGCGGGAAGTCGGTGGATGGAGAAGGCTCAAGACCATTCGTCGTGGCACTCTTTGGGGGAGGCCTATGTTCAGCAGTGGACTTCATCAGGCTGATGATGATGATGATGAAGTTTCAAGTTTAGTTAAGTTTAAGTAAAATGGTTACCTGTCCTCTCTTCAGTCCGAAGTATCTTGCAACGGGGTCACCGGCCTGTATTCTCATCAACATGTTCTCTTTCAGCTTACTGTGTGTTTGGTCAAGAAATGTATTTTTTTTTACAACAAATTTGCAAACAGGCATTCGGCCCACCTGTTGGTAAGTGGTTACCGTAGCCTATGAACGCTTGCAATCCCAACCTTCTGTAAGGCGGAGGTACTCCCCAGGCATGCTGCTCCAATTTAGAGCGAGAAAATCTTGATGTGCTAGGGCAGGAGGTAGGTCTCCTCCAAATATCCTATAGGATGAGAGCAAATGGATATCGAATCGATGACCTCGATGGCGTAGCGGAAATATTTGTGGAAATATTTGTTACGGGTCTGGGTGTTGTGGTACCATGGCCGCATGGTACTAGTTTCTGATACCCATGACACAGAGAATCCTTGTGAGGGGTCAGGACTGTGTATGTGATTGTTGGGTGCTATTTATTTATTTGTAAAAACTTGTAAAACAATAAATAAACCCTCAAGCAATACACAATCACGCTTCATAAATACGATTTTGATGAAACCTTGGTTTGTCTTTCGGATTTCGGTATTTTAATAGGTATAGTCTGAAGTGCCTATAGGTCTTTACCTATAGGCCGGTACTGACCTATAGGCACTTCAGACTATATTAACTGTCTAAGAAAAGGATACTATCTGGTAAGAAGCTCCTGCTTCTCATCCGTGGTCAGCACAATATGCTCGGGTACCAGCTCGTGTTCCGTGATGTTGATCAGCAGCTCCGACTCCAAGAACTGTTCCAGCATGTACTTCGGAGCCATGTCCACGAGCGACTGCTTGGCTGATGGCGTCATACCTGTTCAAATATATTACAATAATTTATTTTTCAATAAATCTTAGTAGCCCAACTGTACTCTTGGCCCCCTTAATCATAATCACTAATTTTATGAGCTTGATAAAAGTATGTCGGCCTCTTTATTTTGTTTACTGTTATATAAGGACAGGACTTGACTGATTATGAATATGAGGGAGTCTAAGGTTCGAACCGGTTGTGCACCAATTGATTAAAAAAATTGATGTGCACTTAGAGCTCTCAAACGGTGAAGGAAAACATTGTAAGGAAACAGGCATGTCCTAGAATGCAAAAGTTCTAAGATATGTGACATGTGCACAAAATGGACACTCTAATAGGCGCACTTTTATACTATTTTTTTCATTAAGAATAGAATAGAATATCATTTATTTGGCATACATATAAACACACAGAAGGTATTGAGTTTTCTTGAAATCCTTACTTAACTAACCTGCTTGTACAACTACAATGGCTCTGTGTATGTTTTCTTCTTGCATCCTGGTACAGTATGTTTTGATGGTTTTAATTCCGATCTTAGCTTCATCCGGGAAAAAGACAAACATTTGGTCAGTTGGGTCATCATTGTGGGCCACCAATACGATCAGATCACTCCTTGCAGGGCGCTTTTCACTGTAAAACAAAAAAGTAAGCTCATAAACTATTATGACTGGCTGAAATCCCTCGGAAAACCTGTGAGCCAGTAACATTAAAAATAAAACTATTATTTTTTTGTTCATGGTCAGTAACAAAAATACTGATAAAAAAAAATAGTTTTATTTTCTACTGGATCATGAATGAGTATTGAGTATGCGACCTTAGACTTAGCAAAAAGGATTTGTTGATGCTGACATCTTATGACATTATTGTATAAATAGATTCAAATCAAAATCCTGGTATTTTACAAAACTTTCTGATTAAACAGAGGAAATTCAAATCAAAAGGAGCTTTGTTGTTAGTTAAATATGCAGATACTAGATGAGAAAATAAAGAAAACCCTAGTGAATAAGACGATATCCCAGAATACAAAATTACACATTGGTAAGTGTTATTTATTTATTTGATTAGAGATAGGCAGCTTCCTCTGATTTGACTACATCTTACAGTGTTGAAATTGAAAGTCAATTGTGTTGTTAAGGCCATGGTGGTCCTGGCTAAAGAATAAGTCCCTCCATATCTACCTTCCCGTGGATGTCATAAGAGGCGACTAAGGGAACAAGGCTAGGGGATAGTCAGCAGTATCCCCTATTAAAAATGATAGCTTTTACTGTGTTCGGCAGTGGTATGGGCATATTCTCACACGATAGGAAGTCGCTATGAAAATCAATGGTGGACGCCTATTTTCAGCAGCTTAGCCTACGGCTAAAATGATGATTTTGATGAAACAGTATGATGAAGTGTTAAGGTGGTTTCACACAGTGCATGGTTTTCGCTGACACACTGCTACAGATCATGCGAACTTTTCCGTCTTCACATCTATGCGAGCTAGTTCGTAAAACCGTGCATCGTAAGAAGCCACATTAGCCTACAAGTTAGACAAAATTCATAGATGCACTAGGACATAAAATTATGTGCTTGTCCTACGTGTACCCACCTGGGCTTGTCACCGAATTGTTCTTTGAATTGCTCTAAAGTTTGATCCAATTCGTCTTGGGTAACCAAGTATCCACGGTCATGGCAGAGCTGGAAACAAAAGTTTGTATTAGCAGGAACCTAATTTTTGGAAACAGTGGCACAAAAACTGGACTGATGATATCTCTCAAAATTATGGGTCAGAAACACAAGAAATAGTTTTTTTAGTTCAATCCAAAAAAAGTCCACAAAGCTGAATTCCTAACCTGCATTACAGTTTTACGAATACGCCATAGTTTATAGGTTTCCGCATCGTCATCCATGTTAGATCCAGATAGCTTTGTTGTGTTGGAATGAATAAAATATAAAGGAATATAAAACTAAACTGAATTTGTCGAGAAAACTCTACTCTAACCTCAAAACAACCGACCAGCAGTTTGTTGTTGTTTGATTGGGTTTTTTCTTTTCCCCCTTCCTTTCGGCTATAGCATCTTACCCCTCATAACTTCGAGGGACCTTTTGACGCCAACCCGAAAAGTTATGATCAGTGTGATCACGCAATCATTTTATTTTAGATACCTACTTCACTTGTGCACTTTACTCAAACAGTATTACGTAAAACATCACCATAAATAAATAATAACTTAATATAAATAATCAATTTGAACATGTAACGCACGCACATCACTTTCACGCAGTTTGCAAGTTCCCGCCAAAAAAGTAGTTGTAGTTTTGTAATAGTGACATGACATCTAAAACAAAAATGACATTGACAGTCAAAACGTGTTCATACCACAACGATCTCAGCTGCACGGAGTTATTGGTGTATCTCGAATATATAGTACTAAAGTACAGCCACGCTTAAAAGCCACTTTTGACGGACCTTTGACACTTCATCAAAATAAACTTCTTACGGCGGCCACACTATATTATTTATTTTCTCAATATTATAACGGCACAATTGGACGAATTTTCTCAGATTTGAAATATATACTTATAAGAATAATAAGAAGGAATATCTAAATCCATTAATTTCACGATTTTCTTGTAACTAATAAACCTTTTTGAAATAATAAAAAGAAAAATTCTAAGTAAACCGAACGTCGTTTCAAGTTTACGTCAGTATACTCGTGTCAAGTCGTGTCACTAAGGATGTTACCCAAAAAATTGAATGATTTCATTCGATTTTTTGTTCGGGTCGACAAGTTGAATACATTGACTATGGTATCGAGTTTATTTGTGCACAAATAAAAGTTCACGCAGTGCATATCAATACTGAACTACCCTCCAGCACTGGAAAAATGCTGGCACTGCAACAAACTGGAGAAAAGTCGTCGAGAAAACAAAGAAAATAATCTTACATGACTTTTGAACACGATGTGAATCGACAATATTGTTGAAAATTAATTCATAAATCTCTGAGTACCTACAGAGTGATGACGATGACAAAACGATTATTTCAACTGGATAAATGCAACTTATTTTGTACAACTATGTACCTACCTACTTGATTTTTTTTTATAATGACGATATAATTTAATAATGGGACATGGATTGTAATGGGATTAAATCAAATAAAGTTACTCTACATAAGCAATAAGTCATTTTTAAAGAATTGATGTTATTTTATGTTTTCACAATAACTGCATTCGATTCATTGATGTTTGAAAGCCATATAGATTCATTCAGTTTATCGATAATTTTAAGCAGGTCACCTCACTATGAAGCTAAGACTGACAGACATCAAATGTGGCTTTTTAATGTGGCTTTACTTTAATCGGCAACGCATGCGTGATGCCTCTGGTATTGCAAGCGTACATAGGCTACGGTAACCACTTACCAGCAGGTGACCCGTACGCTAGTTTGCTACCTTAGTTGTATTAAAAAAAAAAAAAAACTTTGGGTGTATCACTGAAATGAAAATGGATAATTGGAAAGGCACTCTACATAATCCGGACGTACCGACCGACACTTAGAAAAGTGTGTTTGGGGCTACATACTACTAATCATGCCAGCGCGCTAGCATGCCAGAAGTATGGAACAGCTCACAGACTAGGGCTCGTATTCAGAGACACGACTCAAGCATATATTTAATCACAGATCAGCTGAACTCTACTTAAATATTGAATCTCTTCTCAAACATAGCTTTTATTCAAGAACGGTACTTAAACTACTCTCCGCTGAATCGAGTCTCAAATCTGTACTCAAATGTTCTCGTTTACATTTTGATTTATTTATAATTTTCGATCCGTTTTAAGCAGAAATTCAAACAGCCAGGGTGGAAATAGAACAGAACTATAAAGTGAAGTATAAATATGCATCAAAGTACATGTAACGGAACGAAAATGTCATTTGATTAATGTCAAATCAAATCTAAACTCAAGCACCGATTTCGTTTGATTGACGTTTCAGAATAAGCATTTACTCAGATGAACTGTGATCATTGAATCTATACTTAAATACTGTTCAAGAATTAGAATCTCGCCTCAAATCGAGATTTAAGTACAGATCAATGCTCGAGTCTTGTCTCTGAATACGAGCCTAGGAGTACTACGTAGAACAGCTAGCGCTCGGGATCTATATGCCTACTGTCAGAAAAAATGAACTGTCAAAATAAGAGCAAGTAAAAAAAAAACTGTTCATACGTGATTTTGTTCATGATTTGTGTTTTTCTATAAAAAAACATTCTATTGAGGTTTCATCTCACCTCGTCTGATACAATTTGCTGCTGCTCATCAATCTTACGATGGCTGGAATAAAAGGTGTTGCTTATTTCCTTGAAATGAAGTTATAATTGGATAAATTCCCCGTCGAACTTAATGGGGCTAGGCCTTGTGAAAGTCAACTCTTTTCTTCGGTTTGAATGACTCATATATATTTACAAATACGTTTATGCTATCATAGCCGACCGCTGATGTATTATTTTTATCTTTTCATGTAATCTTCATGGCTGCATCGGCTATCAGGGTAAGTCATCGACCTACGTATCTTGAGGATGGTAAAACGTTTTCGTAGTCGCCCGGAAACTCAGATGAACCTTCAATTATTTCGCATATTAAATTTTCCTATTTTCCAGGAAGACAAAATTATACATTAATTTTGAATGTACTTGTTTGTAACTTAAAATGTAAACAAACAAAAGTGGCATTTAGAACAATTAGTACCTAGTTACCTACAGTAGGTACAAGACCTTAACACAAAACAATATTTTTCATGCAAACCCAGCCAACTAGATTAATCAAACTAAGCTTGTACCTACGCATTCAAAATTCATGTTTTTATCTCCATAATGAGAATTATCCACTAGTAAGATATTTCTAGCTATTACTTTGTAAAAGGATGATTTTGTAACCAAAAATTGTCTTATCTTAGTATTCCCTCTTAGTGCCCACTAAAGGTAGAAACATATATTTTAGATGCAAAAGTTTGTGAGGATGTTTGTGATTCAATCACGCTGTAAAGGCTCAACTGATTTCCATGAAACTTGGAATAGATTCTCTTCTCTTCTTCTTTCTTAGCCTAGAATAGCTATGGTGGGGTATTTTGTGATGCATGTTCAGCAGGGCTGTTTTTTTTTTTTTGTTTCAATTTTTTTTATATTGATAATGGTAAAGCCGGCCACCATCTCACTTTTATAGGGCTATTTTAAAACATTGGAAATATGTCCAATCGGAAACATCAGCTTTTCTCAACCATGCCATTTGCTCTAATGCAGAGCCTATAATAACCTATAATAGCCTATATATAACTTGGGGATTTACAGGTGTAAGACAGAGACAAACATAGATTAGTATTTGTAATATTAAGTGTGAATTTAAAAATTTACAAAGTCTTCTGGCTAAACATGCTCAAGGATCTGAGAGGGGCAATCTGAAGATGCCTACTATGCATGAGGAATACAGTCTTGTCTTTATGTTTCTATGTCAATCTATTTTTCTTGCAGTTTGGTGTCCCTGGCATTTGCTGGTTCAATTGGAATGACATTTGTTATTCTAGCATGTGCATTACCGCAGTACAAGTAAGTTTTCTTAATAACACTTTTAGCTCTCTCCATCATAACTACTGCTAGGTACTCAAAAATTTATAGTTTTAATGTGGGTGGTTTTAGGACTCTTGTCCTTACTAATATTATAAATGCGAAAGAGTTTTGAAAGTTGTTTGTTGGTTGGTTCTCCTTTTTACACAAAAATGGAACAACATCATTTTTAGGGTTCTGTAGTCCAAATGGTATAAGCCTTATAGTTTCGCCCGTCATGTCCATTGATCAGTCCGGCTGACAAAAACAGACAGGCGTCTGTCCGATTTTGTCAGCTGTTATCACGCACATTATTAGTGCTATCATGGTGACATTGTGCACAGTACATAATGGTGACATATACTAAGGTATGGAAAAAAGTTTTTCTAGGTACCTTCCCTACATGTAAAGGAGGCTTGGTTTTTTATATTTACATACCTCATTGTGTTTCAATAATATTTTAAAGTTTCATTGAAGCAGCATTCACTATCAACAATAGCTTTACCTGCATGAAGAGTATGGGTGGGCAAATCCTCTCCAAATGATTGTTTGGGTGCAGGCTGTACAAAATTGGTTGCGCTGGAAATCTGTGGGAGAGGCCTGTGTTCAGCCCTACGGCTGAAATTATGATGATAAGTGGAATGAAGCAAATTAGTTGCTTCTGATTGGCCTCTATGATTGGCACAGCAGACCCTTAACAGTGCTTACTTCTCAATTTCCAGATTATGGTGGCCATTCTTCGTAGTTCTATTCTATATGCTGTGCCCTATACCGACGATGATAGCTCGGAGGCATGCCGATGCTACCGGGGGCACCAACTCACCATGCATGGAGACAGCTATATTCATCACTATGGGCTTCATCATCAGCTCTTTCGGGCTACCCATTGTTTTGGCGAGGGCTGATGTGGTAAGTGCGTTTATTATTAAAGACAAAGCTGACTTCAGTATCATCTTGCAGGGGGAATTAAGGTAATTAAGAAAATACTAGGACATTTAGCGATTCAAGAAACACTGTCGTTTTTTTGGTCAGTGTTTTAAAGCCACGTGATTAAACCTTGGCACATAATAAAAATAAATAGTGCCTGGTACAAAATCACTCATTAAAATTCAGTCATGACATTACTTCATGACCTTAATAGCAATAGACAACTACATCCGAGAACAACGCGAGCGAAGAAACGAGCAGGTGGATCCCGCATAAAATACCATTGTGATCACAGCTTCAGACAGTTGTCTTTGTTACTCACCCCAAACGCATCAACTCAGTTTCAAATGAACCAATTTAGAATTCCAGTACCAATTTAGTTTCTGATGAGACTAGTCCCGAACCCGAACTGCGAAACGTGCCAGGTTAGAGAGGATGATTACCACCTACTGATGGAATGCGCCCGGAGAGCATCTATATGGGAGGAGGTAGGAAGGGTCCTACAAGTTAATTGGTTGGATGTGGGCCTGGTTCAGTCAGAGCATGTTGGCGGCACCGAACTCGGACGCAGCTACCATTCTCTACCGGGCCACATCTAGGCTGGTAGATAGATGATGGAGAAAAAGAACCACAATAGAGCTGACATGGTAGGGCACACCAAAAAAGCTCCAAAAAAAACATATGCTCAGACAGAACATATCAATACTAAGGCACTATGTATTGTACAATGTATTTGGACGACCTCAGTGGCGCAGCAGGCGAGTGCCCGTCTGAGACGCAAGGGGTGCGGGTTCGATTCCCGCTGCCGGACAAATTTTTGCATGATCTGCTATCATCAGGACTATAAATGAAATGAAATGAAATGAAATGAAATAAATTTATTTTGACAAACACAGACAGAAGACACAAAAAACAATAGAATAAAGGTTAACTATGACATGTATGTGACTGTTTGGTTGGCTGTTATTTATATTGCTCCTCATCTTTTCCGTTTATGCATCATCATCGAACGGTCTTGAGTCTTCTCCATCAACCGACTTCCCGCAATGTATACAATTTCGTCGCTCCATATCGGCTGGAGGGTTCAGCTCAGCCACAGACTAGGGAGATACTAGATTTAATAGTGTCTTTTTTATTTCAGATCATGTGGGGTGCCTGTTACCTGACTCTGGCGGGTAACGTCATTGTGTACCTTACCATCATTGGTTTCTTCACAATCTTTGACATGGACGATTCCGATTACACGATGTGGTGAGAAATCTAAATACCATGGTTTGATACAAACCGAAGGACTAAAAGTATCGCAAAACATGTGGTTATGTTTGTTTGTTTTAAGTCTGATATTTTATACGGATTAGTGTTGTGGCGCAAGCAATTATTTCTATCTATACCTACAGAGTGGGGCAAAATAATGCCCCAAGTAAAAACAATTGACACACAGACAACACAGATTTTATTTGGTAAACAAGTTACTTCGGGAAAAGTTTTCTTCTTGATGAGAAATAGATTTCATTGAGACTAAAATAGTTTTTTTTTATAAATGTATCAATAAGGCCGACTATACATTATTTTAAAAATCAAGAATTGCTCGATCTAGCGAAATCTAATTCAAAATTGTAACGAGAACGTAAGAACAAAACATTCGAACTACAAGGTGATTCATAACATGTATACCATCCAGAAAGAGGCATATTCTATCAACAAAAAGAAATAATAGTAGCGAAAATAACATCAATATTTTCAAGTTCATTTTTTTTTCACAAACTTTCTCAAATAAGCTGATTTTGGTATTTTTATCATCTTTAGAACTAATAACTAAACGTACATGAAGTTCGGCATCAAGATTGCTACCTAAAACAGCTGATTCATTGAGTTTGAACTGATTTGACCCCAAAACAGCTGATTTTCGCATAGAGTTTCTTCAATGAAAAATGTCGAATTTCCAAAAGTCGTAGAACAAACTTTATTGCCAATTGGTTGTAGAATAAACCCCTTTCGGGATGGAATACATATTATGAATCACCTTGTATAAAGAAGTGGTACCTATACCTAAGCTTATGTATGTCTCATTGTTCTGCCCCACCCTGTGTATTGTGCAGATTTTTTTATGCTTCTCATTGAGATTATCTACAAAGAAATCTTGAGTATATTTGGCTACATTAATTTATTGTAAGCTTATTTTTTTGGAACATTAATATATATTGTTATAAAACTTTATTAGGTTTAAGTTGATCTTTGAAAGCTTGCTTGCCTTATGGATTATGAAACATGAATAGCAACATCTTAGACACCACTTTAATGCTCACTCTTCATTAAATGTCCCCATAAAAATCAATTTGTGTAAGAAACGTTAAAATGAAGGGTTACCCTTAATTTTAATTGCGATTTTGAGCGCTGCCTTTATTTACAATCTCATAACAGCTATTATCTAAATAATGTCAACCTGATATTCCCATAAATAAAATTAATGTGATCTGAGTTATTTCAAAGCATTATAATCATAATATTAAGCTGTGTAATACGATTATTTACGGTTGTTGAGATACATCTTATATTTGATACAAAATTTTAGTGTAAGGAATATTACAGTAGAATATTTTTGTAATATTAGAATGTTTAGCGCAATTTGGTTTTAGAAATAGGTACCTACATTTGTAGGAAAATGTTATACTTTAACTTATTTTCATTTGATTCTAACAAATTTTAATAAAATCATTGCATTTTTTCATGTCTTGATTGAATGTTCATTTTGCTTTATATTGTATTGTAATTTTACTCTGTAAATGTGTATGCCATGGTTACATTCCCGCAGTGTAAATTATGTAAATATTAACCTAGTGAATCAGGTCACAATAAATGAATACTACCTGCTTTACCTATGTGTTTAATTCTAGCCTATGATACCTATTCTCAACCTATGAATACACAGCCTACAAAGCCAATGCTACCTATTCTCAACCTATGAATGCTATGAACTACCATGAGACGACATAATGTCTTATGGTACCTACCTACTACCTTACAAAGAGCTCATGGACACAGCCTAGGTACATACCATAGTCAATGCATATGAAACGAAGAAATCATTGAAGAAGTACCTGCATAGTTAAAAGTTGAGGTTGACCTATTCTAAAACTAAAACTTCTAAAACTGGCCTATCCTAGCGTAGCGGCTCCTATTGTCTACACATGCTAGGTAATGCTACCAACTTTACCTGTAGGTAAATAGTGTCATAAATTAGCTTTGCCTGTAAAGTAGCTAAAAACCGGCTAAGTAATCTATGCCAAAATAGAACTAAAGATTTTTGATTGGAAGTCAGATAGGTCGCAGTTTTGTTTAAAAAGACTTTTTGGCGGGAACTTGTGAAGTGATGTTGTGCTCTCAATTTATTTTACAAAACTAGTGTTAAATTGAATAATATTGTGTAATTATGGTGGTGTTTTGCGTAATATTGTTTGAGTAAACCGCACAAGTGAAGTGAAATAGAATGATGGCGTGTCATTTTTCGAGTTGGCGCCAAGAGGTCCCTTGAGGTTTTAGTAAAATAGCCACCATCATATCTTACTAAAACTGAACTTGACTTGACTTGACGATGACTTGACCATGAATATGATGAAAAATGAAGACGAAAGAATAAAAATAACAAGGAAAAATAAACGTAAGACTTGGCGGTGAGGCCTAGATGCCATAGCCATCCCGAAAGGGGCAAAACATAAAAAAAAAATAGGTTTTTTTTTGACATTTCATTGATTTTACTCGCTGTCAATGTCAAGTCAAGTAAAACTATCTGCCGTCAACGTCAAATAATATACGACAGACAGACAGTCTTACTTAGCTGGTTAGAAAAACGTAGCGATAAAACACCGCACCCAGTAGTTTTGCAATTTTTTCCTTTAAATTGCTACAAAAGTGATTAAAAACCATGGGAGATCACCTGCCAGCGTGTGTGATCGACGTGGGTACCGGGTACACGAAGCTGGGCTTCGCTGGCAACAAGGAGCCTCAGTTTATCATACCGTCAGCCATAGCGATAAAAGAAACAGCCAAAGTCGGTGACCAATCCACCCGACGGATGACTAAGGCCGTGGAGGACCTAGATTTCTTCATCGGCGATGAAGCGTTTGACGCTACCGGGTATTCTGTGAAGTATCCCGTCCGTCACGGCCTCGTCGAAGATTGGGACCTAATGGAAAGATACATAGAGCAATGTATCTTCAAGTACTTGAGGGCGGAGCCGGAAGACCATCATTTCTTGCTCACTGAGCCGCCGCTAAACACGCCGGAGAATCGCGAGTATCTAGCCGAAATTATGTTTGAGTCATTCAATGTTCCTGGGCTGTACATCGCGGTGCAGGCCGTGCTAGCTCTTGCTGCCTCTTGGAAATCACGCACGTCAGCTGAGCGCACATTTACAGGCATCGTCGTGGACAGTGGTGACGGTGTAACTCACATTGTGCCTGTAGCTGAGGGCTACGTCATCGGATCATGCATCAAACACATTCCTATTGCTGGTAGAAACATAACTTCCTTCATACAGTCCCTCCTCCGTGAAAGAGAAGTAGGCATCCCACCGGAACAAAGCTTGGAAACCGCAAAAGCAATCAAAGAGAGGTACAGCTACATCTGCCCTGATATAGCAAAAGAGTTTGCAAAGTATGACTCGGACCCAGGCAAATGGATGAAGAAATACACCGGCATCAATGCCATCACTAAGAACCCTTTCTCGGTTGATGTTGGTTACGAAAGGTTCTTGGGCCCTGAGATTTTCTTCCATCCCGAGTTCTCAAATGCGGATTTTACTGTGCCTTTGAATGAGATGGTGGATGAAGTGATTCAGTCATGTCCGATCGATGTGAGGAGAGGATTGTACGGCAACATTGTGTTGTCAGGTGGGTCAACCATGTTTCGGGATTTTGGAAGGAGACTGCAGAGGGATATCAAGCGCACTGTTGATGCAAGACTTAAGCTTTCGACTCAGTTGTCCGAGGGGCGTATTACTCCAAAGCCGATTGATGTGCAAGTTATTTCTCACAACATGCAGCGCTATGCCGTATGGTTCGGAGGCAGTATGTTGGCCTCCACTCCGGAGTTCTATCAGGTGTGCCACACTAAGCAGGCATACATGGAATATGGACCGAGCATCTGCAGACACAACCCTGTATTTGGCACAATGACATAATGTTCTCTATTGTCAGTATTAAAAGTGCTTCTCTGCAATTGACAAAAAACAAGCAAATAGCAACTTCTATTGTAGACATCATGTAAAAACATTTTGTCAATGCTGTAAATGAAGCATTTGCAAAGTCGTAAAATGTACTAATGCCTGTATTATTCTTAATCATTGTGACAATTATAATGTTAAGGTTTATAATTAGTAATGAAATAATTAAGATTTTATTACAGACTATACGTTCTAATGATGCATTTCTTTTGTATTTTATGGTAAAATTATTTTCACAGAGATTTATAACAGTTAGGTATTAGAACTATGTATATGTAGCTGGATAAAAATAGTAATTTGTTTCATATTACTAGCATTTATTAATGCATTCCAGCATTCTTACCAAATAAAAGCTCAAAGTTATTCTGTTAGTTTCAATCATCATCATAATAAGTTTATCTAGAATTTAGGTTATTACTAAAGATAAAGGAATAAATAAATATTCCGGACATATCGCACACGGTCAACTGATCCCAAACTAGGCATAGCCTGTACTATGGGTACCAGAGACTGATATACTTAATAGATAACTATTTAACACCCATGCGGGAATCGAACCCGCGACCTCTAGCGCAGAAGGCAGAAATACTACCAACTGAGCTATGAGGCCTGAATAGGTAGGTACTCTAAGATGTATACATTTCCATAACTTTGCTACAAATTATGCTACGTGAGTTTTAACATCATTTAAAAAAAATAAGATATATATCTTAGTGCAGGCGACTGTAGGTACAGTAGTACCGACAGGTACTTGGTAAGAAATGAATAGGTACTAGGTTTTATTACCGAGCAGTCATGACTACGTTATTATGAAGGCTTTAGCGTGGTTGTTGGTTTTAGTTTAGCGTAGGTAACAAACCATACTCGCTGCCCAAGTGTAAGTACACCCACCGATTCTTTTTTTTTTGATTGGTACTTTCCAAAGCCTGCTATAATAACTCCTGCATATTCTACACCCTCTCATTAGTCGACAGCAGCGGGCGCGCCAATAACACAAAAGGACTAATTTCCTGAAGACTGATTTCCGAACGGAACTGAGCCAATCTTACGCTTGGCTGTAACTGGTGATCGAAGACTCGGTTTTTACTTTTATGTGAGTCTGTTCAAGCATCCTGACTCAGTCAGAATATTGAAAAACTCGCAGCTAAATCAATTACACTTAGTTCTTCCTTACACTTGCAAAAAGTACCGAGGTATTTACTACGAACGAATTAGTAGAACGTCTTTGTGTAAAAGTTAATTGTTGTGTGAAGTGTTAGATTCCGCTGTTGAAATGTATGTTATTCTAAGATAATGCAACAATAGAATCGCGTATGTTATGTTAGTACCTAATCTACAAACAAACAACAATGCCGATTCGTCCAAGTTGTTTGAGTAACTTTCGCTCGCTCGATGTATTCTATAAAAAAAAAACAGCACGTTCGAATAAAAAAGCTTCATATGGAAAAGCAACTGTACAAATTGATGTGGCGATTTGAATTTTGATAATATTAATGAACAAAAGTCATTTGCACACAAAGAGTAGCGAGCCCCGTCCTCGATAGGTAGTTATTATTTTTCTCTATTTTCCGCAACCAACCGCGATATTTCACGTCTGGTAAAGAGGATAGTTAATCCATCAAGTCACCACCCGCGGTCCTTGTCCGATACCATTTGTGTAACAAATGATACGGAAAACACAAGCAAAAGTATTGCTTGTACCTACTTACTACCTAGGTACCCCAGTTAGTAGTTAGGTAGCTTATTTTAGACAGGATTCACAACACATGTACAATCCCGAAAGGTGCATTATTGTACACCCATTTGACAATAAAGTTTGTTATAGGTACGGTACGTTACTTTTGGAATTGCGTAATTTTTCTTTCACTATGCGAAAATCAATCGCAGTGTTGGAAGGCCCCCCAACCGATGGACCGATATTGTGAAAGTTGCGGGAAGTTGGTGGATAGATAAGGCTCAAGACCGTTCGACATGTAACTCTTTGGGGGAGGTCTACAGTGGACTTCTACAGGCTGATGATGATGATAATAATTTGAAAATCCTGTTTCGTTCGGGGAAAAATCGTTTCAAACTGAATTGTTCAACTGTTTTGGTACCTATAGCAATCTTGATAATTCTTTAAAAAGATGATAAAAATCGTGAAATCAACCTCAGCAGAAAACCAGCGCTACGGCACTAGCTGTAGCATTATGCTGAGCTGAGTTCCCTTTCGCCACGCACTGAACAATTTATTTAATATTATTACTGTCTATTATTGTTTCTTTTTATATTTTTTCTTTAAATGTTTTTTATTTTTTATTATTAGTAGGTATAATATGTATGTACCTACCTAATTTATCTCTTGTTTTTTTGATTATTTTTTGTGGTGGCTGATTAAATGATCTCTATGAAAATTTGGGGGGAAAATGGAATGCATAATAATGATATTTCGCATTTTTTTGCTTACAGTTTTTCATTTTCTTTATACCTAGGTAAGTAATGCGTCTTTCAGGAAAGTAGAATACTAATCATGTTGAATACAGAATCCAATCTGGTAGACTACTCTGTATAGAAGTAGTTAGGTAGGTACCTACCTTCGTAGTAGTACCAATTTAACAAGTGAACTCGCTTGTTCTAAATTGCTTTGTGATTTCCACAGCAAATTAGTTTGTACTAGGAAAGTAGGTAGGTACATACACAGCTTTAGTATCGTCTGTAGGAGGTTCTGTGTGTTCAGAGAGATTTTCTATGCTTGAGGTATGTGACTAAAGATATGGAGGTAACTTGGAAACGAAGTGGGTGTGGATCTGCGAAAGATCCGGAACTTCTAGTAAAAAAAATCAGTGCTCATTTCGACGCCATTGACTGAACTTCCGTAGTCCAAATCTTATTATCGTGCACACTATTCACATTCTACCATAGATAGCCCCAAATTCAATGTTCGCCCATCCCATAACTCACAACCTTTGTACCTCCCATTGTTATGCGCCAATATATGACCCTCACCATTTCAGGGTTCAACTTAACGACCTGGCAGGGTCTTGGTTATGTGAGGCCGTTCCTGTTTTATACGGCAGCTTGCCAATGGATGGAGATTACGCCAGTGTGGAAAGGGCTAGTGCATGACTAATTAAAGTAGTGGTCTGCACTAAACCCCAGCTCAAAGTATTATAACTTACAAAGTAATTCCTAACATGTACTTAGGTATACCATCCCGAACGGGGGTTATTTCATCAATAAAAAAATATTATAGAAAAAAATCGATTTTGTTATTTTGTCCCAAAATTTTCTCAAATTAGATGTTTTTTAATATTTTTGTGAATATAGTAAAAATACCAAAGATATTTTTTTTTGCTAGTAGGTAAGTATAATTTCTTGTCGTTGATATAACCCCCTTTCGGGATGGTATACCTACATGTCATGAATCACCTCGTACAATAGGTAAATTAGGAAAGATGATAAATATGAATAATGTTTATTTAACAGGATGGCCACGGTCATAGATGAGAGGAAATGGAGTAGGTAGTAGGTAGTAGGCGTAGGTTTTTGAAATTTTCGCTAATATTCTTTCTTTTTGTAGATATAATAAACCAATTTCGGCATGGTAGGTATATAATGTAGACCGTATGCAGTCACTTTGTATAATTTGTACAGACAGATATAGGGCAACTTCAAAAAAAAACAGTCCTACTTTTCCAAGTAATTCGACAGTCCATGGCCGATTTTGGTGCTCATTTCTTTTTCAGGCAGACTGACTGAAAGGCCTGACAGGTCTAGACCGCGACTGCTGACCTACCTCGATGTCTACTTTTAGCTGGTTTGAAATATCTCGCGGGATCGATACTATTCAAGGCTGGAAGTATACAGTCTCTGGAGTAACGTTCACATCGGACGCCCGGCACTTGTGACCGGTTAGTGATGAACAGCTTGCCGGTTTTTGTGGAAGCGCTTTACGTGACACCATACAAAAAACGGTAAGCTATTGTGTGTAAAATGTGGGCTTGTGCCAAACCCTTAGATATCTTTAAGGAAGATGTCAACCATGCTTGGACATAAAAGTCTCACGCCTATTTCTTTTCAAATATTTCGGCTTCAAAAGCAAAGATGGCTCAGAGACCAGGGGGTCTAGTTAGACATGGTAGAATAGAAAAATAGAAAATGAATCTTGTCCAGATCCTCATATCTCAGGTGTTTTTATTCCACGTTCCGTATGAATTATGTCGGTTTATTTGATGTTAGCCTTCGCCTTATCCGCAACAGCGTACGATCGCTTTATTTGTCCGATTGTTGGCAATAATTTATTATTGACTCCAGATATTTTGGTTGCGTTGTTGATAGAAATCGGGCACGTTGTGGCTCCAGCTAAATCATAGGCTTTCCATAACTACCTATAAGTGGATGTCATGAGAGGCCACTAGGCGAAGATACTAGGCTACTACTAAATTCTAGGTATCTAGAAACCATCGAATAAGTCTAAGCCTTGACTTTTATCGCTCAAAGATTTATGGTTCAAAATCGTGTAAATATTGCCGCGTTGAAAATATGCTTTCATTTGAGTAAGACATCATGGTAGAGTGGTAAAACTGGTATTAATTTAGGTAAACTCACATTATGTAGGTGTTAATGTTTGAGAGTACAGTAAGGAATGTTACTTCCATTACCAACTTTTCAGGCAAGAAGTAACTTACCTAAGTAAGTTTAATTTGGGAACTGTCCACAACTCCGTGATTGATGAACGTTGTGGTGGCAAAAACAAAGTTATGCTTCTAACGATTACTAATGATTCCATCAGGGTCAGCTGAGACGGGAGTAGCCTGCAGCTTTGATAGTGTTCCATATCCTGGTTTTTGCATGGTCTTACAGTCTTGGGTTTGTGCTACCTAGTTTTCTTTGATATGTTGAAAAATAAGTTATACATATTTCATCATCAGCCTGTAGAAGTCCACTGCTGGACATAGGCCTAAACCATCACCTGTAAAAGACAGGAGCTACTGACAGCGGATTATGTCGGGGCTGCTAGGAAGAAGAAACAGTAGAGCAAGTAATTTTGTACTGTGCAGCCACGGAAGAGGCCAGGGCCACATCGGGTCTGCGGGCCGTACTCGGAAGCGGCTCCCAGACACAAATATAGGGATACCTACTGAGAAAATTTTACCAACGACCCAAAGGAGCTGGGCTGGCTGGTGTAGGGTTAGCATAGGGGGACAATGCACAAAACACCCCACAGCGGGAAGTCAGTGCAGGTCCAACCATCCCCGTATAAAACCCCGGATAAAAAGTAACCCATAATATAGTACCTATATTAGAATAGTCATCATCATCATCAGCCTGTACAATTCCCCTGCTGGACATCTTCCACTCCCCCAAAGAATGCCGTGACGAACGGTCCTCTGATTTCCCGCAACCTTCACAATGTCGTCGGTCCATCGGTTGGGCGGCCTTCCAACACTGCGGCGCCGGTATCAACGGTTCTGCGAGCTATTAGCCTGCCCACTGCACTTCAACTTACTAGTTCCGAGAGCTATTTCGGTGACCTTTGTTCTTCTATGGATTTTACCTCATTTTGGGAGTAGTGTAGAACACTCCTTTATACACAGCCAGTCATAGGTAAATATTATGCAGCAATAAACTTATAAAGGTAATTTACCTACTTGTTCTTACCTAGGTATCTACGTTCAAGTTCTATACCAATAAACTATTCATTCCATATTCCTTTGTATCAAGTCAAGGATACGAGTATGTTCGACCTTCGCAAAATATGAAATTTTAATCTTCTGATATTGTCTGGAGATCTTTTCGAAAATTCTGTCAATAATATGTTACTGTCTTATAGGTGTAAGTAACACAGAAAATAAGTAAAGTCACACAGAGATCACAGAACACAGTAGGTTCTAAATAAGGTCGGCTGTTCTGTGAGTTAGGATGAGGATGGTAGACTGGTTCTCGTCAGGAGTACAATAGATGCTAACCAACCTGTGAAGCGTTGATAATCTAACGATTTATTAACACTTAGATACCCAAACAATATTCTATATGCCGTGTTGGCCTAGTGGGAGGTACTACGACTTTCGGTTTTTAAAAATGTGCGCATTAACACATGCTCAAAACATAAAAGAAAACATCGTGAGGAAACCCATGGCTTAGTCAGCTCCATCACTTTCCTGTGGATAAAACCAACTAGGCTGAGAGGATGGTTTAGGTGCTGGGCAAGCCTACTCCATCTAAACATTTCCCAGGCACTATAGCGAAGTAAGCGAGTAAAAAAGTTCCACATGACGCTGTATAACCAAACTAAGTACCAAAATAAATACAAAGGTACATTGACGGGTAGGTATCAAGTCCATTGGGCAAAGGGGACACTGTCGTAAATACCTATTACTAATTCATACCGGTATTCTAACCGGTACAACCCTTCAGGGTATTGAAGTACCCTTTCGGAGCGCTGTCCTTTAGCGTGGAACCTTTAGGGCAGACGACCACGACCTGCAGTCACCTGTGACAGCATTGAGCACAATGGACGTCCCCCGCCCAAGCCCCTCTGGGGGGTGGGAAGGGGGATTTGGCATGCATCGTGTCGCCCCGCAGAAATACCTGAAATTTTGATGTGCCACTTTTTCAGCTTTTTCGGGCATTGTCGGCGTGACATTTTGAAGAGCCGATTTATGACGCGGATAACGTCGATTGAGGTATTTGCTCTCGGTATAAGGCATACAGGGCTCCTGACAGGTACAAGGTGATAGGTACAAGTAACCTTAGTTTAAGAGTCAAGGCTTCATTTTAAATTTGGTTTCTGGTTTACTCAATAAATGCTATGCAATGTTCAATGTACATAGTAAATATCCTAGAATATCCGGGTACCGCACGAGCAAAGCCGCATGTGGATGCTAGTCGTTAGAATACGAACAGCAGACTGACATTTATTTCTGATATTTTGTCCCTGAGGCTTAGAATAATAGCTACGAGGCTTTAAAACTTCTCAAAATTACATGATGAATGTTAGGATTATTCCATAAATCCCCACTGGCTAAGAGGTGGTCTGCTACGAGGTACCTAGCATTAGCAGTAGTTATTGTAGTAGTTGGTACTTTTCCTTTAACGTTTTTTTTAACAAGAAACATACCTTCTCCGAAAACTCTGTAGTAATAAAACGGCATGACAAACTAAGTTTTGTCCCCAAATTTTTACCTCCATAAAGTTTTTATTCATGTTGTTGACAAAAATAAATTGAAGCTCCCATCTCTGCTACCTACATGAATAGCAAAAAACCGGTCAAGTGCGAAAATCACGCATATTCAATGGTTCTACAGTCAAAATAAAAATTAAATTTGAGTGTTTGTAGCAGGACGCTATTCGCCGCTAACATGTTTTAAGGTCGAAATCACAAAATCACACTGTGATGCTCGAATGGCCCCGAACCGAAAACCCGTTATGCGCCATAGAAATCTTATCTTCCATAAACAGCATCTCGTTCTTGCAAGTGCAAAGATGAAGAATTGCCGAGGCGCATAACTTTAATAGTAGTACTGTAGAAGTTATGACGTTACTTCGCAGGCCGGACAGATTGGACGAGCATATAAAGTTTGTAGTCGGATAACGGAATCCTAAAAAACGAGATATAAACGGACACTACTGGACAGAAGGCACCCCTTACTCAAGCGTTAGATAAAAAGCTGGGGTCAGCTTGCATTGAGATTCCGATATCAGTGCCATCACGCATGCGCCGTGATCCCAGACGTTATTATTTAATAGTTCCTGAAACAAAACAGGAACTTTTCTATAAAGAAAATTTTCTAGAAAATTCTACAAAGTGATAATAAATAAGTTTAGCGAAAAAAAACATCAATATTTTCATTAAATTCTCTCAAATTAGCTGTTTTCGGAAATCAGGTTCGAATTTCCAAAAGTCGTAGAACAAACTATATTGCTAATAGGATGTAGAATAAGCCGATTTCGGGATGAGATACATATTATGGATCACATTGTATAAAGAATGATGCTTGCTAAAGTAATCGTGGTGTGCCCGGCTGAAGAATAGGCCCCTTCATATCTACGTACCCGTAGATGTTGTAAGAGGAAATTAAGGGGAAAAAAAGCTAGAGGATGGGGGCAGGTTCCCCTCTGGTGTGGTGAGCCGTGAGTATGAGCAAATTCCCTTACATGATGAGAAGTCAATCTGGAAATCTGTGGGGGAGGCCTATGTTTAGCAGAAGACGTCCTACGACCGAAATGATGATGGATGATGATGATGTTGAAACTGCAAATAGATGATAAACCGATCAGCGAAAGATTTTTTTTAGTTAAAGTACAGCGATATTTATATGTTTTTGAGAACCGTAGAGTTTCTCGCTCTAAATTGGAGCAGCCCGCCTGGATAGGCACCTCCGCCTTAAAGAAGATCGCAGCCAAATATCATTATATTGTGTTTGAAAAAGTGTTCTGTTCCTGCTGTGAGAAAGGTGGCAACCTTTCTCTCAGCAGGAACACAGCTCTTTAAGGGATGCCTCTGGTATTGCAAGCATTCGTAGGCTACGGTAACCCTTTAACAACAAGTGGGCCAAAAGCTTGTTTGCCACCTTAGAACCATGAAAAAAAGTATAGGAGAAAAAGCTCAGCTTCCACTGATTACGAGATATTTTAGATGAATTATTAAAAGACTAACTATTCATAATCATTCACTAACTTTATCTGCTCGATAACTATCGCCCTGTCCTTTTCTAACAGTAGAAGTCCCTTAAACATAAGAAAGATCTGACTTACATAAAACGAGTTTATAAAGTCCGTGAGTGATTATGAATAAAGGGGTATGGCTCTAATTTACTTTTCATTAGTATTCCAGGCACTTATTATGCCACCTTAACGAAAATAAGGTTCAATAATGCTGTCTTCAATGTGGATGGTTCATTCATATTTTTTACATAGAGCCACCTCTCTTCAAACAGTGGCCCGAGCACGGATAATGCACGGAAACGTTATGCCTACGATACCATATCAATAGTCAAATATTAGCCAGCAAAATCAATGCTTGAAATATTTGATCTTTGATTGACTAATATTTGAGATTTGCAATCGTAACGTAAGCTTCGTGAATTATTCATGCTTGTGCCACAGGCCACTGCCTAAACTCAGAGTGACAAAGAAATAGCCAGTGACATGACGGAACGAACGTAGCAATTACCATAATACCTGTTTGTACCTGTTTGTTTTTTCCATCAGCTTTGATTATCCTAACTTCTTCTTCTTGTCGTCTCACTGGTTTTTTCTTGGTCATCCTGTCTTTGATCAGTGACCAGGTTGAGGTATGGTGGCCCTGAAAAGGGCCTATGACCGTCGATGAAATTCAGTGTAGTGAAATGATTAAAGTGCGCCTCTTAGAGGCTCCTTTCGTGCACATGTCACATGTCTTCGAATTTTTAGGTTCTAGGACATGCCGGTTTCCTCACGATGTTTTCCTTCACCGTTTGAGAGCACAAGCATAGCGCACATAAATTTTCCGAATGGAAAATCCATTGGTGCACGACAGGTTTCGAACTCACGACCTGTGGATTATCCTAACTTTACTTTATTAATTCCATTATATTTTCCATGCAAATACAAATATGGAGCTTTTTCCGAATTCGTCCGCGTCTGTAGTACGCGGGGCTGCGGGGGCTGTGGAGGGGAGCGGGCGGAGGGAGCCACGCAGCCTCCCCGGCAACGATTACTGATTAGTGTGGCTGTGGCGGCGCGAGCGGGGGCCCGCTAGCTCGCGACATGCCGCCGCCGGTTCGCCGCGATCCCTCTCCACGACCCTTGAATGAGCTCGCTCTCATTCTTGTCTCATTCCGTAATTCAGTGATCTGGCGTTTAGACTCTCTTGCAGTTCTGTATAGTCAGTGACGCGTGATCAGCTGATCAGCCGGCAGACACGCCTCACATGTGCTACGGCCTACGGCTACTACACACTTACCTACTACGTTTGTGCGATGATGTATATGAATGTATTCGGTGGTTGACTGGTATTTTCGGTGAATGTGCTGTGTTCTACTACGGTGGTTCTAGGTGAGTTTGTATTTTTATTATAAAGAGTTTTGGGATTTGCTTTGGTGACTGTATCATTATAGAATATTTTCTATAATAACTTGCACTGTACTTACAACAATACAATCTCGAAATGAGCTTTTCCGATTTCAAACTGGCTTTCAAATTGAATTCTAATTAAGAAACCTAGGCGAGGTGCAGAGAATAGGCCTAATTAGTACGAACACCTCTTACCTCGGGCTTCCATGGCAATGCATTCGTTTATCTTAACTATGCGCATTAATTAGCTCGTAGCAAGTCCGTAGCTGTTCGTAGCAAGTCTACGCACCACGTGATGGCTTGTGTTTTTCTATTCATTCCTGTTTACATAATAATGTTAGGCGTTACGTGTTGCCAAGATTTGTGCATAATATAGTGAGTATAATATGCTCGTAGCTTGGAGCTACGCCACTGCTTTGGAGCATTTTATTGATACACACTTAATTTAGTGGTAGACTACAATGTTGAAGTTTTTGTCACTGTATGTTTTAAGGATGTCAATAAAGTTCCTAAAATCTGGTAATTATGTTACTATGTGTGCATAAACTTTATGCACACTTATAATTACAGGCATTGACAGGCCTCATAGCTCAGTTGGTAGTAACTCTGCCTTCTGCGCTAGAGGTCACTGGTTCGATTCCCGCACTGGACAAACATTTGTGTGATTAACACAGATGTTTGTTCTGTGTTTGGGTGTTAAATATATATCTATTATGTATATCAGTCTCTGGTACCCATAGTACAGGCTATGCCTAATTTGGGATCAGTTGACCGTGTGTGATATGTCCTGAATATTTTTTATTTATATTTATTATTATAATTACCTAATTTTAGTAAGATGTGTATCATAACTTGCCGTAAAGTGTAATGTGTTCTCTAAGCTCATCAATCGAGTCATTAGCAACTCTTCTGTAGAGCTGCGGGTAAGGGTAAGGGTCTTAAGCGGGCGCTATTTACGCTAGCTTCTTCGCTGAAAGCCAAGACTTCTAGGTCAAGGGGTTTTTCATAGAGGCCTTCCTAGTATGAGGTGGAACATCTGCGGTTCACTCCTACGTGGAGATGGGTGCGCCAAAGATTTCTCAGGGCAGTGGTCACCAGGATCTTCGGACGGCCGCGCGTGCATTGAGATGAGGGTGGTCGTACATATTATGATGCTTCGAAGTCTTCTATACTGGGTATTTGCATATCGCGGGTGATGACGTCGTTCTTTACGTAGCATGTGCCTGCTAATTTGCATACGGAGGTTCTGCGGCGCCTGCAGACGCCTCTTATTAATGGCTGTTCTCAAAACTAATCAAAAACCAATCTCTCATGACTTAGGCCTAGCATCAACTACGTGGTTCCTGTTTTTAGTTTATTATACGAACCACTGACGAAACTATAATAAGTTTAGATCTACTTCTGTCAAAGTTAGTTCTTATATTGACCTAGTTGGCGTTATGGACGTGCCCGAAGTGCAAGAAGTAGTGGGTTCGATCTTCGCTGCGGGACAATTTTTTTTGGATGATCTGATATTATTTGTTCCGGGTCTGAGTGCTGTCATGTGGTACCAGGGTACTCGTATTTTCTGAAACACGATACAGGGGATCCAAGTGTGGGGTCAGGGTCAGGACTATGTGACTTTTGGTTGTTTAGTATTATTTCGCGTTAATCGTAATAATAAACAGTCCTGAGTCTAAGCCATTTGCCTTTCCGCAACCTTCACAATTTCGTCGGTCCATCGGGTCTTCTACACTGTAATAAGTCAATGCTGTCTCTCTATTGTACTTTCTTGTCTTTCTATACTGTCGTCTTCAGTGTAGGAAGACAAGGCAGGCTGTGGATGGATTATTCTCAACCAGACGGGAGGCTTACTCTCCGACTATAGCTTAGTTGATCGACTGGTATAAGCCTCGTCTAGCCGTATCAATTATTGTGTAAGTTCGCAAATTTGAACTGTCAGCTATCGTAGTGAGTTACAATTTAAGCTTCTGCTTACTGCTCCATACCGCTTTTCACATTCATGTGTATTTCGATCTAGGTATATTGCACTTATACGTATGTAGCTACGCCTTATATTGAGATTCAGTTATTTATGCATTACTTAAGCATTTAATTATGGACTTATGAAGCACTTAACTTCTATAAATTACATAAATACTGCAGAATAATAAAGCTGATAGATAACATATGCTGATAACTTTCTGGATGTAGGTATTGCGCAAAATAAATAAAGTTAAAAGTGGCCTGGGTCATTTAGTCCGCTCCGCTTGTCGGGTCGGCCTAATACGACCAAAATCCGCTTTAGCGGTAGATGATGGCAAAAGTTGCAGGAAATAAAACAGGTGATCATTCACCATAATTTTCCGTAATGTTATCTCACGCCCAGACGATATGCTTTACTCTTGTGAAAATAAGGAAAATTGAAACGAAGAACATGAAATATGGAAGATAAACAGCGCACTGGCTGCTGGCTAAAAAATACAGCCTCATAAAAAATGGTACTGCTTAGATTTGCAGTTAGAGGTTGCTATTAAAGCCGGAAAATCTGTGGCAATGTTTGAAGTTAGCGGTTGCTAAAAAATGCTAAAAAATGCCCTCCATATCTACCTACCCGTGGACCGTAGGAGGCGACTAAGGGAAAAAATCTGAAGGAGCGTCTCCAATTTTCACAAAGATAGCTCTAACAGCGCTCGACAACCCGCGTGCCCAGTAGGGTGAGTGTGGGCAAATTCCCACCACATGATAGGAATTTGCTCTGGAAATCTGTGTCCCCCACAGGCTATGTTCAACAGTGGACGTCCGACCGCTGAAATGATGATGAAAGTTATTCTAGCTGTGCTGTGCACTATTTTATAAATAACACTGAGAATATGTTAGTTGGGAAATATTTTTATTTTTGGGGAGATTCTTCATCTCCCCAAAAATAAAAATAGGGTAGATTAAATTGACTTTTACTTTAGCCGGAAACTAAAATGTCGGTTGTTTTATACAACCCTATTTTCACAGAAAAATACACTGCAGAATTTTCCTATCTTGAAAAAGGATATTATTTCTATTAAAGAAGAAGGCTGTTCTTTGTGTTTTTACTCTGATTAAATAATGATGTAAAAGAGCAATATGTACCTACCTTATTATTATACTTGAACAGTACTTTTCCGCGAAAATGTTTTTTTAGACTTTACAGACTACGTTATTAATCTGTAAAGTCAAAGTGAAAGGTGTTTATTTCAATAAATTACCAGGATCACTTTGAAATGTCTTAGAAACAAGGAGAAGCTACGCCTGTTCCTCGCGACCAAGCTTAGAAGAATCAGGCAACTAACGCCCTTACAATTAGGTGCATTAGGTAGTTTTTTTTTTTTTTTTTTTTTTTTTTATTGATAATGGTAAGGCGTTTGGCCACCAACTCACTTTTGCAAGTGAGATGTGGCCTAAGATGGAGCACGCTTTCCCAGAGTGAACTTATTGACCCTAGATTTGAAGACTCCTAGATTGTACTCTTCTAGTTTAGGGTTATGACATGTGTTGTACCAAAGGTTGTGCTAAATAGCCTGGAATAAAATGTTTATGTATTTTATGAGTCCAAGAAAACTGTTAATAGAGATATGCAAGAGCGAAATCTCCTATGACAAGAATTTCTTACTTAGAAGGAGATTTCATCATTATAAAAACCTATGTACCTTTTGAAAAGCAATAAAAAGAACATTTTTTATTATAATCAGCCTGTAGAAGTGTTTTATTCTAAGTTCTAATTTCTAAATCTTTCTGTAAATAGAGTCCGCCACCGCTCTAGCTTTCTAAGATCATCCGCAGCATGAAATATATTCAAGATATACTGATCTCATTGACGCCGGCCGGGTGGGTCCAGGGATAATTGGCGAGCATTAGTGGCAAGTGTAGCAACTGCCCGGGACGTGGGCTTATCGAATGCCGCCGCATAGGGGTCAGCATCAATGCTGACTCGCCAGTCAGCATTGATGCTGACCCCTAAGCCTTGTCCTACGTTGGATTTTTTACTTCTTCTGCATGCATAGGTACTTGTGCGTACGTAGGTATATATATCACTATAACTAAGTATGTAAACTATTTAAGTAGGTAAGTTATTTCTAAGTTTAGTTTAATTGTCACGCCTCACCATCTTTTTTGCACGCCCAGGATGACTGGTAGAAAATGCTTTAGCATTAAGTCCTTACACTAAGTTTAAGTGTGAAAGTATAAATAAATAAATAAGTATATTCAAAACATTATGTATATACTATGCCAAGAGTGGCTTATTTTACACAAAATAGGCACTAAAGTTTTTTAGAATAGCGGAATAGTGCCTACTGGATATTTGTTTGTCTGTTTATTATCATACTTAGAATTATACTTCGGAAAAGTCATGCCTTTACTATCCTTACTTGAACAGTTTTCGTTAGCAATACAGCATCTAATTCATGGCGTTGACTTATTGGACGTGTCGATTCAGCGTCGTTCACTCCGACCACTTTCAATCTGCCTCCTTATTCTCTTAAAACCTGCTACACAGCTTCATATAGAGAAGTGGAATTAGATACCTACCCATGAGTACTTACCTAATATTAAGATTGCTCATTGAACAAGTATTATTTACAGACCATAGAAAAGAGGGGACTCTTCTAATACAGGTTATTACAACATAACAGAAGAGTTCCCAATTTATTTAACTTGTAATGACTTGTAATAACTTGTAATGACAATAAAAAGATTTACCGTGGTGGCCCCGGCTAAAGAATAGGCCCCTCCATATCTACCTATCCGCGGATGTCGTAAGAGGCGACTAAGGGAAAAAAGCTAGGGGATGGGCAGCAGCGTCCCTCATTTTAACAACGATAGCTCTAACTGCGCTCGCCAACCCCAGCGCGGTGAGTATAGGCAAATCCCCCCACATGATAGGAATTCGCTCAGTCTGTGGGGGAGGCCATGTTCAGCAGTGGACGTCGTACGGCTGAAATGATGATGATGAATGACTTGTAATAACTTGTAATGACAATAAAAAGATTTTTGATTTGATTTGAGTGGATGGCTTTTTTTGGAGTTTTTTAATGCGTTTAGTATGATCTATAAACCAGTGGCTCGCCCTGAACTGAGCCTTAACTAAACTAACTGAGAATAAAAATCGTTTTGGAATTTACAAACAAAGCACTTATAAATGACACCTTATTTCATGTATTTGTATTCCTTAAAAAATCCGGTGCCAAAAAAAAATTCTGTTGAAGACTGTATTTCATTTGAAAGGGACTGTATTTCTGCATCAGGACGTCATGTTAGGCCCCATCGTGTTTCAGAATGGGGTTCTTAGTGAATAAGGAGGCTGGTCTGCTTGACTGTTTTGTGACTGAAGTGTGTTTGAATCTCATCAGACGCAACATGTTTTCGTGAGATTAAAATCCGTGTATGTGTTAACCGATCCAACTCAATTTTAGGATCATTTTTAACCATAAGCACATTATTATTATTAAGCCATTTAATAGTCTTTAACAAATATTTTAACTTTTCTTGATTTTCATTTTATAACTAGGGTAATTTAGGTAATCTTAAGTTTGGTAAAGACCCCTCATTGGGTAAAGGCCTCCTCTAGTCCTTTCCATTTATCTCTATCTTGAGCTTCATTTCTCCAATTATGGCCTGCTAGCTTTTTTATCTCGTCTTCCCATCTCGTTTTCGGTCTGCCTTTTTTTCTTTTGCTTGCGTTTGGACCTGGCCATTCCGTGCTTTTAATAGTCCACCTGTTTTCTTCCATACGAGCTCCATACGAGCACGAGCATAAGCACATAACAGTAAGTAATTATTTTAATATGACGACAATATTTTGAGTTTCTTCAGAATTGAAGTTGCAGTTGGCAGGCCGTAAATATAGCTTGCTGAACCAACAACCGTTGGGGAATAAATTTCTCGAATAGTGACCACGTACCGGACGATGCAGTCCTGGCAGCCCTCACCTTATAGACCGATGACATTTTAAAAGTTGTGGGAAGTCGGTAAATGGCGAAAGCTTAAGACTGTTCATCGTGGCACATGTCTTTGGGGGAGGCCTATGTTCAGCAGTGGACTTCATCAAGCTAATGATGAAAGTTGAGTTAAGTACCTATGCTCAATATTAGTGCAGTAAAAACTAAACCACTTTTATTTAGTACAGAATGGGCGAGCTCTTATTATTTATTTACTCGACTACACAACACATTTCACCCGTATCTCCAGGGAATAGAGTATAATTCAGTCTGAAATTACGACCATAAATAATGAAAGTACGTAAATAAAGGAACTCATGAGCTTTAAATGTTGTAAATCAACGTTTTTGGACTTCAAAGAATTTATTATGCTCAACCTACCCCTCTTGGGGACAAAGGCAATGAAAAATTTCGCAAACATGTGCTTTGTGGAAATCCTTCGTTCATTAAAATTAAAAATAGGTCAAGTGGGAAATGGGTGCGAATGCGGGTTTCCGTAGTACGGACTTAGGTAGGTGTTCTTTGATGCGTATAAACGCAACGCATGCATGTAACGTACCTACTACTATTTAGGTCATACATTGAAATACTATCTGCCAAGCGCGGCTTCGCTTGCGCGGTAGTAGAATAAAAAGTATTTTAGGTCCTTTCTTTTATTTAATTATTATTTAGAATACATGTTAACAGGTTTTTTTTTTATCCCTAAGTCGATGCTATATGTTATTAGTAGGAAAACGCTAGATGTGAAAACGCTTCAAGCAGACTGAGAGACAGAGTTACTTTCGCATATATAATACCAGTGTGTACCTAGTAATAATTGTGATAGTTGTAACGCAGTGCGTAAGTAGGCATCAAGGAACCCGGAACTCTAGATTGAAATGCATTTCGCTTTTAGGCACGATAAAAAAAAAAGAACTGGAGTTTTCACAGATTATAGAGTTGTATTATCGCGCGTGTTCCTCGCTAATACCACGGATTACTTATAAGTTCTTACTGGCACATAGAAAAAAGAAAGAGATAATTATACACCTCCTCCTGGCGCCGTACTCCTCATGACTGAGGGTCGTGAAATCCCCGTTTAAACATCTTCTTCCGAACAATATCACGCCAGCTGTTCCTGTCTTTAGCGGCGTGGAGCGCATCATGGAGCTTTGTGTCCAGGGTTGAGCGAATTTGGTCACTCCATCTCAGTGGGCTGCGCCCTCTTGGTCGTTTGCCATCTACCTTCCCGGTAACCATCAGTTGTTCGAGGTTCTCACCGTCTTTTCTGGCTATGTGACCAAATAAATCCAGAACTTTGCGGAGGCAGGCGGAGGCACATAGATATATAAACTAGGCAGTTTCTCCCTAGCACTCATTGGAAATTTAGGGTCACGCATAAGTCTTTTCCTTTCTGTATGCGTGTGACTCTTATTACACTAGAAATATAGTTGATTATTTTCGTTGCAATTGTATATCTGTGGTCCACAGCCTATGTATCAGCGCGCAGTGCGAATATGTAGGTCTATGCGACTGCGTTCGTACGTTGCGTGTTTGCGTTCATGCGCACCAAGGAACGTGTACCATTATTCTAGAGTAGGTGATCGATGATAAAAATCCGTGCGATCCCACAGAGCTCTGTGGAGAGCTGTGTTTTACGCATGATCCGATTTTGAATGTTGATTAGAAGGCTGAATTTATGGTTTTAATAAAAAACATTTTATGTTGTTTACCGTTATCGTTGAAATGTTTTGATAACGTAATAAATATCGATTATTATGTTCATGAATATATATTGAGAAAAATATACGAGAAAGCGTTTTCGATTTTGGCAAACATGACTAGTTATTACCTACTAGTACCTAAATTATTTTTACGTACCAGGAAAACCAAACAAAGTCAAAAAAATCTGAGTAGAACCGTTTTATTTCACACTAGTTCATAATATCCAAGCATCGGTAAATTCTACATTAGCGTCAGAATTAATGGTCACTCAAAAATATTAAAATTCTTCTAAAATACCGAGAAAGCAAATGTCTCACTGTAGGAAGCAAATGGGAAACATATCTGAATGTTTTTGTTCTCTTTTAACCCCTTTTTGTTTGTGAGTTTATTATTATTATTATTTTTTCCTTTGATCACAATCCTCACACATTAGAATTAACATCTAGCCATGTACCTTCAAATAAACCTTTTCTTACAACTGTGGAGGGAGGGCCTGGTGACCTGTAACACAGGTTTTTAAAAGAACCTACTTCAGGCACCAGCCTCATCACGAAACAAGTTTCGGAATAGATTACATACCTACTTTGTACACTTAAGATATTTAAGAAACCTAATTGTGAAGGGAAATAAATCTATTTATTATTATTATTATATCTTAGACACCATTTCAACGATAAATACGACAAGGGACTCATCATTCTGACGATAATTTCAAAGCTACCATTCACAAGCCTTAAACTTTGACTTGAATCCAAAAGATACACTATACAAGTAGTTGCCTGGCTTCATGAGTGAAATTTTGAGGAAAATTTCAGGAGTAACTTAGGCAACTTTTTTTTCATGTTATACGGAGGCCAACAGGCTGAAGGCCCTCCTAATGGTAAGTGGTTACCGTCGCCTATTGACACCGGCAACACCTGGAGCATTGCTGCTGAACACCTCTCCCCTAAATATCTCTGGCAACCTTACTCACCGCAGGAACACAACACTATTTGAAAAAAAATATGTTTTTTTATACAAAATAGGCTTACGTTTGACCACAATCTCACCTGATGTTATGTGACGATGTGGTCTATGGTGTAGCACGTTTGCCTAAAAGAAACCTATTCACTCTACTCTTGAAGACACCCAAATTATAGGTATTTGGAAACACAGACTCCGGCAACGAGTTCCACTCTTTGGCCGTCCGCATTATAAAGGCACAAGGTTATTTGGCTGCGATCTTCTTTAAGGCGGAGGTACCTCCCCAGGCGAGAAAATCTACCTATTCCAAAAATTTAAAATTTTAGAAAAAAAAGAAGGAATTATACGCACAAAAAATGAAAACCCGAGAAATCTAATATTTACACTAATTCCACGCAGACGATGTCACGGATAATAGCTAGTTGCAATTAAAATCAGGAAGGTGGTCTAAGATTTTGCGCATTTTCAAAATTATCTTGTTTAAGTCTTATGTAATCTTAGGAACCTAACATAAGTTACAACATAGTAAAGCCGGGAGAAATAGGCACCCATTAATCTGAAATATTAATGCCGAGTCGAGTTCCCAACTATACAAGAGGAAAGATGACTCAGCAGCTATTTATTGCGAGAAGTTAGAAGTAGTTGGATTTTTGATGGTATTAAAAAAAAACTTATATAAATAAATACCTATCAATATAAAAAGCGAAACGTACCGACATGGTTAATAGAATTGCATAATCTTGATGTAATTCATTGGTGCATGACCGGAAGTCGAGCCCCAAACCTTCGGATTGAAAGTCGAGCTACCTCCCGCTAGGCCAACACGGCTTAACTTAGGTAGGTGCCTTATAATTAGAGGTCCCCTTTAGGTAAAGCCTGTGTGTGTGTGTATGGGTGTGAGTGTGTGTGAGTTTATTTATATGTTTCGATGTATAAAGCCTTTCACACACGGCAGCTATAATGTAAAAATGTATATTATAGCTAGATACATCTCATTACATCTTGCCATAGAAACTGTCAGAAGATATGAAGATGTAAAAAGATACATTATAGCTGCCGTGTGTGGTCTCCTGACGGTTTCTATGGAAAGATGTAATGAGATGTATCGTGCTATAATATACATTTTTACATTATAGCTGCCGTGTGTGACGCGCTTAATTCACAGTGTATAAATGCGGGTAAAGTAGTAGACTCATCGTTCCTCTTAAGCCAGCGTTATGCTAAGCCGCGTGCAAGTAAATAACTAAGTTGTAGGTACCGCGTCAGAAACAGCTGATGTAGAGTGAATTTAGTTGGAAACTTTCGCAGGTGTGTGATTCTTCTTATTTGATGTTACTTTGATATCGGTGTGATAGGAAACAAATAACGTTGAGGAAATAATGGATCACTATCCTAGAGCGAATGTTGTGTTAACAGAAATTATAAGTAAGAGAGAACTACTTAAAAAAGGTGAAAAATTAAGTTTCAACTGATTTGACCCCAAACATTTTTGTACAGTGTTCTTGCATTCTTAAATATCGAATTTCCAAAAGTCACAAACTTTATTGCTAATAAGGTTTAGAGTAAGCCCCCTTGGGATTCATATTAAGAATTAACCTGTAGCCATTTGGCCCAGCGAATTAGCATTGCCATCCAGCGTGGCAATTCCGCCAGCGTCTTGGGGACGCTTCCGACTGGTAGTGATCTGGATCAGTTGAGCTATCTATAGATCGTTTGTAACGGTCTTTAGATGGCTCAACTGTTTCTTGTGTATTTTGTAAATATTAACTTGTATTATTAGTTTTAAGTTTCGTTCTGTAAATAAAGTTTAGGTAAGTATTGAAAAAAAAAAACCTGTAGAATTATAAAATTTGATGACTATGGTACGGCGTTTGCGACTTTTCGTAACTTGGTCGGCAAATAACCCTTGCTCCTGCTATAATCGGTTCATCATCTTCATTATTCCAGCCGTAGGATGTCCACTGATGAACATAGCCCCCCCCCACAGATTTCCAGAGCGACTTCCTATCATGTGGGGAGAAATTGCCCATACTCCTCACGCTGGGCACGCGGGTTGGCGAGAGCAGTAAGAGCTATCTTTGTGAGTATAGGGGACGCTGCTGCCCATCCCCTAGCTTTTTTCCCTTAGTCGCCCCTTACGACATCCACGGGTAGGTGATATGGAGAGGTCTATTCTTCAGCCGGGGCCACCACGGCCAATATATATAAAGGCCCTTTAGTCAGTTAAAAGGATAGTAACAACGATTTTTTTATTTGTTGGTACCTATATTCTTTGGTAAAAGTGTGCAAAAAATGTAATGGGGTAGCCCACTTCCTAACCTACACTTTTGGAAACATTATAACTACTAGTACCTACTATGTATATACATACTTACCTACTACTGAGCACGAACATTAAATTATTCATTCTGTTTGTGTTCATAGGATTGTTTATTTGACATTATTTGAAGGAGCTCGATCGACCCCAAACTTCTGGAAGTTTCTTAGGATAAATATTGTTTACTATGCACAACAAGAAATAATCAATTTGATTGTAAACCTAATAAACCTATTTGAATAAAAGTTCAAACTTCGATATATACGAGGTGATTCATTACATATATACCATCCCGAAAGGGGACTATTTTATGAAAAAAATAAAAAAAATTGCGAAAAAAAACATCAATAACGCCTAACTTTCTGGTATGAATTTTATGAATTTATGAATTAGTTATAAAGTTAATAATTAGATATTCTAATTCATAAACGATACAACTGATTCATTGAGTTTGTACAGATTTAACCCTAAAACAGCTGACTTTTGCATAGAGTTATTTCAATGAAAATATCGAGTTCCAAAAATCTTAGAACAAACTTTAGGTATGGCCAATTGAAATGTTAAGTTACAGGAGTCCAAAGGGAGTTTCTCAAAAAAAGTAATACAAATGATGGCGATGGCAATACAATATCGTGATGACAATGACCTGATGACCTGATGATGGAGTCAGCTGACCCACGAAACTCTTCAAATTGTAAAACCGAGAGATCACAACTAGTTAAGTTAAGCATCCCCCCGCTTTGAAATTAATTTACAAAGCATAAAAAAATGGTTAGAGCACAATGCTAAACAATGGCCCTCCAGTAAATAAGATCCGGTGTAAAACAAAATAGCGTATAAAAGGGTGCATTTGAATAGAAGACACTCCACGGCAGCGCGCCGTGTCAGCATCACGTTCCAAGATGGCGCCGGCACAGCCGCCACTTTAGGCGGGAACGTGACAGAAGTTAACGTCCCGAATAGGTACCTATTTAATTGTGGATGTGGTCAGTATCTGCGGATCCGGTTCGTTAACTCATTTGTATGTGTGTCCCAAATGTACCCGACTACCTATTTAGGAACTACTTAAGTATGTACCCGATGCCCCGTGGAGAGGTCAAACACGTGTCGAATTCTTATTAAGTTTATTTGTTGAACTTAAGAGGCAAAGATTAGCGTGGTCAAACGCCTAACCATCATCAACAAAAAATAAATACTTAAATAGTATTCTATCGAAAAAGTTGGGGTTTTTTTATACAACTGAGGTGGCAAACAAGCAGGCCCTCCTGTTGGTAAACGGTTACCGTAGCCTATGAGCGCTTGCAATACCAGAGGCATCACGCACGCGTTTCCAACCCCGAACCCCCTCCCCCTGAAGAGCTCTGGCTACCTTACTCACCGCAGGAACACAACACAATATTTGGCTGCGATCTTCTATAAGGCGGAGGTACCTTCCCAGGCGGGCTGCTCAAATTTAGAATGAGACAATCTCGCTGTGCCCTACCTCCTCCTAAATTTCTTCTTTTCTTTTCCAGCAGCCAAAAGACAAGTAAATAAGCAACTGAAACCCTCAAGGAGAATTTGTTATCTACATACTTGAATGGAAAGCGCGGCTTTAGCTTTAAGCTCTCGGATTGAAAGGACTGAACGAGTGTAAAAATGGACTGTGCTCTCTATTTATTGTGTAACGAATGAAAAATACTTCGAGACGTCAAAACGGGAGAAGACGCGTAGAGTTATTTTTAACCGACTTCCAAAAGGAGGAGGTTCTCAAGTCGGCTGTTTTTTTTTTTTTTTTGTGTATGTTGCTCGATATCTCCGCCAATAGTAACCCGATTTTGATGATTCTTTCGCTGGTGTATAGAGTATGATCCCGGGGTGGTCCCATATTAATTTAATTCCTGAGGCATTGCTACTTGTCCCGTAAAACTTAAAAAACGTCATCATCTCTTGAAATCAAGACTTGCCGAAATTTCTTTTTGTCGACGGTGGTATGGTATGGTAATTCCCGCGACTTCGTTCGATTGCTGCTATTTTTATATAAACTTTAAACTTAGAGGTTGTGTGTCGGGAATTCCTTTCTGTGCACCCATACATTACGCTACCCTGCAAATTTCATACTCTTAGGATTTTGGTTAGGCTCTGCGTTGATTTTCAAAGAGAATAAAACCACTACGTTTGGTTATCAGTCAGTCAGTCATTGACGATGAATGGATACAATGTCATACTTACTTTTGTTTTTTATTCGAAAGTGTAGATGGCCAGTGTCATCCTCAGTAGGTAAGCAAAACGGAAAGAGGTTGATAACAAAAAAAAGAGTTTGATAATAATCTTGTAAATATTCAGGAATATGAAGTCGGTTTTTAGTTATTGTAAAAAATATCTTATTAACTGACTTAAAGAAACGGAGGTTTTCATTTCGTGTGTTTTTTATGTGTGTACGTTAATCGTGACGTGTTGCCGGCTGAAGAATACCATTTCTAGGTAGAAAGGGTATTTCTACTATTTCAAGAAAAGGACAATATGAGGGAGCTTTACATCAGAGTTTATTCAACGAGTAAAAACGAAAAGCTTTTTTTGCTGCGTGCAAACATTCTTAGACTACGGTAACCACAGGTGGGCCGTATGCTTGTTTACCACCTTAGTTTAATAAAAAAAAAACAACGACTGAACAAACTGTTTCTGAACACTATATTCAGGTTATTATGAAGCTCTGCAATTATAATGAGAGAGAAGCTATAAAAACAAAAGTAACAATCCTGAGGTAACTTCCCTTCATGTTTAACATTCAATAAACAAAGATGTAATGTAAAGATCTGTCTGAAACAAAGTTATTGTATTTCATATTTCTTCCGTATATTTATTATTAGGTAATTTTATTGTGAAAAATTAGGGGAAAAAAGTTATAAAGAAATATTATCCAGTTATCATGGCGTATACAAGGTGACAAATATCGGGAAATATGCAAATTTACACATTATGGTACCTAGATATAAACTTTGCTCTGGACGACTGTTCGTCTCAGACTCAAGGGAGAAATGTTTGCTTGATCTGCAAATATTTGTTCCGTGTCTGGGTGTTGTGGTACCACGGTACTCGTAGTTTCTGATACCCACGGAATCCTAGTGTGACTCAGGACATGTATGTAACTGTAGGGTATTATTATTCGTTAGAGGATCTCAAAAGGGGCAAATATGTTAGTCTCGATAGGGCTTACATATTTAAGCCTTTTGGGGTAAAGAAGCTGAGCCCTCTGGATTTTCAACACAATACCTATCAAAGTGCCTGGTCAAAGCTACGCGTGACCCGAAAACTGGCACTTATTTGGCCTAGCGGATCAGCATTGCCATCCAGCGTGGCAATTCCGCCAGCATCTTGGATACGCTTCCAACTGGTAGTGATCTGAATCTATTTTGTAAAATAATTGTAGGTAAATATTTACTTTCTGTACCTAATCAATATTTTCCGTCTATTTACCTGCTGTTATCCGCATTGGCCAAAGAAATAACGCTCTGAGTTACGTAAATAATTCCGATTTTGATAATTTACAATTTAACTCTCAGATATGGCCCGAGTGTCTTATTTAATATGCCTAATATATTGGCACATTAGAGCGTTTTGTGCACAATAACCGGAGGCATTTCAAGTTCCTATCGCGGCATCTTAATTCCTTGGATAAGACTAATTGCCTTAATTATTACGTTTATTGCTACATCGTATTTGCGAGAAGGATTTATAATTAATATTTGGAAGGTATTATGATACATTTTCAATTCTTCATACTTGGCCCTGGTGGCCCCGGCTGAAGAAAAGGCCCCTCCATTACTCCCCGTGGATTTCGTAAGAGGCGACAAATGGAAAAAGCTAGGGGAAGGGCAGCAGCGTTCCCTATTTTCAAAAAGATAGCTCTAACTGCGCTCGCCAACCCGCGTACCCAGCGTGTCAAATATGGGCGAATTCCCCCCACATGATAGGAAGTCATTCCGGAAATCTGTGGGGAAGGCCGATGTTCAGCAGTGGACTTCAAACGGCTGGAATGATGATAATGATGATGTTCAGCAGTGGCCGTCCGACGGCTGAAATAATGATGATACTTCGCTTATTTTCCAAAATGATAAATGTAATCCCACGAAATATATTTCAAAGAGGTTGAATACGGAAAAGATGTAGGAAAATTCACTTAAATCACGGTTCATGGCCGGAAATGAGAGGGCTTTTCGAGCAACCCTTGAACTGGGATTTTAAAAACCCTAAAATTTATATTTTCAGACAAAAAGTTAATTTCACGTATTCATTGCATTTATGTATTTTATACTATCTATAAATAAATATATATGTATATATCTTTATATTTATAAATTATATATTTGTATGTACCTATGCTGTTTGTTTATAGTATTCAACTTTATGATAAGTTACACAGTTGCTTAAAGTGTTTCCATTATTTATGTTTTTAAGTCCACCCCGACCAATCTTCCTCTAATTTTATCTTCACTCCATCCAAAGGTTGTCTGGAAGAAATCGCCTTTTAGCGATAAGACCGCCCATTGTACATTTATGGTCTTTAATTTTAGTTTCTGTTTTATTTTTCAATTTGTAAGGTGTACAATAAAGCATTTTCATTCATTCATTAATTCATTTTGAGGAAAATTACAAAGGTTACCTCAAAATCTTAATTTTCAGGTATCATAGATTTGTAACACAAAATATAGTAACAAACTTGGATTTATAGCCTGCGTATATAAAAAAACCTAATGTCAAAAATTAATAAGCAATGAATAATGAACTTGACTATAATCAACTTTATAAATAAATAAATATTCCGGACATATCACACACGGTCAACTGATCCCAAACTAGGCATAGCCTGTACTATGGGTACCAGAGACTGATAATATACATAATTAATAGATATTTAACACCCAGACTCAGAACAAACATCTGTGTTAACCACACAAATGTTTGTCCAGAGCGGGAATCGAACCCGGGACCTCTAGCGCAGAAGGCAGAGTAACTACCAACTGAGCTATGAGGCCAGACAAAAAACTTTGCACAAACAATAGTTTGTTCTGTGGAACTGAGTCACGTCCACCGCTATATGATGGCCGTCATTATGATACCGCTTCGTAACAAAAGCCGAAAAGTTTGAGGAAGGTAGGCAGGCAGGTGTATACCTATATACTTCAGCGTCTCGCAACTCCTCAGAAACCACATGAAGGTGGAAACATACACAAGTACCTACCTTAGTGCGGTTTCTTCAAAGCTTTGTAAGTAGGTTCGTTTTAACCTGATACTGAGTTATTTGATTGAACATTGTACTTACATACTTGCCGTGTTTGATTGTTCAACTAACAAATAACAATATTTCAAAGAGAGATAGCTTTTTAGTAAGGTAACTTACCTAAGTACTCTCTTGTTGATGAAAAATATCACACTAAGACCACGTGCGAGACAGAATCTTATTTTGCGAGATTGGACTGGAATTTCCTGTTTCACCCTAATTTTCTTGGGTCGACTTTCATTATAAATATATTTTTTCCTCACAATCAGTGCGTATTGCCAGTGATGACATATGGCACTGAGACTTGGTCTCCCTCAGTTGGCCTCATACATTTTTTTTTTAAATATTCCGGACATATTACACACTGTCAACTGATCCCAAACTAGGCATAGCCTGTACTATGGGTACCAGAGACTGATATACATAATAGATATATATTTAACACCCAGACACAGAACAAACATCTGTGTTAGTCACAAATGTTTGTCCAGTGCGGGAATCGAACCCGCGACCTCTAGCGCAGAAGGCAGAGTTACTACCAACTGAGCTATGAGGCCAGTCATAGAGATAGGCCAGTCCAGATACATAAGCTCAATGTCGCCCAACGGGCTATGGAGAGAGCAGCTATGCTACTTACGTGATAAAATCCGAAATGAGGAACCCCAAGAATAACCGTCACTGATTTAGAATTAGCAGGTTGAAGTGGCAGTGGGCAAGCCATATAACTCGCAGAACCGACGGATGACGCAGTATTGCAAAACCCCCGCTCGATGGACCGACGATATTGTGAAGAGTGGTAAGTTGTCGGATGGGAAAGGCTCAAGACCGTTCGTCATGGTACTCTAAGTTGGACGCCTATGTCCAGCAGTGGCCTTTACAGGCTGTCCATGATGATCATGATTTATAATTAATTTCATGAAATGGTGACAAATTATTCTTACCTTCTCCTAACGACTCTAAATCGACAAAAACTTATGCTAACCCCCTACAGTGACTGATGATCGCGACGTGTTTCCGAACACCTTCGCAAAGCGAACTTCCCAAATTAAAACCTACTTACTTGGAATGGCAGTAGGTAGGTAGTGTAGGTACATACTCGTATAGGTAGTAATTTGTTAATGGCTGGAATCTTCTCTTAGTTGAATTCCATTTGGTCGGTTGGGCATTGGAGAGTTTGACGAGGGACGCTCCCGAGTAATAATTACGACGTAAACTGAAGTGAAGCAAGTAACTGGATTACTGGATGTTAGATTACGTGTTTTATAAAGGGGATAATTAAGTTAATACATTAGAAAAAATAAATAAAAAATACAGCTCAATCGGAGTAAGTATGTATGTTCGATTCCGCTGTTGAATTCACCACTGAACTCGGTCGACGGTGTGCCGCTGGCGTAGCGGCAGAAAGCATCAGCAATCCCACTCAACTTGACTTATAGATTCAAATTCAAGTTCAAAATTCAAAATTCATTTATTCAGAACAAAGTACACAGGGAAACAGGTTACAGATTGAACGATGAGACTGCAAAAGTTATGAAAACTGAGTAGCAGCCTCAACGCCCTCCTCATTGACACAACATAGTTCTGTATGTTTAAAAGATAAAGTAAACTTAAAATGAAAAAAAAAAAAAAAGGTGTGTGTGTGTGTATGTGGGAGTTTGTGTGCCTGTGTGTGTGTGTGTGCGAATGGGTGTGTGCGTATGCATATGTGAGTCTTTGAATGTTATTTAGGCAGGGTTTATGTGAGTGCGCGCGTAAGCGTATGCGTGTGTGCGTGTGGGATTGAGTGTTATTGAGGCAGGGTTTGTGTGTGTGCGTGTGTATGCAAGCGTATGTATGTCTTTGAGTGAAATAACTTGGGCAAGGCGGCGTTGAACGGCTGTATGTTTATTAGTAGAAGAATAGCCTTTATGGCCACAGTCCGAGATTTACGCCCGGCTACCGATATTTCAGGTAGACAGTGGCTCTATCAAGAATAATACACGATAGCGCTACCTACGATATGAAAGCAAATTTTAACTTATTTAAAAGATTTCAAGAATCGACGATGTGATTGTATAATTTACTTTTACTATACAGTATGGTCAACGTAACTCTATTGTGCACGAAAAGAGCCTCTAAGAAGCGCACTTTAAAACTATCACAGCACTGATTTTTTCAGTGACACGTCATAGGCCCTTTTCAGGGCCACCACCGTCAACCCGGTCTCTGACCTAATACAGAATGACCATGAACGAATCAGTGACACGACAAGCAAGCAAGCAACGCTATTGTGAATAATTTGTATTCAGTATTCATTTATTAATTAAGGGTTCAGGTACAAAAGGTCTTAAATATAGCTTGTTCCATTAAAGCCTGCCTTTACGGGCGTTGTGCTTTGTTTGACTTTAGCCAGACGTCCAGGAACACTTCCGTACATTCACCCATGAAGAACAATTTTGAAGGCACCACAACAGTTATTTCTTTTTCTTAAAATTAACCTTCTTTTTCTAAAAAAAAGTGAGAATATTAAGGAAACCCTAAAGAGAAAGGCTCGCGCTTGCGTTCGTAATCCATAATCAATCAGTCAATCCGCCACGTCGTAAAAATCTCTACCGTTCCTCTCCAGTATTTCAGCCATGCCTATCCGTCCAAATCGTTTTAATTGAATTCAGCTGTGACCAGCGTCGTGAGTGGTTCCCTTTCAAATAGTGCTGCTAAATCAATCCGGCTAAAAGCCATGTACCTTAATATAGAAAGAGGCGGAAACGATTGGATGAGGAAAGCAAGAAATAGGGACAAAGATTTAGGGGGGGCCTACGCCATTGAGGGACTGCTACGGACTCATAAAATATAAATAGGTAGGACAACTCACTTTTAAACTGAAAATGTATCTATTACTTAGTAAATTGTATGTTAAATTGTAAGTAGTGGAAATAAAGGCTTTTTTACTTTATTTATACTATTTACAGTGCCCTGCATTAAGATGTTACCATTTCATAATTTTCAAAATGATGGAAAGGGCTTATTCTTCACCATGTTCTACTATCGAAAATTCGCCATTTCTCATTGTAGACTATTGTATGTTCACCAAAAAAAAACAGTGTGTACTCCAGCAGCAGTCAAATCAACACTAGTGGCAGTAGTGATGGACGGTAACAATGAAAAAGCCGGAATGTTGACCAAACAGGTCTAAATAGCGAAGGACGCTGATGCCTCTGGCACCCAGACCCTGTCAAATGGCCTCCGTGTGACAAGGGTCTTGCAATACGAAAGGGTGTACCTTCCACAACTTTAGGGATAAAAACTTTCACTTGCTATTAGTTTTATGTAATGTTTATTCGTAAATATGTTTGGATTTTCTATTCGTATGGGTGGTACTAAGCGCTGTTTCAGATTGAGCGTATTTTTGGCATACATGCTTGGTTTTAGGATATTTCAGATTGGGCGTATGTTCAGCGAATACAAACTTGTTTTAGGTTACCGATCGGTAAAACGGAACCCTTGATGAGACTTGGTTGCCTGTTCGCATTTAGATTCCTAAGCAACTAACAGTGCAATCGACTTGAAATTTGGCATTTAATAATGAGAACCACATCATCGTTCCTCTTCCGTTGGTGACCTGTCATAAGTTACATCATTTGAAATTTCCTACTATCTATCTTCTTTATAACTTTTATCAAGCCGTGTTGGCCAAGTGTTGGAAGGTCGTGGGTTTGAGCCCGGACATGCTCCAATGAGTATTTCTGTTCGAAAAAAATTAAGTGCGTATTAGGACTTGCTTTAAACGGTGAAGGAAAACATAGTGAGGAAACCACGCGCGGAATATTATGAGCGGCGCTGGGCTTGCAGCCTGTCACGTACGGAATACTACTATAATATGTAAGCATGTGCCAAAATGTTTGGACTTGCCTCTGATTACCTCCTTAGACATATTATAGGATATGATCAGCTGGAGATCTGAGAGGTTGACTAATTTTTTTTTACTGAAACACATTTATGTTCATACTCATTTAATCTTTTGGATACATAACACTTGTTGTTTGTTGTCCAAAGCAGGTTAATGAGATACAGGACAGGTGCTAGAAAAACTGTTACAAAGAAAACTTTACCCTTGCAAATGTATGCCAAAAGGTTTCTGTACGCGAATGTATTACCGTTATTCAGTCCGTCAGGTGCAGATGTCGACTCCGAGCGATTAACCCATTTAAGGGCCAGAAACATACCGACCAGAATGACTAGATCCTTCGACATCCTTACAAAATATCTTTGGATCCTCGTATTTTTGCTAGCGCCAGGAGACGCGAGAGGTCAGCTAAGCTGGTGGCACTTCGTCGGGAATAGAATGTTTGCGCCAATACTTGAGTATTGGGATAACTGAAATATTCCAATATTGAAATCCCTTTAGGTTTGGAGACAGATGTGCGGAATTGTGTGTGATCCTAATGTCGTTGGTCATTGACGAACGAATTTCCAAGTGGTACCTACATAATTAGGGACGCGGACACTCTAACAAATATGAAATTGGACCCAAAGCAATAATTCATCATCCAAGCCCAAGAGTTCCCTGACGAACGGTCTTGAGGTTTTTCCATGCACTGACTTCCTGCAACGTTAAACATGTCGTCGGTCCATCGGGTTGGGGGCATTCCAATACTGCGTCGCTCGGTCCCTGAGTGCCATTTGAGAACCTTTATTCCCGAACGGTTGTCTGTTCTGAGAGCTACTGGCATATGGCCTGCCCTCTGCCACTTCAACTTGATATTTCTGAGAGCTATATCGGTGACCTTGGTTCACATACGCATTTTGATCATTTAGAATTTTATCACGCTGTGAATCTCCGAGCTTAGCTCCGTTGACTGGTTGTGATCTGGATCAATAAAGCTATCTATAGATCGTTTGCAACGGTATTTAAATAGCTCAACTGTTTCTTGTGTATTTTGTCAAATAGTTGTAAATGTAGTCTAGTAGAAAAAAGTCTTAGGTATTTATGTAGTTTTTTTGTACAGGTATTAAGCCGTGATCAAACGGCGTGCTATATGTCATCTAAAATTTATTTGAAAATGATCCTTACATCTTTAGAATAAAGTTAATTTTGTGTTTGAGTTTTAGGAGCTTGCGTTATCGTCGAGCTACTCTTAGCTTGAGCTTATATCGCAATCAAACTCAAAATACGTAAGACTCTTTTTGAAACGAATTTAATATGACATATCAAGAATATATCGCATGCCGTTTGAACACGGCTTAAGGGTTTATAGGTAGCTGTCCTTTTATACTTACCTTTATGGTAGACAGCCGTTGTCCAACATTGATATTGATGACGTTGAAACAAAACAGTGTAATCGTGATGTATAGAGGAAATGTACGTGCCCATTTACTTATTTAGCGCAACACGTGTTTATTTATTTTGCGTTGAATTCGGTGTTTTCTCGGGGTGTAATTCTTGGGTTTGATTTGTGGCGATGTATTTTGCCACGTTGATTTGTTACGTTTTTATTGCTGTACGTGATATGAAGACGCAATAGAACGTCCCATTTGTTTAGTAGAAAGACGTCATAAGATTGCTTAATATTTTTATTGCGGAAAGTCTTGTCCCAGTAATTCTACTATAGATCTAGGTACTAGAACAAAATCCAATTGTACTATATCTAAGTAATGTACATGAACTTATCCGTAGAAGAGCCAAGGTCACCGACATAGCTCTCAGAATTTGCAAGTTGAAGTGGCAGTGGGCAGGCCATAAAGTTCGATAACCGACAACAGTTGGAGAATAAAGGTTCTCGAAACCGAGCGACGCAGTGTTGGAAGGCCCCCCATGCACCGACGACGACGTTGTTAAAGTTGCGGGATTTCAGTAGATGGAAATGGCTCAAGACAGTTCGTCATGGAACTCTTTGGGGGAGGCCTATGTCTAGCAGTGGACTAACACAGGCTGATCATGATGATATTCCGTAGGTTAAACAAACGATACTAACATAGAACCCAGCTCGAAAATCGTAACATAAATTCAGGCAGCAAGTGCTTGTAACGGTAATTTTCATCTGTAATAGGATCTTCGATGTCTGTTATTAACTTCTCCCGTTTAATTATTTTTTATTTAATCTGCCACATCGCTGAATATGAAAAGTAATTTGATATTTTTACTGGAAAGGCATGGTCAATACGTGCGGGTCTGACTAAGCCACGGGTTCCCTTCACATATATTTTTTTATATTTGGAACATATATTTTCAAAAAATGTAAACTCGTTCAATGCATTTAAAGCTAAATTACAACAACACGTCATTGAAAACTACTTCTAGTCATCCTTTGGTTAGCGGAATGCATTGAACGAGTGTATCTACTAATAAAACCTACCTAAATACTACGTACTTCCTATACCTACTTATTACCTACCTACCTACAGAACGACCTACTAACAACTATTGCATAATGTTTATTAATATTCTCATGTAAGTGACATGTTTGTCTTTTTGAGAATAAATGTCTTTAAACCTATAAATAGAAAATTCATTGCTGAACGGCAATTCGGACCTGAGGCCTTCAGATTGAAACTCGAGGTATCCACTTATCCAACACGACTCTATAAATTCTCTTATCTCTATAAATATTGTACGTCCTACAAAAACTCCCTGTAGAAGATAGGTAGTAGATTTAAATCTGTCAAATATCCCATCTGGGTAGCGGAAGGTCCGTTCTCTATACGCTCAAATATTTATCCACACACAACGCGGGTCCGCCATTTCCCTTTCCATTCAAATAGTCAATAATGAATTTTCCGGCCTTCAAATTGACGTAGCCCATATTTGGGAATGAACACGCTCCATTTAATGAAAATACACAAGGTGATTCATAAAATGTATGCTATCCCGAAAAAAGCTTATTCTACACCCAATTGGCACTAAAGTTGGGCGACTATTGGAAATTCCACAATTTGCATAGAAAGAACTCTATGCAAAAATAAATTATTATGGGGTAAAATCTGTTCAAACTCGATTAATGTCTAGAATAGCATATAGGGTATAGCTTCATAGGTGAAGAAGTAAGCGAAGCCGCAGGTGTAAGCTAGTTACTTATAAAAATGACATAACCAGCTAAATTGAAAAAGAAGAGTAAGAAATCAAACAAAAAAAGATTTATTATTTTTTTTGCCGCTATTATACTTTTTTTTTTATTGATAGAATCAGCCCTTTCGAGTGGTTTACATTATTTTTAGGAAAACAAAGCCTATAATAAAATGATAGACACATATATAGAACGTTTTTGCTTCATTTCTGAAGTTTTTCACATGATTTTCACCAGGAGTAAAATACAGGGTTTAAAAATGAATGGCATTTTGATGACCTATAATCGGCATCGAGCTTCCAGGAAGCAGATAATTTGTATGATAATTCACAAGATATTTTCTGAAAATGAATGCCTTAAGTAATTTATATAGAATACCATCACGGATAATTATGTAAATGTTAAAACTGTAGGTAGGTACTTTTACAACATTTACAGTGAAATAGCTTTATACTTAAATTCCTTATAGGTACCTATAAATTAGTTAAAAAGCCGTCTTGGCCTAGTGGGAGTTGTATCGACTTTTCCTCCAAAGGTCGTGGGTTCTAACTCGTGCACCAATGATTTTTCTGTACGAAAACTTTAATTGCGTATTAACACGTACTTAAAACGGTGAAGAAAAACCGGGAATTCTTATAACGGCGATGGACTTGCAGCCTGCCGCGTATTGAATACTTACTCTCTACTGCAAAATGTGGGTATGTGCCACAAATGTTTGGACGTGCCTCTGACTACCCCCCTGAGACATCTTAAAGGTACTAAGTAATTAACGTACCAAGTAGTACTAAGTAATTCAGCGTCGACTATTAAAGAGCCCATCCGCAGAATTCTCAATAATTATCCGATTGGTTCAGTATTTATTAATATTATTTATTATTAATTTGATCACTTGGTGATTGGGGATAACTCACGTGAGTTTTGGCCCTATTTTTTTACCTAAAGTCCAAATAGCGGATCTAAAATCATCGATCTCCCGATGAAATGCTACCTCACTGTTATACTACTATACTCGTACAAAAGAACAAAAGGCTGTACCATAAAAGTTCAATAGCCTTCCGAAAAACACTTTTGTGTGTTATGCAACTGTCAGATACGTCGAAAGGTTTCAAGTTAGTGAAAAATGTAGTAATATAAGAGAGGTATGCGGCGGCACGTAGCTTGTTACGTGAGCCTGCTCCGGGCAACGTGATGCTATGTAGAATAGTGCAAATATGTGCCGTAGCTGCACTTAGACCGCGGTTCACACGTAAACGAGCTGTTACTGCAACTGTCAAACTTCAAACTTCGTACTCAGAACTTCAAACTTCAATATATTATGTCGGTTTAGGACAAGAATGAACCAGGCTTTATAGAAAAATCTGTTTAGTTTGTGTAAACTTATGTGAAAGAATACACGGTGATTCCATGTATACCATCCCAAAAGAGGGTTATTCTTTCACCGAAAAGAGAAAAAACATCAATACTTTTTAAACTTTGTCAATTATCTATTTTTGGTATTTTTATCATCTCCATAACCAATTAATAAAACTGATTCATTGAGTTTGAACTGATTTGACCCCAAAACAGCTGATTTTTGAATAACATTGTTGCCAGTTGGGTGTAGAGTAAACCCTTTCGGGATAACACACATATTATGAATCACCTTTATTATGTCAATTAAGCACTTTGTTATTTTCTATCTCTGTGTACAATAAAGAGTTTATCTATTTATCTATCTATCTATCACACAAACTTCTGATAAACCCTATTAGGTATTAAATTTCGCAGACTCAATTAAGAGTGCCACGTATTACGTACCAACTCCTCCTCGCGTTGCACTCCTCATGACTGAGGGTCGTGAAATCCCCGTTTAAACATCTTCTTCCGAACAATATCACGCCACATGTTCCTGTCTTTAGCGGCGTGGAGCGCATCATGGAGCTTTGTGTCCAGGGTTGAGTGAATTTGGTCACTCCATCTCAGTGGGCTGCGCCCTCTTGGTCGTTTGCCATCTACCTTCCCAGTTACCATCAGTTGTTCGAGGTTCTCACCGTCTTTTCTGGCTATGTGACCAAAGAAATCCAGAACTACGTACCAACTAGTACGTAATTAATTCAAGTAAGTAATTCAGCGCCGACTATTACAGAGCCCAGAACTCGCAATAATTTCCCGATAGGTTCAGTTGAATTCAGAAATGCGCCGAAATGTTTCGCAAAGCTCCAAAGTTATCCGCAGATGTTTCTAAGTCTCATTCAGAAAGCTGTCGCCGGCAGTAGTTATTGCATATTGCGCCGCACTTTATGCTCTACCGCAATTTTGCTGAAAGCGAAGCGAAAATGACTTCACACTCCTCTTGGATAAGTTTGGTGAAGACATCGAAAAATACAGCTGCATAAAAGTGAAACAGACGGGTGCCAGAAAGGCTGATTTCGATTCAGCTTAAGACATCGTCTTTTTTTTAGTCAAGTTAGGCTGCCTACAGTTTGAAGAAACAGTAGAGCACGTAATTTTGCACTTTGCAGCCACAGACGAGGCCAGGGCCACAACAGGTCTGTGGGCCGTGCTCGGAAGCGGCTCCCAGAAACCGCCTTACAGGGATACCGAGAAAATGTTACCAACGACCCAAAGTCATTCCAAGAGTAAACTGAAGTCTTTGCGGATGATAGTTTCAAAAATTATAGTGATTCATATAGTTCCGCAGTATCATCTACCGGGCATATTATTTGCAGTTTCACAATGATGAATTCGTTTAATAACGCGCTCGGTGCGCGGGCACGTTCGCCCACAATGTATCGCAGTCCGTGCTGAGAAATTGCGCTAAAATGGTTTACATTTTAGCAATAACTCCGCGCTCTGTAACGGTATCGTAGGTAGGTAGATAGACTCTTGAAATACATCCAAATAATAAAGCTATAGGTATAGTTACGGTGTTATTTTTGAAGCTGAAACACTTGGATAAATATCTACTATCTTTTATTTGTATGTTTCTCTTTTCCTTGTTGTGCACATGTACCCACTACTTTTATCAGCTCTCTCTACTCTCAAAGATTTGCTCGCCTTTGTACATGTCTGTACTATTAAGTTATACATCTTTGTAGAAGTTCACTGCTGGACATCTTTATGTTTTCTGTGTACAATAAAGAATTAAAGAAATAATAAATCATTTAATACCTATCCACGAGTATTAAAACAACATACCTACATACATTCAACTTGCTTAGAACATACTTAGAGATCAGGTTCCTGTAAGTAAATCAATGTGTAAATCATCTAGATTAGATGTAATAAGGTCCTACACCTTATTCATCTAATCTAGATGATTTACACAGCATCAAGTGGAGCTTTTACTCACTTACGATGTACTGTAGTGCCTAGGATACGTTTAGATGGAGAATGCGTGCCCAGCACTTATACCATCCTCTCAGCCTAGTCAGCCTTATCCACAGGAAAGACATGGTCAACATGTGCGGAGCTAAGCCGCGAGTTTCCTCAGGATGTTTTACGCTATCCTCAGGATATTTTACTTCACCGTTTTGAGCACGTGTTAAAAGCGCACGGAAATTTTCGAATAGATTAAGACGTTTTTTACAAAAACAAAAAACCGACTTAATATATGATTAATATCAACCTCTTTTTTTTGTTATCAACCTCTTTGCGTTTTGCTTACATACTGAGGATGACACTGGCCACCCAAACATTCGAATAAAAAACAAAAGTAAGTATGACAACCATTCATCATCAATAATAACTCTTACGGTACTGACTGACTGAGATTCAAACGTAGTGGTTTTATTCTCTTTGGAAATCAACGCAGCGCCTACTAAGAGTATGAAATTTCCAGGGAAGCTTCCTGTTGTAACGTATGGGTGCACAGAAAGAAATTCCCGACACACAACCCCTAAGTTCAAAGTTTATGCAAAAATAGCGCAACCGAACGAAGTCGCGGGGATAAAAAAAAATTTCGGCAAATGTGATTTCAAGAGATGATGGCTGAGTTTTACGGGACAAGTAGCAATCCCTCAGGAATTAAATTAATATGGGACCACCCCGGAATCATACTCTATACACCAGTTAAAGAATTATCAAAATTACTTTTGTATTGGCGGAGATTTCGAGTAACATACACACAAAAAAAATATAAAAAAAAATACCGCCGACTTGAGAACCTCCTCCTTTTTGAAGTCGGTTAAAAATCCATTGGTGCACGACCGGGATTCAAACCCTCGACCTTTGGATTGAAATCTGATGTACCTCCCAATAATCACATTCACATTCATCGAGATCATTCAATTTTGATTTAAAATGTTGTGATAACTGAAAAAAAGATTATACACACTCTCGGTTAAACAAAACGTATTTCGTGTACCAGTTTTAAAATAAGCCAAGTTATTCGCATTTTTATTATCTGTGTAGTTGGTTTTATGTGTAGGTACGCTGTTTATTGCGTAATAAAGCAGCTAAGTTTCAGCCTGGGCTTATAAAAGGGTAGCGTTAGTCATGTTAATTGCTAAGAAATGCGGCCAAACGTTATATGAGAGCCATTCGTTGTTGTCGATTCCAGTTTAGTCTGTGGGCGGAATACTAGGAAGATTTGGCTTCCGACTCGTATAAAAAAGATTTTTCTGACTTTGATTAAAACTGCTAGAATTCCAGGGACGCAGTAGGTACCTATACTATTTTTCATATCTATAGGTATAACAAGAAGTTTTTTATAAATTCCTAATAGCTTCAGCTTTATGATTTGTGTTCTAAAGAGAAGCTATAGTGTTGTACTGAGAAAATGTTACCAACGACCCAAAGTCCTGCTTCGCTATTTTAAGGAGCTGGGCTGGCTTGGGTAGGGTTAGCATAGGGGGACAATGCACAAAACACCCCACAGCGGGAAGTCAGTGCAGGTCTAACCACCCCGTTTAGAATTAGAAGAGAAGCTATTTTCTATTTTCGAAGGACATATGTATGTTGCCCAGATTTACCTTCAAATACGTATATTGGAACTTAGACTCTGTAGCATAGAAGGGGCAGGCAGGGCAATCGTAATGGTATTCATAATCGTATTTGGTAGAATTCTTCCATCTAATTATGCAAATGTAAACCTTCACAAAAGCCAAACGAGTAAGTAGGTAAAAAAACTTTTAGTACATTTGTATCATTATCGGTAAACGATAAACAGCATTATGTGCCGAAAGCTTCCAAGCTGTCCAGGGCCGCAGACAGTGAAACAAAATGGAGTTATAATGTTTAGCTTTAATCTTAAATTAATGTAGGTACCTTAGTAGGTATATAAGAATATTGGTACATAAATAATTGCACCTGTCGTCCGAGACATCTTGCTTTGATTTTATCGTAGCTTGGTTTCCTCGATACAGGCTTAGCCTATTGAGAAAACCACTAGATACTTCCACCGTAACTAAATAGTTGTCTGCAAAGTACCTCATAATTGTAGCATGTTATTCTGTATGTTTTTTGCAGTAAATAAATACATTTTTCATTTTCATTTTCATTTTCATTTATAACATCACCGTCACGTCATGGTGCGGACCGAGTGCAGTGCCCCAACCTCTAATAATTTACGACAGTGTTTTTCTTACGATACAAATATCTTTTTTTTTCCACTGGAATAGATTTTTTTGGTTTAATCGTAAAAGTTTCTGCTTACGATCTGGCCCATCGTTTGCCTACCAGAAAATTGCGTTGTCCTTTAAAGATTTCAAACATTGCCGATTTCATACAATTATTATTCTTGCTTGATGTCCGGGCTAGCTGCAACGGTAGCATTGCGTTGTGTATCAACAGATTCCGGTCAATCACATGTTTGTTTTTATTTTTTTATGAGCTATGGATCGTAGGGCGTACGATACGCGAAGTCCAGTTTGTGGTCACCTGATAGCGACCCTATTTTTTCGATCCGTTGTCTACTCTGAAGGACTTCATTGACGTTACTGTGTGGTGGTTCTACATCTGGCGGGTCTAAGAAAAACAAGCCCTGGCTACGTGCCTGTTAGACTAGTCTTACATTTAAATTTTCAGAGCATATTATGCTAATGTGTCAGTATTAGGCGCGGCGCTATGGTGTGTGAAACGGGGTAGATGGTGTGTGATTGATTCAGTTGGTACAGAGGTGCTTATGGGAATGAAGATTGATGATCGCTATGCTATACGCTTTGGTTTCCTGAACTAAGTTAGTATTCTGATTGCTTTGATGAGTTGAGCAGCCGTAGGATAGTAGTTTCAGTACTAAGTGGGGAGGTAGGAAGTGTTTTCCCTTGTGAGTAACCCGTCTATTGCAAAGGTCATGCCTCGGATATTTCCGCTTAAAACTTTGTTGTTGACAACCTCGGTGGCGAAGCGAGTGCCCGTCTGAAATTCAAGGAATGTGGGTACGATTCCAGTTTCGGGACTAATGTTTGATGCTTGCTCGATTCTTGTTACTTATTTATGTCTTAGTAAAGATAATATTTTTCTATTATTTGTCTTTGGTTTTAGTAAACATAAACGACAATTATGTGCTTATAATTTCCACACAAATGACTAGCTAGTTTCATGCAAAGTTCTCATAAGCGTAGGACATCATAAAACTTAATGCTCACGCATGTCGGTTATGTTTTTAATGGATGAGCGATTTGGGCCCTAATGCGATTAGGTACGGGGTCCAACGCGTCGATTGCCTCATTAATATCCGACCATAGTACTCGTATGTGTACACATGCCGCCAGTAGGGTTGCTACAAGTATATTATGATTACAAATCTGAAGTTATTTCTAGTACATCTCTTAGACAAGAAAGCAATAAGAAAATTACAGATTTAAAGGCTACCCAAATAATCGCATCATCGAGAATCAAAGCATCGTCGTCTTGAATCGGCAATGCGATCAACTACGACATAGTTCGAACGAGGCTCGTTTCAAAAATCTTGTGTCTCTAGGTCAAATAATTTTACCGGGTCAGTTAATTTAATGTTTCTTTTGCTTAAAAATCATGAACATAATTAAAAAAAAACTTCTACATATTGATACTTAGGCAAGATACCCTATTGCATCATTAAATGGTAGGAGAGAGGGTTATGAAGCGAGCTATGCTCGGAGTTTCACTACGTGATAAAATCCAAAATGAGGAAATGCGTAGAAGAACCAACGCCATCGACATAGCTTTCAGAATTGGCAAGTTGAATCGGCAGTGGGCAGGCCATATAACTCGCAAAACCGACGACCATTGAAGAATAAAGGTTCTCGAATGATGTCCACGTACGCAGTGTAGGAAGGACCCCAACCCGATGATATTGTTTAAGTTGCGGGAAGTCGGTGGATGGAAAACACTCAAGACCATTCCTCGTGGCACCTTTTTGAGAAGGCCTGAGTTCAGCAATGGACTTCATAGTCCGATAATAATACAATTGTATAAGCCTCAGAAAATAGAGCAATTTACTCATAGTAAGTCCTTAACTTTCATTGGGGACAGTAAGTGCGCTCGTAAGAAAGGACTTAGTATTTTTATAGCCAAATATTACCGTCGTTATATGTAGTTACAAGGTCATTTTGAGGCTGACGTTAAAGATATAGTCGCCGTATTCCCCTGGTTTTTTTTTTGAAGGTTGCGGGAAGTCGGTGGATGGAGAAGGCTCAAGACCGTTCGTCATGGAACTCTTTGGGGGAGGCCTATGTCCAGCAGTGGACTTCTACAGGCTGATGATGATGATGATGAGGTGGCAAACAAGCATACAGCCCACCTGTTGGTAAGCGGTTACCGTAGCCTATGAGCGCTTGCAATACCAGAGGCATCACGCACGCGTTGCCGACCCCGAACCCCCTTCCCCCCTAAAGAGCTCTGGCAACCTTACTCATCGCAGGAACACAACACTATTTGAAACAAATAATGTTATTTGGCTGCGATCTTCATCTTCTGTAAGGCGGAGGTACCTCCCTGCTCCAATTCAGAACAACTTACTGGTATTCTTAGACGTTTATAGTTTTCACTCCACTCGCACTGACATAAATAAACAAATACTCATACTGGACTGGCCTCATAGTTCAGTTGGTAGTAACTCTGCCTTCTGCGCTAGAGGTCGCGGGTTCGATTCCCGCTCTGGATAAACATTTTTGTGATGAACACAGATGTATGTTCTGTGTCTGGGTGTTAAATATTAATCTATTATGTATATCAGTCTCTGGTACCCATAGTACAGGCTATGCCTAGTTTGGGATCAGTTGACGGAATATTTATTTATTTATTTTAAATAACAACCACCAGTCACATACATAGTCCTGACCCCACATTAAGATTCCCTATGTCGTGGGTATTGTTATTATTACTTTGTAAAATCAAAAACAATTAATTATATTTTCAAGAACCAACTAACAAATTTTAAATGTATGTAAAACAAGATATTGCAGCGCCCTACAGGGTACACGTACATACTTACTTAGGCTATCTTTACACCTAAGCCGTATCCATATACATGTTGGCAATAAATGAATATGAATATCAGAAACTACGATTACCGTGGTACCACAACACCCAGACCCGGAACGAATATTAGCAGATCATGCAAACATTTGTCCCGCAGCGGGAATCGAGCCTCTTGCGTCGCACTCGCCCGCTACGCCACCGAGGGCGTTTGATTTTTGTTTCTTTCTCAAATTTCAGAATTGTGAGGTAATTTCGATCGTAGAGGTTTTTCATAATATCTTTTTAGTGTATTGATTTAGAAGCTTCATTTTTTTAAGGCACTTACCTAACAGACTCTTACATTGGTTACCTTTACATTGGTCTTAACAGACAGATAGACAGACGAACAACAAAGTCATATAAAGGTTCTGTTTTTTTTCCTGTTGAGGTACGGGACCCTAAAATACGAAAAAAAGCTCTTGGTATTAAGTGACTTAAAAAAATCATACGGCACAAATTACCTTTCCATTTAAAGTAATCCAATAACCCGACGATTTTAATTATTCTCCCGGTTTAATAAATTCAATCCGGAAATATCCAAATAGGCTCAGCTAGCAGCCCTGAAGGCTACACGGGGAGTCACGCCCCGATCATTATTAGTGACGTCACATGCCACGGTTCAAATCCTGGACCCCTTTCTAGTGGCAGTTGGAAATCAATTAATACTCGACATGATTTCGCACGCGCTTACCGTCGGGTTCCGTTTTGTCAGAAGCGGCCACCGCCAAAAGCTGCCATATTGGATGCGGAAGATATCAGTGGCCGCCAGTGGTGGCCAACGGGAATGACCTAATATTTTATTCCTGCTGTCCGCCACTCGTAGTTTTTAGGAAAACAAGTAATAAAACTTCTCAGTGTCCACCAGTGTGGCCGACAAGGTGGTGGTCAACAGTAATGACCTAATATTTTATTCCCGCTGTCCGCCACTCGTAGTTTTTAGGACAACAAGTAATAAAACTTCTCAGTGTCCACCAGTGTGGCCGACAAGGTGGTGGTTAACAGTAATGATCTAATATTTTATTCCCGCTGTCCTGCTAACAATAAACTGCTGAGCTGAATGATTGAGTTTGACTTGATTTGTACCCAAATGAGCAGATTTTTTTCAATCAAATTCCTAAAAGTCGTAGGACCGACTTTATTGCCTATTGGGTGTAGAATAAGCCCTTTTTAGGATAGCATACATATTATAACCTAAAATAACCTTGTAAGTTAGTTTTGTAAGTAAGTTTAGACACGATGTTGTTTATTTAAAGCAGAGCTTACAGTGAGGTTGCTCAAATAAACTACAACAAACTTCTAAGCATTAGTTTAGGAATACCAGTGGTTCGCCCCGAACTGAGATCTCGTGATTTCTAGTAAAAGTTGGTCCTTCGATGATAGTTGAAGAACTAAGATCAACGAAATAGCATCTATAGCATGTTCTATTATCCAACCTTACCTGAACTACGAAGAAAGTTAATACTTTCGTGGTATGTCGACAATCACCTGGCCTAGAATAGAAATAAAAACGTGTTACGAACAAAGCTCTTTCACATGACACCCCACTTTATGTATTTGTATTACTGATGCAACTCCTTTTCCGATTTAACTCTTATTCCTACCAGAAAAATTTGATAGTATAACCTACTAAATTTACTCGGATTTAATTTAATTTCGATCGGATTGAAGGTTCGAAAATTAGGCTCTAACAAATAAACATACACACATAGAACGCTGATTTACCCAGGTTCTCTGAGAAGTCTACGCTCGCTCGATCAACTAACCAACTGGCCAGAATGGCCAGGAAGATTTTTTTTCGAAGCCCAGATGAATTCTGATATCATAATGGATTTAGCAGTCGTTATGTAAATCGATATGCCATCTAAAGTTTATTTAAAAATGAATCTTATAAACTTTTGAATAATGTTAATTTTGAGTTTGAATTTTACGAGCTTCCGATATCGTTGAGCTCTTGCACACCCTCAAATATAAAAGTCAAAACTGACTTTATTTAGTGGAGGTAAATATCATTTTCAAAAGATTTTTACCGATATTCATTCATACTTTGCAGTACCTAACTTTATGTATTGCATGTGAAGCCCAACTGCTAACGAGACAGTCACTTCGAGTTGCCAAGTTACATGTCGCGTTATTTATGGGGCATAACTCGCTTGCGATGAAAATGCATGGCTGCAGTGTGAAGCCGTGTTCAAACGGCGTTCCATTTTAGAATTACCCTTACATCTCCTGTAAGGTACGTCATCTAAAGTCCATTCGAGTTTGACATTTGAGGGCGTGCGAAATCGTTATCCCCTAAAGGTTAAACTCAAAATTGTTGAGTTGATTGAACCACAAACATCCAAACATCTTATGGCCCAAAAATCCTCACAAACGTTTGCATTTATAATATTAGAAGGATAGGAAGTAGGATAAGATACGAGAGCAGCTTAACTTCCAAACGAACATATTCAGTTATTTTTTGTGGTTGGTGATCAGAATACTTTTCTACTTGTAGTCGTAGTCGTAGAAAACAGAGTTCATTCCTAGTATAATATTCATCAGACAGAGCAAATTCCTTATCATGTGGGGGGATTTGCCCATACTCACCACGCTGGGCATGCGGGTTGGCGAGCGCAGTTAGAGCTATCGTTATTAAAAATGAGGGGCGCTGCTGCCCATCCCCTAGCTTTTTTCCCTTAGTCGCCTCTTACGACATCCGCGGATAGGTAGATATGGATGGGCCTATTCTTCAGCCGGGGGCACCACGGCTAAGTACCACGGCTGAGTATAATATTATTTTAGCTTAATTTTCAAATGTTATTATTATTATTTTTCTGTTAATAAAGATTGTGGTAAATTGTTATTATTTCCGAAATATTTTTTGCGTCGTGGCATTGGAATACACGTTCTATAGGTACAGCTTTTAGCCGTATATATTACACCGTGTATAATATCTGTGTCTAGTCTGGGTCTGCGCCGCGTGCGTCTGAAGTGAGAAATGAAGCGATTAATCCACAACTAGTGCTTGGCTGAATTTCACACCACGAACATTGTAGCCATTTTTTCAGATTTTTCCACATTTTATTGCACAAGTTCATTTTAATACAGATTTTTAATAGTATTCTTGTTCTACGGACACATTTCGTGGCAGAATACGGAAAAACATTGAGCGGTTTGTCATTAGTGCACGAGTATTAGGCATCAGGCAGCGTGGAAAGTTGCCCATTGTGATGTACTGACTAGATCTTGGGGTGTCCACTATGCTTGGGGATTATAGTATTACTAGCTTCCGTCCACTTTGCTCGCGTGGTACCTACATAAATGTTAGCCTATATGCTATTCTAGGTACATAACTTTATTTATTACAAGTTTCAACGAAATCGGTTGAGCCGTTACGGCGTGATTGAACAACAAACATCCAAACATCCTCACAAACTTACGCATTTATAATTTAAGTAGGATAAAAAAAACAAAAAAATATATATATATATTGTTTATTGTTCCAAACAAGGTGCTGTGTTACATGGTTTGGGAACTCTTCTTTTAAGTTGCAATAACCTGTGTAAGAAGAGTCCCCTCTTTTCTGTGGTCCGCATAGGAACACTTAAACAATGCCAATCAATAGTAACTAGAATTAAATATGTAGGTATGTCTGTTGACAACAAAAAAATATAAAAAAAAAGAGTCCAAACAAAAACAGAGGATAGGATAGGATTGTCGTGAGGCTATTTCATATTTGCGCTCAAACACGCACGCACCTGTTTCATAAGTCGTATTTTTATCCACTCAAAGATCTTGGAGCCGAGCTTCGGTTTGCACCATGGTGGCATTTACATTGTTTTCATGTTCGTACTTCCAAGTACCTAATAAGCAAACTCTCTCACATTCAATTCTAGCTTGAAATGATCACAGCATGCAAATTCGTAAAGTTTCGTGGAAACGTCTGCTCTGCGTATTTTCGGGGGATCTTTTGGGACTGTAATAAAATGATTCAATTAGCTAAGAGCATTCGTATATATGAAATTTTACCTTGATGTTTTCGCTTTGATATTTTATTTACGAAGATCTTTTTTATATTCTATCAAAGTTGACTAAAGATCTACCAAACCTACAAATTGAATGTCAAAATTACATTACGGTCTTCGGTAATTATATCATCATCATCAGCCTGGAGAAGTCCACTGATGGACATAGGCCTGCCCCGGGACCAGACCGGTTAGACCATAACCTACCAAGCTTATCCAGCGCGGGATGGAGTGCCAGAGCCTCGTTGGTCCCTCACCAGCCCGTGGTACAACCTGCCAATCAGCAGGATGTACCACGGGCTGGTGAAGGTGGCTTGCATTCCGATCTGTGCTATTTGGAACCCTTTACGCCCCAAAACAATTATATTTTCATTTGAAATACAAATAATCTCCTCTCCGCTCAACTTTGATCGAAGCCCATGTTTATTCTTTGAACAAGATTCATGGCTTAATTTTGCTAAGCACATTCCCAAAGGTTCAATGATAAATGAAATGACAACATACCTTGCAATTCTTGTTGTCTTGTCTCAGCTGATGACAAACATTATTTAACATGAAAAACATTCTTGGGATGAAAATGTGGGTTGAAAACGGACTATCTTATAACTTTATAAACTAGTACAGACTCACTAACTTTATTGGCTTGATAAAAGTATGTCCGCATTTTTCTTTTCTTTACATTTAAAAAAGGATAGGGTGAAAGATATCGAGCTGATAAAGTTAGTGAGTGATTATAAATAAAAGGGTCAGCCTGTATTAGATTATAATATTAAGATAGCCCGTTTTCAACCCATGTTATAAAAACACAAATGTTTTTCATGTGAATTAATGTTTGATATCAGTTGACATCATTAATGTTCGATAAGACAAGACAAGGTAAGGTAACAATGGGCTAAATTGATGTTGCTCATATCTCCCCAAGAAGTAAATAAGGTTATTTTGAAGCCTACAATTGTACCATCTCCCAAAGGCATTGGATCGATCCCGCTTGAATTAACATTAATGATAATGAGTGGTGGGTTGTATCGATCCCACACTGACCCATCTTCCGGCGGACGCCTTTCCGGGTGGATTAAGGATAGATAAACATTTTACTGCGTGCCCATTCACCACGTGCTTAAACATGAAGGTAAACGTTGCAGCGTGAAGTTGGAGTTGTCGTTTTTGAGTGTGAATGTTGAAAAGTGCAGAAACATGGTATTTATGATGATTCATAATATGTATACCATCCCGAAAGGCGCTCATTCTATCAACAAAAAGAAAGAATCATCATCATCATCATCAGCCTGTAGAATTCCACTGCTGGACATAGGCTCCCCTAAAGAGTTCCACGACGAATGGTCTTGAGCCTTCTCCATGTACCGACTTCCCGCAACCTTCACAATGTCGTCGGTCCATCGGGTGGGGGGCCTTCCAACACTGCGTCGCCCGGTTCGTGGTCGCCATTCGAGAACCTTTACTCCCCAACGCTTATCGGTTCTGCGAGCTATATGGCCTGCCCACTGCCACTTCAACTTGCTAATTCTGAGAGCTATGTCGGTGACCTTGGTTCTTCTACGAATTTCCTCATTTCGGATCTTATCACGTAGTGAAACTCCTAGCATAGCTCTCTCCATAGCCCGTTGTGCAACTTTGAGCTTGTGTATGAGGCCAATAGTTAACGACCAAGTCTCAGTGCCATATGTCATCACTGGCAACACGCACGATTGTAGACTTTCGTCTTAAGGCTCTGCGGTATCCCCGACGAGAAGATATGACGAAGTTTCCCGAACGCTGCCCATCCGAGTTGGATTCGTCGGTTGACCTCTTTGTCGAAGTTGGACCTACCTAGTCGAATCGTCTGACCCAAATAGACATAGTGATCTACAACTTGAATGGTATCGTTCCCAACATTTACCAGTATGGGTGCGACATGAGCATTAGACATGATATTTGTCTTGCCCATGTTCATTTTAAGACCCACCTGTTGGGAGTCGGTAAGAAAGAATATAAGAGGAAAAACATTAAAATAAACTGTTTTTTTTTTCATAAAAAATACTTTTTTTTTTCCCGTGTAGCATAAATATTATGAATCCTTGTATTGCCAGCAGCAGGTATAAAATACTCCAGGACAATTTTCATTGCTATATTCAGGCTGGTTCAGGGCAATTAAATCTGTCTCGTCCTGAATAGAGTAATTTAATTCGCTCGCGTAAAACACTTTAATTATCCAACAAACGTCCAGTCGAGGTCTGAAAAAATAATATTATAAATTCTGTTTTATAATTTCAGGAATCTTGGAAAGATGAAGATCTGCACGTTGCTGTTGAGTTTCTTAGGTAAGTCTTTTAATTACTATCTCTTACAATGTACAAATACAATTCTACGAAAGGTTTATCTTGACTGTATCAACAACTGAACTTTCGAATTGAAACACGAGCCCCTAAACTTCAAGAGAATTTTCATTTAAACAGGCAAAGGAACGTTTAAACTTTTCAGCAAACATTAACTTTATATTTATTCAACTTAAATACAGGAATCAGAAATCTTGAAAATCTATTTAATTTTCTCCTTTGTAAACTAGCGGAAACTGAGTTCGGTGAAGGCTGCAAGGGGAAAGTTAGGCTGTCTTATCTCGGGCACAGACTAAAGGGTTCGCAGCTCGCTCACTCGTCACCTATGCAAGCGTCACCTCATTATTTCGTCATTATTTGACATGTTGCGAAGGGCCTGCTAGTTGCTTGCTTGTCTTGTCACTGATTCTTTCTTGGTCATCTTGTATTAGGTCGGTGACCAGGTTGAGATATGGTGGCTTTAGGCCACCATATCATAGGCTCGCTAGTGGTATTCTGAACCATTCTTACTAGTGCTAACCCTCACATGAGTGAGACACGTTCAAATCCCCTACAGTTCGGTTCCGTGATTGAGCTAATCTCTTGAGTCTGTGTCCGGCAGCAATTCCTAGTTTGTTCTCTTTTACGTGATTTCAGCAGTGTGGTGGGGCTTTGTGCTGTATTCAGTTTACGAAAGTGCGGATGAAATGTTGTTGAAATAGTTTAGACATCGTGAAGATAGCGCGTAGACTTTCTGTAGGTACTGTGTTATTAACACAAGTTGGACGAGTGTATATTTGCATGGTAGAATGGTTTATGCCCGGCTGCACTAAGCTTTTACAACTCCTAAGTTAGTGCTTATCTCTCTAAGACGCACTTATCGATGTAGATTTCAATGTAAATGCCATCACAGCACTACGTCCTCCCTTTCTTGCAATTGGTTAAATATTTGTCTCCATTGGTTTCTATTCGTTGCCTGATGGAGAGCGTTGCTTACTTGTATCTCTAGTTGTTCGTATACCTGGTTCGTTTGGGGGTTCGTCTCCTGGCCTTTTACCTACAATCTTTCATTAGCCGCTCAAGTATATCTGAGATTCTGCGAACAATATCGCCAAAGTACTTGCAGTATTCAGTGTAAACATACCGCTGGAAGACTTTGGGAGCGTTCAATTCTGGGTTCTTCCATGACAGGCACGTTTGTATGGCGAGCTGTCCAGGGCATTCGCAGTAGACGATGCCAACACCACATTTCAAAAGCATCTCACCTTGTCTTGTTACGGTATGGTTTTCTTTAAATTCGCAAGTTTTGCGACGTAAACCAGAGTTTTATTGCCAGTCAGTTAAAGTTTACAATTTTCTTTGAATTCTTTCTAATTATGGTCGCAGTAAGAAAGGATCAAACTCCACTAGCTGCAGAAACAATAAAGTTAACGTAAAGTCTTTTATGGCTGCGCTCTTGGGTTTCGATAAAAACTTGAACAAAAGTCGTGATTTTGTTATGATCTTTGCAGGTTAGTATAGTTTATTATGGTTCAACTCCATGTACTTTCTTTATGAGGTATTATATGATCGGACGTCGAAATATTTGGAATAGGGTCTACGCTATATTTCAAGCTAGCGGCTTCGATCCCGCGGTACTTGGATAAAAACCCTTCCTCAGTCCGTAAGCCAGAAGTGTTTGGTTACTTCAAATTTAGCGTGCTCTAACTAATATCCAATCTTATCTGAACAACGAAGTAACTGAAAGTACCAACTGGGAGGTCTCGTTATATTGGTTTTTAAATATTAAAATCCGTTTTGGCATGTAGGTATGAACAAAGACATATTAACTTGATAAGTTGAGAATTAATAGGTTAGCATGGTATGGGCATGCCACGAGGATGGATGAAAGTCATGTAATGAGAAGAGCGTTAGGTATGAATGTGGATGGATATAAGACTAGAGTAAGGCAGAAGAAAAGATGGATGGGTTGTATTAAAGATGACATGAGTAAGAAAGAAGTGAGTGCGGAGATGACGGCTAACAGAGAGAGAGCTAAGAGAGTGGAAGAAAAAAACATGTTGTGCCGACCCCACATAATGTGAGACAAGGGCAGGAAGAAGAAGAAGATGACACTTAATGTATTTGTATTACTTTTTTAAAAACCCCCCCTAGGACTCCTATATCTTAGCAACCCCTAAACAAATTTAACTAATATGAGTTAAATCGGCCGGTCAGTCCAGTCTTTATTCTTTATCCTGGTAAGAATATTCTTACCAGTAAATCATAATGATCTACTAAATTTCATGCAGATAGGATTAATGGTTCGAAAGTATAAACATACAACGCCAATTTGCCCAAGTTATTTGAGAGATCTTCGCTAGCTTGATCAATTATTTTGATGTGTGATTTCCAGATTTATTTATTTATTACTTTAACAACAACGTGTTTTATATAAAACATTGACAGGACACACAAACAGAGTTAATAAAGTTCACGACATGAGATCTACTGACATGAGTCTGAAGTTCCGGCAAGTACGGGAAAGTTACGTGAGTCTACGTTAAATAACTGACGACATAGTAGGTGCATGCTTACTTAATATAAAAAATATTAATTAATAATGACCAAGAAAGAATCAGTGACACGACAAGAAGAAGAAGAAGACTGACAGCACTAGCAACTTTGTCCAACTGCCAGTTGACTACCCTAACACGTGAGAATTCACGGCCCGGCACTTCAAATAAAATAAATAATAAATAAATAAATATTCCGGACATATCACACATTGTCAACTGATCCCAAACTAGGCATAGCCTGTACTATAGGTACCAGAGACTGATATACATAATACATATATATTTAACACCCAGACACAGCACAAACATCTGTGTTAGTCACAAATGTTTGTCCAGTGCGGGAATCGAACCCGCGACCTCTAGCGCAGAAGGCAGAGTTACTACCAACTAAGCTATGAGGCCAGTCAAAAAAAATATGAATCTCTATAATACATTTCATCATTGTCATCCTCATAATTAGCCTGAAGCAGGCCTAAGCCTATGTCTACCATCTCAACTCGTAATAACATATAACGTAGGTACATTATTATTTGGCTTTGTGAAACAGTTGCTTGAAAACACAACATAAGAAATGGGAATTTGCTTGTTAAACTTTACCGCAAGTTTGTGTCCACGCTGGCTGACAGAAACTTTGTAAGGCTGTCAGTCTACTGAGTCTGTGAATTCCTGGGAGCACATGTTCAAAAGCTTTTTGAACCTAGTTTTATGTAGTTTACGTTCTCTTTCTAGTTAAGTAGTTTGATCGGAGTTAGCATCCGTCCGCGGCTTCGCTCGTTTTGTTACTAAAATAATGAAAAATCCGTTCGGTTTCACCGAATTAATTTCCAAGATTTTCTGAATATTACAGGGACAGTTTTAGCTATACAGTTATCGGTTCTATAGTAAAAATACATGCATATCTGTGCACTTGACCGTGAGTTCGACTCATCGCATCGTCGGCGCTGTGTGCGTGTGTATTCAGTCATGATGTGTAAATTTCAAGCACAATTTACAAAAGTGTGTACATTTACAGAATACAGAATTTATTAGTAATACCATTATTACATGTCATGTCATTAATTAAATTAAAAATAGAAAATTATAATATTTTCATTTTTCAGTATGTACGAGTATATCGTGAGTTTTTTTGTTATTTATATAACTGACTCTACATTGTATGTAGTTCAATGATTACTTGCTCACCTAAAATTTTCGTACAGGAAAACCGGGGTTCAAACCCACTACCGTCGAATCGAATATCGGGGTACCTCCCACTAACACAACACAGCTTTTGTAAATATTTATCGGAATTTGATGATTGGGTGTCGCTGTCAATTTCGCACAACTTAAATCTTTAATATTAGAAAAAAAATAAGCTCACGACTGACACTGCGATCAAAGCACTGTGGACATCCTCTCATAGTACATTTACACTCGCGCCTCGTCCCTCGTCTCGTGAATCGCACCTCGCCTGAACGATGGTAAATGAGCTTCCTGTTGACACTCTCGTGGTGAGTTCAGACGCTTATCGCGAGGTCCTTTGACTCGTGACCAAAAACCGCTTCGGACGCGAGCGTTGCGACTCATAATACTTGCGAGCGACGAGACGAGTCACTAGGCGAGCCGCGAGCGTCTGTTCACACTCGTGTCTCGTGGCTCGCCTCGCGACTCGCACGCGAGCGTAAATGGGCTATCAGATCAGATCTAAAAAAAGCGCGTAGCGTTAGCGTTTTTCTAAATTAAATCTGTGCCCATTCCTGCAATTTTAAAGTCCGAATCAAACCTGCAGTGTTTCCTGTAACTGGCAGTTCTCTAATTCAGTTTAGCCACAGGTATTAATAGTTGGTACATTTAGCACAATTGATTTTACTGCAGACATTCTAGAAACTGTTCAGAACTAGGTTTATTAGTTTTGACTGCATTTGGGCGCTATTGAAACAGTAATTTAGATCTACATAATTGAAATATCCGTTAGCAAAGAACGGAATCGAATAATTTTCGAGTTCTAGAAAGCACTTGGAAAATATTGACTTATAAATTATCGCGAGGCTCTCTAATGGCTCTCTTTTTGGATGCGAGAAAATCTCGCTGTGACCTACAACAGTGAGATTTTCTCTCTAAATTGGAGACACCCGTTTGGGGAGGGAATAATAAAAAAAAATACCCAACAGTCGTATGTGACTGTTCGTGACCCTGTGTCGTGAGTATCAGAAACTACGAGTACCTTGGTACCACATCACCCAAACCAGGAATATTTGTAGATCAAGCAAACAATTGTCCCGCAGCGGGAATATAACTCGCACCTCGCACTCGCCCGCTGCGCCACCGAGGTATGCGATTCCCCAATGGGATCTTCTAAGATCCCATCCTACTAATATTATAAATGCGAAAGTTTGTGAGGATGTTTGAATGTTTAGATGTTTGGATATTTGTATGTTTGTTCGTTCAATCACGCCTAAACGGCCGAACGGATTTGGATTAAATTTGGTACAAATATAGATAATAATCTGGAATAGCATATAGGCTACTTTTTATGTAGTTACCACGCGAGCGAAACCGCAGGCGGTTCGCTAGGCGAGCGAAGCTAGATAGATAGATAGATAACTCTTTATTGTAAGCCACATAAAAATTTAACACATCACAATTAATTCGACAAAATATAAGTAATAATAGTGGAATACAATGGGCGGTCTTATCACTAAGAGTGATCTCTTCCAGACAACCTCTGGATGGACTGGATTTTACGAGAACGATAGAGGACGGTGGCGCTAAGGAAACAGGAAAATATGAACTTACAAAATAAATATTGACTGGCCTCATAGCTCAGTTGGCAGTAACTCTGCCTTCTGCGCTAGAGGTCGCGGGTTCGATTCCCGCACTGGACACATTTGTGACTAACACAGATGTTTGTTCTGTGTCTGGGTGTTAAATATATATCTATTATGTATATCAGTCTCTGGTACCCATAGTACAGGCTATGCCTAGTTTGGGATCAGTTGACTGTGTGTGATTTGTCCGGAATATAAAAAAAATATAATATATAAATATGAATACATAATATAATTATACATACGCATAATATAAAAATATATAAATAATACAATAAATATACTAGCTAATAATAGCTGGTTGGGGAATAAAGGTTCTCGCATGGCGGTCAAATCAGTTCAAACTCAGTGAATCAACTGTTTTAGGTAGCAATCTTGATGTCGAACTTCTTTTACGTTTAGTAATTAGTAATAATATTCTTTTTTTTTTGACAGAATAACCCTTTTCAGGATGGTATAAATATTATGAATCACCTTGTATATTATCTCAATACTTATTTAAAAACACCTTTTCTCAATGCTTCCCTATTTTGGTAATGTATCTAAAAAATTACTTTGTAAATAGTCTAAATCAAAGACCTCTAATTACTTCGAACAGTTTTGATGGAAATGAAATAAACTTGTTTTATCACGGCAATTAAAGTTGCCCCGAGTAAGGAATAAAACATTTCTAATTGCTTCGCGAAGTTCTCAGGAAACATTCGAATCTGTTAGTTGAAGGCAATTAGATGCCTACGAGTACGTCTCTAACTGCCTGAATTTTGCACTATCAGATATAACTTCTGGAAGTTTAAGTTGGGATAAACGTGTGCGCCCTAATTATCAGCACATATTGTTCCTTGGTAGATTTTGTCGTTTACTTGGCTTGAATAAACTCAACAACTCACTCTGCCTCTATTTACCTACTCTTTCCCATCACAGGGCTATAATCCATTCATCTATTCTGCTAGTTTACAAATAAAGGCATTTTTTTATGGATTACTTTGCCTTTACAAAACGAATCACCCAGTCCAGGAACAAATATTTGCAGGTCATGCAAACATTTGTCCCACAGCGGGAATCGAAACCGCATCTTTGCGTCTCAGATGGCCTCTGCCTCTGTTCATTCTTCTCATCTTAGAGCCTAACATCGATTTTCTTTAGCTTGTGTATGTATTCATCATCATCATTTCAGCCGTACGTACGACGTCCACTGCTGAACATGGCCTCCCCCACAGACAGAGCGAATTCCTTATCATGTGGGGGGATTTGCCCATACTCACCACGCTGGGCATGCGGGTTGGCGAGCGCAGTTAGAGCTATCGTTGTTAAAATGAGGGACGCTGCTGCCCATCCCCTAGCTTTTTTCCCTTAGTCGCCTCTTACGAAATCCGAGGATAGGTAGATATGGAGGGGCCTATTCTTCAGCCGGGGCCACCACGGCTTATGTATTAGGGGAACAATTTTAGAAAACGAATCCGAAAGAATTTACTATAAATAGATAAATTATTAGATTCACGGCACTGCTGTAACTTTGGAGCCGGCTCCTATATCTATGGCTGTAACGAAAAGCACATACAGCAATGAAAACCCGCGAAACAAATTCAGCCGACCACTGCAATAAATGTCGCCCGTCCGCTAAACGGAAGTTATTTGCATAGTCATCTCCCGAATATTAGACTAGCGTGCCTGCAAAAACGAAGCACACGAAACAGTCCCGGAGCACGTATTGCTAAGCTCCACTCGACCTCTATACCTACTTAAGCTTACGTAGAATACAGATTTCCAGCTGGTTCACCATTCTACGAAGAGGGTAGTTGAGAGCGAAGAATCATAGCATCATCATAGCACGGACTAGTGAGTACCCTAGTACCCTTTTATTTGTTTTTGTTTCTTACCTCTTTGTACCCTGTAGTCTGTTCTCTTTTTCTTTTTAGTTTTTTTTGTGTTTGAGTGACCAAAATAAAAGTATTTTCTTTCGTTCTTTCTTTCATCATCAGCCTGTAGAAGTCCACTGACAAAAACTTGGATTTCTAAGAGAGAAGAGAGATAAAGAGGATACCGCTACTTACCGGTGCTGGAAATAGGCTTCCTCAAAAATTTCAATGAACTGTTACTATCTTGGACCATAAACCATCATGCTGGTCCAGTGCGGGTGGAACGCCAGAGCCCCGTTAGATGATCGGTAGAGTGTACCGCTTGGTCGCGAGGAACAGGCGTAGCTAGGGCGTAGCTTCAACTAGTTTCTAAAACGTTTCAAAGTGATACTAGTGACATTATTGAAATAAACAGCTTATGAATTTGAATTTACCACGTGCCAGTAAGGTTGGCTTGAGTTCCGAACGGTGTTATTTGAAACCCCTAACACTTACGGCTTACTGCGCTTTAAGCCATTTGGAGTCCCAAAGATTTTCACACTAACGGGAAGTAGCTCCGTGGCTTAGTTGGTTAGAGTATCCCCGTATCTCGGGGAATTGCTAGTTCAAGACCCGCCTGGGTAGCTCGCAATTACAACTAAGTTCGTGGTTTCAAGCCGGTGCCGGTGCCTAAGGCGACTTTCTATGTAAATACAGCCTTATTCTCCCGCGCCTGCTTATTCCATCCATACTGCACCCTCGGGGTACATTATACCGAGGTCTCGTTTGTTATTTCAGCAAGGTCACTCCGAAACACGCTTTATTACGGAGATAGGTGGTGTATATTGGCCTGTTGCACTTGTATATTTAGGAGAAGCTTTAATAATAATAATATCCAACAGTCATAGTGGATATTATTATTATTACATAGTCCTGACCCCACACAAAGATTCCCTGTGTCGAAGATATCAGAAACAACGAGTACATAGCATAACAACACCCAGACCTGGGAAAAATATTTTCAGATCTTGAAATTTTTCCCGCAGCGGGAATCGAGACCGCAACTCCTACGTTCAAGACGGAATTTAGCCCGCTATGTCACCTAGGCCGTCAATTTTCAAGCTTATGCTGTTGTGTGTCATAAAAGTGCTCCTAAACTTAAAATTTCGTTCACGGCAATATCTTTTTCATTTTATCGCCATAAACTGATTATAAGCCCGTGTAAGAGCACATTCAGCATCTACCAGTTTGACTCTAGGTAAAGTCAAAGTAAGTAAATTTGCTTTGCTAGTTCCGCAAACTAAAGTCAGGAGTTTAAACAAAGGATAGTGTACACATACCATCCCCAATGCGAAAGTAAGCAATGTCTTTTGTATTAGAGGGTAAGTTCGGACATTTCTGTAAAACGAGCAGATGTTAACATGCCATTGCAGAGTGAGCGTTTTAGCGGGACGCAGAAGGTGGTTTTTGCAACTTCGTAGTCTCGTGGGCGTGGTATTCGGGTTGTTCTCCTGACTTCTTATAAGCCATAAGGCCACTACGTTATCACGTGACTTGGGCTATTATAACACGAGTGAAAATACAAGCATTCATGCCAGGAAATCGGCTTTTGACCAGTCTAAAAAGATTTCTATGTCGCATCTCTACGTATTCGCCGAAGTCATTATTGATATTTGAGAGCTCAGAACGTATCCTATAAAGACATAAACTAGTGCTCGCCTCTCAGAATTTTATATGAGGCGAGCAGTCCTGAAGGTCGCGAGGGATGCTGCTCAACTTGAACAAACTTGCCAACTTTAAGTGCCTTAAATTTTAAGTCAATTTTGCGTCGTTGGAATTGGAACCACTGAGTATTCCAGATGCTTGAAACATCTACAGATGACAAAAACTTGGATTTCTTATACGTAATAAAGAGGATCCCGCCACTTGCATTCAACGGCAAAGATTTAACGATCTCGGTGGCGTGGCGAGTACCCGGCTGAGACTCAAGAGATGCGTGTTCAATCCTAGCTGCGGCCAAATGTATACATGATCTGCAAATATTTGTTCCGAGTTCCGCGTCACGGTGTTGTGGTACTCGTTGTTTCTGATACCCACGACATCGAACTTACATAAGGAATTATGGGTTGTCCATACAAACGTTCAACCCCTATTTCACCCCCTTCAAGATTATTTTTTGAGACAAAAGAGCTTAGGTCTTAGGTAGCTTAAGTTAAAGGCTTAGTTAGCTTATGTTTTTCCCCAGGATATTATAATCTATCTCCATGCCGTATTTCATTACGATCCATTTAGCCGTTTAGTCGTGATGAGTTAACAAACAAACAAACTAACAATCAAACAGTTACTTTCGCATTTATAATATTACTAACTTCCGCCCGCGGCTTCGCTCGCGTGGTACGTATGAAGATAAGAAGTAGACAAATTTCATCTAAATCCGTTCGGCCGTTTGGGCGTGATTTAACCACAAACATCCAAACATCCTCACAAACTTTTGCATTTATAATATTAGTAGGACACGATAGTATGGAAGTATGGATTTGTGGCCTAAAGCAATATCCAAAGTTCAAATCCAGAACTATCAGGAATGTTTTTTTGCATGGAATACCCGCCTAGCTACCAAATGTAGTTTTTCAACTAAAATAAAAGCCAGATTCATTCCACGATTTTAGTTGGAAACCAAAACGCAGTTATCATGAATTTTGGCTTAACGGCTTACGGCCTGGAGTTGATATTTTTATACCTGCATAGTTGAATGCTTCATAAATTATTTTAAGGCCTCAGTTTCAGCAGCGCACACATCAATTTAAAACGCCATGTAGGTAGGTCCAAGTAGCAGGTCTTGTAAAATTTAAGAAGCAAAATGTACCAATAAACATAGCCAGATTTTCATCAGCTTTAAAATTACCGCGAAATTAATTTATTAAAACGTTAAATGTTAAACGTAAAATTGTGTTTTGGATCCAACAATATTTTCGGTAATAAATATCGATTGAAGAAATCTAAGGAGTCAGAGGCACGTCCAATTTGGGACATGCCCACATTTTGCAGTTGCGTTGCAAGGCCATCGCCGCTTACAAGAATACTTACCGATTTCTTAATGATTTTACCCTTCCTCGCTTTGCGAGTGTTACATACATTTAGAACTAAACAGGTTTATCAAATTGATTGAACCAAGTTGACTCTTGTTCGCGTCGGCCGTTCGCTGATCGCAAATCAACCAGTGCTCTAGGAAATCCTAGTGACGAATATTTAGAGAACGATAGTTTTAGCAATGAAATAGTTCCGTTGCATGGCAAATACAGAACATCTGGTGTCCATATGCAGCTATCTTGGATTCGCGACACGTAGCGACTATTCAGACAACTCGTGTCCAAGCGAGACCTGACTTAGAAATGGGAATGGTCTCGGCTTTAATCCCTGGTTACTGATTGGCACTTCAGAATGTCGCTTGTGGTTATTAATTAGTAATCCCAAACATAATTCATAACACTATCATGGTATTGCAATCGCTAATAGGCTACGGTAACCGCTTACCAACAGGTTGGCCGTATGCTTGTTTTCAACCTTAGTTGTATAAAAAAAAACACTCCTAGTTTTTGCAAATTGGCTATAAATTGGAACAGACTTAAATATGAGATTAATTACTCTAATTGGAACCCGAAATCCAACCCTGCTTCATTTTATTTTGTAGCATGTATTCATACATTCCCGAAATATTAAATTTTTTGCGATCTACATTTTCATTTTAACTAAAACAATGTTGGTATTTAATCAAATTAATTGCTATAGTATTTAACACGATGGGAATCACAATAATCAAAATATGTGTAAATCAAAATAGTCATATATTTCAAAATGGTAACAATAAGTGTCTCTCCGTACAATTTGGTATGTAATTAGTTTTAGTACCTACTACAACAAATAAATTGAACTCAATTGATTAGCTTTGTAAGTTTTCCAACTTATTTTTTGTATACAGTGTGATTCATAACATGTATTTCCCTTAATACCCCATCATTCCAATATCCCGAGGGCTTATCCTATAAACAAAAATAAAAAATATCAGCGAAAAAAAAATTCTACTATATTTCGATAAATTTTCCCGAACTTTTTCAAATTAGCAGTTTATGATCTTTTTATCATCTTTGTAGCTAATACATAATCAAACATACGAGAAGTTAGAAATCAAGATTGCTAGATTAGCGGTGTCAGCCGCTCAATAATTCATCTTGAACTGATTTGACTCCAAAAACAACCTATTTTCGCATAGTGGTTTTTCCATGACTTGAAGAACAAAGGTGCATGAAACGCCGGCTTGGCTTACTTCGGATAAGATTCATAAAAACATATTTTTATAACCAACCAATTTAAAGTCAAAAGCTGCCACGATTTACCTAAAGGTTTTAAATACCTTGTTATTTATGAAAGGGTACAATTTATTCTGACCGGGTACGCTCATTTCATTCCTACTTAATTATGTACTAGAAGAAAGAAGACGTGACGAGTATGAAATATATAAAATAAATTAACTTTAACGACCTTTTTTATAATTACTTAATTCCATCTTAAGATTTAGGCCACGGAAAATTTATGCAATTCTCCTAAGTGTTTTTCGGACGTTTTTAACGAAATTAATTTTAGTCGTCGAGGGAGGCAGAGATATAACAGCTAAATACTTACGTTTCATTTTATGCCGTTAAGTTTTAATGTCAAGTTTTCTTTGTCGTTATTATAAACTAGTTTCCGCGTTCCACTTCGCCTACGTTATAAAAAAAGTAGCTCATAGGTGTTATTAGGTCACCAATATCTAGTCCAAGTTTCATCCAAATCATTTCAGCCCAAAAGGCATGATTGAATCATAAACATCCTCATATTTCTTGCCTTAAGTAGTCGCATACTTAAGGATGCTAATTTACAACGACCGAGTTCGAACCCATGATCTTCATAAATCGAAAGTTGGAAAACCTCCTGCGCACGGCTTTTGCACGAATGTTTATTAACAAAACATTTTTTCGTGGTAATAATATTATCTTTATTTCAGGCTACTTGACATATTACACAAACATGTGTAAACAAACACTATGTATTGAAAATCGCTACCAGCAATTGATTACCTCAGCTTTATTCCACGGTATTATCCCAAGGAATCCCACCAGTCACAACTCGGTTTTATGCGCTCGTGAAATACAGCGATTATCATAAACGCGACATTTTCGTCATCCAGCGCGCGCCATTAGACCGTGCCTTTAGGGTGGGAGCTGGTGATTGTTTTACTATGTCAGAAATGAAGCGGCCTATTTTTCAGACGGGACAGCCACCATTCCGGTTTTAGTAATAATTATGCAAAACTATTTTGTTCAGCTGGAACTTGGGCAATCAACGGTAGGTAGGCCTAATCGACTGTATAGGATACCATATAAAACATCAAGTCGAAAGATATGCTTCTGTGTAGTGTGTTTATACACCTAACATATCAGACGCGTCCATTTTGCCTTAACGATTTACTGGTCTCAAAGAAGTATAACCTCACTTTTTAGCATTCAAACCATTCTTAAACATAGACCTAATGGAATGCGACTACGCGACAGAGCAACCATCGCGAAGATCTAGCGAATTTTGTTCGTACGAATGCGCGGTCACACATAAGAGTCATAATCAAAGTCGCCGGATCAAATGTCATAACTAGTAATAAGTTATTCATCGCCCGATTAAATTTGCATCGCTTTATCGCGCGATAGCCTCCCCCCCATAGTCGCATTTTATTAGGACAAGGCATAAAACCTTCAACCTACGTTCAAATTCGGTATGACGTAAGAATATCTCCACCAGCTCCGAGTATACTTAGACCGTGGCTGGCAGGAAACTCGCGGAATTGCCGCCGTTACGGGCCCCCGTGTACGCATTAGTTATATTTTCAGACTTCAGTGCGTATGTATTAACATTTTTTTGCCAGTAGAGCCTTTAGATTAGGTGACTGGTTTCAAGAGGATACCTCGTTGGATCGGAAGAAATAAAAAAAAAGCATCGCGGTCGTATTATATTTTACTTTTACTATCATATCATATTAATAAGATATTTTTTACAAAAACTAAAAACCTCTTTTTTTTGTCATCAACCTCATTGCGTTTTGCTTACCTTCTGAGGATGACACTGGTCACCTATACTTTCGAATAAAAAACAAAAGTAAGTATGAATTTAGAATTTAGAATGACTGACTGACTGTCAATCAAACGTAGTGGTTTTATTCTCTTTGAAAATCAACGCAGAGCCTAACCAAAATCCTAAGAGTATGAAATTTGCAGGGTAGCGTAACGTATGGGTGCACAGAAAGGAATTCCCGACACACAACCCCTAAGTTTGAAGTTTATGTAAAAATAGCAGCAACCGAACGAAGTCGCGGGAATTACCATACCATACCAGAGTCGAATAAAAAAAACCGCCCACTTGAGAACCTCCTCCTTTTGGAAGTCGGTTAAAAATAGTCAGCCTGCAGTCAATGAACAGTATTTTAATGTGCTGAAGTTAACTAGCTTACTAGACGCGATCCGTACAAACGGTTAAAAGAGAACTAAGATTTTGTGACTGAATAAAACGTAGCAACTGAACTGAAGTCAGTAACCGTTAAACTATGTTATCAAGTTTAAAAACCCCTGGGCTTTGCCAGCGTCCGATGAGTTTAAAACTAGCGCCCGCAGCCGCGGGCATGTCAGTCTCGGCATTGAATTAGTGCCCTCACTGATTTCATTCTTTTTGCTAGAGAGTGTGTTTAGTTGTTTTCGCACGGTGAGCTAAATAGCAATTTTTTAATAAAATTTATGTTTTGGTCATTAAAACATCATCTATAGCGAGGTATATACAAGGTGATTCATAACATGTATACCATCCCGAAAGGTAACCCGGGATGGTTCTATCAGCAGAAAGAAATAATATTAGCGAAAAAAATGAATCATCTTGTATAAGGTGAAGCATTGTTCAATCGGTGTGCAATATGTCATCTAAAATATGTTATAAATGTATTTCAAAATGATCCTTACGTAAACGGATTAAAGTCAATTTTGTGTTTGACTTCTGAATAAATCAAACGCAAAATTGACTTTAATCCGTAGACGAAACGATCATTTTGAAACAAAATTCAATGACATATCGCAAGCCGTTTAAACACGGCTTGGTTCATAATATGTATGCTATCCAGAAAGGGGTTTATTCAAAAATAAGTTGTGATTAAACGAACTTACCTGTAAGTGAAGTTCTATCATAAGAGATAGCCCCATCTAAGCTATCCGCAACACAAGTAGCGTTTTTATAACGAAGAGGTAGCCCCAAAAACTACCCACAACGTTAGAACATGATATTGCCTTCCCATGCAGTGGGCACTGATAGTTAAGAGGTAGCCCCAAAAGCTACCCGCAACACCGTTGTTTGGTACGAAACAGCCCCTCAAGCTGCCCGCGATACCATCGCAATATCTATTCATAAACTTTTATGGAGTTGGCTAATCAGCCTGATAATGATGATGATGATGATGTAGGTACTAACCATTAAGATCCAACGCTCCAGCCGACAAGTTCTCCGATGATGACGAGGATGACGAACTGGATAAAACACGAATACGACGACGTCGATGATATCTCGTTGAATTTCCTTTCCAATCTTCTTAAGTTTTTTGCACAAATCCCCATAGTGAGAATCCTCGCTTGGGCATTTTGCGCAGTACAAAATTTCATTATTTTACTAAACTGCGAATGCGAAATGGCAAAGCACTGAATCGCGAATGAAACACTGAAAGCAGGCTCAGTGACAGCAATCGAATATAGGAAATTCGAAAAAATACAAATGAAACAAAAAAAAAACTGCAAGGAGACTAGATGTAAACAAAGAAGTATCCTCTCAATATAGTGCGACTTGGCGATCTCTGCGTGCGTTACTACAAGTGTTTGTTTGCTAATACCTTCAGACAAAGCCTAGTATAATTCATATTAATGAATATTATAAAAATATACACTTATACATACTATATACATACTATAAAATATAAAATCAAATAATTACAAAATAAAACAGAAACTAAATAAACATAATTTTGGTCATGCGGCAAGGTGCCAAGAGCACTGGCTGCATTCCCGCGTTGAATTGCCACAGAAATTCTTTGTGTGAGCCAGCTCTCTTATCACCGGCGGCGTCGACCAAAGTTGTTATAATTATTAAAGAATAAAATTAAATAATATAATATAAAAGAATAAAATTATTAAAATAAAAACAGTTTTTTTTTAGTCTACCAAAGTAGAATAAATAATAGAACTAAAAAGAATAAAATTGTGCTACTTAAAAGAACAACCACTTGGTATTTCTTGATTTGTTTCCGCTCTAATTTTCACTTTGTACTACACTTTTTTTTAGTCTACCAAAGTAGAATAAATAATAGAACTAAAAAGAATAAAATTGTGCTACTTAAAAGAACAACCACTTGGTATTTCTTGATTTGTTTCCGCTCTAATTTTCACTTTGTAAGCTCGAATTCTGTTTTGATAAAGGAATGAATTTCTACCCGAGAGCACATTAATAAGGCATGGATGCATCGCATTTATTATTCCCGACAGAGATGAATTCTTGTATGTTTAAAGGAGATAACTATGACTGGAGAACTGTGTGGCTAATCCTTCAAAATAGTATGCTGTCAAAACAACCCTTTACAAAAATGTATTTAGTGAGAAAGCAAAAAGTACAAGTAGCAGACTACAATCTGTGATTAAGTAAGGGTAAATACGTTTTAGGAACGCAATTCCCTTAGTAAATGAAGATAGCGTCTACAAATGCACTGAACTGACAAAACATTTTCAGCCATACCTCCGATGTGTCCAAAAAATTAACCAGTATGCAGACAGAGTGGCAGAGAAGGCATAGCGGGAAGGAACTACGACTGGCTGGATAATTGTAGGCAATGTCTTGAATGCAAACAATGGCGTACAATATTGTTGTGATTGAATCCTTCCCACGGAACTGGCTGAAATGCAAAGCGGGGTGTGCTGCGAATGCCAATGCTGAATTAGAATGCTTACAGACATCGATGTTGTGTATCTTTAAGCTTTGATGTCTGGTTTACTAAGAAGCAACTACCGTCATAGCGGCCGTAATCCAATATAATTATATTTAGGGTTCCGACATCATGTGAACGAAACGGAACCCTTATACGATTACTATTTGATCATTTCACTGTATGTCCTGTTAAGGTCCCTTTTTCTCACAAACGGCATAAGGTATCATGTTGAAATTAAAAGCGCATAATTAGATCTATAACTAAAAACAAAATAAAAAAATCCAGTTTTAATTTTTACGCAATGAAAAGATATGAAAAGATATGACCGAGGCAAAGTATGAAAATATACTAAAAGTTCCATTCATATTAATTAATTCGATAATTTTTCAGTTTATAGAAAAAAGTCCAAGGCATGAAAATTGTTCCAAAGGCCTTTATGATGTTAAAATGTAAAGTTTAATAATTTTCACATGCGCAACTCTCCGAGATATGTGTACTTACTAGGTCTAAAGCCTTTAATTTGTAATTCTCCTAAAACATTTTGGGATGTACAAGTTTACAGAGATATTTTACAACTGCTTATCTTTAGGACTTGTAAAATAAATTTCCTTAAGCCACCGCGCACGCCACTCAAACCCGAGGCTGCAACGATAAAGTGGAATAAGCTCATATCTGATGTCTTAACTTCTTAATGAACCAAGAACAGAAAGCTGTTGAGATCGGTTCACAAAGTAGCGATTACAAAATGATAACTTTTTATTTACAAAAAAACTGACTTCTAAGGAAATCTTCAATTTAAAGGCAAAAGGAAATATTTCATTCACCACAAAATTTCTGGTACCACATGACCTACAACTTTGAACGACAAAAGTACAATATTTTAAAACGAGAGCTCTGAAATAATTTTTAAAACGACTTTCAAAGTTTACTAATAATAAATTATAGCTCGTATTTCCTTGAATGAATGAATGAATGAATGAATGAATTAATGGCTTTATTTGCGTGAAGTATAGTATAAATAGGTACATGGACTTTTACATTTATGGAGATAGTGTCATATACTTCGTCGGAGACCGACATGCAAAGATATTAGTAACAATACAAAAATCAAAATAATCTCAAATTAGTCAATAGAAAGTCATACAATAAAATCAGAATTAGAAATAAATTAACGTCATTACAATTAACAAAAACAATAATAATAAAATAACGAGTGACAAGAATATGACAATAAATAGCGACAAGTCAGAAATAATCAAGGTAATCACACAATCAAATAAACATTTCATTTATATTGTAAAAACATTTGTCATTGAGCCACATATACAATTTTTTCTTAAATTGTTTTGTCGGCAATTCCCTTATTACTTTTGGTATGCTATTAAAAATTTTAATTAACATAATATAACTGATTTTTTGCATCAGCGCAGTCCTATGGGTTGGCATTATAAGTCTAGTAGGGTCTCTTGATTTAAATTTAGAATTGACTCTGTCTATATACTTATCAAAAAACCTCTCATTGAAAATTTAACGGAATTCGGATGGGCTAGCTAGTTTATTCTATATCGCCTAAGACCTTTTTGAGAACTTCACCGTAAAAGCATAAGAGCTAAGGAACTAAACCAAGTGTTCAATAGATAGTTTCAAACAATGGATTATTTATTTCTCAGAAAATCAGAGCTAACGTAAAGTTGGTGGACATATTAATAAAAGGAAATGTAGGCTGTTCAACAGAAAAGTTAACATGTTTTTGATGTCATCTTAAGGAATGGTTTCAGTAGCCCGTTTAAATGTTTGTCTGCCGATGGTACCGACCGTCTTGATTTTTGAAATATTAGAAAGGACATGGGAAATCGTGGGCCCCAACCTGCAGTTATTTGATGAGTTAATTAATTCATTTTGTTAATTTAAAGTAGTAGTTTTAGTCATGAAAAGCTCTAAAGCAGTGGAGTTATATTAAACGCTGAAAATAGTCATTTCTGTGTTATTTTTATGCTACCTTCTTACTATGAACGCTTTTCTTCGATTGGTATAGTGCAGCGAAACAAAACCCTACCCGCAATCAATTGTTTTTGACTGTCACAATAAACCATTGTCATTTGTGACTTGCAGATTCCGTTTCAGTTTTTAGCACAGAGTACTTTTGTATATATACCGGTTTTTAGTTTTTGAGTAAAAAATGGAAATTCTTAGTTGCCAATTGCACTATTGCTTGAGGCTCAAGATTCCGACGATTCCTGGTACAAGACCAGCCACCGGTAATCCTTAATACTGTCACGTCTTGGTTAACCTCATCAGGTAAGTTTCTACATTTTCCTAAGTAATATTATTTTACGATTCATGAAACCTCGCAGAATCGATAACCGTTGGGGAGTAAAGGTTCTCGAATGGCGACCACGAACCGGGCGACGCAGTGTTGGAAGGCCCCCCACCCGATGGACCAATGACATTGTAAAGGTTGCGGGAAGTCGGTGGATGGAAAGGGCTCAAGACCGTTCGTCGTGGAACTCTTTGGGGGAGGCCTATGTCTAGCAGTGGACTTCTACAGGTTGTTGATGATGAAGCCTCAGGAGCTCCACACATCGAACGCGGTACGATGCGGAAAAGAGCGCAGCGCTATTTGTTTAAAAGTTAAATGGCGACGCAACGCCCTGCCGTGTCTCTCCTTGTTTGGTGTGCATCATGTGTATGCATTCTCCTGCATGCATCATATAAAATTCGGCAGCCGCAAAAAGGAGCATAACTAGTCGTACGAAAGTCTGAAAGGGGTGGTTTGTAGTAATGTTACTTTTTTATCAGTAGGTATATTTTAAATGAGGTACCTAACTACAATGACAATAACTATTATTTTTACAGATATTACAAAAATGACATTGGTGCAAAACGTTCCTGCGGAACAAGCTGCCGTTAGACGGTTTGAACATCGAAGAGTGTGCCGTGGATGTGGTTCTTAGGTCTTACGAGCAAGATCGCATGTTATTAACACTCCAGAAGGGGCTAGTATATCATCATGGTTAGCAAATCCCAACAGTGAATGAAAAAAAATTGATAGTGAAAAAGTTGTTAAATGCTGTAGGTATATTTTGTTTATATGGGTAAATATTGATTTTTGTGTATTATTCATGTAGTATTTTTTTTATTTCATAGTTTATCAATAATATAACAGTTAATTTAATACCATTGGTTACTGCTTATCTGAAATAAAAATTGTATGTTTATTCATTTTTTTTATTTGGGTTGGTTGGTTAATAGGTAATATCAGAGTATCATCCTTGGTACTATTTAATAACCATAATATAGGTAGGTACATATTGAATATGAAAAGACTTTTACAGGCGTACAAGATTCAGTAATATCCTCCCTTTTCACGTAGATCTGTCAGTATTTTAAACTAATAACAACATAGAATTAAAAATAAATATTGTATATTCAAAATAATAACATTTCGTACACTGTCAACCAGGTATTTTAAAAAACTTTAACGACCTATATCTCTTTACTCCGGCTGCTTTACAATAAAAGCCGCATATATTTGAAATCTACACTATTAGCACAGTGTAAAACTGAAAGTTTCATTATTGCAGGATTAAAAAAAATCGGGGCCCTGGCTCCATACAAATTTGCCCAATCTCCTTTGAATAAAATTTAAATTTGATTCTTGATATTTTTTTGTCTTAAGTTCCCCTTAGAACCGAGACCTTGCATCTTACGTAGACGGCGAATGACTCAAATCAAACTTCACCACAGCGGAAGACCATATCAGTTTCCTGTCCCGTCTCCTCATATGAACAAAAACGGTATAATATAATAACCAAATAAAGCGGCTCACGTTCGCCCATACAATAAAACGTGGTACATTTCAAGGCGTACCAAATATTCAGTTACTGCACGAGAGATACAAACAAGACGTGACCGGCAAGCGGGGGCTTGGACATGTACTTAGCAGAGATATCATAAATGGCTGGGCTTATAGGACTGGTGAAGTTTAACTAGCAAAGTAGAAATTCCAAATGGACGGATAAAATCTGATTTATGTTAGAACATTGTTTCGTAAAACATACTTTGTATGAACCATGATACCAAGATAAATATTTTTCCTTCTCTTATGAATAATCTGGATTATAAGGGTTGGACCAGTTGGTCAAGTTGTAGACAACTATGTCTATTTGGGTCAGACGATTCAACTAGGCAGGTCCAACTTCGACAAAGAGGTCAACCGACGAATCCAACTCGGATGGGCAGCGTTTGGGAAACTTCGTCATATCTTCTCGTCGCAGATACCGCAGAGCCTCAAGACAAAAGTTTACAATCAGTGCGTGTTGCCAGTGATGACATATGGCACTGAGACTTGGTCGCTAACTATTGGCCTTATACACAAGCTCAAAGTCGCCCAACGGGCTATGGAGAGAGCTATGCTCGGAGTTTCGCTGCGTGATAAAATCCGAAATGAGGAAATCCGTAGAAGAACCAAGGTTACCGACATAGCTTTCAGAATTAACAGGTTGAAGTGGCAGTGGGCCGGCCATATAGTTCGCAGAACCGACAACCGTTGGGGAACAAAGGTTCTCGAGTGGCGACCACGAACCGGACGACGCAGTGTTGGAAGGCCCCCCACCCGATGGACCGACGACATTGTTAAGGTTACGGGAAGTCGGTGGATGGAAAAGGCTCAAGACTGTTCGTTATGGAACTCTTTGGGGGAGGCCTATGTTCAGCAGTGGACTTCATCAGGCTGATGATGAAGGGTTGGACCACGCACTGGAAAAGACCATACCCACGCACTAGAAGGAAAGACGACTCAATTAAAGTTACCGGGTGCCGTTTTTTTCTTTTTAAAGTCACGTACATAGTCCTGACCCCACACTAGGATTCCCTGTGTCGTGGGTATTAGACTCTAGGAGTACCATGGTACCAGTACCTCATCACCCAGAATCGGAAAAAATATTGCAAACATTTGATGCAATTCATGCAAACATTTGTCCCGCAGCGAGAATCGAACCTTGCTACTAAGATTGGCACTCGCCAGATACGTCACCGAGGTTTGGAGCAGGCTGTATAAGATTAGTCGCTTTAAAAATACGTGGCGAGTTTGAGGTAGCGCGTTGAAGATAAAACGTGGCAATGCTTCAATTCCTATCATCTCACATGTCTTGTGTACCCTAAAAAGTATATTCTAGAAAATAGCATGGTACCCAAAACGTTCAAACCAGCGGAATTCAAACCCGCATCTTTGCCTTGAATCGGCAAGGCGATACAAACTACGCTAATATCTACTATATAAAATGAGGGCTTTTAAATATTTTCGGGATCAAACGAAGAAAATAATGCGTGAGATCAAATAACGCGGGTTTTGATTTGAACCCGCGTTATTTGAAAATCAAAGATATATTTTTTATAAATCAAAGAAAACAAAAGACGGCTTAGGGTGGTATGCTACTGTTCAAATGTATTTATCCAATCTATTTCACCACGATTGAACCAATTGCCCCATACCACTGTTCAAATATCTTTGTCCAATATTTAATTAACGCCTCGTGCCATGCACTCACTCTAAATAATTGATTTATTTGAATCAAACTATCCAAAATATTTGAAGAAAAAATACAGGGCTGTCATTAGATTTGATAAATTCGTCAGAGTTCATCCAATTCCTTTGATCAAATTCACATTGGACAGAAACGATCAGAGGTATACTTTGTCAAGGTATCTTTGTTTGTGTGTGTGTGGCCCAAGCACGAATAATACACGATACCGTTACGCTGACGATACGATAGTAAAAGTCAAATATTAGACTATGACATCGGCGATGCTTGAAATCTTTTAATTTTGATTGGCTAGTATTTGAAATTTGCTATCGCATCGTAAGAGTAACTCTATCGTGAATTATTCGTGCTCGGGCCACAGTAGTCTACAAACTAAGTAGTTTACAAAGCAAGAGAACCCAAAAAAAAACAAATCTTCTGCTTGAATTAAAAGTTATGTTTTTCTGTTGAAACCACATCTTCTGCTTGAATTAAAAGATATACTGACTGGCCTCATAGCTCAGTTGGTAGTAACTCTGCCTTCTGCACTAGAGGTCGCGGGTTCGATTCCCGCACTGGACAAACATTTGTGACTAGCACAGATGTTTGTTCTGTGTCTGGGTGTTAAATATATATATATTATGTATATCAGTCTCTGGTACCCATAGTACAGGCTATGCCTAGTTTGGGATCAGTTGACCGTGTGTGATATGTCCGGAATATTTAATTTAATTTAATTTTTAATACACGGTTGAGTTTTTCTGTCTGAAAGAACAAATGAAACAAGATAATCAAGTACTTAGGTAAGCTTGAAATTCATGCTAAGTTGATAAAATAAAACTTTCATTCCTATCTTTCTGTTTCGATTGAATTCACAACAAAGACGATTCTTATTCACTAAAAGGCAATGGTCGGTAAACGTAACTGCGGAACACTCGCTTTCTGTAGAATGTTAGTTTGTACAGTCAGCGTAAAAATAGTCTTATAACGTTGAATACTCACATCAGAAATCGCTTTACTGAATATAGATTTCACATCCTTTGATTACAAGGTGAGCCATAATATATAATATGTTATCCCGAAAGGGGTTTATTTTATAAATAAAAAGGAGTACTAGCGGAAAAAAACAATATTTTTTTTTATCAGATAACATGAATCACTTTGTAGTTCTGTAAGAGATTAAACACACATTGAAATAATAATCACGGATTTTTGTTCTGAAAATAATCAGCTATGAACGATAAGGCCACTGTTCACGAACACATTACGATCAACGATCTTTTTTTTTGTCACATGTTTTCATACATTAGCTGGCAGCACAACCAAAGGTTCCAGTAACAGCCCGTTTTTGTGGTGGTCAACAGTAACCTAAGATGTTTGGTAAAATGACTCTTATCATTTACTTTTAATGCTGACTGTATTGCTGAAGCAACTGGGACTTGGAAATGTTTGTGATTTTATATTATGTTATATTTTGGTTTTGATTGAGGTAATAATATGGTTCTTTATTTGTCCGAGGAGATTTTTCTATATTAGATAGGTACGTACATATTGCATACTAAACTGTATATATTCAATCACAAACTCCATTTATGTAGTCAAAAAAAAATCTTTAGATTTTTCCTAAACAATGACAAACTATCTTTTTTTATACAACTAAGGTGGTTAAAAACAAGCGTACGGCCCACCTATTGGTAAGCAGTTACCGTAGCCTATAAACAACTGATTTTCTTAATACCAAAACATATACCTACAAAACTACCCCAAAAAAAATATCCCCTTATTCTTAAGGAAAAAGGACAGGACAACAGTCATCAACCCAATAAAGTAAGTAACTGATTACGAATAAGAGGATAGGAGTAGGTACAGAACTAGGTATATAATTTGGAACATAACCAAAAAGCCTACGAGTCACATTAAACATTTTGATGGGCAATTTAGCACGGGTACCCCTATACCGACCACTTAAATATGAACCCTGGCGATGATGTATTCGTGAACCTCCTTATGTAATTTAGAAGGTGGAGTACGAAGTGTCAGAGTTCAGGTTAAACTAGTCTTCGGGGGAAAACTTTAACGAAGTTGGTTTTAGACGTTAGATGTTCTAAATAATTCATGTGTAATGAGCAGTGGTATTATTGTTATGAATGGATCAAATCTAGATTATTACAATGAATGTCTAGGTTTAAGCTGTGTTCAAACAGCGGGCGATATGTCATTTGTATGATTCAAAATCCTTTAGTATGCTGTATAAAGTAAATTTTGGAACTTGCGATATCGTTGAGCTAAACAGCACGCCCTCAGATGTAAAACTAAAAAAATTACGCACCAATTTATTTATTTTTTAAATTCATCGTCATCATCATTTCAGCCGTACGACGTCCTCGGCTGAACATGGCCTCCCCCACAGACAGAGCGAATCCCTTTTCATGTGGGGGGATTAGCCCATACTCACCACGTTGGGCATGTGGGTTGGCGAGCGCAGTTAGAGCTATCGTTGTTAAAATGAGGAACGCTGCTGCCCATCCCCTAACTTTTTTCCCTTAGTCGCCTCTTACGACATCCGCGGATAGGTAGATATGGAGGGGCCTATTCTTCAGCCGGGGCCACCACGGCCAGTATTTTTTAAATAACGTAGTCCTAACCCCAAACTAACCCTATAGAAAAAAAATACAACACAAAATACAACAAAATTACACATTAGGGAAATGCAGCTAATAATAAACCCCACACTAGGATTCCTGTGTCGTGGGTATCAGAAACTACGAGTACATTTGTCCCACAGTGGGAATCGATCCCCTTGCGTCTCAGGCGGGCACTGCTGAACCACCGTGGTCGTCATTAAGTCGTGGGACATGTTTAGAGTGGAGTAGGATTGCCCAGAACGTCAGGCTAGTTGATCTCATCCACAATAAAGTCGTCAAGACGTGTGGAGCTGAGTAAGCTGCGTGTTTCCTCATGATGATTTCCTTCCTTTTGAACCCGTGTTAACGCGCACATCATACATTTGTAAAGTACCTACCAATTCAGAAAATTAGTCGTTTCACGTCACTCTCCATCCGTCTGCACTGACCCTTAACCAGTCTAGGGCTATAAAACCCGGTGTCACGGTAAAATATCCCTCTTTTGCAGTTCCTACAATAAATTTAGAGGTGGGCGATCAACGGTAAAGTCCTGATACTGAGGCCATCTTTCATCTTTAATTAAAATTCCGATTGAGTTCCAGATTAATGACAATTTTCATAATATTTCTCAAGCCATTTAATATTTCAATTTCTTAGTCAGGGGATTTATATTGGATTCAAAGGGCTTCTAATAAGTTATAGGGCACGAAATGGTTCTATAATTTGATTGCGTTCTAGGCAGCTCTGATAGATAAATAGATACATCGATAAACTCTTTAATGTACACGAAGAAAAATAACATAGGAAGAAACAACAAATATTGAATAAAATGGGCGGCCTTATCGCTAAAAGCGGTTTATTTTTAAATATAATTTAAAAAAAACTTGTTTGCTTTAATTAAAAACGCGACTGATTTAAACCTCGATTTCCTATTTGTGGGGGGATTTGCCTATACTCTACACGTTGGGCTAGCGGGTTGGTGAGCGAAGTTAGTGTTATTGTTGGTAAGGAACACTGCTGTCCATCACTTATCTTTTTAGGCGCCTAGTACGAAATCCACATTTAGTAATGGAGGGGCCTATTCTTCAAGCGGAGCCAACACAGCAAACAACAACATAATTTCACTAAAATTTCTAAAATATACATTAGTACTGCCATATTGTGAAAGTATTGTTTAAACCTAATTTGTCTCTTGGGAACCCTATTTTTGATAAATAGGTATTCCTCGCGTGGCTTCACTTGAAATATGTATTCAATCCGAATCCGCGTCTCTCGGGGCTTCTAGTTTTGATCTGGAGAGCTCTCGTGTGAAATATTATTTATTTAATTCCACACCGGCGCTGTCACCTATGATGAATGTCCTCATGAGTGGAATTCTTTGGCCGTATTTACACGTAAAGCTGGGTTCTGAAATTCTATTGGTAGATCGCGATACAACATATAAGGTACATGTAGGATATTCGCAAAACAATATCAATTTATAATGTATTTGTTTTTATAGTGATAACAATAAAACACAATAAAAATACTTCACTTGTGTTTCTCCAGGTCAATGACTAATGCCGTGTAAACAAACTACTTCATAGGTGATTATATCGTTAGGCAAAGGGACGATATATATGAGTTGCATCATAGGTAACCTGCTATTAGCCCTTAGCCCATTCGCAGTCAAGAAGAATTTATAATACAAAACTAGACAAAATATTTATTAAACGTGCTTTAAAGACCGATTACTTTATTGACTAACTGCAAATTCGTCTAGATTATTTTTAGATAAGTTGATGCCGATGCCATTTGCATTTTAGACTACCTGATACCTCACTTAAAAAATAACCTGGTGTGATGGCTGTCACTATGCAACAAGTTTTTTTGGTTTAGTAGTACTTATTTTTATATTTCCTTCTTTTATCTCACGTACGAAGATATAATAGTATGACAGTACATTCTAATTACTTCTTTAATAGGACCTAAATAGCCACCGGTAGCCTGGTTTATACGCAAACGTGGCCTTCCCCTAAAATCGTATCAATCATTTACACGGTTCCTATGTAAATAGGGCGACACGGCATATATTACGAGATAATGTGCGTTCCCGTGGGCTGAGTGCTGGATTTGTTGGCACGTGTACGTAATGTGAGAGAAGTGCGCAGTAGTGGGTCCCTTGTTGACACGTAGCAAGTTCTGTGTATTGCCTATTGTCATGTCAGGCGCTCCGTATTTAGGTACAAAAATATTGTACCTACGCCGCACGGCCATGATATTCCGACTATTCCTGGGCTATTCCCGTAAAAAACTTCTTGGTTAATTCACTTTCAATATGACCCGTGCGTGCTCTAGCAATAAAGTACCTACCTACGGAAAAATAACAGATGAAAGTTGAAATTGTTAAACTTTTTAAATTATAGGTACTAAACGGTGTTTAAATATTGACGAATATCTTAACATACACAATCCTACCGAGCGGAAAAGTGACAGAGGGAGAAACAGTCAAAGCAAAAAAAGCTTATACTATCTAGCCTGCATGCGTAAGGTAAACGCCTTGTAGGTAAATATTATTTTAGGGACGCAACGCTGTCCGATCTGAATTGCACCTTAAAACGTCGTCACGAGAATTGCAATTAATTTCAATATTTTCACTTCTGTACTGTTACTATAATTTATTTTACTATTATTCTGTGGGTCTGCTTAATTTGCCTTTTGTTAAAGAGAAGAGAAGGCGTTTATAATGCTACGACGTAGCATCAGTTCGTAGCACAAAGCGTAGCAGACACTTATATGTTTATTTAACATGCTCAGCAGAGGGGTCTCTTGCAGAAAACTATAGTCAAAGTCAAAAGGCATTTATTTCAATAAAATCACTAGGATCACTTTGAAACGTCTTAAAAACTAGGTGAAGCTATGCCTGTTCCTATAGAAATCACTAAGTAAGGAAAGAGGACAAGGAAGAGAAAATTACTGTCTATGATGCTACGCCATTGCTACGCCGTAGCGTGACAAGCATACTAGGTATCCAATGTTTATTTTAAAAACTTGCTCAGAAAGCTCACGGTTCACTATTTCTCAGCCTTTCCTACTTAGAATCTAAAGCCGAAGAAGTAAGAATCAAAGTAGAATGTATTACTACAGTACCTACTACATGTATTGTTGTATATGACGTACTCATAGTTATGCAACGTAGACCTTTCCATACGAATCTCTAGAAACTACTGCATCTCTGATAAGATCTTTTAGGGCATATCTTCACCTAGTTTCTAAGACGTTTCAAATTGATCCTAGTGATTTTATTGAAATAAACGCCTTTTAACTTTGACTTTGAATAAGTTCAAAGTTTGTCCAAACAATACGTATATTTTAAAACATGATATTTCTTTGTCAAATTAATAATCCTTGTAACGAACGAAATTCGGTCACTTCAAACGGCTTTTCTGAAAAACATTCGAACCCCATTTGATTTTGTATTCAAACGCCTATTGGCATATAGCAGATGTTACAGAAAAAGCTAGCAATCTGCATTCTAATCTGCGCGGCACGAAAGGCTCTAATTAGGGTCCCTTGGCACGGTGCTGATACCGCAGAGGGTTCATCAACGCCGTCGATGGTTGGCCCCTACTATAGAAAACAATATACTCGATTTTGCGAGTCCTGTGATTGGGATTTCAAGCTATATTAGGGCGTTAAAAAGGATTTTTTTGTGAGGGTTTGCCTCTACTATTGTAATGCAGATCGAATTTGTCGGTACAACAAAATCTAGAGCGAGTCACTCTTTTTTGTACCAAGTTTCAGATAATAATTAATTACTTATGTACCTAATAATGTGGTCACTATATTTTATTATAGGGAATGTAACTACCTGACTTGTAACTCAGCGTTATTAATAAAAAAATCTATTGTATTGAAGGAAAGTTGAGTAACAATTTTGAATAGAAGGTTTCACTCAAGCCAAGATTATGAGTTATAATTAAATAATTATTAATTTACTAACTAATATTTTTGTGTGCCTGGTGTAGCAGGTGTAGAATTCAACTGGTAACATGGTACGTTGCAGTATTATAGGCTCCACGAGCGATAGTTTATGGAAAGTGGAAAATATTACCTTTCACCGGTAAGTACCGTTTTTGTCTCTATTTGCAATTAAAACTTTATGCTGGAAAGGGATCTGGCTATATAATTGAACACGTTATTATTTATTTAGTTTTCTAATGCTTAAATCATTACCTTTCTGTGAATTTTAAAATTTATCATTGGTTATGATAAACCGCACTAATTGCATGGTCATTCTCATGCCTAGAGCCACGCACAAAAATATCCATTTCTAATTGGCTGGATTATGCGAACTTTCGTCTTGCTCGGGTATACGCGCTAGCCCGGTCTATACTATACTCTGTTTACGGCCAGCGGAAAGATCGAGTTGTATGAAAATGACAGTAGCTTATGAGATGTCAAGTAAATAAGTTGGTAAACTAAATTCCGTTGTCCATATAACGTTAGCGTGAAAGGGAAATAATACGTGAGCACAGACTACTAAGGAGTACTAAACGTGAGGACCTTGTCATTCCCCCCGTATTGTCATGTTTTTTTTTAATAAAGGACTAGCAGATGGCCTGCAACGGGAACTACTGCCAAGTACAGCTCCAATGCCACCTAGGATGCGGCCCACGTGGTATTGTACTGCATCCATCATGGCCCTAAGACGTGAATCGATCAGTCTCTTGGGCCTGTAATTAAATCTTAGTTTTAAAAACTCTATCACACGGTTGGCAATCGCAAATGTAGGAGGGCTTAGGCCTTTCTTTAAGAATTTGGTGTTAAACGTCAAGTGTATAGAGACAATTTTCCTTGAACGTTTTGATATGATTGTAGATGGTAGAGCGCTATAGTCAGTTTACAACAGGAATAACAAATTTTCACGATTGATAAAAGTAAACCTATAAAATACCGAAGCCTTTTTGACCCAAAACAAAATAAAAAGGGAATGGGAAATAAAATATACAGGGTTTTATTACGAGTGTTCAAACCTATCATACTGTGTGGCTAGTTAGAAAGCCAATTATCATTATAGGAAACAGTCACATCAAAGCTTGATGAAGTCTTGATAATTATCATAAAGTCCACAATCGCCATATCATCATCATCATCATCATCATCATCAGCCTGTAGAATTCCACTGCTGGACATAGGCCTCCCCTAAAGAGTTCCACGACGAACGGTCTTGAGCCTTCTCCATCCACCGACTTCCCGCAACCTTCACAATGTCGTCGGTCCATCGGGTGGGGGGCCTTCCAACACTGCGTCGCCCGGTTCGTGGTCGCCATTCGAGAACCTTTACTCCCCAACGGTTATCGGTTCTGCGAGCTATATGGCCTGCCCACTGCCACTTCAACTTGCTAATTCTGAGAGCTATGTCGGTAACCTTGGTTCTTCTACGAATTTCCTCATTTCGGATCTTATCACGTAGTGAAACTCCTAGCATAGCTCTCTCCATAGCCCGTTGTGCAACTTTGAGCTTGTGTATGAGGCCAATAGTTAACGACCAAGTCTCAGTGCCATATGTCATCACTGGCAACACGCACTGATTGTAGACTTTCGTCTTGAGGCTCTGCGGTATCTCCGACGAGAAGATATGACGAAGTTTCCCAAACGCTGCCCATCCGAGTTGGATTCGTCGGTTGACCTCTTTGTCGAAGTTGGACCTACCTAGTTGAATCGTCTGACCCAAATAGACATAGTGATCTACAACTTGAATGGTATCGTTCCCAACATTTACCGGTATGGGTGCGACATGAGCATTAGACATGATATTTGTCTTGCCCATGTTCATTTTAAGACCCACCTGTTGTTGCCATATCATCTCTACGTCGAAATCTGGTTTGTTCAAATGTGGAAAGAAATATTTCAAGTCAGTCTTCTACGTTAGTTAAATTATTAGACATAATGCGAATGCTGAAACTATGGTGGTGAAGGGCAAGACTTGCATGCTACCAAGATACAAGGCACAAAATGGAGGAGGCTATACCCAACAGTGGTTGAATACTTGCTGTAAATTATGATTATGATAGCTATGGTTTTCCCAAGCGACCATTGCCATCCACCATCCACGGTCCATGTTTGCCAATAATTAATTGCGAAACAGATGCGAAATTGCATGTTCTATCGCATAGCTTTGACTATGAGTCTCTTTACTTTCTTTCCCACGCGATTTTGCCGATGTACCTACTAGGATACCGTTCACATCTCCGCGTGTGTTTCGCAATTTTGATAAACACCTTTTAACTTTGTTTTTGAAAGAGAGGTTGTGGTCGTTTGAAGTATTTGGTATACCTCCGTTGAGAAACTGTAGCTGTGAAACTGTAGTAGTTCCACAAATGATCTCCGAGTCTACAAAATAATAGACAATTTTGAGTTGAAGTCAAATTAAAATTGACTTTATTCAGTAGATGCATGGGTAAATAATTACAGAACGTATAACGTTCCTCAGATCCGCAGTTTCACAGCGGAGTTCGCTACAGGCGTTCGAGTTTCACTAGTACACCGCTATTTACTTTCTTTGCATAGAGTACGGCAGGAGCACTCAAAGTTTCAAACAATAGATACGCTAAATGAACCCGCTTTGTTTTAAAAAGATAAAAATGTGAAGATTCACTTGTATTTTTACTGAGGAATCAAATTTATAAAATAAGTTTTACAGCTACAAGGCGTGTTTTGATGCTCTCAGCATAAATAAAATACAAATCTTAAAGGCAAAGAAAAGAAAAAATACTTTTAGCTTTCATACAAATTAATTGTAAATACATGATTGTATACATTCTGTCATATTAATTATTCATATTCGAGAAGAAAGATTTAAAGCCTTGGTTTCCTAAAAAGTGACGGCTGCCACTTTACAGTCGTAAAGCACACTACTGACGCCTATTATAATATCAAAGGTATGGTTGTATGTTTAAGTTGTACGTTGTTGTTAGTCACTACTTCATTACGGCACCGCTATAATGTTTACAGAACAATACCCTACAACGTTATACTTGAATTTTTTTTGACTGATATTATTTGAATAGTTTAGACATGTAGAAAGTGAAGTTATATTTCAATTTATATTTTTTAGAATTTATTCGTCAAGCCAAACCCAATTTTATTCGACATATATTTTTCTTCAGGTCAAAAATTAGCATTTTTAATGAAATTTAGAGTGATGTTACACAGCTTATGACATCCGAGGCCCTAGTCTGCAAAGTCAGTGAGATCCCACTTTTCACAGTTCGACCGTGAACATTGAATAGCTTACTGTTTTGGGTATGATGTCACGAAAAGTGCGCTTACAAATACCAGTAGGTATTCACTTTTCATCTCATGGTCAAATTCATTCGACAAAGTATAACTTAGGAGCGAGGTATTAATTCCTATACATACGTATAAATACGTACATAAACTGTTTTTTTTCTTTTATTTATTTTGCTTTGGTGTCACTACGACCACAACTGGCCTATTGTGATCTACATAAACTGTAAAACACATAACCCTCCGTAGCTGGGTAAAAAGCAAGGCTGAGTACCATTTACCAAACATACGATACGAGTTCCTAAAGGGGACGAACGCGCCCGGATTCAGGTTAATGAAACGTCTGTCAAACAGGTGAAGGCGAATTTAATTGAAAATTGCTTTTTGAAACCTTGTTGTTAAACCAATTTCCGTTTTCACTTATATACAGCTAGCTTTTTTTTTCAAACAACAAGCCTACCTTTTGGCAATTACATCTAAGTACACCCGTATTAATAGGCTCGCGTTAGATATTACCAGCCTACCAAATTAATATGGACTCCTTCATTTCGCTCTATTTTACTCTGAAATACCGGTAATGGTTTTCCTGTTTGGGATAATCCTTGCGTTTCCGCCGCCTTTACCGATGCAGACAAAAGATTGCCTCAGACAAAGACTAGGAAGTACCCAGGAAGTATCTACCTACGTAAGACTACAACCCAGGGAGCAATCGAAAATTCTCTTACATAATAGTGCCCTACAATGGAACAGAGGACTAAAATTACTGTAGCCCAAAATGAGTACTTAACTATTAAAAAAAGCTAATGGTAAGAGACATCATCATCTCCCTTGTGGTGGGGGGGGGGGGAGTAGTCGTTATGTTAATAACGTGGGATATTTATAAAAATATTATTATAGCCTAGGTATTTTTTGTAAGTTTTAAACTCCACAAAAGTTCTTTGCATTTGTGTAAAATTAACTACTATTTATTTCTATTTAATTTTAATAGGTTTCATTTTGATCTTTCAAAATATTTTAAACACGCTTATTTATTCCACCTACAGAAATCAAATTTTCCAAATAATTTTTCTATTTAATTTAATAATAGTATGATCTTTTCCAACGCGCTGTAAATTTATATCACCCCATAGTTACTGAGTTTGACTCTAACGCTTTTAATCAAAATATTTTTTTTCACTCAAGTTTTTTTTTAACAAGCATTATAATGATCGTTTGCGCCATTTTCCAGTTTGAAAGAAATAACAGTTTATTAGTTGTTTTTTTCCTTAATAAGTGTTTGAGTAACCGGACATATCGTATAATTGAAAACACCAATAGCCTATTGACAAAAGCTAAGCTATCCGCTTAATGGCTGGTCATTGACCCCGGCGCCACCAGGACAATGGGTCCTGGCGTCCTCTATACAAGTTGACATAAGCACGCCGCTGGCAAACACACTGATCCTTATTAGAAGGGGAAGTGTGATGAAAAAGTATCGTTTAACTTAGTTTGTGTTTTACTCGCTAAAATATTTTTACTTTCCTTCTTTATCATAAAGAAGGCAAAAAAGCTAGGGGATTGGCAGCAGAGTTCCCTATCAACAATAGCTTCATCTGCGCTCGCCAACCCGCATGCCTAGCGTGGCGAGTATGGGTAAATCCCTCCAAATGATTGTTTTGGTGCAGGCTGTAAAAGGTCGGTCGCACTGGAAGTCTATGGAGAGGCCAATGCAATGCCTGGGTACCAGCTTGGACCCTTTGACTCGGTTCAAAGACGCGCTATGAGAATTGTCGATGATCCCAAGCTAACAGGCGGGATTCATCCTCACACCCTGGAGCCGGGTTGGTCGCGTATCGTGCGGTTTCAGAGGAACTTCCTCCCGCGAACACTCAGGTTGTGGAATGATCTCCCTGCTGAGGTTTTCCCTAAGGACTACAGTATGGGGTTCTTCAAATGGGCGTTTTGAACTTTTTAAGGGGTCGGCAACGCGTGCGTGATGCCTCTGGTATTGCAAGCGTACATAGGCTACGGTAACCACTTACCAACAGGTGGGCCGTATGCTTGTTTGCTACCTTAGTTGTATAAAAAAAAATGTCCAGCAGTGGATAAACCTATAATTAAACCTTATCAAAATAAGTCTTCGTTAAAACTGACGCCGATGCGACCTAGACAAAGCGGGAGTAGCGACGTTTGATGTCTCGTAGGCATGTGCACATCTTCATTATAGAACACTGGCAGAATCTCCGCATATTTTAAGCCGGTTTCAACGTGGCTTTGTGTAAAAAGTAAATAGGGCTTTAGGCTGTAGATATCTAAAATGAACCAAGATTTATTTAGAGTTATCCTTTTAGCTAGCGAGCTTAAGTAAGCTTTCTCTGAACCTTTTACGGAAGCATAACCCTGGCACACATCCCTTAATAATGGAGGAAATGCTTTCTTGTGCGTATTTTTGAGAGGGAAACTTTTTTTTTTTTTTTTTATACAACTGAGATGGCAAACAAGCATACGGCCCACCTGTTGGTAAGTGGTTACCGTAGCCTATGAGCGCTTGCAATACCAGAGGCATCACGCACGCGTTGCTGACCCCGAACCCCCTCCCCCCCTAAAGAGCTCTGGCAACCTTACTCATCGCAGGAACACAACACTATTTGAAACAAATAATGTTATTTGGCTGCGATCTTCTGTAAGGTGTAGGTAGGCGGTGCCCCAGGCGGGCTACTCCAATTCAGAACGAGAAAATCTCGCTTTGCCCTACCTTTCTTGCGAGATGTTTTTTTGTGAGCAGCCTTGTTGAAGCGATATACTAGTGGTTCGCCCCGAACTGAGGTCTCGCGATGTCCGTCCGTAGCCGTGGTGGCCCCGGCTGAAGAATAGGCCCCTCCATATCTACGTATCCGCGGATGTCGTAAGAGGCGACTAAGTGAAGAAAGCTAAAAGGGGATGGGCAGCAGCGTCCCTCATTTTAACAACGATAGCTCTAACTGCGCTCGCCAACCCGCATGCCCAGCGTGGTGAGTATGGGCAAATCCCCCCACTTGATAAGGAATTCGCTCTGTCTGTGGGGAAGGCCATGTTCAGCAGTGGACGTCGTACGGCTGAAATGATGATGATGATGTCCGTCCGTTAAAAGTTGGTGCTTTGATGATCGTTGAGGCAGAATCAAGATAAACTTTGAAAATTGCACCTATAGCATACTCTAACTAATAGCCAATCTTACCTGAACTACGAAGTCATTGAATTGGGAGCTCAAGTTATATTGGTTTTTAAATAATTTTCGTTGTAACCATATAACGCTTTGCAATGTACAACAAAGCCTTTTCATATGACATCCTACTTCATGTTTCATTTGTATGCCTTTTTTTCAAGCCCCAATTTAAGGCCTCTATATCTTAGCCCTTTTGCCGGTTTATCTTATAGGTATTCTGACCAGAAAATCTTGTTAGTACAACCTATTGACTTACTGAATTCCATGCAGATCGGATTGACATGACGGTTCGAAAGTTATGCTCTAACAATTAAACGATTCGTCCAAGTTGTTTGTGAAATCTTCGCTCGCTCGTTGAACAATATCGCAAAGTGACGAACGTAAAATAGGGGTAACTTATATTTGCTTCTACATTATACTTGGTAGAGCCGTCATGTAACCACCGCCAATTTTCATCCACAGCACGTTTTTCTACTTCAGCTATCATTCTAATTTCACACAAAGAAAGGTACTCAGTAATGCGCGATGCGCTACGAACATTACAATAAAATCGCAATCAAACCATTGGCGAATAATTTATTTAGCACTTTAAGAAGTTCCTGGCATCGTTACTCACCTTTACGAGGTAAAAGTCGTTTTTAACAGAGTTAGCTTGCACGCAATCTCGGTACTGTTCCGCGTGGAATTATTTATGTGCAAAGCGACGGGGAATTATATCACTCTCATAGACGGTGACTCAGGAAAATTGCGAGATAGAGGACGCGGGGTTCATGCTACGGTTTTGATAGATAGTTAAAATCGTGGAAGTTTCAAAGCAATCATTGTATATTAATTTAATATGTATAAATATAAATAAATAGCACCCAACCGTCACATACATAATCCTGACTCCACACTAAGATTCCCTGCGTCGTGGGTATCAAAAACTACGTATACCATGGTACCACAACAATAGAATATCTTATTTATGGTAAGATCATCTGAACAAATCTTTAGAAATATTCATACAGAATTAAGTAAAGGCAGATAAGAAAACATGATAAATCGATGTTTTTTTTTATGTAGCCTTGCGCACGAAGGGAGAAATAGGCTCTCTTCTTTTTTTCTGAGACATCCTGTATGTTTAAGAGACATCCAGGTTGGTTTATCCAGCCTTGTGAAACAGTGACTGAACATGGGTAGTGGTGTACTTTCTCTACAATTTTTTTTGTGTGAAACGAACCATAACATTGCTTTGATACTACGTAGAACGATATCTGTGGCTTAATACCTAGTCAATACCTAGTCTAGTACATTAGATATATAATATTTTACCTTGGTATTACATATTTAGGTATATCTAGCGGCGATGAGAACTTCCCAAAAGTTCGGACGCGCCTCTGACTACCCTCGTTAGATAATAATATCTTCGAGGCCCTGATTGCCTGAAGATCTGAGAGGGTGTTTACCATTATTGGGGATAAAAGGCGTGAGCATATGACTTTTTAGCATAGATTATTTTGAAACGTTAAATCCGCTCCCGACCCGTGGTACTACTGTGATGTCCAACTAGTTGTACTACGGAGAAGTAAAGTTACCCATAGTTCAAATCTTTTTAAATCTAGTTGAATTAAGATCCTTAAGTATTTGTGAGCAAAGTGCCTTTGTTGGTTTCTCATTTACACAAGTTAAAAGACAAGTATTGAGAGAAAACCACGCTATCAACTAAAGTAGCTAAAAGATTACATGATTCGAAGTAAAATCTTATTATTTCCATTAGTACGCTCGAAGCTACGTACCCAAATGATAAGTACCTACTCAACAGAACAAAACTTTCTAAATTATTGTAACGAACTGAAACAGAGTTTAAAGGGCAATTTAAATTTTCATTTTATTTCGTTACCAATATTCTGGAAGTTTGTCGGCAAATATTTTGCCGGGGAACTTTTATATTTGTGTACCTTTATGGGAAACTTCTCAAAAGCTTGCAAAAATGCTTTTTAAGGCATTAGATGCGATCTAATCCAACGTAAGCAAAATAAGGTGACCTTCATCATTCCAGCCGTCATCATTATTCCGATCCGAACAACCAGTGGTACACGACTGGGGTACGAACCCACGACCTGTTGTTCGGAAAGCGGTGCCACTACCACCGCTCCTCCAGTGCTCTTGAATATTACTCATCACCAAGGACTCTATCTCCAATTTTTTTTTTTTTTTTTTTTATATTATACGGTGGCAAACAGGCTTACGGCCCTCCTGATGGTAAGTGGTTACCGTCGCCTATTGACATTAGCAACACCTGGAGCATTGCTAATGCGTTGCCTGCCGAACCCCTCCCCCCCCTAAAGAGCTCTGGCAACCTTACTCATCGCAGGAACACAACACTATTTGAAACAAATAATGTTATTTGGCTGCGATCTTCTGTAAGGCGGAGGTACCTCCCCAGGCGGGCTGCTCCAAGTTAGAGCGAGAAAATCTCGCTGTGCCCTACCTCCTCCTCCTCTTATTTAGCTGATATGAAGTTATGCTTGCGTTAATATTAATTATACCCAAGTAAATACAATCCTCGCTATGTAGGTACCTATATGAAAATATTTTCAATGTAGCAGACTGTTGGCTTAGGATCCCGAGTAAATTACATAAAGTGACTACATTATTTACTGGCCTCGTAGCTCAGTTGCTAGTAACTCTGCCTTCTGCGCTAGAGATCGCGGGTTCGATTCCCGCACTGGACCAATATATGTGTGAATAACACAGATGTTTGTTCTGTGTCTGGGTGTTAAATATATATCTATTATGTATCAGTCTCTGGTACCCATAGTACAGGCTATGCCTAGTTTGGGATCAGTTGACCGTGTGTGATAATGTCCGGAATGTTTATTATTATTTATTTATTGCATCTGGCTGAGTTAGTTATGAATGAGTCAATGAGTTTGTGTTGCTCGATGTTGTAAGAGCAGGAGAGTTTTATGCAGTGTCCGTTCCGGGGTTTTGTTTAGGCAGTGACGTAAGTTGAAAGTCTCAAAGAGTTAAGGTTACAAATTCGTGGAAAATAGCTGACACGCTCGCTTTTGAATGGCATAAGACGTCATGGACCCCTTGACTATGAAATCTGCTGCCAAGCAATGCTTGTTTAGGTTTGAAGGGTTACGCAGCCGAGAAAATTACATGCACATGCGACTTACGAAAGCATGTTTTAGGGTCTGCAACATGCGAGTGATATGCCCCTGGTTATTATATTGCAAGCGTTCATAGGCTAAGGTAACTGCTTACCAGAAGGTTAACTAAGTATCATTTACCTAAGTTGTATAAGAAAAACAAGACTTTCACGATTAGAACGACATTAAAAATCTAAGATAATTTAGGAGGAGGTAGGGCATAGCGAGATTTTCTCGTTCTGAATTGGAGCAGCCCACCTGGAGAGGTACCTCCGCCTTACAGAAGATCGCAGCCAAATAACATTATTTGTTTCAAATAGTGTTGTGTTCCTGCGATGAGTAAGGTTGCCAGAGCTCTTTAGGGGTGGGGGGGTTCGGGGTCGGCAACGCGTGCGTGATGCCTCTGGTATTGCAATCGCTCATAGGCTACGGTAACCGCTTACCACGCAGGCTACGGTAACAGGTGGGCCATATGCTTGTTTTCCAACTTAGTTGTATAAAGAAAAAAAAAAAAGAAAAAAAAACCGAAAGTCGGTTGGCGTTTGAAGCAAAACAATATGTTCATGGCATAAAAGTGATTGCAAAGTATACCTTACCTAAACAATACCTTTATTACCGTTCTCAAAATGTTATTTGTAAATGAAAACAAACTTCCGAATGATGTAGGTCTTCAATACGCAGAAATTAAAACCAAACGTGCCCCTTGAAGTTCACTTTGTAAGTAGGTCGAAGGAGATGTGGTAACGCGGGGCGCGTGTGGCCGGCCTAAGGCTTAATTTCAGCCAATATGTTTGAAACTAACTACAGCCAAGTAATAACCCTTGATACACCAACTTGCGTGCCGTAATAAAGGTACCTACATGTTTGCTGGTATTATTTGTGAGTAGTTATTTAGTGGTTGAAACTAAATTAGAAGTGGGTTAGTGGTTTTAACTCATAATAAAATACGTTCATACCTCTGATGGTACTTTATTAGACACGGGTCGAAACCACCTTAGAATAGTTCCACATTTTCATGTTGTTTTTGAGCAGGGTAATACCGGTTCCACCTTTCTCTACTAGACCAGTCACAAATGGATTTTTCAACTTTTCCCTACTTATAAGGATATTTTTTCACTTATCTCCTTTGTTTTAATAATTCAAGAAAAACGTATAAGTCGTCTATTTTCCGATGTTTCAAGTACTGTCTTGAGTGCTCAGATAATTATTATTTTAATATTAAACTGACATCCTACTTATATTGTAATACGAATGTTTGTGAGGATGTTTGGATGTTTGTAGTTCAATTACGCCGTAACGGCTCAACCGAATTCGTTGAAACTTGAAATAGATAAAGTTATATACTTAGTTACTACTAGTTACGAGTGAAGCCGCGGGCGCAAGTGAGTGAGTTATAAAGATGATAAAAATCTAATTTTCTGAAGTTTAGAGAAAAAAGCAGTAAAAAATATAACTCCATACTGAAAAATATAAAAGAAATGAAGTTCAGAATTTCATATGGAAATGCCTACTGCCTGCGCCGCATGTCTGCATACGAGCACGTGCAAATTTGTTGACTGCATGCACATTGAAAGGACAGCTCTTTACTAATAATTTACATAATCTCAATACGGACTAAATCGAACAGTTCACATGAATCATAACCTTTTGGGTCATTCCATGTCAAACGTAACACTTGTTACACACACTTAGAGTAGAATTTAGGAAATCCGGTGAAGAATATTTGAAATCAAGATCGATTTTAAGGAACTGTGGAGTAAGAGGTGTTTGGGCAACCATAAAATATGCTTTCTTTTAAAAACGTTCAAAAGCAACGTAAATGTGTACGACCTGTAACACTTGTTACATGGAATGACCCTTTTGGGATTCATCGTAGTACATTATTCTGTACTTACATATTTTGAACCCTAGATCAAATGACGATTAAACTTATGTTCACTTTGCACGTGTCTCAGAAAACTGGTCACCTACTCAAATATTTTCCCCACTGAACGTTGTTTTCCAGATTTCCATTAGTAGAAAGAAAGTATAAATCATTTATTCCCACAAACTGTACATAACAACAAGAACAAAAGTATGACACACACAAATACAAAAACCATATGACCAGAGAAAACAAGTGTAGGTATGTGCGTGGAAAGCGCTGCCATGTACAGTAAGTATGAAAAGTCCTGAGCTCAGCATGTGCTGCTAACGAGTTAACAGCGCTGATTTTCAGTTCATTATAGTGATATTCGTATCACTTGTACTCACTGACCAAAGTTTTTGTATTCAAATATTTTTCATTGTTAAAGTCAGTGCAAAAATCAGCTGTCAAATCAGTTCTAACTCAATTATTCAGCTGTTGTAGGTAGTATTCTTTATGTTGTTTAATAATTACTTAAAAAGATGATAAAAAGACCGAAAATTTTCAAAAATCATACAATATCTGAAAAAATAATAATAATTAGGTATTGGTTTTTCCCGCTAATATTCTTTCTTTTTGTAATTTATTTATAAAATAGGATGGTATTAATAAAATAACCTTTTTTAATGATCTAACAAAAGAATTCTAAAAATAAATTATTAAGATTATTAAAACAATCTACCTATATATTACAAAAAAAGCAGATAACCAAACTCTATTACACCCAACGTAGCAAAATTAGTCAGACCGGCGCGCTCCATCGTCCCCACTTCACACGGCCCCGTTACCAGACACTCAAAAATCCCAATAACAGAGTTGAACCCTTCAGAGTAATCGTAAAGTTGTACTCGCACCCACTCCATTGACCGTCGACACCGGGGGGCGTGCTCTATCAATGCGATCAACCCCACCCTAAGGAATACTTGCGTTGAAAGTCTCACCCCGACAACAGGAAACTGATTGGTATGGTTCTATAGCACGTACGCAAGCGATAATACACGATTTTTTTTATCTCCTTGAGCATGGCAGTTTCTCTAGTATGAACATTAAGCTAGAGTTTGGTGTTCTTAGGCGTAGGATTTCAGTTTGTCAGTTATATCCTTTTCCGAGCTCTGAATTTGTTGATAGTTTGTGATGTAACACGGTGCACTCCTAGGCAGGGACTGAATAACCGGAATATAATGGTACCTTTATATAACGATATGACGTCATACTGATAAATTCCGGTTACCCGAATATTTCTCTACCGATAAATATAACGGTACCGGAAAATCTGGCTTCGCTGTTCTATTCGGTTTATTACGATACCTATAACCGAAATAAATAAAGATTTATAAAGGTTTTCTTTGATGAAACGCCGCCACCCCGCCACCGCGGCGCGACTTTCCTAGCGAACTAGCCGCGGCTCAAAATTTCGGTACCGAAATCTACCGGTATGAAATAACGGTACCGTAATGCCCTACCGATATAGCATAATGGTATCGAAATGTTTTAACGGTACCAGTACCTATAACCTCTACCGCTTTCAGTCCCTGCTCCTAGGGGAATTCCTTGTCATTCATAGCATTCTAGATTGGAAGCGTTGTATAATTTCCAGGTTCGATTGCTTGTCACTGATTCTTTCTTAGTCAATGACCAGGTTGAGGTATGGTGGCCCTGAAAAGGGCCTTTGAACGTCGGTGAAAGAATTACTCTATCTAGTGAAAGATTCAAGTGCGCCTCTTAGAGCCTCTTTTCGGAGTGATAGACACACGAGGTAGCTTTTTCATTTGATAAAATATGAATCATTGCATCATAAAACTCATAATATTCTTCATAAGGACATAAGTTTTTTAAGAAGCAAGTCGGTTGGATCTATTTTGAATCTAAAGACAGCGCGAATATAACTAATTTTCCCATGAAGCTCACTTGAAGTTACACATAACCTGGTGTTACCCGGGGCGACCTATCGTGCCCAATATCGGTTTTGAGGACCATTTACATCCGCTGCGCTAGATCTTTTGATACTCACGGGGTACATTTTTATGCTGTACTTTATGAGTTTGTTGAAGCGTGAGGATAAAAACGACTCATCGCGTCTCGAACGCTTGATCATGCCCTAAAATAGAATATCATGCTATCAGGAAAGGATGCTGATGGTAAGTATTCTTTAGGTCGGCACACCTCCTACATCTCAAGGAGAGATGAGTATTTATGCAGAATCATAAAAGAAAAAACACATTTTATACTCCCGTTATATTTGTCTAAACTCGTGCTAGGATCCTAAGCATAGAGTAATTTTGTATATACTAGAAAGCTTTAATCAAAGTCAAAGTCAAAAGGCATTTATTTCAATAAAATCACTAGGATCACTTTGAAACGTCTTAGAAACTAGGTGAAGCTATGCCTGTTCTGTGTCTATGTCCTGTTAATAGTTAAAATACCACCGATATTACACACCAAAATTCAACAAAACACGAGAAAAAGAAAATAAAACGGCGGAGCTAAGCTCCTTTCCAAAATGGCTAAAAATCCTCTGGTTATATCCTCTTTGCTCGTTTTTTCTGTTTCATTTTGAATGACGGATATTGTCAAAAATTTATTCTTCTCATAATACAAAACAACGAAGGTCTTATGCGTTATCCTTGTCATCCCTTTTACAACCTTTTTAGATTTAGTTTTTGTTTTTCGGGATAAAAAGTAGCCTATACGTTATTCCGGGGTATAATCTATCTCTTTAGTAAATTTGATCTAAACCCACTTGGCCGTTTGGGCAAAATTCACAAACTTTTGCATTTATAATATTAAGGATAGGATAGGACAGGATAGTAAGATTGTTATTTTACGAGATCATTATTACTATAAATTATAAAGTATTTTATGAAATTATGTTGGTACCAAGTTGATAATAATTCACTACATGCATTCAATACTAACATCTCGGAAAGAAAACCCCCTTAAAACTCTTCGGTTTTATAACAATCAAACAATTACAGCACTTAGAACCGTGTCGCAATTACTAAAATGCATCCAGAAACAATCCAGTGCAATTATTGGCGGAGTGCACTCTCGTTTGGAGTAGAGTTGCCAGCTTTCAGAAGTGCTATTTATGCCGGACCTTCAAATTATCTTTACTGTTTTGGAAAAACTAAAACATTATTGGCCTTCAATAACATAACTGATGTAAAAGACTTCTCATTTGCAAGAGTCACGGTAGGAGCATACTTGAAGCTTGAGCTGAACTGTGGGGGCGCGCAGCCGGCTGGCAGCGCGCCATACGTGCAATGGTGAAGATACCACAGGACCTCTCCGCAAAACATTACTTTAAAGAACTGGAAATATTTACCCTTCCATGCATTATGATATTCTGAAGTGTATAAGGAACAACCTGCAATTATTCACTAGGAATAGCGACGTCCACCGGTACAATACCCGGCGAGCGGACAAGCTCACCACTCTACCACGTACTCTCGCGAAATCGGGGAAGTTAACGCGCGTTTTTGTTTCGTTTATGTAATTATTGTATAATTTGAATTTGACATGAATTTAATATAAAATCTCTACGTAAGAAGTATTTATTATGTAGATAATGAAAAACATATTTATTACGTGTTATTCAGGAAATGTACGGAATTAACAATTATTATGATTATTATTATTATGAACACGCGGACGAAGTCTCGGGCGGGTCAGCTGGTAACCTATAACTTACCAAAGATCTGTTTTTTCGGCTTCAAACTCCGTCCTTCGATTATGTCTGACTTTATATTCTTTGTCCGGCTTTTCCGCTTCTATCGGCCCTACTGTCGATCAAACTATCGAGACCGCGTCGAGGGCCGTACAATAGCGACGACGGATCGTAATTAAAAATGGCCGACGACTCAAAGAACCGAGAACTCCCTGTGGATCGTTAAAACTTTAGAATTACACAAAAAACGTCAAATAAATCATGGAGATTTCGCCAAAATTATGCGATAACTTAGTTTGTAACAGTTCGTTAAAGGTGTCTAAAGTAACGCTTTGTTAGGTGCTAACTGGAGTGAATCAAAAGTTAGGTAGGTATCTAGTAGGTGCTTATAATTTGGGAAAGTTTGTAGGTGACCTTCCTGTACCATCAACTTTGCGACTTTTTAGGCGGTGACGTAAGTAGATTGATGGTTCAAATTGGTTTTAAATAGTGCTGACACGCTTGCATTTGAAGTATACTAATGGTACGGCCCCTTATCTCACTTTTCTCTGGATTAACTTCACAATAATTTCGACCTCGGTGGCGTAGCGGGTGAGTGCCCGTCTGAGATATAAGGGTGTGGTTTTGATTCCGGCTGCGGGAGAACTGTTTGCATGAACAAATAATTGTTCCGGGTGTTGTGTTACCATGGCAGTTTCTGATATCCACGACACCGGAAATCCTCGTGTGGGGTCAGGATTATGTATAGGACTGTTGGGTGCTCTTTTTTTTAACATACTGATATTTAGTATATTTACATGGTACCTTAAAATTACTGATACTTTTTCGTAACCAAGTTTAACTCAACCAATTTTGAACTATTAGCGTATGAGGGGTTTACTTCTTTCAAAAGCGGGTGACAAGCTTAGAGTCACATTAGATTATAAATTTTATTTAATTTAACCACATTCATCTACCAGTAAAATGTAATAGTTTATTTACTTTATAATACCCATGTACGCCTACACAAAGCTTATACTATGTTATCTTGTCCTGCTTAGGGTGGATTCGACAAACTAGTATAAGCCTTATCCATAGAATAAAATGACAAATTACTCTAGAGTAAGCCTGTTTTCCAGGGAGTTATCCCAGGGATTGTTACTCTGGCATAACATAGCGTTTGGTCGAATCCACACTTAAAAAGCGTTTAAATGGAAGTACCTACATAGTAAACAAGTATTTTTCCGTCACGTATCACGTACCTCATAAAAAGTGTTAGCACGCACGGAACGCTATTATTTACCCTGGAATTAGGCACGCGGAGGCTTACCACAACGTTTATTAGCTGAAAAAATGCTATGGAAGACACGCTGCTGAATTTAAAAATGTTACAAAGTAAGATTACTATCACAGATACTGTGAACGATTTATTCCTGTGAATGAAAATTAATGTGAATTTCTAGAAACCTCATGGGAAATATTTGCCTAGATAGACGACAAAAGATGCCAAGAAGATTTAAGCTAGTGCCCAGATTATCATTTTTTTATTTATTTATAGAATAATATGAATTGCAATTATCTTTAGTGTTTCCTTTCTTGTGAAAATATGAGGCTCTACTTTAGTATACGTAGGTACCTACATCACAAACAAATGTAGTAGGTAGAGCTATTCCAATAAAAATGCAAATAAAAATATTGATCTTGAATCTTGTTATTCTTCTAGTTAAATCACAATAATCTTTTGTTTTCATTATTCATCAGTGAACTACGCGAGCGACTGCAAATTATAATTTTGTCACTTCGTACACTAGATCAAGATTTTCTGACTCCGTGTGATGGTACGGAATCATCAATCCGTGCGTTGATAGGGCTTTCACAAACAGCAAAAAATATCCTTCAACAACAAACCTGAAGTCGTTTTTTTAATGGTTTTTTCACCATCAAGGACAAAGTCTCGCGGTGGTTCCCTATAAGTTATGGAATGACAACGTACCTAACTACTGTACTACAGTAACTACTCTAGTGGATTTAGAAAAAGTTAAACGAAATTATAACTTACTAATGATAATCTTGCACGATTACCCGGTTAATCTTTTCAACGGCGTTTTAAAAGTAACGTAAAAAGTAATAAAGTATTAACCCGGCTGAAATAGTCACTATATTTCATGATTCCCGCAAAACTTGTAGAGTTAAGCTTATTGCAAAGTTAGGCGGACAGAACAGTAAGTAGGAAACAGAGGGTCGGCTCCCTACGGCGCGATCCATGAGCAACGAGACATGGACCACACGAGATCGTGATGTGGACATTTGACATCCCAAGAGTCACAAGTCCTGCAGATCAGTATTTTCATGTGAAATAGCTTTTTATTTTCATATTTACGCAGTCTTCGGAGGATTTGTTAAGTAATGGGTTCCTACTAAAGGATGACACACACTGATGTGTGTGCCTTTTTATTCAGGCCATATCGTCTTTGAGATACAACGAAAATAGGAAAAATACATAACCAATATAACGTGAGCTCCCATTTGGTAAAGGTTCAATGACGTCGTAGTTCAGGTAAAATTGGATATATATATATATATTTTTAATGTTATACGGAGGCAAACAGGATTACGACCCTCCTGATGGTAAGTGGTTACTTACCATCATACTTGCCTGCCGAACCTCTCCCCCCTAAAGAGCTCCGGCAACCTTACTCGCCGCAGGAACACAATACTATTTGAAACAAATAATGTTATTTGGCTGCGATATTCTGTAAGGCGGAGGTACCTCCCAGGCGGGCTGCTCCAATTTAGAGCGAGAAAATCTCGCTGTGCCCTACCTCTTCCAATAATAATAATAATAGTTAGAATATGCTAAAGATGCTAATTACAAATTGTGCCTGAACGATCATCGAATCAACAACTTTTACCAGACATCGAGAGATCTCAATTAGGGGCGAACTAGTTACAATTCACAACTGTGGGTATGGAGCTTATTCTCTGTTGGTTACACTCTTGTGGGACGCTACCAACGTAAGCACGTTACATCTTGTGGTATATTAACTCCGATATTGGCTTGCGAACTTTGCTCTGTAGTCACTAGTCACGAGTCGAGTTGGTGAAACTATTCTCGTTGATTGTATTTTGACTTCCTTGAGATTCTTTCACCAGCCGTGTTGGCCTAGTAGGAGGTTCCCTGATCCGTCGTAGGTTCGAAACCGGTCGTGCTCCGGGTAATTACAATCAATGTATAGGTTATATTAAGAATTAGCCTATTTAAATGTAAAATGAGGCGCTATAAAAACTGGGGCGGATCGTAACTCACGCAGTACACGTTGGATTTGCCAAATAGAAGAACCCTGCAGCTCTAGATAAGTGAAACGAGCGCAAACGAATTTAATAACAAATTGTGGTGCACTGCGCTATCGCCACATCCTCCCCTATCGTTGCCATGCCAACCGTAGCAGAATGAACTTGGCTACTGCCACGTCAAAACTCCGCAGAAAGCAGGCTTAGACACGAGATAGTCGTGAGACGGGCCGAGGATTGTAATTGCGATAGTGCGCCACAACTCCATCAGCAATAGAGATAGCGCTTGTCTAGTTTTTGTGAATAAAGTATTCACAAAAACTGGACAAGCGCTTATTTATACCATCAATTCGCTAGCATTTCAATTCATCCCGGGCCACTTGTCCACTGGTACCGCAGACCCAAAGACCCGGAACCATCCGCCGCCAATGAATTAGCCAATAAAAGCAAATTGAACCAAATAAATTTCACATTACGCTTGTTTTTCTCTTGCCTAAAGTTTGGTTAGCGGGTCTTGCTTGTAAAGTAAATGAAAGGTTTTCCTTTCAACCAGCTGTTCTAAACGATATCGGAAACCTTATGCTTAAATAAGATACTTCGCTAATATGAGGTTAGGTTTAACGTTTCATTGGAGGAAGCGTTATACTTACGATAAGATAGCAAAATATCGCCGTTGCATGAAATCTCAAACGTACGTTATTTGCTTATAATAACGTACGTGTATACGTAACGCTATATTTAATTGTTCGTACTCGGGCCACCGGTCTTAAAATAACACATAGTGTAACGATTATCTTACATTTAATTATAATGCAACACAAAAGTTTAATCAGTATCTTCATAGTGTATAGATACTACGAGGCTCAGTCTGGAAATCATGCAACGTACAACTTATTTGCAGTAATAGCTTTCATATTTAAAAATCTATTACAAATTGACTGGACTGAACTCCATTGTTGTAAAATCTCAGCCAGTAAATTCATTATAAACTGGAAGTGCTTAGCGGTGAGAGTTGAAAAGGAAAGTTTATAAGTCCGTAGAAACTGATAGCGATTTTCAGTTGTCCGATCTTTCGGCAACGTGCTTCTTAGAAACTGTTCTCATTGTTGGAGATTATAATTTCATTTCCGTGAAGCATTTTAGATCTTTCCTCACGAATTCGAGACTGGACGTTGCCATCAAACATCGGGTATCGGCGATAGACAGTCATTGATTGCGATATTAATCAGACGGCCGTTTAAAACGGTTTAAAGCGGTCCATACGACCGACGTGCCCCGCCCATACCGTTGCTGCCTGGCAGTCTCTCCAACTATCCGCGAACCCAGTCTTTGCGTCCATCATGGATTGTTGGCACATCTTGAATTGCAGATCACAGCTAATGTGTGAAGTAAATAAATAAGTTCACTCTCAAGTATGGTAGACATAATTATATGAAATTGTCGCATAATATTTTTAGCTCAATTCTGAGAAAAGTACCCAATTCGCTTGATATTTAATAATTTCATTTCATCAGTATATTCCTGTGGATGTAGGTACCTTTCACAATTTACCTGGCTGATTCTGAGAAACTGCTGGCTCAGCAAAAATTCAATGCGGCCCGGCTTTTCTGGAGAACCGGTAATAAAATGATTAATTCAATAAAAGTCCGGTTCTTTTACTTTATTCCAGCTGAATATTCATTTATTGTATTTACCCATTCACCATTCAATTATGGCGGGAGCACACCATTCGGTGCGGCGGCGGTGATGCGGTGCGAATTCAAATGGTACATAGTAATAACACAAGAAAGTTACATGGCTTATCCCTTGACACTAATTTATAAGTATAAAAGTTTGAAAAGATGTAAGATGTGCGTATTTCCCCACGAATTGAAGATGTTTATTACTCTTTCACGCCACAACCCTGAACGGATTGGAATTAAATTTTACATATATGCAGTAATAGACAGCAATAACAATCTCGTGATATAGGCTTTTTATACGTGTCGTTTGAAAGTCACATACGGGCCTTAGTTATATCACTCACACTGCTTTTATGATAGATCAATAGATTTCTATTTCGCTAGATTTACTTTTACAGCGTCCAATTGATTCCTTGATCGATAGCTACTTCCTTCGGGTGCCCTATGGATTCCGACAATAGAGTCGACTAGTATACGAACTATTGTTATAATGAGTTCAAGAAAACCAAAACCCTACACGTATATAAGCAGCGCCGTACCGCACTGTATTTTGTAGCCTTATCTAGAAGAAAACGTTGAAGCCCACAGTCGACCTGTGAATTTTAATGTCTAAGCTTTGAACAATGCTTCCATTTTCCCAGTAAAAATAGAACATAATACTCGGATATTGCAGATTGTGGAAGGCAGTTTCCAGTTCCGACGCTTTCATAACACGTAGACAGTTCATATCATACATACGCACCTATAGGATGAAGGTATGTAAATAGGGATTCTGCTACAGTGCTACAATTTCCGTTTCCTGTCTATATTGACGTGGTTGTTTCAAATCATCGGAATTGAACGTTCGAAAATAATAATTGCTGTAGGTACGATGTGTACTAAATCTAGACGTATTCAAACGAACGGTGACCGATTTGTATAGCTCAATATAATCGCCAGCCCCGCAAAGTCAATCTGAAAATTGACTTTATTCAGAGGACGTAAGAAAAATTTTCAAAATACATTTTTGCTGCCTGTGTTCCGAAGACGGCAGATATCTGTAAACTAGTACTAGGCTCAGCTGTTATGTGATACCGTGTCGCAAAAAAAGATAGTCTGCCATAATCATCATCATCAGCCTGTAGAGGTCCACTGCTGGACATAGGTGTCTCCCAAAGAGTTCCATGGCGAACGTTCTTGAGCCTTTTCCATCCACCGACTTCCCGCAACTTTCACAATGTCGTCGGTCCATCGGGAGGCGTTCCAATACTACGTTGAGTACTGCCTGCCTACAAGCTTCGAATTAATCGTGATTTTATGAATACCTTTTCACTTTTACAGCAAAGTTTTCTCTTACAATTTAGAAGGCATTATTGTAATAAGCTTAAACTGCCACGATAAAAAAATGGGCGAGAGATAAATCCATCATAAAGCCACCCAGTGTGCCCCATCCTTAAATTTAATTACAGTCACAAAATGAATCCCTCGCCTCTCATTACTCATAATTATAGCTAAGACTTGAGGTTTTCTTTATGTGCCAAGTTAAATTGTATTTTGCGTTTAATATTGTTGTTTATAAAGTTGAGGTGCTTGTATCATGCGGGATCAAATTAAAATAAGGGTATGAGATTTGGTCGACTTACAAAAGCTAATGTCCAAATGTAAACTTATTAGGCACTTCCTATCACTTTGCACTACCGCCTTTGTCACTTCAAATTGATATAAACATTTATTGAATACCTGATTATTATTTTTTTTATCCTCACCGTGTTGAATTGGCACCACACTGAAGCTATACGTAAGATCCTAATGATTTTATTGAAAAAAAAACACATCTTTACTTTGTCTATAGCACTTGGTTTAACAGTTGTGTAGTGTAGGAGGAACTTCTAAATGCTTATATATTTTCTTATTCATGCAATATCCGTAGTAATTACGCTGGATGACGCCTTCCGGTAGTCGGTTCAGAATATCGGTTCCGACTATTATGTATAATAATAATAATAATCTCGTTGATGTCACTATCCCACATGATGCTAATCTCGTGAAGGCCGAGAAGGACAAGCTCAGCAAGTACCTTGACTTGGCCTTCGAGATTACCGCCATGTGGGAGGTGGATTCAACGATTATCGTCCCGATAGTGGTGTCAGTGAACGGACTGATAGCGAAGAGCCTCGATCAATACCTTAAGAGGCTCTTGCTAGACAGCTGGGTGAAGGGCCAGATACAGAGGGCGGTACTCCTGGACTCGGCACGCATAGTCAGGAGGTTCCTCTCTCTGCAGCCCTAGCCACCGACCGTTTGAGCCGAGCTTCGCGGTCCGTGGTTCTCCATTTTTATATATATTTTTTACTACTTTTGTAGTAAAAAATGTATTTTATAAATGAGATTTGAATTAAATCTTTGTGCTATAATAATCATAAATATTCCGGACATATCACACACGGTCAACTGATCCCAAACTAGGCATAGCCTGTACTATGGGTACCAGAGACTGATATACATACCCAATAGATATATATTTAACACTCAGACACAGAACAAACAGAAAAAAATGAAAATCAGAATAAAGGTTCTCGAATGACGATCACAAATGTGCCGATGCAGTATTTGATGGCCCCCCCATCCGATGAACTGACGAAATTGTCAAAGTTGCGGGAAGTCTGTGAATGGAAAAGGCTCGAGACCGTTCGTTGTGGAACGCTTTGGGATTGGCCTACGTCTAGCAGTGGACTTCTTCGTGGATAATGATGATTCCCGGCTTTAGTAGGTAGCTATATCGTCTACTCTGTATAGCAGCACAGGCCAGTAGATAATGGAGCCGTGTAAGCTTGAAAGAGCACGTTAGAGCTCGTAAAGGAGGCCGGAGTCCGAATTCCGAGCACAGAGGCTTGACTGTAGACTCCAATTGGTTATATAATTACTTGAAACAAATTAGGTTAATATCCGTTATTTACAGTGTTCGGATTGTTAAAATTTTGTATACGACTCTGGTTTTCATGGCTGTACACGGAGTAGCATATAAAGGATTTAGCGATGAAGGGAAATAAGAGGTGACAACAAATAGATGGACAGTTTATCTATCATAGTTTATTATCTATTATAGTTTATTTATCATCATTACCATCATCAGCCTGTAGAAGTCCACTGCTGAGCATAGGTCTCCCCGAAAGGGTTCCACGACGAACAGTATTGAGTCTTCTCCATCTTTTTTTTTTTTTTTTATGTTATACGGAGGCAAACAGGCTTACGGCCCACCTGATGGTAAGTGGTTACCGTCGCCTATTGACATCAGCAACACCTGGAGCATTGCTAATGCGTTGCCTGCCGAACCCCTCCCCCCCTTAAGAGCTCTGGCAACCTTACTCACCGCAGGAACACAACACTATTTGAAACAAATAATGTTATTTGGCTGCGATCTTCTGTAAGGCGGAGGTACCTCCCCAGGTGGGCTGCTCCAATTTAGAGCGAGAAAATCTCGCTGTGCCCTACCTCTCGTAAAGCCATCTACCAACAACACATCCTTCTCCGCAACCTTCACAAAGTCGTCGTTCAATCCGGTGGGGGGCCTGCCAACACCGCGTCTTCCAGTTCGTGGTCTCCATTCGAGAAGCTTAAAAATTAAACCTTGCAATAGTTGATTATGTATTTAATTTTAACAATGCCATAACCAGAATTATTCTACATGGATTCATAAATCATAGTTCTGATTTTGAAAATAACGGCTGGTTTTCCAAATTACCTCCACATTAGGTACGTGTTTGTCAAAAAACTTATTACAGTGTAAAAAAGGTACGCATTATTTAAAAGGATGTCGTCATAATTTATGAAAGTGTAATACCCTTGTAGGCACGTAATGTGCCAAAACACACATAAGTTTTCATTATGTTTCCTTTCCATTATCATGACAAATATAAAATGAGACCATAAAACAATTGTCTGGGTAAAAGGTTCATTTTACAAATAGGCATAATCCTGAGAAGTTGTATATGCCCTGCTGTTTGGCGCACTTACGTTCTGCCAAATAGCTGGGCATATAACCTTTTCTAAGATTTAGTTAATAATTTCCAATCACGTCTGGGACATCTTTATATGAAGTAAGCTTGCCCAACACTTACACCATCCTCTCAGCATAATCAGCTTTAACTACAGCAAAGACATGGTCAATACGTGCGAAGCTGACTAAGCCGCGGGTTTCCTCATAATTCGCTTAAGCGAAGCGCGAGTCGATTCGATGCCCACATTTTTTCGAACAGAAAAATCCACAGCTATGATTCGAAACTAAGACTTTGGGATCACTGGGCCAACAGGGCGCAACTAATCTAGAGCAGTATAAAATCAATAGTAGCGGAGAGTTTAAAATCTGCGGCAAAATTCAAAAGTTCGCATCATATTTTACGGTCGATTGTAAAAAGCAAAGTTCTAAGAGTTTGACCTCATTATCACTATCGGCTGGAAGGCTTCCAATCTCTGCCATTGTCTAAGAACTGAGTGGAATCAGCCATATATTACACTAGTTGGCCCGCCCGCAACTTCGTTCGCGTGTTCAAGTATAATGACAATAACACCTAACAGTCACATACACAGTCCTGACCCCACACTAGGATTCCCTGTATCGTGGGTATCAGAAACTACGAGTACCATGGTACACAACACCAAGACCTGGAAAATTATATATTTGCAGATGATACAAACATTTGTTCCGAAGCTGGAATCGAGCCTGCACCCCGTGCGTCTCAGACGGGCACTCGACCGTTGCGCCAAATTTCATCCAGTTCCGTTCAGCCGTTCTGGGGTCATTGAGAATAAACATCCACCCATTCATCCCAACTTTCGCATTTATAATAGTACTAGGTTCTGTCCGCGGCTTCGTTTGAAATTATAAAGGAAAATGATCAAGTGAGAGCATGATCAAATGGGAAAATGATGAAGTGGGATTGAAGGGAATGGAATAGCTATCGAACAATTACTTAAGAGCCCGTTGACCTATTTTAGTTCTGACTAGTTATTTCAGTCCAGCTTGGTTTCCGCTGCTTTTTACAAATTGCAGTGATTTGAAATTGGTGGATATGAGAATTTTAATTGTATAGAGTTACGGAATGTTATAGTCATATGGAATAATATCACTGTGTTTTTTCTCTGTTTAATATCTCGGTCAAATCTGACTTATTCATCATCATCATCATCTGGTTACTACCTAGAATATACAAGTGATTTATAATATGTATAACATCCCAAAATGAAGCTTATTCTACCAACAAACAAATATATTACTTTTTTTTTCGCAACTTTCTCTTATTACCCGTTTTTGGTATTTTTACCATCTTCATAACTAATACCTAAATGAGTGAGAAGTTAGATAGATTGCTACCTAAACAGCTGATTCATTGAGTTCAAACAGATTTAAAAAAAAAAAAAGTCGCAGAACAAACTTAATTTCCAATTGGGTGTACAAAAAGCCCCTTTCGGCATAGTTTACATAAATGAAACACATTGTACAGTAGACCTTACAATAATATAAATTAAAATTAGCCGACAGTTTATTCTCGATTCATCATCATCGTTTCAGCTGTCCGATGTCCACTGCTGAACATGGCCTCCCCCACAGACAGAGCAAATTCCTTAACATATGGGGGTATTCGCCCATACTCACCACGCTGGGCATGCGGGTTGGCGAGCGCAGTTAGAGCTATCGTTGTTAAAATGAGGGACGCTGCTGCCCATCCCCTAGCTTTTTTCCCTTAGTAGCCTCTTACGTTAAATATATATCTATTATGTATATCAGTCTCTGGTACCCATAGTACAGGCTATGCCTAGTTTGGGATCAGTTGACCGTGTGTGATATGTCCGGAATATTTATTTATTTATTATTATTATTTTTACGACATCCGCGGATAGGTAGATATGGAGGGGCCTATTCTTCAGCCGGGGCCACCACGGCCAATTATTCTCGATTAAGTATTATCAAAGAGCTTCACAAAATTGGGCTGGGTGTCAATAACATAAATCGGTCAAGTGCGTGTCTATCAAAGCCATCGTCATCCCAACAGCTATTACTTAATTCAGTATTTAATGAAACCCTGTCTTCCGCCCGCGGTTTCTCTCGCATGGAACTTAATAAAAGTAGCCTATATGTTATTCCAGGTTGGCCATAAACCTTAGTATTCGATATTCATTTTAATTTTACAACTCAAACCCTTTCTAAGAAAAAAAGCTTTGACCCGACGTGGGCAGTCAGACAGGCGGACTAGAAAGTGATCCTAAAAGGCTTGTATTTTTTCCAGAATGAAGTATGGAACCCAAAAACCAGTGAACTAGTAGCAGATAATTCAGTGCCATTATGCACTCATCCGCGCAAAACACGCTGCAAATACGTCCAATCTGTAACGACGCTTCACATATGTTCACACTTCAATTCCCGCTCCGTTTTTCGTGTGTAATAACACCGAATACAACAGAAAAAAGAGAACGGCACATCCCATACATTACCGCCTAATGGGTCGCATAACTCGGAATAACTACGGAAGGTAGCGTACTTGTTGCAAATAGGAGTGAAATAAACGCTTTTTAAGATATTGCGGCAATAAATGGCACGAAGTTTGGGTGCTGCCAGCTGCCGCTCTTTGGATATAATATGCCACTTCCCACATTGGAGTTTGGACACGTTAGAGTTCACTGTTGAGATTCTCTGAGTAACCCTGCCTCATCTTTTAATTGAGTAATTTTCTTCCCAAATGGAAAAAAGTGTATGTTCACTCCTTTACCCTGATTACTTGGACTAGGTACATTATTTTTGACATATTTATTTTTTGTTGAAATTCCCGTTACTCTTATTAAAAATACTAGGCTCCATGCTAACAAAAATATAAAGTTGTTTTGATATAACATGAATGAAGTAACGATGAATCTTGCTCACTTTTCTTATCTTCGGACAAATCCAGTCACGAAACTAAGACCAGCTGGCAACACTTGGAGTGAGCTGTAAATAAGTAACCGAACGCCTGTTGCCTAATGGCGCGTTCTTGTCGAACTCTCTTTAGCCAAATAAAAGTCTATTGATATTGCTACGGAACGGGGCCGAGGTCAGGGGAAAATTGACCGTATTGTCTTACGGTGAAATAACAGCCACTAAGAAATTATGTCTCCGGGTGATAAACGCAAGAATGGCTACGGTAGGGCGATAGCGATAATGAAATGTGGACTATACAATTGATAGACAGCAATTACTTTATTTTTTTTTTCGATTACTAGTACGGGTTTTGACCATTAAGTCGTAGCGTTTCTGGACCTGGTAACATTCAACGCACGAACGTTGAGGACCGACGAGAAGTTGATTGAGCTGGAAGAAGTAGTAAGTAAGTTGCGCTGGGATATCATAGGATTATCAGAAGTCCGAAGAGAGGGGGAGGACACGATAATCCTAAATTCCGGCAACTTATTCTACTACCGGGAGGGAGATCAGCTATCCCAACACGGTATAGGGTTTCTCGTTCATAAGTCCCTTGTCAACAATATTGTAAAGATAGTGAGCGTTTCGAGCAGGGTGGCATACCTTATACTCAGAATCACCGAACGGTATTCGCTGAAGGTCATACAGGTATACGCCCCACACTCGAAACGCCCAGACGATGAAGTGGAGGATATGTATGACGACATTTCAAATGCCATGCATGCCTCGAAAACACACTTTACAGTTGTGATGGGGGACTTCAACGCGCGGCTAGGCACGAGGAACGGCGATGAACTGAAAGTGGGGCAATTCGGCTTTGGACAGCGAAACCAAAGGGGCCAGCGTTTGGTCGACTTCATGGAGAAAGAGGGACTCTTTGCGATGAACTCTTTCTTCAAGAAACGACCGTCCAGAAAATGGACGTGGCTGCACCCCGGTGGTTACAAAAGCGAGATAGATTTCATCATGACGACCAAGAGGCAAATATTCAATGACGTCTCTGTGATCAACAGGGTCAAAACCGGCAGTGATCACCGTATGGTTAGAGGCTCATTGAATATCAACATTAAGCTGGAAAGGTCTCGTCTGATGAAATCTACTCTTCGCCCAAGTCCTGTCCAAATTCAAAACCCCGAGAGCTTTCAGTTAGAACTCCAAAATCGCTTCCAAAGCCTGGCTGAATGCGAAACAGTGGACGAGCTGAACAACGGGCTAGTGGAAATTGTCCAAGCGGTTGGGTCGGAGTTCTTTAAGACCCACCGTAAAAATAGAACCCAGAAACTCTCTGAGCACACTCTTAAACTCATGGCTGTGCGAAACGATATGAAGCTGCATTCTTCAGTGGACAGGTCGAAATACGGCGTGCTCAATAGGCAGATCTCTAAGTCTATGCGACACGATTTGCGCCTTTTTAATACAGATTGTATTAAACACGCCATAGAGCGTAATAAAGGCTCAAAAGTGTTCGCAAAAGATCTGTCTATTGGACAAAGTCAGTTGACGAAACTGAAGACCGATAGCGGCAATATCGTCTCGTCGAAGCCTGAGATTCTGGGAGAGCTCGAGAAGTTCTATGGACAACTGTACACCTCATCGCAAAGTCCTGCTCCAAGCACGGCAAGCGATGCAAGAGCCCGTCTAACCCGGCACTATACCGAAGACATCCCGGACGTCAGCCTATACGAGATCCGGACGGCCCTCAAACAGCTTAAGAACAATAAGGCACCGGGGGAGGACGGAATAACGTCAGAGCTTCTGAAAGCGGGTGGAACACCGGTACTTAAAGTCCTTCAGAAGCTATTTAATTCCGTCATCCTCGAAGGTACAACGCCTGAGGCGTGGAACAGGAGCGTGGTGGTACTGTTTTTCAAGAAAGGTGACAACACCCTCTTGAAGAATTATAGGCCCAACTCGCTGCTGAGCCATGTCTATAAGCTGTTTTCGAGAGTTGTCACTAACCGGCTCGCCCGTAGGTTTGACGACTTCCAGCCTCCCGAACAAGCCGGGTTCCGCAAAGGCTTCAGTACCGTAGATCACATCCACACGCTTCGGCAGATTATACAGAAGACCGAAGAGTATAATCGGCCACTATGTCTAGCGTTTGTGGACTACGAGAAAGCCTTCGATTCAGTCGAGACCTGGGCAGTGTTACGGTCACTACAGCGGTGCCAGATCGACTACCGGTATATCGAAGTGTTGAAGTGTTTGTACAGTAAGGCCACCATGTCTATCCGACTCCAGGACCAGAGCACAAATCCGATCCAATTGCAAAAAGGGGTGAGACAGGGAGACGTCATTTCTCCGAAACTGTTCACCTCTGCATTGGAGGATGTTTTCAAGCTTCTGCACTGGGACGGACATGGGATCAACATCAATGGCGAATACATCACTCACCTTCGATTCGCCGATGATATAGTCATAATGGCAGAATCGCTGGAGGACCTTGGTGCAATGCTCAGAGACCTCAGTACCGTCTCCCAACAGGTGGGTCTTAAAATGAACATGGGCAAGACAAATATCATGTCTAATGCTCATGTCGCACCCATACCGGTAAATGTTGGGAACGATACCATTCAAGTTGTAGATCACTATGTCTATTTGGGTCAGACGATTCAACTAGGTAGGTCCAACTTCGACAAAGAGGTCAACCGACGAATCCAACTCGGATGGGCAGCGTTTGGGAAACTTCGTCATATCTTCTCGTCGGAGATACCGCAGAGCCTCAAGACGAAAGTCTACAATCAGTGCGTGTTGCCAGTGATGACATATGGCACTGAGACTTGGTCGTTAACTATTGGCCTCATACACAAGCTCAAAGTTGCACAACGGGCTATGGAGAGAGCTATGCTAGGAGTTTCACTACGTGATAAGATCCGAAATGAGGAAATTCGTAGAAGAACCAAGGTTACCGACATAGCTCTCAGAATTAGCAAGTTGAAGTGGCAGTGGGCAGGCCATATAGCTCGCAGAACCGATAACCGTTGGGGAGTAAAGGTTCTCGAATGGCGACCACGAACCGGGCGACGCAGTGTCGGAAGGCCCCCCACCCGATGGACCGACGACATTGTGAAGGTTGCGGGAAGTCGGTGGATGGAGAAGGCTCAAGACCGTTCGTCGTGGAACTCTTTAGGGGAGGCCTATGTCCAGCAGTGGACTTCTACAGGCTGATGATGATGATGATGATGTTTCAGAGCACGTAGTGCGATTACGTAGTTAGACGTGTTTCAAGGTTGAACCTATTGTGTCCCAATCGGGATTCAAACTCACGACAGGATCAGCAAAATTAATATAAAATATCGGAAATATTTCCGATCGGAAACGTCAGCTTTTATCAACCCAGCTCTAAAACTATTTCGGACAGAACATAACCGATGTTTTGATCTGTTGTTTTAGAGCCGGCTTGAGAATAGCTAACGTTTCAAACAGAAATATTTCCGTTGTTTTAGAATAGCCCTTCATAAGGCTAGTTCGCTGCCCACTACACCACCAGTGCTCTAATCCATCAGCACACCATTTTACAACTCTGCCTTCTGCGCTAGAGGTCGCGGGTTCAATTCCCGCACTGGACAAACATTTGTGACTAACACAGATGTTTGTTCTGTGTCTGGGTGTTAAATATATATCTATTATGTTTGTAAGTCTCTGGTACCCATACTACAGGCTATGCCTAGTTTGGGATCAGTTGACCGTGTGAATATGTCCAGAATATTTATTTATTTATTTAATTCTAACCTGAAACTTATAAAAAAATTATATTGATACTAGGGTAAAAAATTATATTGCCATGCAATGGTTTTAACCAAACTAAGTAGGTCAATGGCCAGAGGTGCGCTCGCAAGGGTCTGTCATGACACACGTCAGTGGGTTTTATTTTTTTAACAGCTGTCAAGTCGTTGATGTGGGTCCGTGTACCGAATACGGGCATAAATATTTACTGTTTTAATTGTGTTCAGAATACGAATGAATAAATCAAGTACCTATGCGCTTGCTTCAAACCCCTTTTACATTCTACATGGGGTGACTTAAGGTCCTTCTAAATATATCTTACTTATAAAAATCTGTCAAAAGATAAACAGTATTGATATCTCTTACTATTACATAACTAGAAACGGTGACATGGAACTATCGTTTATAAGTAAAGGGGATGGTCTTTGGATAGATCGGGTCATCACTCTTTGTCTTGCTGATGTATATTTTATGCTTCCATCATCAAAGTTTAGATGAAGTTACCAAGGCACCTAAATATCTAAGTTGTTTGTTTCTTGTTTATTCGAACAATGTCAATTAATATTGAATAGATCACTGAATGTTAAGTACAATAGTAATTAGAAGCGATTATATTAAGAGACTCGTCGGAAAATGATAAATTATGTTCATTTTACTGAAAATGGCGTTATTGTTTTATTATTATGGTTACTGCACAACTTATATTAGGTACTTACAGGTCCTATCTGAAAACCAGCGCTGCTACGCCTCGGCGGAGCAGCAATAAGCTGAAATAGGACCTTTTTGACCCATGCCACTGCAGCGTAGACATTTCTCACCAAAAGAAGGTATCACCAGTTGGCACTCACTTGATAGGTGGGTTAGGCGCCGCCTGCTTTTCTGTTAATGAACTGTTAGTTTAAATTCACTGTTAGCCTACCTACCTACTAAGTACCTAAGCTTTTTTTGTTCATAGTGATTGTAACCTACTGTTGTTTCTTCCGATTGCTTTTATCTCTGTCTGTGCTGTATTTGTACGTGTCGAATAAATGATTTATCTGTCTATCTATCTATATGTAGTCTGTGATCATGCAAGAGATTAGGTTCGATTACCAGTACGGGTTTTGACCATTTAGTCGAGGCGTTTCAGAGCACGTAGTGCGATTACGTAGTTAGATGTGTTTCAATGTTGAACCTATTGTGTCCCAATCGGGATATAAACGACAGGATCAGCAGGGTTATTTTAAAACATCGGAAATATTTCTGATTGAAACGTCAGCTATTCTCAAGCCAGCTCTAAAACTATTTCGGACAGAACATAACCGATGTTTTGATCTGTTGTTTTAGAGCTGGCTTGAGAATAGCTAACGTTTCAAACAGAAATATTTCCGATGTTTTAGAATAGCCCTTCATAAGGCTAGTTCGCTGCCCACGACACCACCAGTGCTCTAATCCATCAGCACACCATTTTACAACTCTAAAAGTCAACATCTGTCGGAGCCAATAGCAAGTTTGAAAGAAAAACAAGCCCAACTAAATTTGGCACGGCCTCTCGGATATGTTAGCTCGTAGTTTCTTAACTTGCTTCCCGTATTGGAGTTTCTTTAAAGCGAACTGTTTGTTGTTTGCATAGCAAGTTTATTTTGATACCATGCCGTTTATTATACAAGGTTATTTAGAACATGTATGCTATTTTGAAAGGGGCTTATTCTACACCCAATTGACACTGAAGTTTGTTCTACTACTTTTGGAAACTCAACATTTTTCATCAGCCATTTTGGGGTCAAAAATAGTTTAACCTTAATTATTCAACTGTTTTAGATACTTGTTTCCTCAAGCTGTGTTCCTTCACCATTTTAAGCACTCGGTAATGCGGACTCACATATTTTGAAAGGAAAAACTCATTTATGCACTACCTGGTTCGAACTCACGACCTTCGGATCGAAAGTCGGGGTACCATTAGGCCAAAACGGCTTATGTGCACGGTTTTGAGGTTTATAAAATACAAATACTGTAGAGACATGGCAGAGGCTAAATATAACTGATATCACTAATGGATGTTAATATCGCTTCAACTAAGTTGTATCCGTCACCAGAGTACATTAATTTGAACTCCAAAATGCCAAGATAAAAGACGATGTCTGATGATATGGAAGCCTACATTTAGTAGGTACCTAGTTTATCCTCTTCGGGTATGTAAGGCGTTACTCTATTCAAGTTTTTTTAAAGAATATCAGCTGTCGACATCTTCATCTGTAAAAAATGAGCCTGGATATTTTATAAGATTAGAGATTACCATGTCCCAATAAAACTAAAAATTGAATCAGAACTTATAGTAGACGAACAGGAAATATGTGAACAATTCAATAACTTTTTCGCAACTATTGGATCTCTATTAGCCAAACAAATACCTCCAAAATATCACACACATACTGACAATACAACACAAAAAGAAAAATCATGTAATATATTATCCTCTTTCAGACCAACCACTGCAGATGAAATAGTAAAAATAATAGACAATCTTAAATCTAACACTAGTACAGGAATAGATGGCATAAGCACTAAAGCAATCAAATGTGTCAAGATCGTCCTAAGCAAAAACCTTAGTAGCTGCATTAACAAATGTCTGGAGGAGGGTGTCTTTCCTGACTCCCTTAAAATCGCTAAAGTAAGCCCTATTTTTAAGTCAGGGGATAAACTGGACCCAGGCAACTATCGTCCCATGTCAGTTCTTCCCGTAATTTCCAAAATTTTTGAAAAAGTTCTCCATAAAAGGCTAACAGAACATTTAGATTCAATTAACTTTCTCTTCCAGGGCCAGTATGGCTTTCGAACTAAATCAAACACCCTATCTGCTACAGTCGATCTGATTACTAAAGTTAGGAACAGCATCGATAATAAACAAGTAGCACTAGGTATCTTCATAGACTTGAAAAAAGCTTTTGATACTGTGAGCCACAGAATACTTATTGACAAACTATATAATAGTGCTGGTATCGCAGGGGCTGCACTTGAAATTTTTCGGTCTTACCTAAATGCCCGGGTTCAGGTTGTTAAAATTGGCCAGTATACAAGTAGCGCTAAACCGGTAACGTATGGTGTCCCACAAGGCTCGATATTAGGACCACTTCTGTTCTTGATATATATCAATAATATCCATGAAATAGGCCTACAGGGTGATATAACTTTATACGCAGATGATACCTGCCTATTTTACTTTGGCAAAACTCTGGACACCATCACCCTACAAGCACAAACTGACCTAACGACTTTGCAAAACTGGTTTCTTCGCAACCTGTTGACAATAAATGAGACAAAAACTAAAGTTATTATATTCACAGCAAAAAACAAAAAAAATATTGACTATCAACCATTAACCATCAACGGAGTAACACTTCAAATTAGTGAGGAAGAAAAATATCTTGGTCTCATAATAGATAATAGGCTTACATGGAAACCTCATATAGCAAAATTGGTAAGTAAAATCATCAGCCTTGCCGGAGCTTTAAAGGGTATAACTCGTTGTTTACCAATAAAAGTTCGCTACACGATCTACAACTCGCTCATAAAACCCCATCTAGACTACTTGATTGAAATTTGGGGATCTACTCCTAAAACAAACCTAGAAAGATTACAAACGGCACAAAATAGACTAGTCAAGTCACTATTTAACTATGATTTTCTGACACGAACAAAAATAATATACAATGAAACTAAAATACTTAATATTAAACAAAACTACATCTACAATACATGCATTTTAATAAGAAAAATAATCAGCAAAGATATTCACTGCCATATACATTTTACAAAAAGAGCACAAGTACAAAAAAAAATTACAAGACAAGCAAATAATATTATATTACGTGCTCCTAGGACAAACTATGGTAAAAACAACATCATGTATGAAGGTGCCCGAATATACAATAAATTACCAAATGACATCAAAGATATAAAATCAATGAATTTATTTAAAAAAGCCCTAAAAAAATATGTACAAACTTCTCCGTCTTTACGAACTCAGTAGGTCTCGATCGGCATTAAATCGAATAAATGGGAAATGAAACTCAGATTATCTTGAATATATAGTGATACTAATAGAACCTATAATACTTTGTATAATCAGCATAAAATAAATCTAACTTAAATTAATTTATCTAAAATAATGCATGCAAATATATGGAATAAATAATATAATTAAATAAATAAAATAATAAAAAGGTAGGCAATATAATATAAAACATATAAAATACAATACTAGCAAAATAAGTACATAATACTTCATTATATAGCATACAATAGATAGGAAAGTACAATATTACGTAAAGAAATTAAATCAACGCAGATACGTCTTAAAATTATGAATTAACCCTAGATTAACAAAAGCCTAAAACTAGCTTAAAAACCGGTGCAAGTGGTCCCGTGCGTTGAACAAGTTCTGATTTAGTTGTTGTCCTTGAGTGCATCGTACTTGCATGTTATTTTTTAATGTACCCACATCTTTTATTTTTTTGCCATTTTTTTAGTAACTTTTTATGTAATAATTTGATTGTTTTAAAGCCTATTAATTAGAAAATTTTACTTTGTAGCGCTCACTGTATTTTAATGTGTAAATACTTGTGTAGTATAATAATAAGGTTTCTCAGTAAGTGATTTTAGATTTAAATCTTTTGAGAAATAAATGATCTTAAACCGTTATTCGGTTGTCGCTGCTTCGACTCAATATTATATAATATACAATATACAATACAATATATATATTATATAATATTATATATTGTATTATGGGGCGAGAGGAATGTCGAACAAATAGAGAGGTATAGTGAGTTGTGTAGCAAGACCTTTCGTCACTTGCATTTTCCCCCAGAATTCGAGGAGTGCGGTTATGGGCCGTGTGGTCTGGCTGAGCACAGGTCTATTCTAGACAGGTTTTATGGTGTTATAGTGGATACTATGACTGAGGCGGCTGTGCAGACGAGGCAGTGTAGTGGTGGGAGACTTAAGAGGGGAAAAAGTGTCTGTGGATGGAACACGTATGTTCGCGCCGCGCATGGGGAGGCAAGGCTTAAATTCAAATGCTGGTTGCTGTGTAACAGACCCACGTCAGGCGAAACTTATGAGCAGATGTGCGAATCTCGCAAAATCTTTAAAAGCCGCCTGAAGTGGTGTCAGAAAAACCAGGACCAGCTAGTTATGGATAAGATTGCGAAAGAGCGTGCAGCGAAAGATTTTAAGACCTTCTGGAAATCCACAGGTAACTTGAATATTAAGCCTGGCCCCCCCCGTGAGCGTGGAGGGAAAGAGTGATCCAAGGGAGATTGCGCAGCTGTTCATGGAACACTTTAAAGTTCACTCCCCTCGGTCCTTCTTCTGAGGTGATCGATGCTGAGTTCAGGGTTCGGGGTGACGAACCACTTTTGTTTGTATCTGCGGACCAGGTCCGTGCGACAATTAAAGGTATGACGCGAGGTAAGTCACCCGGGCACGATGGGCTCAGCATCGAGCATCTCAAATACGCGGGGAACCACTTGGCCGGTCTCCTCTCCATGTTCTTCTCAATGTGTCTAAGTCATGCGTACTTACCGGCTGACCTTATGAAGACTGTAGTAGTGCCAATTGTGAAAAACAGGACAGGAGACATATCGGATGAGGGGAACTACCGGCCAATCTCTCTAGCCACTACAATAGCCAAGGTGTTGGACAGTATGCTTGATTCTATTCTACAAGACTACCTTAAGCTGCATGACGCACAGTTCGGGTTTAGACCCGGACTATCCACAGAAAGCGCAATATTAGCACTCAAGCATACCGTCCAATACTACACGAGGCGCAGGACGCCGGTGTACGCTTGTTTCCTCGACCTCTCCAAAGCGTTTGATCTCGTCTCTTATGATGTGCTCTGGGGAAAGTTGAGGGACAGGGGTGTACCGCCGGACCTCTTGAGAATATTTCGATACTGGTACGGACACCAAACTAATGTTCTCAAGTGGTCCGATGCTCTCTCCGACACATATGGGTTGGAATGCGGGGTAAGGCAGGGGGGGGTAAGCTCACCCTTGCTCTTCAACCTATATGTGAATGATCTCATTGTTAGGCTCAGCGGCATGCGTGTTGGCTGCCGTGTTGATGGTGTTTGTATAAACAACATCAGCTACGCGGACGACATGGTGCTGCTGGGCCCGACAGCGAGATCCATCGAAGAGATGCTGAAAGTCTGTGCTGAATACGCTGCTTCACATGGTCTCCGCTATAACATAAAGAAGTGCGAATACATTGTCTTTAAGGCCGCCGGTAATAACCTCAAAGAATTTCCAGAGATAACCCTTAACGGCATGAACATCAATAGAGTGGCATCTTTTAAATATCTTGGCCATTATATCACCGACGACCTTAAAGACAATGCGGACATTGAAAGAGAGCGTAGGGCTCTGGCGGTAAGAGGTAATATGCTGATCCGTAGGTTTTCCCGGTGTACAGAAGAAGTGAAGCTAACGCTATTTAAAGCATACTGTCAAAGTTTCTACACCGGGAATCTATGGGTTAACTACACTAGGCGACCGCTAGAGACCCTGCGTATCCAGTACAACAATATTTTTAGGATGATGTTGGGGCTGCCGCGTTTCTGCAGTGCATCAGGGATGTTTGCAGAATACGAGACGGATGGGTTTGCTGCAATTCTCCGTAAAAAGACCACATCCCTGATGCGCAGAGTGCGTGATAGCCCCAATATCATCCTTCAAACGATTGCTGGCAGGATCACCTCTCCCACGTGGCACTGCTTCGTGCGGAGAGTGATCTACTGAAATGTTTAATTTAATTTAATTATTTAGCATTAAGTACTAACCCTAATTATAAGTTCTTTTTATATAATTTTACTAACAAATTATGGATTCTAGTCGTCCGAAATAAAACATTTTTATTTTATTTATTTATTTAATATTCAAAAACAGGTTGAATGTAAATAGTTTTTGAATGGCGATGCATTACGAAAACTTATGAGTTTGTGGTTCCCACAGCACTATTTTACTTATGAATTTTGGTTACGGCTCCATACCCTTGTAAGTGAGTATTTTCTCACTTACAAGGTTAAAGTTATAAAAAGATAGAGCCGTATCCAAAGTTCATTTGTTCAAATTAAGATAATGCAAACCCCCCTAATGATTTCTTGGGTGCAGGCCGTACAAGATCGATTGCGCTGGCAAACTAAGGGGGAAGCCCTATGTTTAGCAGTGGACGTCCTGCGGCTGAAATGATGATTATGATTATGATGAACCTTATAAACTTTCCATTTAAAAATTGTAAGCTTGACCAAAAAAGGTATACATTTTTGGGTCGCTTCCCCGATCAATTTATGAATCTTCTTAACCATGACCCACATGGGAACATCAAAAAGTTTTGGTTCACGACAACTAACGCCTAAATTGGTACAAAATTGAATTTGATTCGGCCGTCTGTAACTAAATAACCTCAAAGGAAGTTTGTCGTAGCTGTGTACTACGGCGTAGCGCTACGCCGCGCCGCGTAGGCATATAGATCTATTGATTTCCTTTTCCGTTGTGCAAAATATTAAAGATTTTTCCTCTTTATTGTTTAGTTTTATACTTCGGACGCATATACTCGTATCTACTTTAGTAAGAACTGCATGAACCCTAGAAGATGCTAATCATGATCAATAACACAAAATTAGTACGTATTTTCCGGAAGGTTTGTCCTATTTCATTTATTTATTTATTTACCTTGGGATTTGCTGATTGGATGTTGTTTTTAGAAACAACATCACTTGATTGAGGATAACGTTTATTATAATGGACATTCTGAATGAACACATGTTTTATTCATAGGAAATAAATATATATCCTGCACGTCTAGCGGTATTATAATGAAGGATAATAAAATTAGATCTTACCAGACAATCATTTTCATAAACCCCTATACAGTTTTTTCAAAAGATACAAAACATACTCGTAGTCTGGTTATCTTTATGTTCACTATAGCCCTTGCTTCCCGCATTGTATCGTAAGCTATTGTGTCGCTAATGAGCAATCAGCCTGACTTCACACAGCCCATTCAATGACTGAGGATGCTTTTATGAGAAAAAATCATGATATTTTTCGTGCCCGAGTGAAAGTGAAAGGTATAATAATATATAGGTACGTTATCCATAAAACGACAAGTGGATTTATATTCAAATAAAAATGAGCACAATCTGCCAGACATGCAAGATATCTTTACAAAAAAAGGAGATCTAACTTCTTCAGCAAAAGAGTGGTCATAAATTTGTCCAAATTGTATTGAGGTACTTGTTTGTACTACATGTATCAAAGCTTAAAAACAAGCTTGACCACTGGTTACGAATGAACGAACCATTAACTTTGCCATTTTATTTAGGTGGTGACGGAAGTTGACTACCTCAAAGATATATGGTTCAAATTCGTTGAAAATAGTGTTGACAAGTTTGCATATTATATACAACTGTGTACTTACGTCACTGCCTAGACAAAATAACAAAGTTGGTGGGCTGGAGCTGTCAAAAAAATAATTATAATTCTTAACACAGTTGAATACCTACACTACTTTGTAACCAATAAAAAAAAGGCGAAGAGGGCCGGCTTTTTCCTGTATTCAGAATTAGCCAATAGAATAAGGTGCAGTGGTGGATTTGCCTTAAGGCACAGTAGGCCCGGGCCTAGGGCGGCCAAATATTAGGAGCGGCAAATCATCATCATCTCCCTGCCCTTATCCCACTTCATGTGGGGTCGGCACAACATGTTTTTCTCTTCCACTCCCCTCTATCAGCCGTCATATCAGTATTCACTAGGAGCGGCAAATCATGACCAAAAAAATCACTGATTATAGCAGGTTGCGGGAAGTCGATGGATGGAAAAGGCTAAAGACAATTCGTCGTGGAACTCTTTGGGGGAGGCCTTTGTCCAGCAGTGGACTTCTACAGGTTGATGTTGATGATGATGATGATTAAGATAAAGTTGGCAATAAAGTAAATTCATTATGTACCTAGTCTATATGATGGGTGCTGAGAAAAGGGCGGCACATGGCCTGGGGCCTAGAGCGGCCAAGACTGCAAATCCGCCACTGATAGGGTGAATCAAAAAGTTGCTGGCTGAAAAGGTAACTTTACATAGGTGATGATGATGATGTCATCATCATCATCTATGTAAAGTAATTTAACGTTAAGAATGTTCTTAACGTTAAATTAAAGGGATTACTATTGTTAGCTTTAACGTATTACACAAATCTATATGAACCGGCTTATTCCAACCAATGCGAATTATTTGACGGGCCTCATAGCTCAGTTAGTAGTTACTCTGCCTTCTACGCTAGAGGTCGCGGGTTCGATCCCCGCACTGGACAAACATTTACGTGATGAACACAGATGTTTGTTCTGTGTCTTATATCAGTCTCTGGTACCCATAGTATAGGCTATGCCTAGTTTGGGATCAGTTGACTGTGTGAATATGTCCGGAATATTTATTTATCATCATCATCATCATCATTTCAGCCGTACGACGTCCACTGCTGAACTATTTATTTATTTTAGGTTAAAAATATAACATCATTACACCGACAAGAGCTAAGCTCTTAAATATAATATTTAAACATATATTATATAAAAATATAACGAAAATATCAACTTCTTAAACTTCGAATTTGTTTTGTTTGAAGTAAGTATGCTATAACAATTATGGAATAATTTTCCCAACCAGTCCCCACGATTGGAAGGATGAAATTGCGTTCCGCAATCGTTATTATTACGAATGAATGGCTAAAGGCTATTTGGGGCAATAATCTTAGCATTATGAAATTGAAAGGATTCCATTTTTGTAAGCAGATAAGATATCTCGGTAAGCTCATAGCTATTTAATACCTAAACAATTGTGTGTGAGCTTTTTGTTGATAAGGTTTCGGGTCTGATATAAAAGTTAAGAATAACACTCACCTATCGGCCTGGCCTCATAGCTCAGTTGGTAGTAACTCTGCCTTCTGCGCTAGAGTTCGCGGGTTCGATTCCCGCACTGGACAAACATTTATGTGGTTAACACAGATGTTTGTTCTGTGTCTGGGTGTTAAATATTTATCTATTATGAATATTATTAGTCTCTGGTACCCAAAGTACAGGCTATGTCTAAGTTGGGATCAGTTGACCGTGTGTGATATTTCCGGAATATTTATTTATCGCTATATTGAATTGATTAGCTTTGATTTAAGTGTGTGCTTAGATCTTAGTCAAAACAGTCTTGAGACTGACTTGTCTCATAAAAACAAGTTAGGTCAGATGGTCACACTTACGCTCTGTAAAATCACCATATAGACAAAATGTCTTACAGACAAAATTGTATCGCGACTGTCCCGCGTCAAGTCAGGCACTTTTTACTTGCAAGACAGACTTTATGAGACAAGTAAGTCTCAAGACTATTTGGTCTCGGAGAACGGTGGCGCCGGGAGTGCAAATGTAATTTAATAAGAAAGACAGAGTTACTTTTTTTATCCTTTTATCATACTAGTTTAAGCATGGTAGATATCTTCTCAGATCTCTTAGGAGTTTGTCGGAGGCACATCAGAAAATTTTGCACATGCTCACATTTTCAGTACCTAGTGAGTATTCCACGAGTGACAGGTTGCAAGATCGACTCCTAAAAGAATGACTGGTTTCCTCTGATGTTTCCTTCAAATTCACGGTTTCTTTAGAAGTTTGAGGTGGAAAGCACGTGTAAATGCGCACTTTTATTTGCAAATAGGAAAAACCAAAAACCACGAGCAATTTAAATTATAAACCAATAAAGCCTTCATAAGATGGTGACTAAAAGTAAAGAGGTCATCGGGCAGGAATGCCATCAGCCGGATATTGCGTACCGCGCGTACCTTCCTCGTTCCATCTTCACATTTTTCTACCACTAGTTATTTAATATTCATGACATTTTTCTCGGTTTCATCCGCATGGAATTCATTCTCGGTATTATTTTCCACTCTCCTCAAACTGACATAGACTGACGTTATTCTCATAGAAATTGATTTTTAAAGTTATTTTTTAAACCATTCAAAACACTCACGATGATTAAAGATACGAGCCTCCACCTTTTACGACGATTTTAAAAAACAAACTAAATCACACACACATAACACATCGATCACCGTATAAGAGACGAAAATTCCGACTGAAATTAACATATAACGGTTAGAGGTGCAAAAAAGTTTTTCAATATGTAGGTACACACGATAACCCCTCAACTGTTTTATGGATAATTATATTTATAATAATTGGAATTCATAAAAATTAAGCTATAAAGCGAAATTTATCAGATAATTCTAGCACTGGCTGTTGAAAACATAAAATACATCTGGGAATTCGAAATTTAATTAATAAGCAGAATCACCGGCAGTTGGTGTAAATTTGAACAAACGTTAATTAGCACCGCACAGGCAAAAATGGTTTATGAAAAAACTCGCAAATGTAAACAACATTGGGATTAAACCGCAATATAAAATCATTAATCAACTGTGGGAGTAGCTCTGAGAATATTTTACCTTAATTGGATTTTGTAAAAATCATTTTATGCAGAAGTTCCGAAACATTTTTCTTCGCCAAAGTTCGAAAGTTGTCCGAAAAATATGTAAATCAAGAATGAAATGTTAATCGAATAAAATGCTTCATTCAGTAGTGGTTACATTTTTGATCGAGCGTGCGAAGCGAGAGAATATCTCTCAAACAACTCGGGCGAATCGGCGTTGTATGTTTATTTGTTAGAGCATAACTTTGAACCGTCAATCCAATCTGCATGAAATTTAGTAGGTCAACAGGTTGTTCTATCAAGATTTACTGGTAAGAATATGAGTTAAACTCGCTAAGAGATGGATTTAAAAAAAAAGCTACACATCTACATGATGTCGAAACAACTTCGTTCTTACATTTCAAAACGATTTTTATTTTTAATCTATGCCATATGGCTAACCGGCTGGCCGACTGGATCCGCGATGCAGCTTCCACACCTATTTTTAAGAAAAAATTAAGAAAGTGGCTCACTGAATTGGTCTTGTATGATGTGACTGATTTTTTTTAATCTGCCCTTATTATAATTTATAATTGTATTTTTATTTTATATTTTAATTGACATGTAATAATGGTATTGCGAATAAATTCTGTATTTCTGTATGGTTTTTGAGATATAGAACGAAAATAGTTTCATCACTGGCTCTTGAAATATAGTTTAAACTAGTTCAGGAGCCTGTGGATACAATTATGATTGTTAAATGTTTATTATGTCAGTAAAATATTTTTTACTTTACTTTACTTTATTTCAAAACCAGTGTAACGTGAACTCCCTTTGTAAAGTTTCAATGACTTTGTTATTCATGTAAGATTAGATATTCATTTTCAGTTTATTTATTCAAAAACAATTTACATCGTGTGTGAATATAAGGTAGGTACTTAATTAAATTAAATTAATAGCATGCAGTCACATAATTATACTTTATCTAAATTTAATCATCTTATAGTATTTCTTATTAGTAAGACATGCTAAGTTTATCTTATTTGTGCCTACGATCATCGAAGCACTAACTTTTACCAGACATCGCTAGATCTCAGTTCGGGGCGAACCACTAGTTTTGTAGTTGACTGAGTCAGTATCGATACTTTGAGTAGTGAAAAACTAGTTACGACTGTTACTGGCGAGGCAACGACGTCGATGCGGGTCAGCAACTTACATATTTCTCCTTATTCATATTAATAATATAATAATAATAATATAAGCTTTATTGTTTCCTGCATCAGGTTCAACTTAAATATCTGCACTTTCTTAAAATCTTAGTAGGTATGCAAGGTTCGCTATTAGCGATAAAAGCCTCCTCCAGTTGCTTCCATGTCTCCCTGTCTCTAGCTACTCTACTCCAAGCCTTGCCTGCTATCTTGGTGATGTCGTCGCTCCATCTCTTAGGGGGTCTGCCTTTTCTCCGTTTTTTGCCAATTGGGTACCAATTAGTTGCTGTTATGGGCCATCTGTTGTTTGTCATTCTTTGTACGTGTCCTGCCCATTTCCATTTTAAATGGAGAACTCTTTTCACTGCATCTTTTGCTTTGGTTTTATTTCTAATTATGCTGTTCTTGATTTTATCTTTCAGTTTGTGACCCGTATAACTTATTCATATTATCACACCTTATTCGTAGGTATTAACGAAAATTACAAAAACGGTACCTAGGTATTATGAAGCAGTAAAAAAGCGTTGCATTCACAAAAGCTACATAAGTAGCCATCAACAATGATTAGGTCATGCAACATGGCTACTTGGTTAGATCGTCGCGTGGCGCTCATCCGTGAACAGATGGCGTTTACTCGCCGAATTAAAACTATTGTGTTGCTTTCACGGTTACATTTTATATGTTAAATAGTAAAAAGACCAATTTAATAGAGAGAGTTTCTCACACGCTTTAGGGGATTCGCGTCAAGGTATTGCATGCGAGAATCTTTAATCAATGCTACTCACGCTCATTATTTACATTAATTATTAAACAAAAAATCGACGTGCGATGATTGTACGTGTACGTTACACAATTTTATCCCCTTTCGAGAATCGCATCTTCAAAGCGAGAAACTATCACGAGGCTAAAAGCGACGACAATCGGTTGGTTATACAATGTGGCTAGACTACTCGCATTGTTCGTTTCTGCCTTCATCTATGAACAACCAACGCGGCATCTTGTCGCATCCATCACGTTCAGCCATTTTTTCCTATTATTTTTTTAGAATATAAGAGATATTCGTGGTCGAAATGAGACTACGTTTTTGTTAAATCATGATAATAAAAAAATACATTCGAATTACCGACGTCGTTGTGAAGGTTGCGGGAAGTCGGTGGATGGAGAAGGCTCAAGACCGTTCGTCATGGAACTCTTTAGGGGAGGCCTATGTCCAGTAGTGGACTTCTACAGGCTGATAATGATGATGATGAATAAAAAAATAGATAAATATAGACAATACATACAGATAAAAAAAATGGCGACTTTGAACTTGGTGACACGCAGTGTTCTAAGGCCCACCACCCGATAGACCGACGACATTTTTATAGTTGCGGGAAGTCGGTGAATGGAAAAGGCTCAAGACTGTTCGCCATGGAACTCTTTGGGGAGGCCTATATCCAGCAGTGGACTCCTACAAGCTGGTAATGATGATGATTACGTTAAAATAGAACTACGCCTATTGACCAAACCAGGTTTTGAAAAATGTTTAGTTTCTAATGGCGTATATTTTGTATTAATAGCTTATTTCTCTAAAAATTTAAGCTATTTAAAGTTTTAATAGCTTATATTTTTTAGAGAAATAACCTTTTTTAATTTTAACAGAGGCTCGCGTGAAGTAGTTGAGTTCAGTGCGGATTACCGAGCTTCGCTTCGACGAGGAGCATGAATGGAGGCAATCAGAACTGCGCATTGGAGATGGAGTGCACTCCCGCTATAAATAGCATCTTTTATGCTTTAATAGCTGGTGATATATCTTCTGTCGCCTCCTTGTTTGTGATTATATCGAAATTCTTTTGAAGAGAATATAAAATAAGATATAATATAATAAGATATCTTGAATTCGAGAATTCAAGAATTCGTAAGCTTGAATTTTCTAAATCACAACTTAGAACCGGATGTCGCGTTACATACGCGTACGTGAAATCAGTTTGGCTATAGCCTTATTGTGCAATATACTGTTGCAGTATAAGAAGGCTCCCCAACCCACGGACCGAAGACATTTCAAAGGTTGCGGGAAGTCAGTGGATGTATAAGGCTCAAGACCGTTGTCGTGGCACTCTTTGTCTCTAGCGATATTGTGCAATACTTATACTGTCGCAGTAGGAAGGCCCCCCAACCGACAGACCGATGACATTGCAAGATTGCGATTAGTCGGTGGATGGAGAAGGGTCAAGACCGTTGTCGTGGCACTCTTTGTCTCTAGCGTTAGTGTGCAATAATTATACTGTCGCAGTTGGAAGACACCCCAACCGACGGACCGACGCCATTGCAAAGGTTGCGGGAAGTCGGTAGATGGAGAAGGGTCAAGACCGTTATCGTGGCACTCTTTGTCTCTAGCGTTAGTGTGCAATACTTATACCTACTGTCGCAGTTGCAAGACACCCCAACCGACGGACCGACGACATTGCAAAGGTTGCGGAAAGTCGGTGAATGGAGAAGGCTCAAGACCGTTGTCGTGGCACTCTTTGTCTCTAGCGTTAGTGTGCAATACTTATACTGTCGCAATAGGACGGCCCCCAACCGACGCCGACGGACGGATGCCATTGTAAAGGTTGCGGGAAGTCGGTGGATGAAGGCCGTTGTCGTGGCACTCCTTGTTGGAGGCCTAAAGCCAGCAGTGGACTTCCTCATGCTGATGATGATGATGATACCGAACTTACTAAGTAGAGATCATAGATTAAGGAGCCGCTATGCAGAGATCGTCTCATCTAAAACTGTACCCCTCCTGTATTTACGCTTGTGTAACGTCAACGATGTTAAGTGGATATGTAAGGTTAGGTTTAAAAAAAATATAACATTGGTCTATTTTGGTTAGATTTGATGAGACATTAGGTAAGGTTAAGTAAGGATTAAGAAATAATAAAATTAGCACATGTTCGGTTAGGTTTGGTTTTTTTTTTCTAGCATGGCGGGCGTCGCATATGCCTGGCAAGTTGGCGTGAATATTGGCGGTCTAATGTAATAAACGTCCGTGTGAGGCAGCTGGAGGCACTTATTAACGCGTCAGCCATTCTGTGTTACATTGTTATATCTAACTTACTTATCTTTGACCACTAGACTTGCTAATTATATTATTTACTAGCTCCTGCTTGCGGCTTCACTGGCGTGGTACCTAGATAAAAAGTAGCATAATTCTGCTTTAGGTAAAACAACTCTGTATGTTCTAAGTTTCATCGAAATCGGTTGAGCCGCTACGGCTTGATTGAATCACAAACATTCGAATACCCTCATAAGTTTTCGCATTCATAAATTAGTGTTACAGGATATTTACTCAAAAAAATCCAAGGTGATGAGTTAAAAAGTTATTGAGTCCGATATTCTGAGTCGTTACTCCTCATTTACTCATCTCATATTGGCATCAAACTGACGCTATTTTTATTTTTATTGCAAATATCTAGGTAGCTACTTTGGAGTAAGTATATTACGTTACATGTTCAATTAATAGTCGTCTTTAAAAACAGTTGGAATTGGTTTTGTTCAATAGCAGCATAGAAACCTATCTATACATAATATACAGAGATGAGCAAGCGCTCGACGAAGACCGCAAGCCTCAATGTTCGATTTCCGTTTCATTCCACGACAACCACGGTCGTGTAGGGTCTGTTATATAGACAAGCAGTATATAGAGCAGAGCATAGAACAGATCCAACACGACCGTGGTCATAGCAGACTACTAAAGAAAGACAGAAAGAAAGAAAATATATTTATTTGTGACGACAATACAACAATGAGACACAGCAAAAAATTATAAAAACAAAAAAAAAACCCAGGCGAACAAAAAAATTAATACAAAAAAAAAGGTAAAGGGTATAAGAATGTGTGTCCTAGCACCCAGTCCATGCTTTTACTATGGTTTTTACCCCCGTATCTTTGGTTAAATACTCATTTATACTCAAGCCAAAATGAAAACCCGACGTAATTTGTATCATATTTGCTGTATAAAGACGAAATATCCTTGAGTGAGGTCAAGATTTCAACCTGCACTGGAACAGCATGGTAGGTTTAGGTCCAACCCCCCATAAATTTCAACAAATGCGCTGGTCAGAAACCTCATATTTCAAAACGTATGAACCGGTATAGTTAAACAACAACACTGGTCTTTTAACCGTTAAATTTGAAAGAGATTTCAATTTTCGTTAAATTCTACGAAAGTTCAAGTATATTTTTGGTTCTGTTCTACGTATTTACTACATAATAGATTTCATCACTGTTAATTTAGTCGTGTTAGTATGGATGTAGGCGGAAGTAGTGCCGACATGTTGAGACATAATTATGTGGGAAACCGGAAATGTATGGGGAAATTGACAACGCAATATGAGACGCGAAGACACATCTATCTCTTATCTATCTATCACAGTGATCTATTCGCTTGTTTACCGCCAATGTTTTGCGTATAAAGAATTGCTATCCTTCACAGATTTATGATTTGGATTTTAAGTTAGATGGACAAAGTTTTTCCTGTAGTTTGTTGCAATATTTACAAAACAAATGAGGTAGCATATTGCAGATAAAATACTGCTAACATAGTTTGTGTGATAAAAACTGATTTCAGGTTTCAAAAATTAGGGATTAACCCTAATTTTTGAATTACGCCGATACGAAAATATTGTCAAGCATGTTGAAATGGCAGTGGGCATGCCATATAGCTCCCAGAACCGATTACCGTTGGGGAATAAAAGTTATCGAATGGCGTCCATGAACCGGGCGACGCGGTGTTAGAAGGCCCCGGGAAAAAGTAAAGCAAAGTTGCGGAAAGTCGGTGGATGGAAAAGACTCAAGACTGTTAAGGAACTCTTTGGGGAAGGCCTATGTCCAGCAGTGTACTTCTACAGGCTGATGATGATAATGATGATGTCATTGTGAGGGGAGAACAAAAATACACTCCACAGAATTTCCGAGTCATTAGCGTGTCAATAAAAAAAAATAATCGTAAAATAATCAAATGTCTATGCCAATGTGATGAAAATAATGTCTGCCTGATGTCAGCGTGGTAAAGTGAAAAAATACCATTGACTTAAAATATAGTTAGCAGACTACTTTTAACTACTACGCGAGGAAAGTAGTGACCAAAAGCTTGTGTATTATTATAAACACACTAGTCGTACCCGCGCTTCCTAAACACATATAGTATGTTAAATGTGAGCCATTACGTATGTTATGCAAGAGCTAGCCAGCCAAGCTGCAAGCCAGTTAATTCCACAACGCATTAGCGACTAAATGCTCCTTATTCCATTGGGGTACCATCCATGTGGAAAGCCAGGCCCATTGAGTATGAATTAGTTAATTCCTGTTCATAGTTCAATTGTGTGCGGAACCAACTCTTCTTACAAACAGTTCAACTTTGCAAAGATTTAATCGAAGAGTTGCAAGACTCTGCAATTAAGATCCAATAACTAGCCTGACTTCGGCTTCATAACCCGAAGTTGTTTAGAGGAAGCTCTAATTGGTGGGTTGGGGTTAATAATATTACGAGTGCTTGAAATGGGTTGACAAAGTGGACCTATTCAATGAGGTTGCTCAGCATCCTTTTTAGAAGGTACCTTCTCTCGAAACATAACAGCTATGAAAATACATGAAAACGGTAGGCACGCCAGTGTATAACCTTTTTCTTAGGTAATATTTACGCGTTGGAAGACCCCTATTTTTTTGGGCCTTACCAACGATAAACAAAACCAAAAACTCGTTTAAAAACGTATGAAAAATCATTATTTCGCACAACTTTTGATACCTTAAGATTATTTGCGTTGATAAGTAGGTAATATTACTATTTACGTCATTCCCAAAGGCATTTTTTTATTATTGTACTTAATTGGGATTTTGCAGCCATTGTTAGCTCCACTTGGGGGCGCGTTCTTCTAATTTCATCTTTAAATAACGATGCTAAGGCAGGTTTTTAATAATGATCGCGTCTAGGGGCAGATCTTGCCTATAATACGCGTTTAAATCACTCTATAATAATTAATACCAATCATGAGAGACCACAAAATAACAAGCTTAATCTTTCTTCTCAATACCTATCAAAGGATGTGAGCAAATTTTATTTTTTGCAGTAGTACGCGCATCACCAGAGCCCCGGAAGGCACTAACCATCCAGGAACCTCCGCACCACGTGGAATTCTCCAACGATACAGGAGTGATCCTCAGCTGTAGCACTAGAGGAGAGTACCAGGTAAGAAAAAATCAGTTTACTTAGAGGTTTTAATTGACGAGGCATTGGTAGCTGCAAGATAACTCACAAAAAGAATCTATATTTTTAACCTCATACAGTGAACTACGCGAAAGACGCAAAATATAAGTTTGTCACATCGTACACTTTGGATCTCTATTTTCCGACTCCGTGTATGGAAACCACAGAGCGCGAGTCCTACTAGCACTGGACCATCTTCATTCGATTATTGAGACGCCTGAAATACATCAGCAGTATCTGATATTCGTCTTTACGGCATCTGATCTTCGGAAATTCCGCACGAACAACTCGGAAGCATTCATCAAAAGTCGTAAAGTCAAAAGGCTAAGAGAAAATTAACTTTTATGTTGCCGGCCATAACTTTTCCTGTCGGTATTTCCGAAAATCAAAGTCGGAGCGTGTAACTAATGGAGTGAACCGCAATAACAAATTGGAGACAGTGGGTGGGCTAAGCGGTATATTTCCCAAATTGTTCCATCTCTCGTAATTCTTTCGAAGAGAATAAACAAATCCTTTTCGCAGATATTCTATCGCCTCCATGACGGGATCTTCATAATATTTCGATGCTGACCTACTTACTTTTCTTCTATTTTTAGACAATGCGCCCGTGAATTTTAACTTGGAAGAGGTTTATACAACTTGAAAGCGTTATCACATTTCAGCGTTGGGAAATTGCTATTTGCTAAATCAGAGAAAAGTTAAAAACGTTTGGATGATACATGAGCCTCATAAAACGTAGCCGTGACTGAGACTCTCTCGGATAAATTCAGCACCTACTCGACTTTTTGACTGAATATCACGCATTAAAGGTGAAATATTATGTTGTTCAGAAGCCCCCGCCCGATCCTGATTTAGTATTCACAAACCAGCTCCTCTGACTCAAATATAAATAAAGTTTTTCCATTCGAAGAGTTTTCTCGAAAGTTTACGGTCGCGGAACCCAAAAGGGAAATAAAGATATGCGCACCGGCCGGCCCATTCATAAATATGTAAAAATGTCAGTAGTGAGGGCTAAATATTCTCATTAAATCACCCCCATTAACCCCTTGACTTAATGGTGTTTTGCTTTTACTTTTACGATGTTTTCATAACAATGCAATAGGGATAAAGGAACGATAACTTTTTACAGTTAATTATGTTTGAGACTTAGATTAATTCTCATTCAACGTGAGGGGAATTTTGAGAAGAAATTTCAAAAACATACAATTGAAGATACCAGCATAGGAATGCCTAGGTAGAACTTACCTACCTAGAAATTATATAAGACAAAAAAAACTTATTTCTTTCTTCAAACTTATAGAAACTGATAGCTACGACTCCCAGAGCCTTCTGAAAATGTTACTTAATCTGAGAGTTCTTAATATTTATAATTAAATGATCTGTTTCGTTGAAATACTTTATGAAGACGGAAATTCTGTTGTCAAGTAAAACTCCATAGACGTGAGTAGGAATTTGCAAAAACTTTTCACATTCAGAGTCAGGTATTCGCTCCAACGTTCCTTAGGGAGCTCCACTTCTTCGACGTAGAGCAAGCCGAATTTTGGAATTAATTTCCTAACTTTAAACTCTGAATTTTATACAAATTTCACTCTGCACATAGTTTTAGAATACAACGGTAAAAATACTTATAAAATCCAATTTTATCTTCATCAGTTTAGTATTTTTGTCAACAAAACCGTGAGTAGATAACTCACACCTGGTGAATAGTAACTAATTTTTTAGTATTTTAAGCCCAATTTCAGCTTTCTCATAATAATGCTGAAATGGAATCATACTGAAAATTTTAAACAAAGCCTTCTTAAAATCTGTGAACTCCACTTTATTAACGAAGAAGATTAAAAGTTTTTAAAATTGGACCATAGCACGTGTATTTAGGGTTGGAAACTGGTAAAAAGTTGCCGCGCCTACATGCCAATGCAGGGCAAGAGTCGCGACGCAAACAATCGCAAAATGCGGGTCGCAGTTGCTCTGGGGGAAAACTAATGAAGTGCTGCTGTGGAGCTTTTAAGAAATTGAATATTACTACTGTTCCGCAAACGGAATCGAGGGTAATAGCTTCACAGGCTTTGTTATTTTACCAGATCGCACCAGTTTAGCTGATACTTTTATCCGACTATGGAGGATTATGTATTTAACTGTATGTATGTATACCCCTATATGTTTATTTCTGCCCTCGTAACTGATAAACTACTGGTCACCCTTTGACAAATAACCCGTCAAATGAAGCTTCTTCATGGTTTGGGTGTTATGGGCCGTCACTTTTAATTCACTATGACGGAAAGAGACCACGAATTACCGACCCCAAAAAAATTAAGATTAGAGCGAAGCTTGGATCTTCAAATCTTTAGGTCACGGTGCAAATTCTGGTTGTAGTACCAATAATTATTTTAAGAATTATTTGAAGCAGTTTTTTTGTTAATAAGCTTGCATGCGCCTAGAATACCTATTATAAGAATTTGGTCATGCATCAAAAATCTTTCGTCGTTTTTTCTTCTTAATATGAACCGAATCTACACTACGATTATAAAGAAGAAATAACTAAGAGAGTAGAAAATAAATACAACTAGAGCCAGGTCGTCGCTCGTCAAATTCCCAAGGAAGGTTCTTCTGCATAGCAAGTTTGAAAATTTCACGTCGGAAATGGTGAAACTACTCTGCACTGCGCAGATTTCATGGCATGAATTTGCTAAGTAGGTTCGGCTGCTATGTCTGAATACCCATATTTCAATTTCCCGTACTAAACGCGCAAGAATTATAGGATATTCTGAAGTATACCAACCAACATATGATGTGGTGAGCTAATAGTAAGATAGGTACTGAAATGAAATAAAAAATCGTTATAAAGCCGTGTTCAAACGGCGTGTTATATGTGATCTAAAATTCTTTTTAAAATAATTCTTACGCCCGTGTTCATACGACGTGCGATATATCATCTAAATGTATATCAAAATGATCAACGATGTCAAATTCAAAATTGACTTTATCCAGTAGAGATATACATAGATCATTTTGATATACATTTTAGATGACATATCGCACGTAATATGAGCACGGTTTTAATGTTAAGTTTGACATTTGAACGCGCGCTATACAGCTCAAAAATATCGCAAACGCTAAATATCAAACTCAAATTGACTCTCTTCAGTAGACGTAAGTATTCAAATTGATTACAATTATAAAAAATATATGTATCGGACTCCGCCGTTTGAACACGACTAAGGCTGCGTTTCCACCAGAGATGTGCGATGGAAATGTGTCGTGCGAGGATGTCTTGCTGTGCTGTGAAAATGTGTGGGTGTTTCCACCAAAGCTGTGCGATGAAAATATGCCTACGAGGATGCGTTGCGAAGCTGTGAAATGTGTCGACGGGGTTGCGGTGTAGTGGGAGTACTTCCAAAAAACTCCGTCTATGTGTGATGTCTCGTACACATCCCTCGTAACACATCCCTCGCACACATCCCTCGTACACATCCCTCGTACACATCCCTCGCACACATACCTCGCTTGTTTTGTATGCGCAAAAATCCGCTGAGCCGTTTCCACCAGAGCTGTGCTGACCGAGGCGAGGTAAATGAAGCGATTCTATTGGTTCTTTACAAACACATCCCTTGCTACGCATCCTCGCACATCTCTGGTGGTAACGCAGCCTAAAGCTGGTTTTACGAATTCATATACTTGTCACCGTAAACTTAAGTACTAGAGAGGAGAGCAGTATATTCTGGATTCCTGAGCACAAAGTTCTGTATCTTACACGTTTGCGAGTTGTTTCGCATTCATTTCAAGCCGTGCCAAGAGTGTACAATTAATTTAACTCCTACCATTTCACGCAGTTGACGTTTTAATTGAAAAAGTAAATGAATATGTAATTTTTTTATTAAAAAAAGTTAATGAGAGCATTGAGATAAGAGCATTTTATATACATAATTTTTATATAATCTGGTACCTACGCTTAATCATCATCATCATCATCATCAGCCTGTAGAAGTCCACTGCTGGACATAGTCTCCCCTAAAGAGTTCCACGACGAACGGTCTTGAGCCTTCTCCATCCACCGACTTCCCGCAACCTTCACAATGTCGGCGGTCCATGGGGTAGGGGGCCTTCCAACACTGCGTCGCCCGGTTCGTGGTCGCCATTCGAGAACCTTTACTCCCCAACGGTTATCGGTTCTGCGAGCTATATGGCCTGCCCACTGCCACTTCAACTTGCTAATTCTGAGACCTTAATAATTGGGAAAAAAACTGGAAAAAAGGTTTCGCTATTATTTTTCTTTTGATTGTTAGAATACGGTCTTGTCGGGATAGTATAGTCAAAATCAAAGTCAAAAGGCATTTATTTCAATAAAATCACTAGGATCACTTTGAAACGTCTTAGAAACTAGGTGAAGCTATGCCTGTATACCTAATAGTTACGGAAAACGTTGTATGACATCATCAAAACCTAATCATCGGGCAAGTAAATATTGGGAAAAAATAGGATCACTTCTGTGATTCCTGAGCATGGTAGACATCCTCTCAGATGTCTTGGCGATCTGACCCTTGAATAAGTCTAAGAATTTGACGCGTCCAAACATTCATCCAAATCCAAATATCGGACATGCCCACATTTTGCGTAGATGAGCATTCCATACGTTATTTACATATATAACCCACTTAGCTACCCTTCATTATCGTCATTCTCAATCAACAGAAACATAAAGCTCCATCTGTACATAAAAGGCTGACGATGATGAGTTTCCAATATAACCTTATCTCGCCCCATTTTCGAGACGAAAGCACACGAAAGCCTCCGGAAACGGGCTGCGTGTGGTAAATAAACTATTGACGCTGAAATCTGATGAGAATGTTTCGATCTTGATGTTCGGCAGATACGAGATCTGAATTCACTTAAACGCTAAAGAGAAGAACGGCCTGGGTATTGGGTTTTAGCACCTGGAATTTCACTCTATGCAATGTTACGGTGGGAGTGTACACTTGTGTTTGGTTGGTGCAACTACTTACTAACATATTTAAATAGGTGCCTATAGCCTGTTGCGCGACTTTGAGCTTACGTATGAGTTCAATAGTTAGAGACCAAGTCTCAGTGCCAATGTCATCACTGCCAACTCGCACTAATTGTACACTTTGCACTAGAGATGAGTCGTACTTGCTATTTCGCGTACCAGATCCATAACGTATCGTATTTTACAAGAACCAGGTTCCAAAACCAGGTACTAAATACTTGAAAGTATTACTTCGACCGCGCAAGTCCATTGCGCAAGTTCGCCGCGTATCGAAGGACGCGCCGCGAGACGTACGGTTGGGTTGCGACCGCGCGGCGCGTCGCGTCCAAGGGTGAGCGGTGGACTTGTGCGCCGCACCCGAGTATTTTTAATACGTCTAAGTATCGTGAAGTCGTACCAGTTACGTATAGTTTAATGCGAGAACCTGGTTTAAAAACCTGGTTGCGTAAATACGAACCACCTCTACTTTGCACTATACACGTCGTGAGGCTCTGTGGTATCTGTGACAAGAAGATATGACAAAGTTTCCCAAACGCTGCCCATCCGAGTTGGATTCGTCGGTTGACCTCCTTTTCAAAGTTGAACCTACTTAGTAGAATCGTCTGACCCAAATAGACATAGTGGTCTACAGCCTGAATGGTATCGTTCCCAATACTTAGGTACCGGCATAGATGCGATATGAGCATTGGGCATTATTTGTCTGAACTATGTTAATTTTAAGGCCCACCTATTGGGAGACAGTATTGAGGTCTTTCAGCATTGCGCCAAGGTACTAGCGATTCTGCTATGATCACTACTTGTAGTAACACCTAATGCGTTAACCGGAAAGCTAATCAACTCAAAGGTGATCAGGAGTCCACATAATCATCTGAATATGAAATTAACCCAAGTCTAGGTCGCTAAAGATAAACATTCACCTCCAAAAACCTCTGCCAATTGGCCCAGTATTCGCTCGAACAATAGTTAACACTTAGATCTTGGCTGGCTTCGCACGCTCGATCAAAAAGATGGTACGCAATGAAGCAGAAGAGTACCAGTCGGGCAAAGCTTGTACCCTTCAACAAAGAGCAGGAGATTAGATTTATCACCGTACGGTTTATTTGAGCAACACGACATTGGGACCCGCCCCCTCTGGAAGTAACTGGGTAGGTATAAAATCACAGTTCCACATGAACTTAAGAAATTCAATATAGGGGATAGTACTGGGTAGTGAGAAGGTTGTGTAGGGATGTAGCTAGGCTTTTTTCTATGCCTTCAAAGACTCTCACGGCTCACCGCTCCCTGAACCAAAGAACGGACAAAATACAGCTGTCGCTAAATCGTTTGATATCGACTTCAGATCGAATACTATGACTTGAAATAAAAAAGTCTTTGTTCACAGGCACACCGTACTCATTCATCCGGAGCAGAACATTCGTCTAAGTAAAGAAAGGAAATACATTCCCTCTTAGAGGAATTGAAAACGGGTGTGTCCTCGTCAAAGGATTGTGAAAAGCAAATATTTCAAGTATAGAGAGGGGTCGGGATAACTAAATATATTGGCAACGCGTATTACAACCACGCCTATAGTTTTATGAAATAGACATCGTTTTAAAATAAAGCTTGCCCATGAACTCTACTGCCAAGAAACAATGCTTTCAATGCAATGTTTTGGTTTGAAGGGTGAGGTAACGCAAGTCAGGGGTCGGCGACGCACGATGCCTCTGGTATCATATAGCTACGGTAACCGTTTACCAACAGATGGGCCATATGCTTGTAGCCATCTAAGTTGTATAAAAACAATTGAAGGTGTTTCAGATTATTCAGTCATGATTTTAAGTTCCAAGGTCTGCCTGGGATAAATGAAAAATATCCCAAGAAAATTAACTCAGAAATGAAAAACACGAATAGTCGTATATTATTTACTTGGAAAATTGTGTGGGTAAAAGGTGCTGTCAAACCCCAGCCCATATTACCCACAGCTTTATATTAAACTTTCATCCCTTCACTTTTTATGGTTTCGTTGCTAAAGTGTAAAACTGAAACCCTGAGACTTATTTTCAGGAGTCCCCAAAAATATGGATTGATTAATTGAACTAACAAAAGTCTGTATAGTTCGATTGATCGAACCACGAAGAGCCTCAAGAACACCTAAGTTAACGAATAAGCTATCACCGCGAACTTAACTATTTGCCCAAGTTTTTTATAATATAGGCGCCGACGAAATTTTAATAAAATTCGCGTCCCTCTGTTTGATACAGGCATGCTGTAACCAACTTAACCACCGAGTCGACTCCCCCGCTTGTAGAAAATCTCGGAATGTTCCTCAGCTCAAATAGCTGATATTTTGGGATATTATATAATATTTCGCGAAGTGTGGTTAACAATTTTAAAATAAAAATAAATAACTATTTGCCAGGTTTTTCAACAAAATCTAGCAAAACCTTACATTGATTATTAGACACCATTTGCTAGAGGTCGCGGGTTCGATTCCCGCACTGGACAAACATTTGTGACTAACACAGATGTTTGTTCTGTGTCTGGGTGTTAAATATATATCTATTATGTATATCAGTCTCTGGTACCCATAGTACAGGCTATGCCTAGTTTGGGATCAGTTGACCGTGTGAATATGTCCGGAATATTTATTATTATTATTTATTATTACTTATTTAAAACACTGAATAATCTAAGCGCTTACAGATAATATTTTCGCCCCGTTTTACGTTTCAGCTAATTCCATGTACTCAAAAATATGCCACGTTGGCTAAGTCCAAAAATAAGTTCACAGAGCCCCTATGTCATCGCCGAAGTCTGTGAACAATCAAACATTTTAAAATATTCAACATTACCTACGCTCCAGTTACACCGAAGGTCTTGAGAACAAACAAAACAACATTAAGGATACCTAAAATACCTTGGCCAAAGAAATAATTTAATTAATTAAGAATAATTTGTCTTTTACTTAATGAAACGTGCTGTGACTTAAACATTTTGGTTTTAATTAAAGTCGCCGGGTTTTTATTCTGTTGGTTTAGGTTCATTTTTAAATTTTAAAACATTTTAGTGAGTGCTGTAAGGAATGATGTTTCCTCCTCCGTCGGTCTTTCATTACTGAGGAACGTGACCCCTTTGTTGCAATTGGTTAACTGTGTGTCTCCATTCTACTAGGTACATTGGTTTCTATCTGTTGTCTGTTGGAGAGCCAAGTTACTGGTATCTCCCTCCAGTTGTTCGAATACCTGGTCCGTCCAACGTTTGGGGCTTCGAATGGTGTAAGGGAAGAAAGAATTGAATAATCACATCGTATAATGTCCATGTCAAATACTTGCAGATCATGCAAACATTTGTCCCGCAGCGGAAATCGAACCTGTATCCCATTAATGGGGATAGCGGGAACAAATCAGACTCTTCGCGAACTTACCTTCTTGTAAAAAAACACAAATGGAAAGTAAATTTCTGAATTTTATATCTCTTAACCCAAATCACGAAGCTAATCGAGGCAAACTAAGCATATGTAGAGCACCTATCTATTCCCAAACCAGCCCGACCCACAGCTTAGCAATGAGAAAGCTACTTCAATCCGTAAAAAAGGTGGTGATTACGCATAGCCATATCGGGGTAATTAGAAAGTCTTCGTAGATTCATCTAAGCGTTTTTTTTTAATAAAACAACTGATTTGTTGTAATAATTGGTATATTAAGAAAAAGTTATTATTACCCTTATTTGATTAAAGGAAGTCTATGTATGCTACAGACAACCTGTTATTATTATTTACAACGCAACATTTATAATCCATGAATTCGTGCTATGTAGTTACGGCATAATTTGAAACACCATGCTTGGTGCTTTCTTTTTGAACTTACTATTATCTGCTGGAGCGAGCATGTGAAGAAAACTTGCTCGTTCAAACAGATATTAGTTAGCTATTCCTCAATAGCCTGTGCGCGACCCGAGTAGCAAGCCAGTAAATGGTGCGGAAAAATGCAAATTTACTCACCGCAAACCACGAACCATCGCGATCGACTTGATTCAAACATAGTTTACACAGATAGTTCCAAGTAGATACTCACCTAACTTAGCTTCAGTGTTATTTTAGAAGTTAGGAGTTTCAATTTTAATAGTTCGTCCACGAAGGCAAAGCTAACTTCAGAACTGATTCGGGACTCATTTCGGGACTGCGTGAAAGATTTATCGCGTAGGTAACACACAATCTCAATCACTCCATTCTTTTACCTCTTGGTACTAAAGGTAGTTTGAAATAAATAGTGCGTTCGTGCGCCGCTTTAAACAACTATAAACGGAAATATTTACCAAAAAGGTATCAAAAGATATTCCTGTGCGCAAGCAAAAGCAAAAAGATAAGATTACCATTAAAAAAGACTAAAACTTTTTATAATTCACAAGGGATATAATATAGCTTACATGTCTTTTTCAGCATACATTGTATAGAATATTCCCTCACCTATTTACTGTCACAAACAGCGCCGTTTTGGATCAACTTTGAATTTTCCTGCTAAAAGTTTGGAGTTAAAATTCCCTGAACTCCGGTATTACGCACACACCGACTACTGCCAAACTATTTTATGAAATACCAGCTTCCGCCCACAGCTTAGCTTGGTATTCCAGATTAAAAATCGAATGTCATACAAATTCGTTCATCTATATATTTCTGCGCTATTTATAACAAACATTCCAACACGCAATTTTTTTTATAAATAAATAACTTTAAACCGTAACAACCTTCATAGTCCGGACCCCACACTAGAATTCCCTGTACCGTAGGTGTATCCGAAACGACAAGTGCCATGTTCTTTCTGGCACTACGAGAGCCATGTACAACACATAGATATGAGAGCGGGGTAACACAACACCTAGACCTCTTGAGTCTCAGCTGGGCACACGCCCACCACGGCACCGAGTACATTAAATAAATAAATATTCCGGACATATCACACACGGTCAACTGATCCCAAACTAGGCATAGCCTGTACTATGGGTACCAGAGACTGATATACATAATAGTTATATATTTAACACCCAGACACAGAACAAACATCTGTGTTAGTCACAAATGTTTGTCCGGTGCGGGAATCGAACCCCCGACCTCTAGCGCAGAAGGCAGAGTTACTACCAACTGAGCTATGAGGCCAGTCAATCCTATCCTACTAATACTTATAAATGCGAAAGTTTGTGAGGATATTTGGATGTTTAGATGTTGCTACTTTTTATGTAGGGACCACGCGTGCGAAGCCGCAAAAGCTAGTTATTCATATTTTGAACAGCAAAAGAATGATGTTTTTTTTTTCTTTACTGATATTTTTTTTTCAACAGCTGGACTGGCTGATGGCTGACAACACAGCAGTGACGCTGGTAGCCGGCCTCCGCAGGGTTCTCTCCAACGGCTCTCTGGAGCTGTCGTCGTTCCATGCTGACCGCTTCAGGAGGGACGTGCATTCTACCACGTACCGGTGTCGGCTGCGGCTCACCGGCTTTGCTATGCTGTCGAAGAACATTCATGTCCATGCAGGTATAAATTAAGAAAAACTGAGCAAATTTCTAGTGGTATGCTTGTGTACAAAGTCAAATCAAAAATACCTAAGACATGGTAGTATGGCCTAAGGTGACATAGCCAACTCGAAAGATAGAAGCAAAAATTTAAAACAAAAAAATGCGGGGAACAAACAAAATACAAATCCATACATACAAAATCTACGTAAAGTGTTCAGTGATTTTTGTAAGGGGAAAGAAAATATAAAATAATGTTATAAAGGTACGTTTTATACATCGAAGCATCAAAGAATTATATTTCAAAGGAATTGCAAATAAATTATGTACAAGGACAATTCATACCTACTTGAATACCTTGAACGTAAACAAAGGAATTATGTTACAACCATGTCACAGCCAGCCTTTAAAATTTTAGGTGGTATTTTTAACATGACATAACATAGTTTGAGTTGTAGGTAAATAGGTACCTAAATAGAGCTGAGTGACTTACGCTAATATTATAATGAGAGAGCTCAGCATGTCTGACTATTCGTAACGTTTTCATGACAACGGCTGAACCGATGTTGATGAAATTTGTAAGAAGATAGCCTAAGTAGGCTTCTTTTGTCAGGGTACCGGGGGTACCAGGGTGCGAGCGAAGCTGCAGCCACTAGTTAGACTAGTGGTTCGCCCCGAACTGAGTACTCGCGTTGTCCGTAAAAGTTGATGCGTCGATGATCGTCGTGACAAACTTAGAACATCGCATCTTTCACATGCATTATAGGTAACTTAAAACTAATCTTACCTGAACTACTAAGTTATTGAAACTTTAGCAAATGAAAGCTCATGCTACATTGGTTCTTTTAAGTTAGTATTTACATAGCAACCCTTTGTACCTTGATAGTTCACCTTTCTATAATTTCATTATGTTAATTGCTTGTCGTGTCGCTGATTCTTTCTAGGTCATTTTGTATTAGGACAGTAACCAGATTGAGGTCGGATTGACCGTCGGTGAAAGATAGAAGTGAAAGGATTAAAGTGCGCCTCTTAGAGGCTCTTAGTGCATTTTTGTCACAAGTTTTGAAATTTTTTGGTTCTAGGATGTGCCATTTGCCTCAAACTGTTTTTCTTCACCATTTGAGAGCACTTGTATAGCGCACATAAATTTCCGAATGGAAATCCATTGGTGTTCGACCAGGGTTCGAACTCACAACCTGTGGATCGGAAGGCGGGGCCACTACCACCACTCCACTGGGTGCTATGTGCACTACAAAGATTTCAAGAAGCCCTTGAACTTTTCGCTGAGGTACTATTTATTTTGCCTAATTTGGGATCGTTTGAAGAATCAAAGGTGTGCCAAATGAAGCGTAATACAAAAAACCTTTACTAACAGTTTTGTAAAATCGCGAAGAAATTCGACACTAGGCTGGATTAAGGGGATAATGTGTAGACAACAGAATTTTAATTGCGTGCCCTGTGAAGTGCTGACCCGAAACAATTAGAAGGGATAACAATTATTTTAAAGGGTTTTTTTTTAGAATTCTGTTTATTTTGTGGTGGGTTCTTCAATTAGCAAAAGCTTTGTAAAGCCAATCAGGCTTTATTCAAATCAAATAGGTATTAAAATATCTATATTTAGCACCAAAGGTTCGGTAGGTACAAAAACACTTCAGGAACCAACAACCAGTAGTTATAAAAACGACTCGTACCTATGTCAAGAGAGTGTTAACGCACTCGTTATAAGAGTGTCCAGTAGGTAATAAAAGATTTTATTTAAAAAACTATTCTTGAATCTAGATTCAGCTTTTGTAAAGTTTTAGAGCATCTCATGGACTTAGATTAATCTTTGAACATCAAAATTGAAAAAAAAGACTTAGTTCTAAGGAAAAACTCCACTAACTATAGCAAGTACAATGGAGTTTATAAAATTTAATGATGATAGTTATACAGCATATTTCTGTTTTAGTGATAAACGTGCCATGGGAGATCCACGTGCCTGATGAGTACGTGATAGCTGGCAATGCCGCGGTGCTGCGTTGCGTGGTGCCAGCTCACTGCAGCGAGCGCGTTAGCGCCACTGAGTGGCTCACTGACGACGAGGTCAGCGTGCTGCACTACTTAGGTAAGACATTACCTAATGCAATGGATCCACGTGATAAGTACGTGATAGCTGGCAACGCAGTGGCCAACTCACTGCATTGAGCGCGTCAGCGTCAGCGAGTGACTCTGGTACTGTAAGCGTCCATAGGCTACGGTAACCTCTTACCAACACCGGACCGTACATGTTTGCCACCTTAGTTGTACAGAAAAAAATACCTGCGTTTTCTCATCGGTTCATAGTAATAAATCAGATCAAGGATAATATAGTGGAAAGGGTTTCAGATACAATTTCTAGCATCAATTTCACTTTTGGCGAGATCTCACCCAAAATTATGTAGGAAATTTCTTATCTAAACACTTGGCAGGTGACGACACACGCAATTACTTTTTCATCACAAATCTTATTTCCACGAAAAGAAAATCCTCGCGCTTAAATGGAGCTCTCCTCTCAATTTACCCCTGTTTGATTGGAACGGAAAATTGGGCTTTGCCCTTGTTTCTCGTTACATGGTGTTTATCAACATTGTTTTATTTTGTGGTTATCTCCATATTTTGAATAAGGCACTAAAATAAATCTTTGTGGGAGTAGATTTAACATTAGTTGTTTATTGCTTACAGGAAATACAATACGAACTATTATTTCGACTAGAAAAAAAACTACTCTAATGCGCGTCTTCCATGCCTATTTTTGTTGGACGCACTTAGAAGCGTTCATAGGCTACGGTAACCATTTACCAACAGGTGGGGCGTATGCTTGTTTGCCACCTTAGTAAATAAAAAAAAGAGATGGTATTTTCATGAAAATGGCTTGACTAAAAAGGTAGAGAAAAAGGCATGAACTTCGGAGTTATCAGTCGAGGCGGACGGGCATAGTACCACGGAATTTTCGTTTGGGATGTTCTGTGTGTAACACCCTTAAGAAAAGAAATCCAACCACTTTGGTAAGACCATAATTTAAGTTCCGAGCACATTGGCTTTATTCTATTACGTGAATTTTATTCAAATTAGATGCTCAGTCTAACGTCTTACAAGCCCCAAATCTATAATCAATACATGGCTTTTACATAACGCATTTAAGGCGTTTTTAAAGCTCTTTGGCAGAGCCGCTTTAAAATTCACCCATTAGTAATGACATTCATACCGTTCCCAGCACAGAACAGCCTAACCTAGTAATTGGTATAGTTAAAGTGAATGCGGGGAAGACGCGCGACCGATTATGATTGTGAAAACCAGCGCTGCTGCATATATCAAAATGTGTAGCAGCAATAATCTGAGACTATGCCTTTTTGGCTAACACAGCACGGGAGGCTGGTGGGTGCGGAGAAATAGGTAACATTAACTTCCGTATTTTAGTAGGTATCTAGTATTTTATAATTTGTTATGTAGCTGTAAGGTTTTTTCTTTTTTTTTATTTATAATAATTTTATTGTTTATTAAGTGCCCCTACCTGCGTTACTTATTTATTTAAACCTGGGTAGGTACATACTTTTATGTTGCTGTCCTGTTTTTTGTTTCCCTATTTTTAAGCTATTGTTTTGTTTCTTCCTGTCTTCTGTCTGTGTTCGTCAAATAAAACTTATTTCATTTCATTCATTTTTCATTTCATTATAATGAGCAGTACCTCAAAGTATCGTAAGCGTATCGCTATCGTGTATTATTCGCGCTTGAGCCACAGGTTGCGCATCTACGGGATAATGTATAACTTTACATTACGGGCATGTAAGCTTACACTGTAAACGAATGGCAGTGCAATTACGCAATGTGTTACGTGTCAGTGAAAGATACATCCTACTAATATTATAAATGCGAAAGTTTATGAGGATGTTTGGATGTTTGTCTTTCAATCAGGGCTAAACGGCCGAACGGATTTGGATAAAAAATTGTACAGAGATAGATTATAGTCCGTGTACGGTCACGTACAGTCTTACTCGTATGTAGGTGACGGAGTCAGCATTTTACGCGGCCTCGATTAAATGAGACAGTGCTTAACTAAGTACCGAACAATTAAGACGCGGGTCGGAAACGCCAATCTATCTTTTATATTACGTAAACTTTCCACTTATAACTTTCTTATTAAACTAACTAAACTTGGCATCAGTGGTTTAACTTAACTAACTTTTCTAATCGTATAGTCTAACTGGACTATACAGTCCGGAATAGCATATAGGCTACTTTTATGTAGGTACCACGCGAGAGAAGCCGTGTGTGGAAGCTTGTTGGTTAATGAATGCAAAAGGGCATTCTATTTACTTCTTTCTATTCTGTGATCGCCAGGACCGAAGTACCAGCGTCTAGACGACGGCTCTCTATACATAAGCGCTGTCAGCACCGACGACCGGCACCACGCGTTCCGGTGCCGGGTCCGCGACCGGATCACTGGTTCCACCTACACTAGTGAATATCTTGGTAAGTATTGCATAAATATGATTTAGTGCTAAAAATATAATGGTTAATATCCCGTATTAGACTCTTTATTTACAGAAAGAAACTTAAAACTAATACAAGTTAATATTTACAAAATACACAAGAAACAGTTGAGCCATCTAAAGACCGTTACAAACGATCTATAGATAGCTCAACTGATCCAGATCACTACTAATCGGAAGCGTCCCCAAGACGCTGGCGGAATTGCCACGCTGGATGGCAATGCTAATTCGCTGGGCCAAATATATCCCGTATTTAGTGAAAATTATGTTCAAGCCCTAAAAGTTTTAAAAGATATATATTATAAAAATTAGGTTTACCTAATGAAATCGCGTTATGTCTTCTCTACTACAGCTAACCCTGGTATTATTTTTAGTTGAGTGTATTTATCTTTTAGGTACACTTCCTTCAGACTAATTCGATCGAAAATGCTGCCAGCTCCTTTTTTTTTATTTCTACTCAAAAATCCCCCTCGCGTCGATTAAAAATACGAGTCTAAGGAAACCACGGCTTAGCAAAGATGCTTTTCGTTTTATTTTTCGGCTTAAACAGTAAAAGGCCTGAATTCCCACCAAATCCCGCTTCATTTCCGCAATCAGTTGCTCATTTCAACATTTCCTTATGTACCTACGTAAGCAATCTCAAGCACTGGTAGAGATGTGGTAGTGACCCCGCATTCCGACCCTCAGGTCTTGGGTTCGAACCCCGATCGTGCACCAATGGGTTTTCCTTACGATGTTTGTAGAGCTCTCGAACATAACTCATCTCAGCCGGCGAAGGAAACCGGAATGTCCTAGAACCCAAGCTATCGAAAACATGTGACATGTACATAAAAGGAGCCTCTAATAGGCGCACCTCAATCCTTGCACCACGCTGATTCTTTCACCTTCGGTCATAGGCCCTTTTCAGGGCTGCTATACCTGAACTTGGTCACAGACCTAATGCAGGATAACAAAGAATCAGTGACAGGATAAAAAATAGATAAATACCACCCTTACCTGGTCGACATACCACAGTGTCGAACGAAACGTTTCTGCTCCACTTTTAGTATAAGTACTGCCAAAGAGTGGAATGATCTGCCTGCGTCTGTTTTCCCGAAAGAGCACAATCTAGGAGTCTTCAAATCTAGGGTCAATAAGTTCACTCTGGGAAAGCGTGCTTCATCTTAGGCCACATCTCACTTGCAAAAGTGAGTTGGTGGCCAAACGACTTACCATTATCAATAAAAAAAATAAAAAGTAATCTCAAAAGGAAGTTCATTTCAGGTCACGTAATAGTGACGGAGCCGAAGGGCGGCGTGCGGCCGCGAATGGCCGTAGAGCCGAGAGCGCGCCGCGTGCAAAGCGGACACGACGTGCGGTTACCGTGCGCGGCGCACGCCTGGCCCGTGCCTACTTACCGGTAAGAATAGATTATTATTTTTTATTTTTTATGTTATACGGAGGCAAACAGGCTTACGGCTCACCTGATGGTAAGTGGTTACCGTCGCCTATTGACATCAGCAACACCTGGAGCATTGCTAATGCGTTGCCTGCCGAACCCCTCCCCCCCCTAAAGAGCTCTGGCAACCTTACTCACCGCAGGAACACAACACTATTTGAAACAAATAATGTTATTTGGCTGCGATCTTCTGTAAGGCGGAGGTATCTTCCAGGCGGGCTGCTCCAATTTAGAGCGAGACAATCTAGCTGTGCCCTACCTCTCTAAAAAATAGTCTAATAGAAATGACAATATCGAAATTCCGTCACTGTCAAACTCTATAAACTCCATGTAAAGTTAGCATGTTACTGAATAGCGCACGCGCAACCTAACGTACGAGAAAGTCACATAAAACTTATTTACAAAAAAAACACAAATATGCTTTTCGAAAATATAATTCTCTCTAGTTAGTTACAATAAACATACTTTGTTACTTCTTATATTTAATTATTTTATATTATATTTTGAAGGCGTAGTTTAAGAGTTTATTTTGCCATATTTTAAATCTAGTTTAATCCAACCATGTTATCGATAACAATATTTTTTTCTATCTCACACTAGAGAAATTTGCAAAAAAATTGTTGTTTGGACAGTTGACTCTTGTCTAAGACTGCCATCGTCCACCCTCTCCTATGCCCTAAGCACAAATTTTCATGATAGCGTTGCGCTAACGATACGATCGTAAAAGTCGGCGATGATGTATTCGTACTCGGGCCATAGTTTTGATGTGTACATTTACGAATAACTACCTTAGGCTTCAAATCCATTTCCACTGCTTGATCTGTATACGCCGCCAACATTGCAGGCACTCTGATCTAAGTCTCATTGGATAAACAATAGATAAATAAATAAATATTCCGGACATAGCACACACGGTCAACTGATCCCAAACTAGGCATAGCCTGTACTATGAGTACCAGAGATTGATACATAATAGATAAATATTGAACACCCAGACACAGAACAAACATCTGTGTTTATCACACAAATGTTTGTCCGGGGCGGGAATCGAACCCGCGACCTCTAGCGCAGAAGGCAGAGTTGCTACCAACTGAGCTATAAGGCCAGTTAAAGATATTTTATAAAGTAAAAGGCAAGTCCGTTTTTAGCAAGAGTTATTTCGTCGTTTAGCTAAGATAATGGAATCACTTTACAACGTTTTATTTAATTAAGCAACACAATAGACAATGGATAGCACAAAATGTGCTAAATAGCAAAGTAGAAGCTCAAGCAGTCTTTGTATCTGCCGTCTAAAAGGTATTGCTCTACTCCGCTGTGCAAACAAATGTGTCGCTGCAACTAAGCGACTACACTTGGAACCCACTGTGAAATACCTACTGCATTTGAATTTACCTAATTGCTTCATTATAAATCATCATCCTACCTGCAGTTCATTTATATTTTAGAAATTGAGTATAACAATATCATAGATATCAAAGGTGGGTTTTTGAAATATGAATTATCAAATGGGTTTTCAGCTTTTATACTATAATATACTATAAGCTTTAAAATAGAAAATCTTGAGTATTTTACCTCAGAAATAGGTCTTAAATTAAACCATCGACCGATTCTTTTTGTTTTTATTCATTAAAAAAGCTTTTAGGAAGAACGCTCTGCTGACTCCAGCTTAATGTGTGAGGCTTTAAAAAATTGTACGATTTTTACGGTAATTGCGTTATATTTGCGAAGTTAACTATCCATTAGACCGAAAATAGAAGGATGAAATTGAAGTAGAGTTTGATAAGAAACTCAATTTTCATGAATACTCATGAAAAACTAAAATCTTTAGAACCTTTTCACACTAAACCTACCATGCAATGCCTCTGCATCTGCCGTCACTAGATCTGCCGAAAGATCGGCTTGGTTTCAACAAGTTATTTAGGTTGGAAAGGTTCCACAGTGGCCTACAAATCAAACTTTTTGAGTGTACATAATCGAGATAAAATTTAATAAATTAATATCAGTAGGTATTACTACTTATTTTTGATAAAACTTTTCCGTAAAAAATGCTTAACCTTGAAGACAATGTATTGCCGTGTTTCTTGACTGATTCTAGGCTTGGTCTCGAGGAACATGCGAAGCTTTACCTTGTTCCTAAGACGTATCAAAGTGATACCTACTTGTAACTGTATTTAAATAAATAAACACCTTTTGACTAAGACTTTAGGAGCAAGCCACATCTTAGACAAAAGATAATTTTGGTAGCTTTGAGATCTTCAAGGGTTGTAGTTAGTTTTGATTAAACTGTAATACAAAGCTTTGCTTGAATATTTCGGTTTTAGATACAATACAAGCTAATATAACATAGCTTCAAAGTCTACATAGACTTTAGAACCGTAATACCACAGAGCAGCATCCACCAATGTAAGCGGTTTGTATCACATCTCCATTCTACAACAAAATACTCAATGCAAAATTTAATCTGTGATAATATGTACTTAAATATAATATGTACTTCTTACTTAGTCTTAGTACTTCAGGATCCTATATGATACTGGCTTGTGCCAGAGGCTTCATCTTTCCTAGAATAGCATATAGGCGTGGCACGTGCCTATATGCTATTCTAGGAAAGATCTCTATCTATTCCAAGTTTAATAGAAATCGGTTGTGCTGTTACGGCGTGAACTACAAACATAAAAACATCCTCACAAACTTTCGCATTTATAATATTAGTACGAAGATGGATACATTTTCCTTACGCAAGGTACACTTGCAACCTCATTAGTCCGCTGCTTGTAATTAAGTGTTTGGAATTGCCTCTGACTACCCCCTTATACCGCGCAGGGGGATGCATATGTTCGGATCGCTTCTAGTCGGAGATCTAGTCAGACTATCTCTCGATTTGTTAGTTGTCACATTTCCAACGCTATGTAGTGAATCAGTTTTGATCTCCGGTACTTTAAGTGGAGATTTAACCGCAATTTTATAATCCCCGCGCGACGAGATTCGCTTTAACTGCCTAGAAGCTATTTGGACCGCAACCCAAATGGCATTATACCCTATTCCACCATTCCCACCTCAAACGTAGACGCGGCAACTATAACGGCTAGAGCTGAAACTCCGAGCGGCAGCAACAGCCATACCAAACTTTTGTCCCAAATATAAGGCAAACACAGCCAATCGGCAAAGGAGCGAGGAGAACCACAACCAATACCTTGCAAAAATGCAAGGGATTTGTTCTGTGCAATAATTAAAAATGTTATCCAGACTTTTCAAACAATCGAGTATTTTTCCATGAAATCGCGTGGATCTCGGTCTTACGATAGGTATTCAATTTTTTTATAATATAGCTCTTAGCTCTAAAGAAGCACTGGTTAGGTTAGTAAGACGCGCGGCGCGACGAGAGGCAAAGTTTCACAAGTTGCGTTTCTATGTACGCATTTGTTAATCCTATTCAATGGTTCTGTACACTTAGCTTGTTATGAAAATGCCGTGTAATTTAAATGGGTTTTCATAATGAGATCATTTTGTTCCCTCGCACCCGACGTCGTCGCGGGTGAAGTGTAAATAATTTAATGGGTGGGTGTTTTTGGTAATTGAAAAATTATTAAAGGGCCTCTCTGACCATCGACAGAATTATTAAGAGATAATTAATGGTAAGCTTCCGAAGGGGTTATTATGACATATTATACATACATACACCTACCATACAAATGAATGAATGTGAATATACCTAACATACCTATATATAGTGATCTGGATCAGTTGAGCTATCTATAGATCGTTTGTAACGGTCTTTAGATGGCTCAACTGTTTCTTATGTATTTTGTACATACGCATAAGTATAGATATTTGAGACTGAGTAATTTTTACTGAACGCGAAAGTTTGCATACTACCCATTATTTGAAACTTTCACGTTCAGTAAAAAATTTAGACAAGTTAGAGTTTCAGGTATGAATAACCATCATCATCACCTGGAAGACAGCCTCCACTATAGTGAATCTCCGATCTCCCTAAACATTTAAAATATTATCGGTCCATTGGGGACCCTCTTCAACCTATATATACTCGTTGAACTGACATCCGAATTTCATTACGATATGACATCGAGCGGATATAAAGGTTTGCAGTTTGTATAGTCGAACAACTCAACTATACATATTAAAACAACTAAGAACTAACTTACCTGAGACTGTTTGAGACATGTTCGCAAACACCACAAGTTTCCGGCCAAACTTACTCTGTATTTAGTCAAATAACCGTACGAACAAAGCATGCGGCTCGAAGGACCACCAACTTGTTTCACTTAGTATTTGTCTTGCTGCAGCTGGCAATATAAACAAAAAGTTTAACTAAAACGGTATTCGGACACATTTCTATTCATGCTACGAACAATACAGACTTCAGTCTCTGTTTGACTTCATAATGGAATTATATTAAATTTTTAGTATAGTTTTTGGCTATTACTGTGGCACAGGTACGCCGCCGTGGGGCAAAGCAAAGGCAAATCTAAATATATAAAATTTACGGTACTGACTGACTGACTTGCTGACAGATTGTGTTTGCCAAGGCACTGACAAAGCACACTCTCAACCATAAGTCGGTTTAAGTCAACTATACTATACGTTTAAGTAAACTAACTTATACGGTAGGGGAGCACAAAAAAAACTTACTTCAGATTTTCTCAAAGTCAAAGTCGAAAGGCGTTTATTTCAATAAAATCACTTGGATCACTTTGAAACGTCTTAGAAACTAGGTGAAGCTACGCCAGTTCCTCGCGACCAAGCCTAGAAGAATCAGGCAACAAACACGGCTTGGTGCTTATAATTTTTTTCGATGATCCTTTTTCACAAAATGGCTTATATGAGAGAATGTAGAGCTTCAGTGTGGTGCCGATCGAACTAGGTGAGGCTCAAAAGAAAAATATCATATCTCAAGCCTGTTCATGTCAAAGATTAGCTAATATACGAAACAGTTTTAAAGCTAACTTAACACGTACTAAGTCGCAGGCTTCTGCTATAAATACCTAGGCAGATTACAATGATAGACTTCTTTGTAATTAGCCTAGGTATTTATTGTTCCTACTGCCTATACGAAGTACTCACGATCTGCAGTAGAAAACATTCTGTAAACCGCCAATAAAACGATACAAACCTATTGATTAGAATTGACAAGACAATCCACTAAAATAGTGAGTAGGGACCACAATTCTCGGCACGTCCCAAAGTATTAGAAGCGGTCCTTCAACTTTATTACTAATATTTCAACGAATCAACCGATAAATCTACCGATTCCGCAACATCAAAGGGAGGTTTCCACGGGCCACGACACGTAACGATAGAATACGGTGACGTTTCCAAGCACCTATGATCAATTTTCCCCCGGAACGATACGACAGCACGAAACACATCATCTGTCGCGCTTTGTTACTACAAACAAGTATCGTGTCGTGTCGTGCCTCATGAAAAACTCTTACAGAGCATTAAACCTCGCAAACGTTCTCGGTGAGCTGATAAGGTTTTATGTTCCACAAAAAATACCAGGAGGCTCGGGTTTGTGTCTCTTCAAATTAGCCTTCAATATCAGAATGAGTTCGCGTGCCTAACTTTGGCATTAAAATGAATCAGATGCGAACAATCAATCCTACCTACCCAAAGCCTAGTAACCAAGGATGTTACTAAGGATATTGCCAAGGAAATCGATTATTTTCATCATACTGTTTTACCGTCCTCCATATAAATTCTTGCATATACAATCCGTGTTAGCCTAGTCGGAGGTACCCCAACTTTCGATGCGAAGGTAGTAGTTTCGAACACGGCCGTGCCGTGCGTGAGCCAATGAGTTTATCTTTTTGAAAAATTGAAGTGCGCATTGAACGGTGATAGAAAACATCGTGAAGAAAACGGAAAGTATTATTATAAGCGACGATGGGCTTGCAACCTTTTACGTATGGAATACTCACTACTGCTAAACGTGGACATGTGCTGAAATTGGACGTGCTCCTGACTACCCCCTTAGACGTCTTCAAAGAACTGAGAGGCGGCCTACCGTTCTTGGGGATAAAAGTCGTGAGCATATTATATACCTAATATTATAAATGCGAAGGTTTGTTTGGATGTTTTTTTTTGTTCAATCACACCGTAACGTCTCAACCGATTTCGTTGAAACTTGAAATATATAAAGATCTTTACTTATAATAGCATATACCCGAGTGAAGCCGCGGACGGAAAACTAGTTTTATATAAATGCTTCTTCAAGCTGATGCCACGGTTTCCATAAAAGAACTGACAAAGAAGATACATGACAAAAAGTTGTAGAAGCGATATTTCTTCACATAGACGTTGTACGTAACGTTACGTACACCTATTTAGACACTTCTTCTGTGAAAGAATCGCTGAATGTACTATAAACTTTCATAGCCAGGAACCTTTTAGAATGCAAATGTCTCGCTGCATTCCAACTCCTTTCAGAACTATTTCTAAAGGGTACCTAACTACGAAGATTTCGCGCTCTACAACCATTTCATTTCCGTTGAAATTTCACATAGGATATTAAACTGTATCCTTGGAGATCTCGTGTGTAATGGCATCACTGCAAAGAGCTAAGGGACCTTGTATGCTAAGACCACTTTATAAAGCAAATAGGTATTTGAATGTAGTTTTTTTTTTACATTTCCGCTCTGTTTATTGTTACAAGTGTTACAAATAGGTATTTATAAAATTTGCTGCCACTGGGTTGATGAAGTGCGATACACATGTAAATACACATTAAGGTGAGGGTTAAATTATTTTATGTTTTTTCTCAATAACCGCAAAACGCACAGTGTTGATTTTTATGACAAAGATAACTTGAGCATTTTATTTACCTAAATCCAAGACGCGATTGGTAAAACTTTTCTCGATAGATTTATTCTTTAAAGTTCGGTCCTCTGCAAACAGTTTTTTCGAAAATACTCAGAAATGATCAATCATAAATAACTTTTTTTTAATATTGTCTTAGACAATAGTATTGGGTACCAAAATCCAAGACACTTTTTTTTTAATACTTAGTGTTTAAGATAATCGATATTTTCTTATATGTCGCTTACGTCGATTACTTTCGAGCGGCTTCTAACGCTTGCTATCTCTTTCCGCATTCAATTATAGTACGTAGCGCTGTCACTTTCTTCACTCGACAGTTTATTATGATTCTCATAGTGCCTTAATTTACAAAAGCTCCTTATATATATATGAAAGAAAAGGCGCAATATCGATGTATAATGACTAGCTATATGCCTGAATATAGGTGGCCTTACGTATACAGGGCTAGAAGTAGAAAGCAGTAGAATCGAATATGCTCGTTTTAATAGGCACTGTGATAGTGATCTCGATGCTCATTGACGAGCTTGCAATTTCATGCTCATATGCGCCTAAAATACGTCCAACAATATAGGCACTAATGGGGTCTCTTACGACCGGGCACTATTCGTAAATGGTACACAACAGCAGAAAACAGTTGGTAACTGCTGTCGAGCATGTCATATTATCCAGGCAGATGGTAGGAATCCACAGATTAAAGCGAGCAGCCTCAATTATGACCCCTCGTCTCCGTAATCAAATACAATTACCTCGTGTTGGACACAAACAGTATAATTCAATGATTTGAATGCTGGTAACCAAACGCCGTCTTTTTCTTTTGTTATCATAATGAAACTCATTTCGTGGTGATATCAAGATATTATTTCATGAAATGAGGCCACTTTATACACCTAATATGTATACTATCCTGAAAAGGACTTATTCTACACAAAATTTGCCATAAGCGTTGTTCTAGGACTTTTGGAAATTCCAATTTTTCTTCGAAAAATACTATGCAATATTATAGTCAGTTGTTTTGGGGTTTAATCAGTTTCAATTATTTTGTACGTCTCATATCAAACTTCTCGTACGTTTAATAATTGTTATAAGTTGATAAAAAGACCAAAAGCAGCTGATTCGATACAGGTTGGGGAATACAATCTGTATTTTATCTAAAAAGTATTATTTTTGTTGATAGAAAATGCCCCTTTAGATTTAGTATCCTACTTAAGTTGTATACCTACTAATAGGTAGAATAAACGCTGTGGAAAGAATTCCTGAGCAGAACAGTCTTCAATAAAAGCTCCAGTAAAAATATTCCACTTTAGGAAGCCCGTTATAGCATGAAATGTATTATTCAATTCAATTTCAAATGTTTCACTATTCATTTGCATAGTTCCAGAGCACATTTTCTCTCCGGAACTCATTTAAGGCTATAGCTTCCTCTATGTTCCAACTTTGTCTAGTTTCTACGCAGAAACGGTGAGTATATCTTAATTAACGTAGTTAGATTAGTAATAAACAGAGATAATAAATATCAATTGCGCAGTTTCAATGCAGGGGATGCGAAACGGGCGGGGCTAGCAGGTAATAATTAAACCAAAGGAATTGCACCAGACCAGCAGACCACGTATTTATTATGCTATAAACTTACCTGGAATTAAGGTATTAGGTGGATCACAATGTGTTTTACAGGGTATAAATGAACAAATTACTTTGCTAAGGGGGTTGTGTGATTAAACTATGTACCTACTTGTTTGTATAATTAATACAAAATCAAGAAATGTATTTTCTGAGTTTTTAGATAAAGTAGGGTCAAAACAATTTTCACTGCTAAATATATGATACCTAGATCTCAATGAATCCTATTTGTGCTATTTATATAAGTCACTTAATCACAATGTCAGCGGGGATTCTCCAGGTCAAACGAACTTACACTTGCATTTTATTATACCTGCGGGTATAAGAAAATTTACCGTACCTCAGGCCCGTCTCAGCATAAAACTGCATCAAAGTTAGGTGGTTTGATGCAGCTTTATGCTGAGATGGGACCCATTTGCTCCACACTACGCACACATAACCTACCGCATACCTACTATATGTATAATTAAGTACAGAACAAAGTAGGCATACTTTGTTCGGTACATATTTATGTTTTTATGTGTTTTGTGTTTTCTTATGTGTGTTTTTTATGTTTTGTATGTACCTAGGTATGTACAAAACATTAACATTATAGAAGTAGGTATTTTCTGCGTTGTGGGACAAATTAACACGTTTTTTTTCTTTTCTTTCTTTATTATAAGGTGGTTTCACGAGCACCATGAGCAACTGGTCCCGATAGAGAAGACGGCGCAGTGGTCCCGCACGAGGCTGCTTGGCGGGGGCTTGCTCAGCCTCGAAGGCGTGCGGCATGAGGATGCCGGCAGATTTGTCTGCTGGCTCAACAATACTGTGGGCAGCGAGTCTGTGCATTTCACTGTTACTGTCACAGGTGAGATTATTGATAACGCAATAAAGCAATCATCAGCCAATGGACGGTCAACATGACGGCATTCTCCATAAAAATGATATCTTTAGCAGATTTCATAAATTGGCTCAAGAGAGATGTGGCCAAAAACATAAAGTCACTAAGGATTATCTAAAGAGTTTACTGACTAGGTTTAACTCCAATTAATAAAATGAATATTCTATCTACTCTGTATGAAAAGATCGTTCGAAAACTGCAAGATGCTAATGACTTCCTGATTACAAAACCGCATGAGTAAAACATCTGTATACAACAGATCCAGTTTCCGAACTCTTGTTTCAGAGCCCCTAGCCGTCCGAACGAAACCCGAAGTTCTCCGAACGAAACCGAACTCAAACGGCAGTTTGGAATGCAAAGTTACGGGTCACCCCGTCGAGCTAGTTTACTGGATTCACAATGGCAAAGTACTCAAACCAACCGAAAGAATCAAAATATCAGAGGACGGCCTAAGAATACATATCAGAAATTCGCAAAAGGATGACCAGGGAATTTATCAGTGCTTCGCAAGCAATTCCAGGGATCAAGCTTATGGAATTTCAGAGTACATTATTATTGACGGTAAGTTAAAGTTATCTAAATGCACGCAACTTCGTTCACGTGGTTCTTCGTTCGCTATACAAGGTGATTTCTTACAATCTTAAACATCCCACTGTACTACTAGAGTTTAAATTTCAAGGACTCTTTTCTAAGTGCACAGATAGACTCTAAATTTCTGATTTTTAGGACTTATAGCTTAGGCTGTGCGTTGACATAAGAAGCGTTTTAGAAGTCCACTGCTGGACATAGGCCTCCCTCACAGAGTTCCATGACGAACGGTCTTGAGCCTTCTCCAGCCACCGACTTCCTGCAACCTTCACAATGTCGTCGGTTCATAATTTTATTATATCTAGAATTAATATTTTGACGACGAGCATGTATGAGGAATGTGATGAGAGTGAATGAAGCAAAAGAGGTATGTCAGGATCGTAGCAAGTGCGAAGTCGTGGTCTCTGCCTACCTCTCTGGGAAATAGGCGTGATTTTATGTATGTATGTATCTTAATATTTTGTATTTTTTGTAATTCATATAATTAGATAAAGACACTTCAGTTCTGTGTAAACGGATTATTTCCATTAAACTTTTGAACCAACGAAGCGTACAAACTTGAAATCGTAATTAAAAAATTGATTGGATAACTTTTCTTCATTGATCAACAAAGTCTGAGACAGAAGTTAAGCTTTCTTTCTTTTAAAATACAATAGAGAACTTTGCTGGAAATTTTTGGTTTTCGCTTTGTTGAATTGTTCTTAGAGGATATCAACGGTACCTAGTAGAGTATTTTCTCTGTGGAAATATCTGTTACGATAGCAAAAGGATCCTCCATCTATAAACAAATTAAAATCAAAATCTTAATGCACAAGTCGTGCCAGCCACAAAAAAAAATTAAAAAAAATGCCATAATATCTATTCAAGACAACGTAAGTTACAGTGTGAATCGTGATTTTTACAAGATATTTCGTAATTTGTATGCTATCATGGTTTATTCTACAGCCGATTGGAAATAAAATTTACTCTTCAACTGTCTACATTTTTCATTGAAAATACAAATCAATGGGCAAATCAGTTCTGACACAGAATCTGGTGTTTTAGTTAGCAATTTTGATGCCAAACTTGTACTAATTAGTTAAAAATCAGCTAATTTGAGAAAGTTAGGAGATTTTTTACTGTCCAGGGTAGTAACAAAGACGATTTCTACTATAATAACTTTGTCTCAAGGCTATAATAATAGAATAATACTCCCCTGCCCCTGAATAATGTTTGCAAGAATATTGTTATTTTCTCTGTTGATATAAGTAAGCTCCGCCAACACTTGGTCGTGAGCTTACCGAATTAAGTACTCCTATTAGTTTCTATTTTAAATGTTATATTCTTTAGTTAATTTAAAAGTGTTTACCTATAAGCGATTGTGACATTAGCTTATGACAGTATCACATTGTACCACATTGCTTGTTAGTATAATAGCTGTGTAATGTTTTAACAATCGTTGGTAGACATTAATAAATAAAATTATTAATCGTTGCCAAACTTTCGCATTTTGTGGATTTCGCGCAATAAAATGAGCATGAATTTAAAATTAAATTTGCATAAAATGTATTGGCAAAATTGTTGATAGTTAATCTTAAAATATTATTGCGGCCGTAGCCGTAGGAACAAAAATTACCTATACCTACCTACCTATATTCGTAGTTGTGTACGTTTACGTGAACACAGATTCATATGATTAATGGTTGGTTGGTATGGTATTCTACAGATATAATTATTTCTGGAGAGTCTACAACTATTTCTTTATTAACAGAAAAATAATAATAATAACAGTTGTAAATTAAACTAAAATAATATTATACTAGAAATGAACTCTGTTTTCTACGACTACGACTACAAGTAGAAAACAGAGTTCAGATCACCAAGAGTCTACATAGATTTAAAGTGGATGATATGGGCGCAGGGCAAGCCTATATTACACTCCATCTAAAAATAAATTCCACTGCACACAGCATCCTGTAAGTGGGTAAAAAGTTCAACCTGACGCTGATAAGATGATTTATCAGAATAGATGTAAGGCCTTACTTGTTTGCAGCTACAGACAGCAAGCTACGGTCTGCGGCGAACCGCTCGAGGCGAGCGCCCTACGCGAGAAGCACGCACACACACGACACTGACTGGAACTTCACTGGGACAAGAGGTATCATCATCAATATCATCATCATCATCATCCACTGCTGCGCATAAGCCTCCTCTTTATTACTACTCTTTCCAGTTCTACGGCTAAGTCTACGACTGACCTCATAGCTCAGTTGGTAGTAACTCTGCCTTCTGCGCTAGAGGTCGCGGGTTCGATTCCCGCACTGGACAAACATTTGTGACTAACACAGATGTTTGTTCTGTGTCTGGGTGTTAAATATATATCTATTATGTGTGTCAGTCTCTGGTACCCATAGTACAGGCTATGCCTAGTTTGGGATCAGTTGACCGTGTGTGATATGTCCGGAATATTTATTTATTTATTTATTTAAGTATACAATATAGTTCAACCATCGGGGGTGCGAGTATCTGCCTCTTGGCTACCAACATCCCTTAGCCACCATTCTGTGATCGCCTTAGTCCGTCTCTAGTCGTCTCTTCTTGCCAAGTACAAGAGTTATGTTGTAATATTTATAGAAAGCCTACGGCAATGCTACACCGTAGCAGTATCGTAGCGTTTTTACAGAAATATCACTATGTACTAAACTTTTTTAAACAGATCATTTCGAAATTATTTTCGTGAAGGTTGAGGGAAGTCCGTGGATGGAGAAGGTTCAAGACCGTTGTGGTTCTTTTTGGCGTAGGCCTATGTCCAGAAATGGACTTAATCAGGCTGATGATGATGACATATAAAATGTTGTTTAGTTGGTTACGTTAGTTAATATTCTCGAAGATTTAAGGTTCAAATTCGTGTAAAATAGCTTACACACGCATATATTATATGGCGCTATGGTTAGGCCTAAAGAGAGAGTTCTCATAATTAGTCATGATAATATTCTAGATTATTAACTGAACTAGTTTTATAATGTAGTCGCCACTAGGTACCTAAGCACTCAAGAAAATCTCATACGTAAAGGGGCCAGCCAAGTTACAAAATATGGCTTCATATTTAAAACCTGGATATAATAAAACAACGGCAAAATTATATTAAGCAAATGAAAAAAAACGGTGTCGTCGACTTGTTATCTTTAACACAAAAACTGCCATCTTTTGTATAAAGAAAACAAAAGACTTTTGTATAAACTTTCCTTACCTCTGCCGTTTGCCCAACTCCCTTCTGACCCGACCAAATAAAATTGTCACGTCATTTACTTGAAAAAAGCCCAGAATCTGGTTAAGCAAATTACTTGGGGCGATACAACTATCTCAAATAAACAAGGGGCCTATATAACTTTTCCACTTACAGCTTGGTGTCGCAACTGCTCCCAACTTTATCATAAATAAAAGGTAACAAAGTTTTGACATTGAGCTACGATACTGGCCCGTTTTTGCGGTGTGTTCATACACAAGTAGGCCGCATTAATAATCTTGGACCGCAAACTTTTAACTAAATGTTAGTAAAGGACATAATTATATACATTTGCTACATATGAACTTGCTGCCAAAAACGATATCTTCATTCATAGCTCAGAACTCCGATACTCCGAAAAAGCAGCCCTGTCCGATTTCATAATAACTAACTGAGGTCTCACTTTGTTTCGGTAAACGAATTACATGAAAAGCGCCCTGATTAAATCTGTTTACTTATAAAAGACAACATAAAAATAGCTCCCAAATATTTCCTTTGTGATTGATATTACTTTGAATCATTTGTAATCCATTTTCAGTAGCTTTGTAAGACATTTTCAACATAATAACTACAAGTGGTTATTATGTTGAAAATATCTTAATTTATGTTGTATAATTGAGAACCTTTTCATGACTTCTAAGCGTTCTCGAATAGGCATATTTCATGATAATAAATAGGCATTGTTGTGCCCATATTAAATGAGCACTTTATACCTCCAACAATAAAACACCTTTTGTTCTCTCAAAAGGAATTCTCAGAAGGAAGAATTTAATTTCGCTCGTGGTTCAGAAACTTCTGTAAAACATTAAACCATAATAAAAAGATTGCGCTGCTTTATGCCCTCGCTACGTCGCGACATGCACTGGTTTGCATGTCATAGTATCTGGATATATGGTACCTACATAAATCCAACTTTTTTATTCGTCCTGCGCTCGACTTCTTCATAAAATATTAAAGTCCATTTTTAAGCACGGATCCGCTGCAAGCTATTAGAGTCAGCACTTCAGCTCAAACAAAGAGCTTCAGTGATGCAGGCACGCGGCCGCCGGCGCACCCACTCGCCGCACTAAATACTAAACCCCGAATTCACCAATTAAGATCCTATCTCGTATCTCATAAGGTCGTTTTTGCCAGCCCCCGAGAAGCAATATAAGCCGCTTTGTTTCATTATTAATTCGTTCCCTGCTATTTGGTGTCGCTGCTCTTCAGGGGTACGGTATAAGTAGGGCCGTGGTGTACGTACACCCAACCACTTTTTTCTCTGATTTTATTGTACTCCTTCTGTGATTTTGCTTTCATAGGAAGTGGAACACGAATATAAACCAGATATCTCTATGATATAGGAACTTTTGCCCTAACCAAATTGAATAAACTTTTCATAAATTTTAGTATTATTCACATGCTTGAATATAAATCGGAACTCCGCGTAGCTCCGAAGAAGTTGATTTTCATACTGTATTTGTGTCAAGAGGAGAATAAGTCGGAGCGAGTGGCCCACTCGATTAATTTTATGAGACGCTGACTCTCTGTTAAGAAGCATCGTTTGTTCTCGCGGGTCGCGATAAACGTGAAGACAAGAATTAATAAATTTAACTGTATCGCTACGGTGCGCTTACGTAGCGGACGAATTTGTGAGCTTAGCGGACACAGCGGAGACAGTTAAGAAGTGCCGCTTACTTACAATCACCTACCAAAAAAATTTGTAATTGTGATTACAAGTTTTTTTTTTTTTTTTTATACAACTGAGGTGGCAAACAAGCATACGGCCCACCTGTTGGTAAGCGGTTACCGTAGCCTATGAGCGCTTGCAATACCAGAGGCATCACGCACGCGTTGCCGACCCCGAACCCCCCTCCCCCTAAAGAGCTCTGGCAACCTTACTCACCGCAGGAACACAACACTATTTGAAACAAATAATGTTATTTGGCTGCGATCTTCTGTAAGGCGGAGGTACCTCCCCAGGCGGGCTGCTCCAATTTAGAACGAGAAAATCTCGCTATGCCCTACCTCCTCCAAAAATTTTCATTTTGTAGGGGCTTCACGCAGTGCATATTTGTTTAAAGGCCTCTTGACCTACCTCTATTATGTAGGTACCTTTGTATTTTAACGTTCCATTTTTACTTGTTTTCTTCTCCGTATGTATCTTTTTCATATGTTTTTATTATACGGCGTCACCCTATTTAGGCCCTTCGTGACCAGAGCTGCTTTGCAAGGCAACATGATATTGTGTAAAGTAGCAAAACGCTGAGTCAGGGCCTGTTTGGCTGCACCGAAAAAGAGAGAGATTGGTTAGCTCCTGCCAGCTAGGTTTGTTCCTTGTTATGATATTTTAGTTTTTCTCTTTGTTTGTTCCTATATCCATTTAGTGTTTTTTGTGTGTATAAACATTTTCTATTCAATTCTATTTGATAAAAAATGCCGTATGAGAAAGCTGCCTAAATGTATTCTCTGGTAATGGAATTATGAGCAGAGTTTATCACGATCTAAACTGTCTGCTTTGTTCTTGTTTTAGACGTCCCGAATGTTATATACCCACGTTAATAACGCCAGGTTTGTTAGACGTGAAGCTGTATCAATGTCATAAACTTGAGCTCCAGGTGTGTCAAAGAAATCTGAGTATTCTAAATAATTTCAAGTGTAATAGTGGTCAAGTGTATAAGTTGTGGACATAAAAGTCAGTATTTTATAGAAAATGATGGCCGTGGCGAATGGTTTATGGCAGTCACTTATAATAACAATATAATATTTATTTTAGGCAACTTATAGAACAAGACGACCTCGATGCCGCAGCGGGCGAGAGCCCGACTTAAGACGCAAGGGGTGCGGGTTCGATTCCCGCTGCGGAACAAATTTTTGCATGATCTGCAAATATTTGTTCCGGGTCTGGGTGTTGTGGTAGTTTCCATGGTGGTCGTAGTTTCTGAAACCCACGACAAAAGTAATCCTAGTGTGGGGTCAGGACTATGTATGTGACTGTTCGTGCCGTATCAAGCTGACGAAGCACTGAGTCAGACGAAACGGGCGCGCAACACGTATAGTTGTATAGAAGAGTTACTTACCAGGATATCATAAACACATGTAAAAATTAAAGCTTTGTCTTTAGGTACTTTTTACTAAGATAAGCTTCAGAGTGAGGTCCAATTATACCTACTCGTAATAGTGTACCTATTGACCGGTGGCGGTCAGCGGTGAAGTTCACAGACGTGCAGTGCCTTGGGAAACACGTATGTCATGTACAGAAGATTCAAACTATTTTCATTAAATTAATTTCAACGGTGGTGTCGCGCGATGCTTCCAGACTTCTTAAGATGTGAGCATCCTAAAATAATTTAGCCAGTTAGTGCGGTTTTTAGAAATATCAATTACCTTTTTTGTTGTCATTGAGCCGTGTTGGCCAAGTTGGAGACACTTTGACTCTCGATCGAAGGTTCTAATACCGTGAACCAGCGTTAGTCAGCTCCGCACGTATTGACTCTGTCTTTCTTGTGGATAAGGAAGTAGGCTGAGAGGATATGTAGCAAGCCTACTCGATCTAAAACATGTCACAGATAATTATAGAAAAATCAAAACCAATAAGGTACCTACCCAGGCTATAGCCACAGGTTTGATAACAGGTAGGTACTAAGACTCAAAGCGCATAGAACACACAATGAAATTAGACTATAGTTTGTAATAGCTCTATGCATTGATTGTTCCGAATAGTTCTCGTATATTTGCTAGAGATAACGTTTGTATCTGCAACCGATACGAGTTATAAGCTTTTGACGTGATCATTGATCCACCTGTTTGAAATGCTACGCGACTAGTGTGTAACATCATATATTGATTGATAGCTTGAATAACTTTGTTGTCTTTACTGAAGCTTAAATTGTAATTTATAGGACCGTAATCTTTTACCATGCTAAATCTAAGGCTCATCAAAAGCTCAGAGCTACATATTTTAACCAAGAATTGGCGAAAGAGATACTTAGATTTGGCCACCCACTGTATTCAAAACTCAACTCTAAACTCTAAAATCCAAAACCAAATCTTGTTTACTATATCTGTACAAAATAAAATACTATTCGTGTTTTTTTTAAAGAAGTAATGTCTGGTAAACGCAGTCTGTAAGTTAGAATTTTACATACCACTCGATACTAAAAAACTCAGCTGAAAATTAAGTGCCCACTTCAACTTACCCGCCATATCCTTCGAGGGTAGGAGATATTCTGGTAAGCATTTTCTAGAAAAATACTTATATTCTTGGTTGTTTTTCCAAGTTTTTATATTTTCCAAAGACTTTCTCAACCCTTGTAAGCCTTACTTGTAACTATAAAACCGTGTAATTCTTTTCGAAGGAATTTATTTGAACATAAAAAACATCAAATTAAGGTTCTAATATTGTTTAATGATATTTAATGCCTTGAAAAGAAACTACGCAAAAGAACAAATGTTTTGAAACAAAATTTCCAAACGGGCTTTAATACTTCCGAGAATTCGAGCCGAACCTTTCATAGCATTTTATCGGGAGTGAATCCTGAAATATTCCCTGGGGCCTACCCAAATTTAACTGTCGCAAGGCATTATCACTAAGCCCCCTATAATTCTGGCACATTAATTTAATTTACTAGCTGTACCTGGGCAGAGATCAAATCGGGCTGTCCCTATTCAAGAGTATTAAGGCCGATACATAGGCCGGGCACGCGTTCGCGTTAACTAGATAAATGTTGCAATTGTGGTCGCAATATACGAACTGTTATGAAGGGACATCTTCCGTTTTAAGTATCGATTGAACCGATAATCCCTTGAGTAAACTTTAGGGAAAAATAATCTTTCGATTTCAAATAGAGATGTATATTTTACGCTCCGTCTAACTTTGCGAGCTAACCTACTTCTTTGCTAGTGGAATTTGAAATTAATTTTAACAGAACTTTTTTTGTTTTGTAATTTTTTCAAGAAATATTTGTTGAGATTCTATTCTTTATTCTTTATTCTTTATTGTACACAGAAAACACATACAAAAAACAAACTAAATGAAAGGACATGTACAAAGGCGAGCTTCACCCTAAAAAGAGTTTTCTTCCAGCAAACCTTTGAGGCTAGAGATAGGTGGTTATAGAGGTAGGGTTCGTGTACAAGACCAATGAATAAAAAAAATAAATAAGTAGTAGATGTATAAACAAACTATTCTAACAAAATATACTTATATTAGATACCTAAATATAAACTTATCACTATGAACAAACTACTTATATAATAATATTATATTCTAGTAAATTTATTAAGAAAAAAAATATTCTCGTTCTAAAAAAGAAAGAACTAATTCAGTGAAAAAATTCCAGGTAATTCTCATTGGCTGTTTTCTCTTAACATTTGATTATTTTCATAACTATTTCTGTTTGAGCTACAATCGTGGCAGACTTGTGGGTTCATGTGTCGTGCATATCAAGGCCAGCTTTCCACGTAACTAGCTTACAGCATCTATCTGCATCAAAGTGCGCAACCGACTTCGGGGATATGCATTTGCTATAGGTTATCGAGTATCTCTGAAAGCCTCGCCTGAAGTAAAGTAGATAGAAAGTTACGTTCCATTTGTATGGGCTCTGAAACAGATGTTGACTATTATTCCAAATAACGTATGCAATAATATGCACGCTGGCTCCGACCATGCACCCTGCCAACATTGTGTGAGCTTCAACGTAATTCTGTCTTATTTCGTTTGCTAAAAGAATAACATAAGGTTTATGTATACATACTTATAATTTTATCTTGACACTGTCTATTAGACCAGAGTGGTAGAGTGATTTATTTTTAACATAAAACTCAATGGCGAAAAAATCTCAAGAAGTTAACATTCTCTAAAAAAAGAATGAGCCTTCGAATTATCAATAATGACATAGTTAAGAATCTAAAGAATCGCATATTATATACGTTTCACATAGATAGGATATGTAGTTCACATAGAAATCTAGGCATCATAGAATCATCATAAAATTGGCTTCAAAAAACAAAACTATGAGTATGTAATGGATCAGTTAGTTGTACTGGCATAACTCGCTGGAAATATAAAAAAGCAGTAGTTGTTTTGTTATCGTAGCAAAAGCCTACGATTTTCGTAGCGGTCAGCTACGAAAGTTCGTAGACCATCTTACGTTCGTCCTTATTCAAACAACCTTACACAAACTTAACTCTATCTGATAAACATAAAAAAATACTAGAACCTGTGAATTCCTACGGCAAACATGGCTCAACTGAACTTTATGCAAACGCTAGACAGGTTCGCCTATTCTGTGGGTGCACCTGACAAAACCTCTTGTATGCGAAATTCAAGAAAACTGCGGTTGTATTATGTAAATTGTTTAATCTAGCGTGCACCACAAACTACGGAAACGGAAAATCTCGCTGCATAGTTATTTTTTACAGTATGTTGTTTTTTGTAGAATATTTTTCATGTATATCAGATAGCTTTATTCTAGCATGGAAGTAAAAACCTACTTTACCAATTAATTTTCTTGATATGCAATGACGACTTCTCAGAAGAAAGTTTAATTAATTCTTCTTCAACGAGAAAATTCAAGTAATATCTTTCTTTGAAATTAATTTTATAACGAAGGAATAATGCTTATGCAGGTGCAAAATGAAATAGAAAATCATGAACTGAGCCGTGCCGTGGAGCCGGCTGGCTGGATTTGCGACATCCGGTCGTTCAGCTGGTCTTAGCTGCTACTTAGTGCAGAGTTATACTTTAGTTAATTAATGTACTCACTGGCTATTTATAAAGAATCTCTCTACCAAATCTTGTTATTTAAGCTTTTATAACATATTATAAAAGCTTAAATAACAAGATTTGGTAACAAGATTTGGTTGTTCGTTGACTAACCATAGTTAGTCAACGAACAAATCAACTTAAATAGGACATTTAAGTTGTAAGTGAAATCAATTTAAATAAATAAATGACACCTAACAGTCGTATACATAGTCCTAAACCCATACTAGGATTCCGTGTGTGATGGGTATCAGAAACTACAAGTACCATGGTACCACAACACCCACACCCGGAATAAATATTTGTAGATCATTTAAACATTTGTCCCACAGCGGGAATCGCATCCTTTGCGTCTCAGACGGGCACTGGCCCGCTGCGCCATTGAGATCTTCAATTTGGCTCTTATTTTTTTTTGACTCTGAATGTTCCAAAGCATTGTCTTTTTCTTTAGTTATTATAATGTTTCAGGAGGCTCTGCCTGACCATAGTAGTTTTAGATGGAGGCCATATTTAAATGTTACTAGATATCTCTCAATGCAATGCATTGCATTTCTTTTCCTTCTAAGTCTGTCTAGAATGCATTGCAAGAATCCAGACAGCAAAACGATAGCCCAGGGGTCACTTCTCACTTGTAGATAAGCCTTTTTAAAACACTGTTGACGGAAAACTCTCTGGAAAGCATCTCTTTCAGAATATATAGTAGTCTGTCTTTGCTAATTTTGAGATTCATTTGAAGTTTGCTTATTTTTTTTTTTAGTAGTAGAGTTTTGAAAAGGTATTTGAGATATATATTCAGAATTGTATTCTAGCTTCTATAAATTTGAGTTTCTAGTCTATAAATTAAGTTTTTTTTTCATTCGTAAACATGCTGTTATTTTACTTTTATCTACCTATATCTAAATAAGACTATATTATAAAACAGTAACTAACTGGCTGACAGACAACGCATATCCGTTGGTCCTAGAGAATTGAAAGGAGGGTTTGTCTCTTTAAGTGTGTAGGGAAGTACTAACAAAGGAATTCTCAAAATTCACCCCTAAGAGGGTGCAGCGGAGGTTGAAGTTTGTATGAAAAAATTCACGCGAACAAACTCTCGGGGCTTTCACTAATATTTCAAAATACCGTAACAGTTTTAATATATTGTATCAATAAGTTTAAAGGGTCACAAATTCGCAGTTTCATATAATTAAGACTACCTATTTACCTAGACTATTTCCGCCAGTCAATACGATCTAGTTTGAAGCTCATGTTCGCCAAATGTATCTAATACAGCATTTTGTCCGCAGAATCGAAACCAGAACTCGTGTATTGGTTCTCAGAACAGACGCTACAACCCGGCCCAAGCGTGTCCCTCAAGTGTGTAGCGATGGGCCACCCTCCACCGCAGTTCACATGGCTACTCGACGGGTTTCCTATACCTACCAACTCTAGGTATTACACAGAGGACTACAAAATACATTTTACTGTATTCCGGCAGCGACTTGCGGCTCCGTACTCGGATACAAATGTCAGATGTAGCATATAACCACTCTCCATCTTTTTAAACTATATTCAAATCACATTGTTCCGTTACTCCGCTACTGTGTGAAATAAGGAACTAAAGTGGTTGCTAACAAACAAACACATTTTTTTTTTTTTTATACAAAATAGGCTAACGTTTGACCACAATCTCACCTGATACTAAGTGATGATGTGGTCTACGGTGTAGCACGTTTGCCTAGAAGAAACCTATTCACTCTGGTCTTGAAGACACCCAAATTATAGGTGTTCGGAAACACAGACGCCGGCAACGAGTTCCACTCTTTGGCTGTCCGCATTATAAAGGTAGACGCAAAGCGCTTGGTGCGACATTTAGAATTATTTGTGTAATTTGTTATTACCGTTTCACTGTTTCTCATTATGTAATAGAGTAAGAGATATCAATAAGTCTTGAGTCAATTAAATAATGTCTTGAGATATTTTCTTCTCCTTTTTTATGATAGCACAAAGCAAGGAAATGGAATAGTTTTTGCACTCATTTAATGTTCTCGTTTTTGCAGTAATTTCATACTAATTTATCTGTATGAAACGAACGTTCCTTAACTTTCCACAAAGAGGAAACGTACACGAAATTGTTTCTGAAATATAAGTTTCTATTCACAGATTTGTGGTCGGCCAACACGTGACGCTGCAAGACGATGTGGTCAGCCACCTGAACATCAGTCGGGTAACCGAACAGGACGGCGGAGAATATGCATGCGTCGCTTCAAATACAGCAGGAAAAGCGCTACACGCAGCGAGAGTTAACGTGTATGGCTTGCCTTATATCCGCGAGATGCCTAAAGTGACTGCGGTGGCTGGAACTGATTTGAACATAAAGTGTCCTGTGGCCGGATATCCAATTGAAACTATCACTTGGGAACGAGGTAAGCTTAGAACGTTTGCTGAAGTTATGTAGTATGTTTACTTTTAGAATATAGGATTATTTTTATTTTCTGAGACTCATTGCACCTCATTCGATCGGCACCACACTGAGTTCTACATTCCATTTTCCACTAAAACCCCGTACCTTGGTGCAAGACAAAATTCTCATTGCGTTTTGCAGTTACACAATGACCTTGCAATAGACAAACAATTGCTAACTAAGGTAAACACTAAGCATCTATGTCTTCCAGCCTTTTCCAGGGAATGTCCAAAAGAATGTAATGACAGTAAAGAACTTTCTTTTATAATGTAAGATTGCCTTAATATCCTCAATTTTAAAACCAGTGCAGCCGGAGAACTGATGAAAGACGTAATTTTCTTCCCTAGACAACTCGCATTAGTTTGCCAAATATCTACGGAAATATATATATAATATTTGGCACGCCTTGCGGTCCAATTTCGCTAAAATATATCGGCCGTGATTGGCGCTAATTTTGGAATATTAATTGGTTTCTAGATTAGGTTGCGGCGTTAAATTATATTAGCTATTTCATATTAATGGCTTCTTAAGCAAGGTGGCTCATTACTCTTCATTTGCCTCTAATTGTTTTGGTTTTACGAGCTAGAAAGCTAGAGGTTCTACGAAAATATTAATTTAATTAATTAATTAATATTAGCCGTATTTCCCTAGTGTACTTTTTTTTTTTTTTTTTTTTCTTCTATTAAGGGGCTATCCATTGCTGGATAAAGGCCTCCTCCATCTCGTGCCATCCTCCTCTGTCTCTTGCCCTTTGTGTCCATATTTTTCCAGCCACTGATTCAATGTCGTCTCTCCAGCGACGGACTGGCCGACCGCGAATTCTCTTTCCATCACGGGGCCACCAGTGTAGTATTCTCTCGCTCCATCTATTGTCCGTTTGTCGAAAATATTAATTTACAAATATTAATTTACAAGCTGTTACCCGTGTTTTCGTCCGCGTGGTATTTGTATAATATTCGATTTCATGTGTTTTAATTTTTTTCGCGGAACTCTAATTATTTTACTAAAATGTATTAGTTACTAATAAGTTATTCCTTATAACATCAGTTGTAAGTACCATATATACTTTAATATGCATTAGATACAGATATGAAAACATGTTGGTCCATACTATGTCCTTCCTTGCTTTATTTTTACGTGGCGAAAATCATTTTCTATAATTGAGACGAAATTCCAATGAATGGGCACCTTTTTTCTCCCAAATATCTCGCAGTTCAATCGTGCTAATGATAGAAAATTGACATAATTTCCCTCAGTGGCTCGTCGTCGCCTCTCACCCTCAAATTGACTTGCTACAGCATTCTAATATAGGTATCAACTTTGTTTGGGACTATTTGATACAAGGTATGAAATCAATAAATAAATATAAATATATTCCGGACATATTCACACGGTCAACTGATCCCAAACTAGGCATAGCCTGTACTATGGGTACCAGAGACTGATATACATAATAGATACATATTTAACACCCAGACAAAGAACAAACATCTGTGTTTATCACACAAATGTTTGTCCAGTGCGGGGATCGAACCCGCGACCTCTAGCGCAGAAGGCAGAGTTACTACTAACTGAGCTATGAGGCCAGTACAATCAATCAATCATCATCATCATCATCAGCCTGTAGAATTCCACTGCTGGACATAGGCCTCCCCTAAAGAGTTCCACGACGAACGGTCTTGAGCCTTCTCCATCCACCGACTTCCCGCAACCTTCACAATGTCGTCGGTCCATCGGGTGGGGGGCCTTCATCATCATCATCATCAAAATATATAAAAATCTTTAGTGACTGACTGACAATCATGCCTCATGCAACAACAATGCCTCTGGTATTGCAAGCGCTCATAGGCTATGGTAACCACTTACCAACAGGCGGGCCGTATGCTAGTTTGTCACTCAATCGTATAAAAAAAATTCCTAAGGCTGAAATGATGATATAAAAGTATCAAAAAAAAAAGTTGATACCTATATCAAGAAAATAGACTAAAAAAGGCGCTGTTTTCAATAAGCTCAAATTAGATTATTCATAAGCTTCTTATCCAGCGTGCCAAATATTTGTCACCAAAAATCGTAACTTTATTACGTCTATTCATTTCAATCTCATTCAGCGAAGCCGCAAACAAAGACGTTGTTTACAAAGTTTACCAACAAAATATCCCCGCCGAGATATTTTACAACAAAATATCGCGGTTTTCAGTGAGTGCATGGAAAAGGCGATACTTTAGACATTAAAGTTTAGAGTACCTATCGAATTAAAATCGCGGGAGAGATTACTTCTTTACAGCAACAGGTTTTGAGGGGAGTGGAGGTACCAGGGAGGTAATCCGTGATCTAGAGTGAAAATTGTGTTGAACTGTTCAGGTCACGTGGTCACATCGGGGATCATACGGAAACAGACTAACCAATTCCACTATCCCAAATCCCACTCATATTATAAATGCGAAAGTTTCTTAAGATGTGAGTAAAATTACCATTTATTTTAAAAATATACACTTATACATACTATAAAATATAAAATCAAATAATAACAAAATAAAATAGAAACTAATTTGTGAGTATTTGAGGATATGAAGATGTTTACTACTCACGCCGCAACCACTGAACAGATTGGAATTTTGGTGTGGAATTTTGGTTGTTGGAAATATGTATGTAGTAAATAACATACCTATTTAGGCTATTACAGCCGCGTGTGGAAACTATTCACAGTCAATAGACTTTCATCTAAAAATATAGATATTACTGTGTGGTGTGCGTTCGATTTGTAAACATACTCTGTTACGGTGTCCTCGAAATTATTAGAAATTAAGTTTTATTGGAAAAAATAAGAGTTTCGTCGTCAAGGAAGCATTTACCTCAAGCCAAAGGAAAGCTGAAGAAAAACCAGGTACCCATATTTGAGACAAGCTTCCACCCGCGACTATGCTCGCGTGGTACCCTTATAAAAAAAGCCTATGTATTTTTTTGCCAAATTTCAGTCCAATCTGTTCAAAGGTTGCGGTGTGATTGAGTTATAAACATCCTCACATACCCACATCTTTACAAAGTCTCCCATTAACAATATTAGTGGGATGAATAGAGTGGGTTAAAATATTGTTATTTTACTCGTACTTACAAAGTTTAACATTAAGGGGCTTCTTCAGTATTTACTAGCAAATCTAAAGGGTCTATTTAAATGCCTATTTTGGAACTGAAATTGGTGGTAGTGGTGGTTTATATTGTTAAGTAACAAAGATGATTTAGATAAAGTATAATAACTTTATTTACACAAAGAAACTTAAAACTAATACAAGTTAATATTTACAAAATACACAAGAAACAGTTGAGCCATCTAAAGACCGTTACAAACGATCTATAGATAGCTCAACTGATCCAGATCACTACCAGTCGGAAGCGTCCCCAAGACGCTGGCGGAATTGCCACGCTGGATGGCAATGCTAATGCGCTGGGCCAAATAAGAGCCAGCTCTCGGGTCACGCGTCGCTTCGATCAGACGTCCTGATATCTTAATATAATTATGTGACTGCATGCTATTAATTTAATTATGTACCTACCCTATATTCACACACAATGTAAATTATTTTTGAATAAATAAACTGAAACTGCGTACCGTGCGGTTTCAGAGGAACTTCCTCCCGCGAACCCTCAGGTTGTGGAATGATCTCCCTGCTGAGGTTTTCCCTAAGGACTACAGTATGGGGTTCTTCAAAAAGGGCGTTTCGAACTTTAAAAGGGGTCGGCAACGCGTGCGTGATGCCTCTGGTATTGCAAGCGTACATAGGCTACGGTAACCACTTACCAACAGGTGGGCCGTAAGCTTGTTTGTTACGTTAGTTGTATAAAAAAAAAACTGAAACTGGTCTTAAAGTATGCACTATTTGGACTGTAACATACCATTTATTTATAAATAAAAACTGGTTATGTTACCATTTTACCCACAAAATGTTCCATCACCGAAATCTACCATAGAATAATGTAACGTCTGAAGCCGAGGTTTAAGGTGAAATTGTGGAGCTCAGTATTTTTTCCGTGTTTATTTGAAATTTCTCGCGAAACGTAGACATCTCGTCCTACGTCTATATTAGAGCCGCAACAGAAAATTGCGACGAGAAGACACCTTCGTACTCCAATCCAATTAGGGGAGGATCTAACCTGAAGCACAGAATAAATAATAGCACAAGCCTGAAGGCACTATAATACAGTGTTGCATTCCAGCGATCTGCTGTCTGTCGAATAATTTGTCTGTGCCATTCAAAACACTGCCATAATTGAGGATCGAGGAATGTAGGAGTCGGGTTGACATCTTTGAAAAGCATAAAAGTATTTTTATCATCTTACTAAATATTAAACGTCAACGTCAAAAGTCAACGTCAAGGTGGCTAAAACAACTGAATAATTGAGTTTGAACTGATTTTACCCCCAAAGCAGCAAATTATTGCATAGTTACCTAGTGTTTTTTCAGTGAAAAATTACGAATTTCCTAGAGTCGTAGAACAAACTTTATTTATAATTGCTTGTAGAATAAGCCCTGCACTACTAAGAACCAATTTGAATTTTCCCAGTCTACGCTTGATGATAGAAAAACGTAGTACCACTATTATCGCTGGCGTGAGCAAATTAGAATGAGGTCACCTGTAATTTTCCATTTTTTACAGCGACCCTTGTCAACAGCCTTATCTCATTTATGGAGCTCTGTAAGTTGACCTAGGGGTTCCACCTGGATCGTGGGAAACATTTGGTTGGACTTGAGCACATAATTTTACAAGAGATAAGCAAAATGTCCTTACTTATCTCTTCCCGAAAATTTCTGGGTCTCCGTTTCTGACTTTACTCAGTAAAGGCGTAAAGCAAAGGTGTATTAACTTACTTTGATGGTATAACACCACCTACAGAAGTTTTATGAATACTAAATGGGGTTATTGGTAACCCGAGATATTCCGGACAGCAAAAGGTAGAGGTAAGCAATTTTTTGGAAAATAAGGAATTGTGGTCAATTCAAAATTTCCAAATTTTTATTTTGTCACTTAACAATAATAAGTCTTTTAATTATTCAACTTTGTAACATGCACGTTCAAATAAAAAAACTCATCAAAAACATTTCTTTTATTTTGTAACAAACGCTCAAATTGGTTTAATAGAAAAAAATGCAAAATTTCAAATATCTAGAAAACTCTCTTCTAACTTTCGGTCATATATCGGGGTCAATTTTTTTTTGCAATTCTGCACCCCTACCTCGTCCTGCCCAGAACACATCGAGTTACCAATAACCCTGTATAATAACAGTAAATTACATCGAAGGCTTAGGAAAGATTTTACAGTCTGGCTAACAAAGAACTCACGTAATTTTGTTTCGCAATTTATATTTTGCCGCGCCTGAAATTTTATATTTTATATTGCGGTCGACTTTTTGTTTTGTATTTAAATTTAAAATTTTGTGTTGGTGTTGGCGCATTTGGGTAAACTTTCTGCCTTTTGCTAGCTAACTGTTGAACTTTTATTTCGGTCGACTGGCAAACTGAGTTCCGTGTCGCTGAGCACTGTAGGTTCAACGTGAGATTAGATATTATTTAACAGCTCATACTTTGCGAACTCTAATAGGTACTGACAGTTTCAGAACCAAGGGCCGTGTACGGTTTCCGAGGTCATTATTTATTGTTTGTTCTTGATAAAATTAAATAGATATACCTACGCTGCGAAACCAGCGTCATCACCTTTATAAACAGTGTTCAAATTTACTGTTTCATCAAAATATCACATGGTTTTTGAAAAGCCTTCGCCACGTAACATTCGACAGTACAATACACAGTGACATGAGGTATCTCGCGAAATGAAATGTTTCATCACGGTGCCGTGTGTATTGTTTGCCAAATATTTAATATCTGCGTCAAAGATGAATGGCCCAATCACAAAATGGGTTTATTTTATAGCAGCAAACTGGCGAAGCTTTTTTTCGAGATGAGATACGAAAGTTCAGTTATATCGGATGCAGGATATGAAATTTATATCAGGAAGTCAAAGTAAAAATTGCCTTGGATTTAATCTAACCCTTTTGAATTTATACATGAATTATTCACCATTATCATCATCACGTCCACTACTCAACAAAGCGAGCGATCTTGTGCAGGCTGAACGCAACTACTCCCAGCAACCTTCTTGCTATGTGCCCCGCCCACTGCCACTTCCACTTACTAATCCTCTGTGCTATATGGTTACTAATTCTTTGAGCTAAATTTTGGCTTTCTTTATACAAAAGCAAGTACAATCTGACCCGATAAATACATACGTAGATGCAATGGGAAGGGCATATTGCCTGATCTTGAACCTACCTCGTAAGGTGAATCCACTCGATAAGACTAACCTAATCTAATCCGGAATCTTTTACCTATAGATTCAAAGGAGGTCGCCATTTCATTTTACCCTTTTTTTTTAAAGAGGGACAAACACTACCGCTGAACAGAAGACAGAAGGTATTCCCAAACGGCACTCTCATAGTGGAGCAGACTCAACGCGGGGAGGATGCAGGCACTTACACCTGTCAGGCTACGAACCGACAGAGACATGCTGCCAGGAGAGAGGTGGAGGTACAGATACTGGGTAAGCCAAAAACTAGAAAGAAGTCATTAGAATGGCCTCCTGCTATGTGTGATATTGCGTACTATCAGTGCGTTTACAGAGTAAGCTTACGTGCCCGAGATGTAGGGCAATATGTTATCCAATAGTGAGCATCTGCTCATTTTATGAGTAGCGCGTCTTAGCCTTTCTATCTAGTAACCAAGAAGCAAGAATTATCTCAGTTGTGCCAAAAAGTAACTGATTTACTCCCGACAGCTCAGCACGAGTGGATGATAATACCTTTGATAATACTAATACTACTCTTTAAATCTATTATCTTCGAGCTACAATAAAGCAAACACGCAGTGTGTTTGTATTCTACCCAGACAAGACAGAATTCGTTGGAAAGAACTCTACTGGAGGCCTTTGCTGATGAGCATTCTGAATCAGGAAACATCATTTAGTATGTTCATCTTGTTAAACTGTGGAACTGTAAACTTTCTGAAATAAGGCTTATTATTATTTATTTTTATAACTAAACACCTGGACAAAACAATGGTATAACGTTTTCGAGCTAGAACATTTTAAATAAACCTACACCCTTCGTTTTAACAATACAATGTACTATTTCACTTCACTGAACAACAAGATAAAACCATAATATTAAACAGAGACCTACAAAAAAGATATTCAGGCTGAATAACCCGAAAAATATTAACAATGTTGGGTATATCTCAGGTTTCGCTACACATTGTTAGAATCTAAACGCGATTTGTACGTACGGTCCATCCTCCATAATAATATCTACCTATGTTTTGTTAGGCTGTCGGCCCTAGTTACTCTTAAACCGAAAAGTGAGCGGACGGCCTTAATACTCCAACAACTGTTGCTGTCGTGTGACTGGTTCTTTTTTGAGCATACCGTATTAAGTTCAGTAAGCATATTGAGGTATGGTAGAAAGATGACCAAGAAAGAATCAGTGACACTTGCCAAAAAGCAAGCAAAGTACTTGTCAAACTTCTTAAGATCAGAAAGAAATCTTGTGATTCCGTAACACATTTCTGTTTTAATCTTCAGCGTACGCAACACGTGACAAAACTTCACAGATTGTACCAAAGCCTTGAAAGTCTTCTCGTTCCATTTAGGCGGGAAGCTAGTGCCAACTTTCTTACATCATCTTAATGCAGGTCATTATTACAAAACTCAGCTCACTGTTCCAAGTCACGCTCCGATTAGATTGAAGGAGTTCAGTTTATCAAGTGTCATTTTAGTTCCGGTTTACCATAGTTTCAAGCATCGCCGATGTCATTGGCTAATTTTTGACTTTTACTACCGTATCGCAAGTGTAACGCTATCGCAAATTATTCGTATTTGTAGCACTGGCTCCGGCACTGGAGTTACCAAAGTCATTTGACATAATTTTCTCATTTTGTTCGGTAAGATTTAACGCGCTATAAAATCACGAATCCCGCGAGGGTGGAGTCACTCATCCGTAATTCATTAAAGTTTGCGCGTTTACCATCACAAACCATTACCGAGCATCCATGGAGCGTTAAACTTCTAGCTCTTAACCGTTAATAGGGCAATAAAATAAAAATATGAAAAAATCCAAAGTTCACAGAGCAGCTCGATGAGGCTTTTTTCCTCAAAGCATTAGATGGATAAAGGTTCCACTGTCATTAACTTTTAAGTAAAAGAATATAGCTTTTCTCCGATCGTAAAAGTTTGAAAGCCTTATCAAATAGAAGTCTATGGATTCGTACTTTATGGACGTAGTGTACCCCTATTTACACAAGAAGCAAACATAAAACAGTCGTATATTTACTCTTTTCTCGAGTGAAACTAAAATATGAAAGTGTTTACCAACGGTCGGTGCTTCAAATTCTGAACAGGATATTTTTTGCAGTTCAACCGAAAATCCTGCCAATACCCGCGCTAACGAACCTGCTCCGCGAAGGTATGAGAGCGGCGATCTCTTGCCAAATACTGGAGGGTGATTTACCGGTGGCGTTTCGATGGGAGAAGAATGGGCAACCTGTGACGTCATCACCTTACGCCCCCAGCGGTATTATAACGAGAAGGATGGACGAGTACAGCGCGTCGCTGGTGATAGAACAGATCACGTCGCTTCATAGTGGGAACTATACGTGCATTGCGTCGAACGTTGCTGGCTCGGAGCGGTACACCGTACCGCTTACTGTCAATGGTATTGTCTCTCATAGTTTTCATCATTTTGCATGATGCAGTACTACTTTTTCTTCTTTAGGAGCTGAATAGGTATAAACTATGATACGTTTTCCAGTACCACCTCGCTGGCGATTGGAACCGAACGATGTCGCAGTAGCGGCCGGTCAAGACGTGACTCTACCTTGTCAAGCTGAAGGCTACCCAAAGCCAGCGATCACGTGGAAGAAAGCAGTTGGTAAGATTACTTAGTCAAATACATCAAAGTTTCAAAGAAGTCAAGAATTAGATCAAACAGTTACAGTATACTCTAGGACTTTATTCTGTACAAGGTGATTCATAACATGTATACTATCCCGAAAGAGGCTTATTGTAACAACAAGGAGAAAGAATATGAGCAGGAAAAAAAATCTAATATTATTTTTATTTCTCCTTCCTCCAGAACTTTTTCAAATTAACTGTTTTTATCGTTTAGTATTTTTATCGTTACACGTACGAGGAGTTCAACATCAAGATTGCTACCTAAAAAAGTTGTTTGAACAGATTTATGCATTCGATTTTCCAAATGTCGTAGAACAACCTTACAATTTGATCTAGAATACCCCCTTTCGTGATTGTACCTATACATTATATTATATACACCATGTACAAGTGAAACACGGAAGCCTCATAAAAAACCAAGATAAAACATTTGTGTCCCCAACAGGTAACACGCCCGGTGAATACAAGGACTTCATGTTTGAAGGCAGCTCACGAGTGCTAGAAAACGGTTCGTTGGTATTCGAGCGCGTTGCTAAAGACAGTGAAGGGCACTATCTTTGCGAGGGGAGGAACGATATCGGCGCGGGTCTCAGCAAGCTAATCTTCCTGAAGGTTAATGGTAAGTGGCCTCCGCTTTTCAGAAGATCGCAGCCAATTAACATTATTTGTTTCAAATAGTGTTGTGTTCCTGCGGTGAGTAAGGTTGCCAGAGCTCTTTAGGGGGGAGGGGGTTCGGGGTCGGCAACGCGTGCGTGATGCCTCTGGTATTGCAAGCGCTCACAGGCTACGGTAACCGCTGCCATATGCTTGTTTGCCAACTCAGTATTGTAATACCTCAGTAATATATAGCGAATGCATACTACTATGTATCTCAATTTGCCAAGACTATGTCTACTATATCTGAACATCCTAATGCGTTTAACCATTGTGTGACGTAGCGGGTGCCCGTCTGAGACGCAAAGGTGCGGGCTCGATTCCCCCTGCGGGACAAATGTTTGCATGATCTGCAAATATTTGTTCAGGGTCTGGGTGTTGTGGTACCATGATACTTGCAGTGTCTAATACCCACGACACAGGGAATCCTAATTTGGGGTCAGGACTGGGTATGTGACTGTTGGGTGTTATTTAAGTATTTTATATGTATAGGTGAGTACAAAATACCTATCTACGACAGGAAAATGATTCATTATTTCAGTCGTAGGATGTCCACCGCTAAACATAGGCCAATACTGATTTCCAAAGGGACTTCCTATCACGTGGGGGGAATTTGCCCATACTCACCATGCTACTAGGGACGCGGGTTGCCGATTGCAGTCAGATCTATCGTTGTTAAAATAGGTGACGAAAAAAAGGGGACGAAGAAACTGAGCTCTACTTCAGGCTATTCCAAATAAGAGAAAAACGGAGCTTAAAAGTTACCTATGCGAAGGCCCTAAAATATTTTCATATTGTAAGCAAAAACCTGATGAATTTAATTTGCCTCGCAAAAAGTCGATAACAAAGTTACGTACGAGAGTAATGAGAAATTTCAGCCAAAAGCCACAGCTTCTAAAACTCGAATCTGTACAAGCGAAGGAATTTTTAATACCCGCGACAGCCAACACATTAACATCTAGTGTAGGTAGGTTTATTGCACAAAAAGGACGCCGGATCATCTTTTGCCGAAAGCCTGTTGTGAAAAGTTGTGGAATGTCTTGATGGAAGCGATGAGACTGGGACACCGCCTGCATTCAAATGAAAATTCTTTCCCGTCATTATTGTTTGAACGAAACTGTGGAGTCGTCTTTAAGAAATATTTGGAGCGAGCTTTATTTTAATTGTGGTATTCTTCGGGGAAATTTTATTTGACCAGTTTCTTATATTCTTTAGTTGTGTATCATTGTTTTTTGCGATCATTATTTTAAAGCCAAAAGAATTATTACCTACAAAAGACGATACAAACGGCCTTTTTCAGGGCAACAATACCTCTAGGTGGTCACTGGCCTAATGCAGGGTGACCATGAAAAAACCAGTGACACGAAAACCACGAACGCAATAAGAATCTTTTTCTATCGTTTCAATGTTTCAAACTACCTTAAGTTCAACTAAAGTTAAATATATTTCACCCTAATAAGAATGTGATTTATAGATTCGTTGCACAACATGTACGAAAATATCCCACGTTATTTGTTGGCAAGTTAAATATAGGGGATGAATACCTAGGTGCATTAACTTCGCTGCAACATCACGTAGATAATAAAGCTAGCTGCACGTTCACCGATAATCCATAAGAAACTGCAGAAAATTCCACTAAAGTTTATTATCCCACAATTCTGTCGCACCTTATTTAATTTCACAGAACTCGCTTCCGATAACTCGCACAAATTGCTGAACTGGCGTCGTTCTATCTATTGTACCTTTCTGGAATTAAAGGAAGTCCATTTTCTTACCACTCTAGGTCCCAACTGTCTCCGCTTTCCAGTTAATTTAGATGGCTTCGGTTGAGTTAACAATCTAGATAACTTTTATGAAACTGTGGCTGGAATGGTAACTCCGTTAGCAACTATTTGTAAAATTATTTTACCAAATGTATATTTTCCCGCTCGTAACGGTAATTCATCCACCAAAGAAACGTTATTTTACCCAAATATTCGACGTATTTTCATCGAATTTGAACTAGCCCCCACGTATTTCCAATAACCATAATAAGGTCTTGAACCGTATCGTTTTTGCATGTACCTAGATTCCTAACCGTTTCCAAATATATTCAGCTTCCCACATACTTAATTAAATACATTTAAGGTTATTCAATTGTCGCAACGGCCTCGCCGGGCGTCTGATAAAAAATTGAATGTGTCTTCTTTTGGAGGCATTGTATTCCATTGAAATTATACACGTTCAGATCGTCAATAAAGGCATCCGACGATTATTCGATTGGCGTCCAACACGGGGCCTCTGAGGAAAAGTTCAATGTCTTTTCTTTATAAATAGGTAACTTAAATGTGCATAAAATTATAGGCTCACAACTTTTATTCCCAAACATGCTAGAAGTTTGTCCTAAATGAAAAAGATTTATAAAATATCACGTTTTTTTCTCTAATCAGATTCATAAGAAAGTATATTATCTTCGATGGTAGGCAGCCTCCCAGATCATCGGGCGATCAGATCCTAGAAGATGTCTAAGGGGGTAGTCAGAGACACGACCAAATTTGGCAAATTCCACGTAGGGTTGCAAGCTTATCGCCGCTTATGAGGATACTTACTGATTTCCTCACGATGTTTGCCTTCACCGTGTTGGTGCGCACTTACATAATTTACCGAACAGAAAATCTCATTGGAGCGATCTTCGGATCGGTACCTCCCACTAGGCCAACGCGGCTTTTCTTTAAAGTTACTTTCCGTAGAAACTATCAAATTAGACACGTCTAGATCTTTGATCGATTACACAATAAAGGCATCCCTCGGTTATTCAATTGTCACCCAACGCGGAGCGTCTGAGCAGAAAACTCAATGGCCTCACGGCAATACGTCTCCTCTTTATTGGAAAACGAGACAGTTGCCTTCCACAAGAATAAGCCCGCGGTGAACGTGTTTGTACCCGACGATATTGGCTTTTGTTAGGAAGCAAATATCGTGAAACGACGGCGGACGGCGGACAGAACAGATGATGTATAAATATAGGGTTCCTTTATAACATTGTTGTTTGTTTCAATAGAAGTTTTTCTTTTTGTTCCAAATTTAAAAAGAATTTTACGTTGTTAGGTTGGTTTCTTATTCTTATTACTAAAACAAAGGTCAGTAACAACATCATCCATATTTGGGATACCAACTTTATAGAGTACCTTTAGGTATATGTGCGGTTAAAAGAAATAGCATGAAAGATCAACTACAGGGCAAACTGTTGTGAAATAATGGAGTTTACATTGTATAATAAATAGTTAATATTGCTTGCCACGAAAACTGCATACATAGTTGAAGGAAACTTCATAGCCAGCCAGTACTCAAACGCAAAGCGTCACTAACCCCAGATTTACTGCTTGCAATGGAGCAAAATACTCCTTACCACCCCGTTTCACTGCGCCCCTATACCGGCACGTTCTAGAACAGTTCGCAAACAGTTCCGTTTCTAACTTGCTCGAATCGTAATCGTATTTCCCGCTTGTTTATTTCGGTTTGACAAAGGCCCGCCGCGATTTACACGCGCGTTAACTTTGCAGACGTTCACTTGAGCCTGAATAAGTTATACCGCTGAAGTTTTACACGCATTATATAGCTTTTAGTAAAATTAAATGTTTAGATAATATTTTCGTGTTTCAATAGTAAAACAAAATCTATGATGCTTTACTGCCTCATCCGTAAAAGGACTTATTTAATTAAATGTAAGGATTCCTTGCGTATAAAGGTCCTAACTAAATAAATCTCAGCGCCGAACCCCGACATATTCGCTTTGACGAATTGAGTTTTCCACTTTAGATATATCTCCGCCAGAACAAAATGAGAGCAGTTTTTCAGTTAGCATCCGGTCAAGAACAGATAAATCGTCTACTTATGGCCTCGTACAACTTCCAAACTCCTATCGACCGGAAACAAATACCTAATTCTGAAATATTGCCCCAGATTTCCACAGAAGCAGCACAAATGGGGCTATAATATTTTAAATACGCTGTAGATCATAAAAATACGAGGGTTTCGTAAACAAAGTGCCTTTGCCCCAATAAATAAGGATGGTGGAACGAAACCGCATAACGAGACGGGTTTATGGGGCCCGACCATAACCTTGAATTGCTGTCAAGACAAGCCAACCGTAGAATATATTATTATAAATATGAAGTGAGGAAGTCTTTAAAGGAGCCTATTAAGCCAATTTAGCTGTAGCGCAGTTAATAATAAACTTGTCGACACCAAAGGGGTCAATGGGCAATAAGTTTCCAATATTATTTTTAGAAATACGGATCTGTTCTGTATCAGGTCTTTATTTCTAGCTCCGGCACGGTTTCCGATGAAAAGTAAAACGGTACAAGTGACAGCGGGGGAGGCAGCTCATCTTCAGTGCGCTGCATCTGGTGACGCGCCGTTGGAAGTCAGCTGGCGCAGTCCTCACCATCACACCATTGCTCATCATTTAGATCAGAGGTATAATAGGTTCATATATTACAATTTACCGAACAAAATCCAATTTTCTAGCTTTGTTTCCGTGAAGTATCACAACAGGCGACATGATAAATTATTCAACAGCATTTTCGAGTATCTGTCAGTTCTCCAGGAAATATATTTCCATTTACAGATACACAATCCGAGAACAAGTCCTCGACGATGGCCTAGTTTCCGAGCTTAGCATATTGCAAACCTACAGACAGGACACAGGTGCTCTAACATGTCGAGCGTCTAACGCCTACGGCCAAGATGAGATGCTCATTCATCTAGTCGTGCAAGAGGTAAAAGTGTGAAACCATCTTCTGAGCCTCAGAATTTTATCCTTTGGAGATTATCTCACTCTTTTTTCAGGTTCCTGAAATGCCCAAAAATATAAGGATCATAGATCAACAATCGCGATCTATACAAATATCCTGGACACAACCGTATGCTGGGAATAGTCCTATCATTAACTACATCGTACAATACAAAGAAGCTCCAGGTAAACCCTTGAAAATAATCACTAGAAACTCAAATCAGAACAGGCTCAAGGCCTGTTTGAGCTGTCGATTCAATCCCTGATAGATCTTCGATTTCTTGTTGCAGAGCCGTGGCCATCGACTCCTCAAAAAGTGATAGTGCCAGGAAGCGTGACATCAGCTAGCGTTCAGAATCTACAACCAGCGACTTCTTACCATTTAAGGATCATTGCCGAAAACAGATTAGGACAGAGCGAACCGAGTCAACTCATCCAAGTAACAACAACTGAAGAAGGTTAACTTTCAGGACCTGATTATGATTATTTCCTAAAAATTCCTTGAGATAAGTTACCCTTAATATTTAATTTAATGTTTCAGTACCAAGTGGACCTCCACTAGATGTGCGAGTAGAAGCCAAAAGTTCTACTGAGCTAATCGTCAGTTGGGATCCACCTCAAAGAGACCTTTGGAATGGCAACATCCTTGGATATTATGTTGGGTTTCAAGAAGTAAGTTGCTGAAACTGGGTATGAAAGTCGAACATAGCTTCATTTAAGCTATAGTGCAGTTGGTTATCTTAAACTTTGGCTAAGAAATTGTTCCATTGGCTTAAATCTAATGACCCTTGCGATGCTGAAAATGTTACAAAATTTGGCCATGGTATAAAAACTAGTGGTATTAAGATCGGTACAACGATTTGTTATTTCAGCTAAACAGCAACAGTACAGTACTGAGCGCTAGTGGTCCTGGTGGAGCGTCGTACACCGTCCGCACGGTGGAAGGAGCAGGCATGGCCCGAGCCAGGACTACCCTGTCGGGGCTTCAGAAACACGCGGCGTACGCTGTTGTGGTCCAAGCTTATAATAGCAGAGGAGCTGGGCCTGCTTCTCCGCCGACCACTGCTACAACTATGGAAGATGGTAAAATGATTCTCAACACTAACACCACCAAATAAGATGCTCTAGTCTACTAGCACACAAAACACTCTAGTGCTTTGTCTCATACAATGTCTTTAGTATTTACTAAGTCATTTGATTTATCTTCTAGTGCCGAGTCTACCGCCGGGTGCACTACAATGTACAGCACTCAGCTCTCAGTCAGTGCGAGTTGCTTGGGAGCCACCTCCTCTCAGAGGCCGCAATGGAGTCCTGCAAGGGTACAGAGTAACGTACGCACCGGTGACCGAATGGTTTGGTAAGTACGATGATGATTAGATCACTATCAAACGTGCCAAATCTGCCAATTAGATTGTGAACTAGTTTTCCTGCACGGGGATTAAAATTTCTGTGGGTATTCAAGCAATAATGAAAAATTTTAAGGGCTCCTAGATACCGCTGCACTACTGAGAAACTGATAAAATGCAGAACGCCCCAAACCAGGGTTAGTACAGATGGGAAATGCATAAAACACCCCATAACCAGAAACCTGTGCAGGTCTATACACCCCCAATTTCAGTTATACATTTTGACGTCACGATAACACCAACCAATTCATCACAGTTTTCCTGTGACAGTCACCATGCAGATGTAGTGTTGTCTATTTCAGGAAACGAAGACGCAGTAACCAAGCAGATATCAGGCCTCCACACCACCCTGTCTGGTCTCAAACGATTCACGAACTACTCCGTGACTGTCTGCGCGTTTACTGCTGCTGGCGATGGAGTTAGAGCGGCTCCTGTTTACTGTCATACAGAGGAAGATGGTAAGCTTTTGATCGCAATATTTATTTTATTACTTTGAGTTCCTAACTGCGTAGCACTTGTTAAGTTATTGGTTCGGCCGGGAACTTCCCTAACTACCACAGTAATTTACCACAAATAAATGAGGTAGTACTTGAGGAGTACCTATGGGTGGTGGTGAATATAAATGTAAAGTTCATTATCTTAGAGCAGGCAAGGCACCAACAACAACGGAAAATATCGTGAGGAAACCGGCATATCCTAGAACCTAAAAGTTCTAAATCATGTGACTGTGCCAGAAAGAAACCTTTATGAGGCACACATTAATCCTTTCACCACATTGGTCATTAAATGTGAAGGAGTACATAGTCCTAATGTTCTTGCTTTCAGTACCATCAGCCCCAGCAGACATCAAAGCAGTTGTGTCTTCAAGAAACAAGATCTTGGTATCGTGGTTACCTCCAGCGGCACCAAATGGAGTTCTCGTTGGCTACACGTTGTATATGAGTGTCATTGAAGATGGAAGAGAGGTACCGCACATTATGATAGTTATGCCATTGGAGAAAGTACATAAAGTGCTTCTAAACTAGCGATTACAGTTCAGTGTATTTTCCATGACATTTATACAGAGAGAATTTAAAATCATGATATGAATGTAATTAACTTGCAGTACTTTATTGTTGAATTGTTTCTTCGTTGTTTCTTCAGGAAGGCACCCACAAGCGCATGTTATCGCCCAGTACGCTATCGCATGAGACTTCTAGGTCTCCTCCGAGGGCCACACACCAGTTTTGGGTATCGGCTTCTACCAGACTGGGCGAAGGCGAAGCTACCAGGGTTGTCACAGTTCTTCCTTCTGATTCAGGTAAAATCCGTGTTCGTTTCCTTATCGTTGAGTCACATTTTCTTTCCTGTTGTGCTATACATTACCACAACAAGAAAGGTTTGTGTCAGTTATTGTAGAAAATGCCTTTTCAATCTTGCCATTATTTGTTTTGTGTCACTTTGGACAATTAATAATCGACTTTGTTCCAGTTCCCGCAAGAATAACATCATTCAGCCGCAACATAGTGACGCCATGGAAGGAGAACATTTCCCTATCTTGCAACAAAGTAGGCGTTCCTACTCCATCGACCACTTGGAGCATGAACGGAGTTGTTTTGGAGTCTACGCTGAGGAAAAATGTTACCAGTGATGGTGCACTTATGATCAGGTTGGTCTCTTTATTTACAAGTATCTTTTAAACAAAACACTAAAAAACCATTGAATTAAAAAAAAATAGCTCTCGAATTTTCTTCCCAAGAATGATTGACATTGTCTCAGATCTCCAGGCTCCTTGAAGATGTCAATGAAGGGTAGTGGGCGACATGTCCAAACATAAGACTGTCATTTAATAAGTAATAGAATAGAATAAGAGAACTCCAGTATTAAAATCCCTTTACTCTTAACAGTATGACACAATACACCGACTCTGGAAACTACACCTGCCTAGTCGAGAACATTCACGGACGCGATGACGTCACATACAGCGTGGAAGTGAAGGTTCCACCACAACCGCCAATTTTGGCTGTAGTGGACTCGTACGCGGACTCTTTGCATCTCCAATGGAGCGACCAGGGCGATGGTGGAAGCCCAATACTTGGTAAAAATCTCCTTGGTGCTTTTTTATCAATTTCAAAGGCAAATGATAAAAATTCGTAAAGACATAAAACGACCCTTCAAGTATACATTCTTTTGTGTACCAATGTTGCATGTTGGAATACAATTTGTTATGCTTGTGTACTAACTTACTAAGTATCTACGTTATGTTTAATTTACACTAAAACCTGGATATTGTTGATTTGTAACTTTTATTGGATCTTTCATAGACAATTTATCAGAGTAGCATCGCTGACAAGCATTTTATTTCAACTTCATTACTTTACAAATTCAGGGTACGTGATAAACTACAAGCGCGAGCACGGTGACTGGGAAGAACTTCAAGTGGAAGGAGGCACATCAGAACACGTCCTCCCTAACTTGTGGTGCGGGACTCGGTACCAGCTTTACATCACCGCGTTCAACAGAATCGGCACTGGACTTCCATGTGATATCGCCCACGCTTATACTAAGGGAACTGGTGAGTTTTCGATTCAAAAAGGTAGCGTCCACAAATTTTGATGTTCATTCCTGCTATTTTGGGTTAAAACTGGAAAAAAACAGGAACATCATTTTGATCCAAAAAGTTCATAATCAGTTCGTTAGGATGCCGGTTGGATTAAAAATGACTCTCGATTATAAAATACTCTACTTCTTATTTGTTTCCAGTGCCAGTAAAACCGAAGCACTCGCAGATGATAACTCTGAACACGACAACGGTCACCGTATGGTTGGACTCGTGGGGGGATGGAGGCTGCGGGATACTTTACTTCGTCATCGAGTATCGGGAGATCAGCCACTCTCAGGTAATAGCTTCAGGATAATCCACCAAATAGACACGCGTCTCACTTTCTCTCGTGGATTACCCCCTACAAAGTCCAAAATAACACCGAGATCGCTGAAACAGCGACGCGTAGTTAGTACGTAGCATTGCGTCGCGTGAATCTAATGTATCCAAACGCTAGTCTACCTTATCTCATCTAATCTCGCTACCTCATAAAGCTTGGAGTAATAAATACCTAATTCCAAATTTTACTCGTTGTGTATACAAGGTAATTCATAATAATTATGTATACTGTCCCAAAAGGGGCTTATTTAATCAAAAAAGCAAATATCAATAATTTGCATAAGGAAAAAAAAATACCGTACTTTTTCAAGTTAGCTGCTTTTGGTCTTTTTATCATCTCTAACTAATAACGTACGAGAAGTTCTTCATCAAATTTGTACCTAAAAAACAGCTGAATAATTGAGTTTGAACTGATTTGACTACAATACAGCAGATTTTTGCTGCTGACGAATTTCTAAAAGCCGTAGAACGAACTTTACTACCAATTTGGTGTAGAATAAGCCCCTTTCAGGGTCATACATAATAATTATTAATAACTTTGTATTGCTATTTGTACTTCCAGTGGCGGCTAGTCTCGAACAGCGTGCAAGCGACGGAGCGCGTGTTCAGCGTGTCCGGTCTGACGGCCGCCACGCAGTACCAGCTGCGCATCACCGCACACAACAACGCGGGACACGCTGTCGCCCTTTACAATTTCACCACGCACTCGCTCAGCGGATGTAAGGCCTAATACCTTAAAACGGTCATCCATTTTAATTTCCTTTTGTCACTTTAACTCTTATCTACCACCAATATACTAGCTCAAGCCTAAGCCTAAGTTTTTTTTGTTGTGGTTATAAATAAATGTTGATTTTTTCTCTCTCTTTTTCTTTCCTTTTGGCGACTTTGTATTTTTATCCAATCCTGTAGTTGCATTCCAGTCTATTTCCATTGCAGTAGTAGACGGTTCCCTGACGCCACCAGTGCCGGCTGGTGCGAGGTCCCTTGGGGGCGCCCGGGTAATCCTACCAGCAGCTCTCTCGCTCCTTGTGTTGGGGGCTCTCGTGGCAATAGTATTCCTTGTTAGGAGAAATAGTAAGTACCTCTACATCTTAAACTTTTTTTGAATTTTTTGTCCTAGTTTACAAATAGTATTACCATGTAACAAAGTAGGCAAATGAGTAATTTGACTTTGACATTGTTTTATAAAGTGTGAATGTGCCCAGTGGCACTTTACTTACAGTTTCTAATTAAAGTAAACGCACTTTGTTTTTGCGTTCTTTCTGAAAGTATATTTCCTTTAATCAAAATTTAAAGTACTCTACCTATGTTGACACTATCACTTTCACTATTATTTAGCTATACTAACTCAAAAGCCTTAGTCCTTTTGAGTCTTCTCAATGTGTCCAACACTTTGACTTCCAACTAAAAAAACCTTTGCTCCTCCTGTGGTTACTCCAAAATGCCACCAAAAAGTAGGAATAAATATTTTTAGAACATACCTACAAATATTTTTCCATCTACGAGAATCGAGAACTGCACCCACTACTTTTCACGTAGTCGACCAGTCGCCTCAGGTCTATGGAGCACGATTGTGATTTAACAGAAGTAGAACGACTAAATAAATCAAATGAAGTTCATTTGATAATTTCAGAAGCAGGCACCACAGAGACAGTTGCGACCGAGAGCGGCGTTGGGGAATCCCCTTCAGTAGCGCAGTTGCAGAACAAAGTGAACCGAGATCAACAGTACTTGGCTACGCGAGCGCAGCATCCGGCACCGCAACATCATTATAAACACGCTTCTAACGGTAATTTATATTCAAAATAGGACCTAACAATTACCCCGAGTCCAGGTCGTCCAAGGACTATTTATCTACTTATGAAAATGTTTGTAACGAAAGACTAGCCCCATATTTTGAATGATAACCCCAACAATAGTTATTGGGGTCATCACTTAATCAATTGAGCTTTGAGACTCCATTTAGATGACACTGCTGACTTTACCGTATTCGAATATCAATGTTCACTTCTAAAGATAAAATGATCCAATTGATTTTGTACCGCAGAATACATCGAAGACATCTGTCCTTACGCGACATTCCAACTAACGAAGCCGACAGCTTATAGTGAGAGCAGCTATAGCGGCAACGTATATAGCGGTCCTTATCACTCCGTTAGAGGGTCGTTCGTGTACCATGATCTGAAGCAAAACGATAAGTATAAGGTTCGTAATATTTATATTTTTATAAAACTTTCATTGGGCAGCCTGTTGGGCAGCTCGTTTTTAATCATAAGTTCGCAAGGCTTACTGCATGTTTTAAAGATGCCGAAAAAGTATAACAACATTTATTCTAGCTGCCTGCGGGCATTACTAATTCGATCAAATGCCTTTTGGGATGGCTTTTGCGCTGTAACTTTTCAAAGTCTGATATTTTTGGCTATTTGTTAATGATTTATTTCAACCAGGGTAAGGAACCAGAATACACTAAGGTGAGAAGAAAAGGGAATAGACTCCGCGACCCTCACTCCGAAAGCCAAGGTACGAACCCCAACTATGTATCCCGTAAGTAAAAGTCCCGCAGTCTAAGCTTAATAAAGTAGTTAGCTATTTTGGTTACGTAGATTGCACTATTGAAGTTTACTTTGTCCCGTTATTTTTAAGTAATTAAATTGAAATTTGACGTAATGATCGCCTTTTATGCAACCCGTTGGGAGCGTAAATGGTATTATTCGTAAGGTAAGCATGCACAGTATGTACTGACAACTCGATTTAAAATATACTATGGAACAAGTCACTGAAATATCTTAGGCTTGTATTCTCACTACTTGCATTTTAAAAAGTTGATATATACGATAATTTATAACAAAAGATAGTGCTGTTATGTGCACTATGAACAGCCTTGGTACTGAATTGTTAGATAAATACAGCCGACGTAAAAGCAGTACAAAATTATAATTACAACTGATCGCAAAATAGCATCTTCCTATGATTCGCTCCATAGCATATTTTGTCTCTGAGTGTAACATACATTTTGTTTTTTCACATTGGGTGTTAAACTAATAGTTAATTATCATTGTTTTGACTAGTTTATGACATTGCTTGAGAGTTTTTCCATTCCCTTGTTGCAAGTAGCGTCGTCATACATAGTAGGGGATTGAGACTGGTGTCAGAAAGCCACTTCGTCGATACTGTTCGGCGCCAAGGAATCGATAGTCCATATTAGCGATAGTCATCTGTTCGAAATACCCCGTATAATCAACTATGCGATTTTGTATATACTGTGTCGTAAATCGAAAGTCTCAAAGAGTTATGGTTAAAATTCATATAAAAAAATTGCTGACACGCTCACATTTGGATGGCAATAGGACGTCATGGGTAGGGCCCTAGTATATAGGCTCTCGAAAAGATGACCCATCTCGGTTAAATTGACTCGTTTGGCGCCGATCAAATAGGTATCTACAAAGTGGCTTTCTGACACCAGTCCCAAACCCAGTATTTAAACATTACAGTATTTTACGTCATACATACAGAGTACAGGGTGTGGTCATGTGAAAAAACACATCATATCCATTGATCAATTTGTCACGTGCTTTTACGCTGAGATGGTCACGCCACGGAAATAAATGAAAATTAAAATAAAGCTCCACCTGATTGACATAAGTTGAAATAAAAAATTCGGCTCGAAGGACCATGTAAACAACCATGCTAAGGTGCGCTAGTAAAGATAGGCGCTAGAACACCCATCTAATTCAAATTGTAAGACCTGCATTGACTTCCTGCTGTGAGGTGCTTTGTTCACTCCCTATCCCATAGGGAGTGAGCCAGCCCAACTCCTCTAATAGCGAAGCAGAAATATTTTCTTAGTACAGAATCCCTCATAGGTATACTTCTTCTAAACAGAGATACGTTTAACAAAATATAAAGCTTTGAAACTAGAATTTTTGATAGACTCAATCGAGCTTAATTTTGAGTAATTGCGTCAAGTTTTGGATTTGAAGATTTGAAATCGGTACCCACTCCAAAATGCAGTTGGAAAACGAGCTGTTCTGCGTTTATAGCCAGTAACGAACTGAGCGACAATTTCCACAATATCTAGTGAAATTACTTTCGTTTCATTTCCTAAAGTACCTATGTAGGGAAGTATTTCTTCTGAATCCAAAAAAGCTACTAAGGCATTTCGTCTCCAAAGCAAAAAGACAGTTGGTTCCATAAATCTTGGTTTAGCATTATTCAATCAATATTCATTATTTAAACGTTGTGTGATGCAAACACATCACCGGAAGCTACTTGTCTATAATAAAATAAACAAAATATAAGTTCAGCAATTTATTTCCGTGGCAACCAGCAGCTTCACACATCACACCCTACCATCCACCCTCTAACCCACCTTCTATTGCAGAGTCGGACAACCTGGGCTCGACCGACTCCGAGGTGAAGAAGATTCTGACGCTGCACCTGCCCATTACAGAGTACGAAGACGATGCGAGTGATGACGCCTCCGCGCCGCACTCCGACAGCGAGCCGGCTGCTAGGCTGCGGCCTGCCCATCCTACTGCTTGTAACTACCCTTTACTAACCTTTTGTTTATGCCCTGGTGTCCCCGGCTGAAGAATAGTCCATAAATTTCTAGCCGTGGATGTTTTTTTTAACCTAGTAAGGTTTAAGTAAGATGCAATCACCTACACTTTCGAATAAAAAACAAAGAGAAGTATGACATCCATTCATCATCAATAATAACTCTTACAGTACTGACTGACTGACTGACAATCAAACGTAGTGGTTTTATTCTCTTTGAAAATCAACGCAGCGCCTACTAAGAGTATGAAATTTGCAGGGTAGCTTCCGTTGTAACGTATGGGTGCACAGAAAGAAATTCCCGACACACAACCCCTAAATTTAAAGTTTATGTAAAAATAGCAGCAACCGACCGAAGTCGCGAGGATAACCATACCATACCACGGTTGACAAAGTTCTCAAGTACAGCCGACTTGAGAACCTCCTCCTTTTTGAAGTCGATAAAAAAAAACGAAGAATTGTACACGGAAGGAGTCTCTAAAAAGGCGCCCTTTAATCCTTTCACTACACTGATTCTTTCACCGACGATCATAGGCCCTTTTCAGGGCCACCATATCTCAACCTGGTCATTATCTTAATACAGGATGACCAAGAAAGAATCAGTGATACGACCAGCCATTGCACCATTGGAATTCCATTTCAGATCCGAACGTAGAACGTGAAGAGTCATCATCATCGTCCGAGACGTCAGTCGGCGGCGGCTGCGCTGTTCGGAAAGCATTTCCGTCGCGGAAGGGAAAAGCAGGGGTGTTGGGGAAGCGACACGTACGGTCCTCTAGTGGATATAGCAGTCATAATGATGAGACCACCTTCAGGTAAAAACTATTTGTTTAACACTAGCTTCCGCCCGCGGCTTCGCTCGTGTGGTACCTACAAGGACAAAAAGTAGCTTATGTGCTATTGATCTATCACTGTGCCAAATTTCATCCAGATCCGTTCAGCCGTGATTGAGTAATAATAATAATATCAACCATTTATTTCAGGCAACATTAGTCTAGTACAGGATGTTAAATACTTAAAAACTACGGCCCATATAAAATATATCATCATCATCATCATCATCAGCCTGATGAAGTCCACTGCTGAACATAGGCCTCCCCCAAAGAGTTCCATGACGAACGGTCTTGAGCCTTTTCCATCCACCGACTTCCCGCAACCTTAACAATGTCGTCGGTCCATCGGGTGGGGGGCCTTCCAACCCTGCGTCGTCCGGTTCGTGGTCGCCACTCGAGAACCTTTGTTCCCCAACGGTTGTCGGTTCTGCGAGCTATATGGCCGGCCCACTGCCACTTCAACCTGCTAATTCTGAAAGCTATGTCGGTAGCCTTGGTTCTTCTACGGATTTCCTCATTTCGGATTTTATCACGCAGCGAAACTCCGAGCATAGCTCTCTCCATAGCCCGTTGCGCGACTTTGAGCTTGTATATGAGGCCTATAGTTGTCATCTTATCCTACTTAAACCCCCACCCGATGGACCGACGACATTGTGAAGGTTGCGGGAAGTCGGTGGATGGAGAAGGCTCAAGACCGTTCGTCGTGGAACTCTTTGGTCCCCCAAAGAGTTCCACGACGTTGGCCTATGTCCAGCAGTGGACTTCTACAGGCTGATGATGATGATGAAGATGATAAGATCCTCTGTTTGTTCTGATATTCAGAACAAGACTCAAGACCGTTCGTCGTGGAACTCTTTGGTCCCCCAAAGAGTTCCACGACGTTGGCCTATGTCCAGCAGTGGACTTCTACAGGCTGATGATGATGATGAAGATGATAAGATCCTCTGTTTGTTCTGATATTCAGAACAAGACTCAAGACCGTTCGTCGTGGCACTCTCAGGAGGCAGTGGACTTTATCCGGCTTATTAGATTAATATCTAGTATCTAGTATCAGAACCCAAAACATTGGTATTTGTTTTTCATACAAGACTTTAACGCGCCTTCTCGAAATGTAGGTATCAACTGCAAAAGTAACTCTTGTCTCTGTTTGTAATCTTTTCACAAATAAACGACTGAACCGATTTTGATGAAATTAACAATTAGGTACCTACACCCTGAGGAAAGACAAAGGCTACTTTTATCCTGGCAGCCGCTTTAGTTGAAACTTGGAATATAAAGAGTTCTTTACCTAGACTAGCATATAGGCTACTTTTTATGTAGGTTTTTTTTTTTTTTATACAACAGTGGTGGCAACCTAGCTTACGGCCCACCTGATGGTAAGCGGTTACCGTAGCCTATGAGCGCTTGCAAACCCCCTTCCCCCCTAAACAGCTCTGGCAACCTTACTCACCGCAGGAACACATCACAATTTGAAACAAATAATGTTATTTGGCTGCGATCTTCTGTAAGGCGGAGATACCTCCCAGGCGGGCTGCTCCAATTCAGAACGAGAAAATCTCGCTGTGCCCTACCACGCGAGCAAAGCCGCGAGCGGAAGCTAGTTTATAATATCAGGATAGTAGGATGACATATCGCACTTCGTATGAACACGGTTTTACTCTTTCACTCAGAATGTTCATTATTTCGTTCCAGCATATCTAACTACCCTTCATTCAACGAGCACATCCACCCACCATCCCGTTTCTCAGACGACACTGAGTGCGAGGGTCACCACCGTAGGAAGCGGGGTCACCATCCTGACGGCAAGATGACCCGCGAGGCCTTCCAGATCAACGTATGAAATAAAGAGCCTCGGTACGTCACTATGACTGGGTAACTCAGTGCTGACGTCACTGAGGTTACTTTAACAAATTCGGTGGACGTTTATGGACCATATCCTATATAAGGGTGCAATTTGAACTAAATCTATAAATTCGGTGGACGTTTATGAACCTTATCCTGTTGTAATAAGGGTGCAATTTTATCTAAATCTATAACCTATACGACGGGACGAGCAGAGAAGTTTTCTAAGTCAGTATGAAATAAGGCACCTCGGTACATCACTATGGCTGCTAACTCAGTGCTGACGTCACTGAGGTTACTTTAACAAATTCGGTGGACGTTTATGAACCCTATCCTGTTGTATTAAGGGTGCAATTTGAACTAAATATGTCTATACGACGGTACGAGTAGAGAAGCTCTCTATGTCAGTATGAAATAAGTACGACTGCTAACTCAGTGCTGACGTCACTGAGGTTACTTTAACAAATTCGGTGGACGACTGTGAACCTTGTTCTGTGACATTAAGGGTGAAATTTTAACTAAATGTGTCTGTTAATAAAGTCAGCACAAGCAGAGAATCCTTCCAAATCAAACGTCCGTCACTATGACTGGATAACTCTAGCGTCGTCCCTGAGGGGACTAAAAACCGGATTATGGATAATTATGAACCTTGTTGCGTGGTTATACGGGTGAAGGTATAACTAGACGATGCATCAGAAAGCCATGAGCACTTTATCAGCAAAGGGCACGTCACTATGACTCGGAAACTCTGGTGTCACTGAAGTTTAAAAAATATAAAGGCAACCTAATGACTTTTGTGGGTAAATCTTATTATGAGTGAAATTATATGGCAATTAAAGAAGCCATCAAAATAAACATGAGACGAAGAGCCTTTATTTAGGACTGGATTAATTAGGGCGTCACTGAGGGTACTTGAAAATTAACAACTTTATTTAGTGTGTCACCCCGGAAACTAGCTAAAAAAAGTTTCTTTAAATCACGTGATCAATGGACGACCACGACCCTTAGGCAATTCAATTTTTACCACTTGCCTTTATGTAATTGTTAACTGCACTTATCAAAAATGTTGCCAAACCAATTAAATAAATCTTCCGTATTTTTTATTGTGTAAATAATGTTGTAGATAACGTAGATAGGTACACTTAGCCAATATTTAGTGCCACATAATCCTTTTTATACTCAAATATCGAGTATGTGTTGTTTATGTATTAAATTTAAAATGGTACGTGTCGTTATGTAAATACTAATGTAATTTATATAATACACTTATTGATTAACGGAAAATATTAAAAGAACAATAATTAAAATAAAAATATATATTTTAAACTTATTGCCTTATTGACCAAAGTCTTAAAACTAGTTGCGGATATATATATATCCCGTTATTAATACGAATTGTTTGATTGTTGTAAAGTTTATGAGAACAAAATGTTTTCATTTACAAATGGATATCTAACTTTAGGGGTTGAAGTACCTACATCATTGTAACGTTTTCAATATAATTATACCTAACTACTCAAATTATAAGAATATTAATGATTTATTGGAATAAGGTGCCAATGAAATTTCTTACCATTTTGACGTTAATAAGATCTATTGTAAGAACTTACATACATTTAACAAATTATTTCCATTGAATTTAAATGATACCCAAAATTTTCGAACCAGGGGTATTCGAGCCCACATCTTCGCCTACGCCGCCTTCGATACTAACTACGCCATGGAATTAATAACGCTGGCGTCGAAAATCTTGGGCAGTGAAATATTTTTATCGGTAAAGCACCGCTAGCTCCACCTACAGAAGTTGTAATCAGAAATATTTCATTGCAACCACTTTTAACAATATTCTGAAAAATATATGAATGATGATCAAATTGATCAACCATGAATCAACATTATATAAGTAAATTTGTTTACTTAAATTCCCTGACTATTTAGGACTTTGGAAATTAATCAAACAATGGGTCAAACTTACCTTAGGAATGCTTCAGTAGCGCGGCTGTCATTTCATAAGACAAGAGCGTGTTTTGTATTATAACGTTCCGTTGCGCAACGCGTTACTGATGACAATACACAACATTCTTTAGCTTGATCGCGATGCTGAAGTATCCGTGATTTGTAGCTTGACCCTTAGCCAGGGACTGAATAACCGGAATATAAAGGTACCTTTAAATAACGATATGACGTCATACCGATAAATTCCGGTTACCCGAATTTTTCTCTACTGATAAATATAACGGTACCGGAAAACTGGCTTCGCAGTTCATTCGGTTTATTTCGCTACCGGTACCTATAACCGAAATAAATAAAGGTTTATAAAAGTTTTCTTTGATGAAACGCCGCCACCCCGCCACCGCGGCGCGACTGTCCTTGCGAACTCGAAAAAAATGATAGGCACCAAGCCGTGTTTGTTGCCTGATTCTTCTAGGCTTGGTCGCGAGGAACAGGCATAGCTTCACCTAGTTTCTAAGACGTTTCAGTGATCCTAGTGATTTTATTGAAATAAATGCGTTTTGACTTTGACTTTGAACTAGCCGCGGCTCAAAATTTCGGTACCGAAATCTACCGGTATGAAATAACGGTACCGTAATGCCCTACCGGTACAGCATAATGGACCGTTAAAACATTTCGGTCCTCTACCGCTTTCAGTCCCTGCCCTTAGCATGTATTATCCTCAGACCGCAGTAACAAGAGACAATACAGTTTAACTACCTATAATTTGGTGAATAATGCAGAAAGTTATAGTATTTGCTGTAAGTAGATGAGTGTTGAACACTAAGTTACGTGTTAAACGAGTTTTATGTAAATTGTGTGATTTTTTAAATGTTTTACAATTGTTTGCGTTGACATTCTTTAGTAATTCCAACGAAGACTGCCCTATATTTAATTGAGATCTATTTTATATAATCTAGACACAAACCTTATGCTAGTCCATAACATTAGAAGTTTGTAGCATTATTTTGAAGCAGTCACCATAATAGGTATACCTACCTACTACAAGGTGATTTATAACACATAATATACCTACCATCCCGAAAGGGGCTTATCAACAAAAATAAATAATTTACGGGAAAAATATATACCTATAAAAAAATCCGTATTATTTCACGTACTTCTTCAAATTAGATAATTAAATAAATTTAAGAGAAGTTCAATATCATAAATTCTACCTAAAACAGCTGAATAATTAATTGAGTTTGAACTGATATGATCCCAAAACATCTGATTTTTGCAAAGTTATTTCAATGAAAAGTTACGAATTTTCAAAAGTCGTAGATCAAACACTATTGCCATTTGGGAATAAGCCCATTTCGGGATATCATACACATTATGAATCACCTTGTACAGTATTAAGGGCGAGAGGAATTCTATCGAAACTACAGGAAAATCCTTCCACTTCGTTAACCAAGGTTATCCCAGTTGGCCCGCGTTATATCAATTTGTGAAGGCAAATTAAAACAACTCAGGGTAAACTTTGCACACCATATCGACTCCTCAACAACTCGATTCAAAGTAAAGTATTAAAATGTGAGTTTAATATTGTGTAGCGTGCAGGTAAACTTCTAAAAGCGAAAGTAGTAGTCGTTGTATTTGTGCCCACGTTTGTACACCGCCCTCTTTTTGATTTGTTTATCATGTCCATCCAAAAGTTGTCTGGAAGATATCTCTTTTAGCGATAAGGCCGCCCATCGCACTTAAACTTTGTTGTTTCTCCCTATGCTATTTTTCTTTGTGTACAACAAAGAGTTTTTGATTAGAAAGATATCCGTATGCGGCACGTTATAAGAACTTTGAGTCGAGTTGATGAGTCGTTACGGTGTGCAACAGCCTTGCAGGTACCCAGATGGACTTATAGGATTTCAAAGACCACCGAATTGAAGTCCGCCTATAACTTATTGGTCAATCCTTTTTATTCTTTATCTACCAATAAAACATCATCAAAAATACCTAAGCTGTTATAAAAACCTAAAATGTAATTAAAACTTTGTTACTATTAAGCATACATGTTACTAAATAAGCTACGAGTATCAACGAAACCCCTATCACAGTTGTATGTTTAAACAAATTATTTTTATGTCATCGGAATTATCATAAAGTGTATCATTTATTCTAGTCATTCTGAATTATAATCAATGTACCATATCATATTACATTTTGTTACTATAAATAAACACACAAGTATGTAAGGCGTAATTAGTTATCATGTTGTTACAGATATGTTTTTATAACGCAACCGAGTTTTTAGGACAGTATGATGTGATGGAAATAAAACAATCATTTACTTGGAAATTGTATTTTCATTCATTAAAATTCTCCTACTTTACAATATACAAAACAATCCTTTCCCTTTTACTGGGTGGCCGGATGGGCGGTTGGTCAGCGAAATGTGGGTTTAAAAAGTTCGTTTTTTTAATAGAAATGAGGTGGCAAACAAGCATACGGCCCACCTGTTGGTAAGCGGTTACCGTAGCCTATGAGCGCTTGCAATACCAGAGGCATTACGCACGCGTTGCGGACCCCGGATGGAAGGACAGACTTCTTTATTCAGATGTCTTTGACTTTTTTTTGACTTTTGCTGGAGGAGGCTTTTACCGCTGAGAGCGGTCCTCACACATAAAACTAATGTGAAATATATTATTTAGTGAAACGTTATAGAATAAGAAAACATAGCATTAAGTTACATATACATTAAGATGGCGTTAAATCAAAATGTTGTGTAAGGTATGAATAAATCTTTTATTATTATTATTATTTGCGGACTCCGAACCCTCTCCCCCCTTGCTCTGGCAACCACTCACCGCAGGAACACAACACCATTTGTAAACGATGCAGGGACAATACCAGCAAAAAAAATTGTTTGCACTGTTAGTTTGTTTAGACGGATTTCGTACGTTTCTGTGTATTTGTTTACACAATTCTCAATTATTTAATTCAATTTATAATGTTCTCGAACGGCGATCTCGAATCATACGACGCAATGTAAGATGGCGTCGCACCTGATGACATTTTGAAGGTCAGTTAATTGAGAACAAGGCCGTTCATCTTAGCACTCGTTTAAGTCCAGCAGTAGACATCTTGTATCTATGATGATTTACACAATTTTCTGTTTTTGTCTGCACTCCTTGGTCACACAAAGCAAGCACTAATCTCAGTCACTATCACTCTCGTCCTGCGTGAAGTCGTACGGGCGGAACTTCTCTCGGAAGGATGCGACTTGGGCAGCTTCCTCCTCCTTGTCGAGGAGGCAGGCCCGCCAGTCCGCCTTGTCCTCGCAATTCAGGATGGGGGCACTCGATAGCACGTCCCTGCAAACAAGTACAGACTCGTTAAATGTACCTATACCTCGGTGGCTTAGGAAGGGGTGCGGGTTCGATTCCCGCAAATGACAAATGTTTGTAAGATCTGCAAATATTTGTTCCGTGTCTGGATGTCGTAGTACCATGGTACTTGTAGTTTCTGATACCCACGACACGGAATCCTAGATTGGGTCAGGGCTATGTATGGGTTAATAAAAAATGTTCCCCAAAATTTTTGAACCAGCGGGATTCGAACCCGCATCTTCGCCTAGAATCGGCAATGCGATACCAACTACGCCTTGGAACGAATAGCAAAAAAATCATCACCGTCATCGTCATCATGAAACGCAGAAGACCATTCTTCTTTATATTTTTTTTAATTGTTTTTTATACCTGCCGAATTGCAGTGGGAAGTGTTGCTTAGTCTTGGCGTATAACTGCTCGCCGGACGGCAGCTCGACGTGGAAGTAGGTGGCGCCCGGCAGCGCCATCTGGGTGATATCAGAGTACGGCGGGAGCACTTCTATCTCTATCCTGTTTATGCCTGCTTCGTCCTGAAATGGATTGGAATGAAATTAGTAGAGAGCACTGGTGGATTGGTTGTAGTGATTCCACAGGTCGGGGGTTCGAATCCCGGTAGGGAACCAAAAGGATAGAATATAAATCATTTATTTACACAAACTGTACACAACAACAAGAACAAAAGTAGGACGCACACTAATACAAAAACCATAGCAGTGGACAGAAAGAAAGAAAACAAGTGTAGGTATGTGCGTGGAGAGCGCTGCCATGTACAGTACCTATGTACGAAAAGCCCTGAGCTCAGCATGTGCTGGTAACGAATTAACAGCGACCAATCGATTTTCTATTCGAAAAATGTATGTTCGCTACTAACAACGTGAGGAATCCGGCATTTCCTAGAACCTACAAATTCAATGACATGCGACATGTGCACGAAAGGAGCCTCTAAGAGGCGCACTTTTGTGCACACCTTCACTACATTGATTCCTTCTACGAGGCCCTTATCAGGGCAACTATACTAAGACCTAGTCACTGACCTAACACAGAATGACCAAGAAATTATCAGTGACACGGCAAACAAGCATCCTAAAGTTATTTAGCTTGGTGTACATTTTTGAAATAATTGATAGCGATTTCTATTGTAGGAGTGATTTTAGGCTAGGTATGGGCGATTTAGCCCCTTCGTCCATGACGCTACGCAAAAGAGACGGAACTCATTAGAAACTAGAGTTGCGGACTGATTGGAAACTCTGACTCGTCCACGACGCTACTGGAATTTCCTGAAACTCAGTCACTCAGTACACGATTTTATGTAAACAACGTTTTGAAAACGAAAATAATTAACATGACTAGTGATAATTCGAGCGATGACATGGAATTATTACTTCTCCAGTCACATAGACGTCAGAATCACTTATAATTACTTTTTATTTGTTCATTTTTCAACAGTTTCTCGAAACCAGTCGCCTGGCGACCAGCATGTCGAGTCGCCAGGAGACTAGTTACAAACGCGTTCCTTTTGAGTAGCGTCGTGGACGGACGCGCATTGAAATACTAGTGCTATCGCAGTCAGGCTACTCATAAGTGACTACAGTTTCAGTCGCGTTCCTTTTGAGTCGCGCCGTGGACGAAGGGGCTTAGTTAGAACATTTCACATAGATTTGGCTGAAGTTCACAAGCGCCATCTAGTTAGGCGTTAGGTATTACCTGGAACACTTCCAATAACTGATGCTCGCACTGCCTGGGGACGGGAACGCACTGTATCTGCATGTGTGATGTCTTGAAGTTCCTTTCAAAGAACACAGCCAGCTTACCCAACGACTGATAGAACTTTATCAAGACTTCTTTGAACTTCTTTATTTCCGCTAACACTTCTTCGGGTGCCTGAAAGTTAAAGTTTAAACTAAGTGGCGACCTCGGTGGCGCGGTGGGTTAGTGCCCGGCTAAGATGCAAGAGTAGCAGGTTCGATCCTCGCTACGGGACAAATGTTCGCATGATCTGCAAATCTACCATGGTATTCATAGTTTCTAATACGCATGACACGGGGAATTTTAGTGTGGGGTCTAGACTATGTATGTTATATTAATTCGTTCCAATTTCTGAGCGCCCCTAATTCTTATGGTAATTTTTATACTTATAATTTATCTTTCTTACTTTAAATAAAATTTGGAGTGACATCAAAATCCAATGGATGAATATTACAAAAAAATATCATAGTACCCTTGTAGTTGACTGATGATGCGCTATAGGCAATATCAGCACATGGTAGGGCGTCAACGGTCCTTTTGCCAGCGCCAAGTAGCAATGGCTGCCTACACTGATGACTAGATGCTTCTCAACCGTGGGCGATGCTAGGCAGAACCAGCATTGTTCTGAAAATGTAACAAAACGCTTGAACATTACAAAACATAGAATGTAAATAAAATATTAAATTTAACATGTGCACTGTTAGAGAGGTGGTAGTGACCACGCCTTCCGATCCATATGAGCAAAGGCTCCTCAGTAACAAAAGGATTTTTTTTCGAGACATTACGAATATTACAAAATGAAAAAGGCTCTAACTACTTCACTGTACTTCCTAGTGACTTATAATATAAAATAACATAATAGACAGCACAACATAGAAACCAACCTTCTTGCATCTCCCTTCTTTTGGGATCATCATGTCTTCTTTTTCTGTTTGCTTGAGGGTTGTCTTCCGCTTCCATGTTATAAAAGAACTGGCCGTTTCCAGAATACTGTAAAGAGAGATCAAACTTCAATATTTTCATTGATATCGCATGGATTATTTTGATTATTGGATTATTTATCTAGTTGAATTTACGCTTGCATTTCGCGACAAAGCCTAGATACAGGCAAATAAGCATGGATTGGTTTTTTTATAATCCCTTTAACAACTTTATTAATAATTGACATGGAGGATATCAGCGAGAGGTCATCATTTTTGTTCAGATGACCCCATTATCTTGTTTCAATAATGGGGAAAGCTAATTAATCGCTTAGTGGAAGCCTCATTCAGTCAAGACAAAGATTGCCTGTTACTAATGCCTTAGTCAGAGGCTAGTGAGAGGCAAATTGAAATGGAATGGGTTAGGGCACATAGCTCGGAGAACAGACGGCCGCTACGGCAGAAAGGACGGCCCCCCACTAGATGGAAAGACAACCTAATTAAGGTTGCTGGCAACCGTTGGATGTCGAATAAGATCGATCACTATGGAAATCTATGGCTATGTCATGAGCAGTTGACGTCCTACGGCTTAAAATGATAATAATTATGATGATGATGACTAATTACCTTTACAACTTTCCCTGGCTGATGCTGCCGTAATAGGTCAGGGTCAAACGGACAGGCAGTCTCGTCCGTCGTGCCTTGCAGCAGGTCAGTGACCCGCATCTTGGATATAGGCTGGAGGGAGCACGCGTAGATCCATTTCTCTTTGTTCTTATTCCCGACGGGTGCTAGAGCTATAAAGCGTGTTGCGCATTCCCGATAGTCTTGGTGGATTCCTTGATTTCTAAAAAATTTGTTTTATTTACAAGGTGATTCATAATATTATGTATGCTATCCCGAAAGGTGCTTATTCAAGAAAATGAAGAAAAACTAATTATTATTAAAAATTTAACCAACCTGTAAGGCTGCCTTTCAAAGTACTTCTGAGATGACGGCACAAAGTGGTATCTTGGCTTTAGATGTATTGCAACCCAGGATAACAAGTCTGATAGACTTTCTTTTTCAACATCTACCTGAAACAAATTTTATTATGATCAAACAAACAGTTAATTTTTTTCAGTCACAGTGCAAAAGATGACTACTTCATTATTGACATACAGGTCATCTAATTAGAAACACCTACCTGGGTTTATATTTTTATTGCAAATTCCCTTTCGAACTAATTTTTAACGTATCATTGAGTGTTCCTGCGTATTAAAATCGATGTATCGGATATTATATTGCATTGTTATAGCATTTTAATAACAGAAAACAACGGTTGTTTTTCTAAAACTGAAAATTATATTAATAACAAAATAAAAAACGAGATACAAACCGGACAACTAATTAGAAACACCAAAAAAATCATTACTTAAATCATTTTTAATTTGAACAAAACCCCAATAGTTTTGAAAAATACTAAAAATACTACATCCTTAGACAATTAGTATTTGGTAGGGTAGCCTTTATTATCAATAACAGCTTTGCAGCGACGCGGCATTGATTCAATCAATTTATAACAAGTTTCTACAGGAATACTTCTCCAAGCGTCTTCAAATGCACTGTTAAGTCCATGAATATTAGTAACGTGTTTCTGCGACAGGTTGGTCTTTATAGTGTGCCACAAATTTTCTATGGGATTTAAATCCGGACTATTGGCAGGCCACTCTAATACTGTCACGGATTGTTCTGTAAGAAACGCTTTAACGCTGCGTGCTGTGTGCTTTGGGTCGTTGTCATGCTGAAATATCCAAGTTACTGGCAAATTTTCCTCGGAATATGGAATCATTGTCTCTTCCAAGATCTTTTTGTATTGATATTGATCCATTTGCCCTTCAATCTTTCTCACGGGACCAATCCCGTACCCTGAGAAACATCCCCACACCATTACATTTCCACCACCGTGCTTAACTGTCTTTTTAGTGTACTTGTTATTCAAAGCCTCGTTTATTGGTCGTCGTACATATCGTTTTCCATCGGAATTAATCAAATTAATTTAAGTTTCATCTGAAAACAGAACTTTTTTCCATTGATGAATAGTCCAACTGCCATATTTGCGAGCGAATGCTAGACGATTTTCTCTATGTTGCCTGGTTAGTAGTGGTAGTCTAGCGATCCTTCCTAACAATTTTCTTTCAACCAACCGTCTACGAACTAGTTTAGTGGACACGTGTCGAGGATCGTCTTCTGAAAATACCTCTTTTCTTATAACATTGGATCCTTTAAAGGGGTCCGCCTTAGCTAATCGAAGCATAAGCCTGTCTTCTTGAACTGTAGTCTTCCTGGGCCGAAGTTTTCTTGGCACGTTATCTGATGTTCCGTGTAGTTTGAAATGTGCGAGGGCGTTAAATATCATCTTTACGGAACATTCAAAATAACCGGCGATCTTTCTGTAACTCCATTTTTGTTTTAAATGAAAATTCACTATAATTTTTTTCTTCAGCTCTTATTTTTACCCATTTTTAATAAAACAACTATAAATAGTAACTTTTCGTAATGAGTTAGAAATGGCGGCAATATTTACAATGTGATTGACAATTGTGAGAACTGTATTTCTGTTTAAAAAATCAAATTGCGAACCAAGTCATACAATGTTTCTAATTAGTTGTCCATTCTGCCAGTCCTAACGATATTGATACTTTTTGTTTCACTGATATTTATTTTTATTGTCGTCTTGGTTGTCAAATATTATTGCTTGTAATTAAACTAGAGATATTAAAGTACATTGTAAAGTAGTGAAAAAAAAAATTACCTCCTATTAAATGCTATAATAATGTTAGTTACTTTATAAAAATGTCAGGTGACTAGGTGTTTCTAATTAGATGACCACCACTGTATGTTAGATCACTATCAGTTCTCAAAGTCTATAGTCTATTAGGTGTATAAATGAAAACGCGGAAATACCAAAACACTGAATTTATTACTTGATTAAATTATTCTATTACTAATGTGTAAACCGTATGAGTTGTTATGGGCGACTGGCTTCGCGTCTATTAATAGCTACACTCCAGCCCGACCACATCGCTACCTATTGTATGGTGTAGTACGTACCTACTTATAAACAATGACCCTACAACATACAATGTAACCTCAGTGAAGCTCCTTAGCTTGAATATTTGCATTTATGTACCTTTTGAAGTTCATCCTGTTGTATCCCAGAGGGCCACATAGTGGTTATAAGTACATCCACACCTCTATATTCACTCTGAGCCCGAAAGCAGGCATCCCTGAGTGCGCTACAATCACTTGGCTCAAATGTACACATTGGTATTTCCTTGCCCAACTCTCTTCTTGAAAGGCCGGTGAGGTATGCTATTTTAACATCAGCACTTGTTGTAAATATACCCCTTTTTCCTGAAAAAAGATGAGTGAGGTGAAAAATTCTTAGGGTTTTCAGAAGCCATTAAAATGATGATAACTTTGGTATCATATTACAGTACTGTGATGGAAGTTAAGCCTCTGAAATCTCGTCTTTCATAATGTCATCTCATACTGGCTAGTGCATAGATAAACCTAATATTGCTGTGGTGCATATCTTTAATCATAGTACTGTATGTCTTGCAACAAGATAGTCAATTTACTTACCCATGTAAATAACATTTGGGACTATTTCAGAACCCTCTTCTACATAATATGGAACATGCTTGCTAAGAGATGGTCCGAACACATAAGTTGTAACAGGAACTGAAATAAAATATATTAAAAAATCAATTAGGTATTTATGTATTTTTTTTTTCTTTCTTTATTCTTTATTGTACACAAGAAAAATACAGATACAAAAATTATAAAGAAAGGTATGTACAAAGGCGAGCTTAACCCTAAAAAGAGTTTTCTTAGGCTCAACTTTCCAATACATCCTTGAATTTGAATTATTTTTCAAAGTAGTTTTACATAGGAAGCCTTAATCTGAAATGGAAATATTGCGGAAATAACTGGTTTTAGAAAAACAAATAATTACAGCATTATCAGTAGCAATGACATTTCTATTCTGGTATTTTCTAAAGGTGCTCCCTCACCGTGAGCATCGAGGCTCCCAGTAAGGGAACAGATTAATGATTATTATTCTGTGGCAGCCACTTTGTTGATATTTTGGATATCTAATCCCTGCATGATACATGCTTTCCAAAGCAAGGTATAGAAGTGCTCATTTGTTACCACTATAGAATTCCATAATAAATCAATAAATACATTTTATATTCATACCTTTCTTAGTTCCCATTCTGTAAGCATCCAGTTGTGAATTGTCATCATCAAAAAAGTTTCCAACGCACAACAACAAGTCAAAAGGGCCTGATTTACTAACAATGGATTCAACACGGGAAAACAATGCTTTGAAGCTCCCGTTGACATCACCGCAAACCAAGCTGAAACATAAAATTGTATGTTGGAATCCTACAAATCCTACTTCCTACTAATATTATAAATGCGAAATTTTGTGAGGATGTTTGGATGAATAGATGTTTGGATGTTTGTGGTTCAATCACGGCTAAACAGCTAAACGGATTTGGATGAAATTTGGTACAGAGATAGATTATAATCTGGAATAGCATATAGGCTACTTTTTATGTAGGTACCACGCAGGCGAAGCCGCAGGCGGAAGCTAATAGTAAATATTTATGAATGTGGAAGGATTTATGGAAGATGATGAAGATGATATGTAGACTAAAGAAAAGATGGATAGATTGCGTGAAAGACGAATGAGAAAGAAAGGAGTGAATACTTAAATGACGGCTGATAGAGGTGAGTGGAAGAGAGTGGGATAAGGGCAGGGAGATGATGACATTATGTACCTATGCACAATGCAATACCATGCCTTAGCACATGGGACTATTCTTTGGCCTCGTATTTACAATCTGAAACGGGATATTATTCCAGAGATAGCTTACGTTTTCTGTTTGTCCGACATGTTTGGTTATGTTACTGTGGATTGTCAAAAGCACACGTTCTCTACAACTTTTCAGGATCTAATCTACTGTTTGTTGTTCTTGTTTTTCTCGTAATTAAAAAACTCATTCAAACAATCCATCCGTACACGTACGGAATACTCACAGACTCACAGAACACTATTACTCCCGAGGACTACTGAGCATAGAGTAATTTTGTGCTACTGAGCACACCGAGAAATAAAATACAAATCCGTACCGTACGAGCACAGCGTAGACTGAGAATAACAACCGAGAATATTTTACTCTGTTAACGGAGCACAGACAAAAATAATCTGTATAATTTCTTGTTAAAAAAATGATTTTCTTGATTCTTCTTTCATTTTGTGGCTTCTGCTGCATTACAATCAATTACTGACCAGCGAGTTTAGAACAAAGCAAAATGCTACATGCTCTGTGTGTCTGTCATACGTGTTAACGCGTGCCATCATTGCCAAATAAATGCCAGTGTCATTATCATGTAAATTTGACTTTCTGTCTCCTGCCTGACTGAACGTCCGTGCGTGCTGCTTCTTCAGTGTTGTCACCTCAGTGGATTTTCCACTAAAACATTGGTTTCGACCCCCACTTTAGTGGTGAAATATTGCTTTTAGTGGCTAGTGGATTTTTCTAGCGGTTTAGTAAAATTTTACTTTCAATTACTGAAAATACTATAACTCTAGTTGAGTTATAATATTTTCAGTAATTGTAAGTTAAGCCACGTTTAAAAATGTTATTATTTCTACTTAATCTGACATTGATGAAAAAGTGTTGAACAAGCACTTAATCACAACTATCTAATTGACATAATGACTCAGTTCAATAAAACTACAGAATTTATGGCAAAAGTCGATGACTGATGGCGACAAATTCACTTGTTAAAATGGAATGAAAACAAAGATACAAAAAAATTTGGAATGAAAGATGCTCAAGGGCAATCTAGATTTGAGGAATTAGCGACATTTGCGATAACTCTCCTAATACTTCGCAGTATGAATATAATAAAAAACAAGCAGAGAAACAGAATGAAGTTAAATCTTTTAACTGCTCTATTAAGAATAGTACAAATCTGAAACCGAGGATGATGGTGTAGACCAAAATGGTTCATCTGAAGAAGATGAATTAATTTAATTTTTTTATTGAATCTTTTGATGTTTAAAAAAAATCATGTTTATCTTGTTAATATATTATTACGTAATAATAAAGGCTATTTACTTATAAACATAGTGTTAAATTTTGTTTGGTGGTAATTTTAGCGATTTTTACAGTAGGACCGTTTTTGGTTAGTGGTTTTCTGGTGGTTTTAGAGGTTGAATCTGGTGGAGAGCTAGGTTTACTGTTGGCAACACTGTGCTTCTTGTCTTGCTTGCTTCTCCATTAGAACTAAATACAAATTGCGATTGTTTACCTAATTCTAAAAATAAATAAAGGTTTACAGTATAAAATGTTTAATGGCTACAAACTGAAATAGATTTAAACCTACCTTTAAAAAGCAACAGAAGAAATGGCGTCGTCAAATAAATTGCCAGGTACGGGGCTGGAAGACGTAGGCGTCCCTGGGCAAACCTTTCTTCGAGATGCTCTAACGAGCTGTACAGATCCGCTGAAAGCAATTGAAGAGTTTCAACTAGAGAATGGTATATTACTTCCATCTCTTCGTCCAATGCTTCCGCTGCTAGACCTACACGGTGTTCGCAGACTAGACTTTCACACCTCTGTTCTAGAAGAGTTGAGAGACAAACTCATACAACACATCAATGAGGTTGGCACGAAAGAAGGTAAAGAAAGCGACAAGAAGCTCAAGGAGCTGCTACAAAAGAGCTTTTCTGTAGTTAGAGTTAAAGCTCTCAGACCTGTGATAATGGGCATATTAAAAAACACGCCTCACATAGACGACAAGTACCTCAGGGTACTAGTAAAAGATCGAGAACTCTACAATGATACAGACACTGAAGTCAAGAGACAGATCTGGCAGGACAACCAATCACTCTTTGGTGATGAAGTATCACCATTACTCAGCCAGTATATTAGAGAAAAAGAAAATGTTCTGTTTGATCACGAAAACCTAACAGGACTATTCTTCTCCCCATCACCGAAAGTCAGACGACAAGGTGCGGTTGTGCAGAAACTTGCTCACATGATCGGTAACAGTGTCAAGTTGTACGACATGGTTCTACAGTTTTTGCGGACACTATTCCTTAGAACAAGGAATGTCCACTATTGTACATTGAGAGCTGAGCTTTTGATGGCCTTGCATGATTTGGAAATCCAGGACATTATATCAGTTGACCCTTGTCATAAATTCACATGGTGCTTGGATGCCTGTATCAGAGAACGAAATGTGGACATCAAGAGATCCAGGGAACTTCAAGGTTTCCTTGACAGTATTAAAAGAGGTCAAGAGCAAGTTTTGGGTGATTTGTCGATGACATTATGCGATCCATATGCAATAAATTTCCTAGCAACATCAGCTATCAAGATATTACAGCATTTGATAAATACTGAAGCACTTCCAAGAGATAACACAATATTGATTCTGTTATTGAGAATGTTGGCATTGGGCTTGAGTGCTTGGACAATGATTGACTCCCAGGAGTTCAAAGAACCTAAGCTTGACAGCCAAGTTGTCACTAAATACCTACCAGCACTGATGTCCTTGATGGTGGATGATCAGGTAAGGGCCTTTCATAATAAGCTGCCACCGGATGAGAGAGAGTCTGCAATTACCACCATAGAGCACTCAGGGCCACCTCCAGATGCTTGCGAGGCTTATATGAGAGAAAGTTCAGTGTGCGGAGTACTAGCAATGTACTACACATTGCATGCAGCAAAACTACGAGACCGTGGAGCCTTACTGCGAATATTGAGCATACTCGGCAGTTGCAAAGATGGAAGAGCTTATGAAGATCCATTCTTACATGCTCTTGTGGCTCTACTAATTCAATTTCCCGATGAATTCCAAGGAGAGGACTTCAGTACTGTCTTGTTTGATGAATTCTTCTTTGCTGGCCTTTCTAAAGACAATGTTACGAGACATCTTTTGAAGTTGCTATGGTACATTCACCCTAAGCTACCTGACACTAGAATTGTGACTCTTATGAAGGCATTGCAGCCAGGGACACAGCATAATGACTCGGTGCATAAGCTGCATGAGACTTTACAGCAGAAAATGAGTGTTCAGACAGAAGCGTTAGCTCCCCCAGCTAATGAAATGGAGTATTTAGATTCGCCCCTTATGAGTGTACCTACTCCTGCACCTTATCACATGTGATAAGTATCCCTATAAATAAAACAATTTAGTAATGTATTAAAAAGCATTTTTTTATTAAAAAGTATTGTTGTAAGTTTAGTGTATAAATAAATGCATTTTCTATTGTACAAAAAAATGGATGAACTGAGCAGGTTTGTTTAACAAAAGAGAAGATTACGTGAGTGGTTTTAGTAAGTTAGGTGACTGATTAGGAGCGATGGTCACGTCGTTCTGGCTTCAGGTCCATGGAGTGCAGAGAGCGGAGGGATCGGGAGCGTTCGAAGAGAGAGGGGTCAGTGTAGATAGGCTCGCTGCCATCGTCAAAAGCGGCTGCCAGTCGGCCTGACGAGCCTGCTTCTTCGCCCACCTCAGTGAATGTTCTGCCCAGTCCACTGAAAACAGGAAGACTATTTTAATATGACTCAAAAAGGTTAGGTTCCAGTACGGGTTAGACCATTCTAAACGTAAAGCGTAGCTGGCAAAGCAGCCCCTAGACCTGCGAACCCGCACTTCTTACATCTCAGCTGGGCACTAAAGAGCACTGGTGGTGTGGTGTTAGTGACCTTTCAATCAAAGGTCATGTGTTCGAGTCCTGGTCGTGCACCAATAAATATACCACTTTTATGGAGCGCAACGCTACTAGTGCTCTCGAACAGTGAAGGAAAATATCGTGAGGAAACTATGAGCAAAAACTACAAATACGAAAACGTGTACCCATGAGCCTCAGTTCTCCATACCTCACTGGGTCACTGACCTTAATGAGAATGACCAAGAAAGAACCAGTGATACGAAAAGCGACAATAATTTGCATATTAAGCACCTTTCGGGAATAGGTACCTAAACTATTGTCTACTCACCTCAAAGAAAATGGTTTGTGTAGATGCGAGGCGGAGAACAGCGAGGGTCTCGTCGGGCGAGGCCCCGGGGTCACTGACCGCAGCGCGGGCGCCGGACTCGACGCCTGAATGTTTTTACGGAGCACGCGCCAGTAACGCCTGTAAGGATGCATTTGTGAGTAAAACAACTTTCATTTTTAATTTAGGTAGACTGTATGAGTTATTCTAAGAGGCTGCCCTAAAGCACACCCAAAGTATTAGGTATGATTTACATAGAAATCTTCAGTAATTTTGGTAACTATTTAGGTAAGTTGTCAAATCAAATCCTATAATTATTGCCGATCTCCATGCCAGGTAGCGGACAACCGCCCATGTAGGTACGGGTAACGGATTCGATTCCTGCTGTTGTGTGTTTGCATTTGCCCAAAATCTTTTGCGTACCGTATGTTCCTTTTTACGTGAGTCCGAATGAAGCGATGGAATCCGTAATAGAACCAAGGTCACCGACACAACTCTCATTGCTAGTGGAAGTGGCAATGGGCAGGCCATGCAGCTCGCAGAAACGCGAGGGAATAAGTTCTCGAATGCCGCCAACGAAACTGACGACACAATACCTATACGAGTAGGTAGGTCCCATACCCGATGGACAGACGACATTGTGAAGGTTGAAAGTCGGATTCAGAAAGCTCAATTCCGTTTATGTGGCACTCTTTGTGGCATAAAATATAATAAATAAATCGACGCTACGCAAAAGTGACGGAACTCATTAGAAACTAGAGTTGCGGACTGATTGGAAACTCTGACTCGTCTACGACGCTACTGGAATTTCCTGAAACTCAGTCACTCAGTACACGATTTTATGTAAACAAAGTTTTGAAAACGAAAATAGTGAACATGACTAGTGATAATTCGAGCGATGACATGGAATTATTACTTCTCCAGTCACATAGACGTCAGAATCACTTATAATTACTTTTTATTCGTTCATTTTTCAACAGTTTCTCGAAACCAGTCGCCTGGCGACCAGCATGTCGAGTCGCCAGGAGACTAGTTACAAACGCGTTCCTTTCGAGTAGCGTCGTGGACGGACGCGCATTGAAATACTAGTGCTATCGCAGTCAGGCTACTCATAAGTAACTACAGTTTCAGTCGCGTTCCTTTTGAGTCGCGCCGTGGACGAAGGGGCTTAGAGTTGCGCAGAATTAACGTACCTATAGATATAAAGCGCGGCGGTCAGCATAGCCAGCAGTAAGGACAGCAGCACACACAGTGCGACCAGCAGAGCGCGGTAGTGGTGCGGCGACACGCAAACGCCGGCCGCCGCCACTACGGGCGACGAGTCCGACGGACCGTTCTCTTCTATCAGCTCGTTCCTGTTGTCGAATACCTGGAAAAAGCGAGCGAGCTACATTGTTCACACGCTATGACGCGATGCGATCGATGATCCAGCGATCTCAGTCTTTCTTCCGACGTTTGAGGGGGTAATCCCCGAGTAAGAAAGACGCATGTTTGATTGGTGACTTGTATATCTGAGACGTGTGCGTCTGTGTAAGGTAGTTCTAGCTTTACTTTCATCATTGCATTGCAAAACACTGTTGGATCTTCAGTATCTGTACACCTGCCGGGTCTACGATGGTAACTCTTGTCGGCACCCAAGTCCGTCCAAGGAAGTACCTACCTTGCCTATTAATTCTGCCGCAAAGTAATGCTGTAGTAATTGTATTATTAATATCATAAATATTATTAATATTAGAAATGTTGTCTATTAAATATGCATTCGATGTTCCGGTTGTTACGTGATCAGTGCTAGCCAAGTCCTTCCTACTCAAACAAGCAATTAAAGATAGTTCTTATGTCAAAACAACCCGATAACGTTTAATAATATCTGTAACTCTCTGCTATTTAAACAAGTCGTTACTTAGTTGAAGACTTACCTCAATCATTTTCCTCACATGACTAGGCGTCTCTACGTCATCCTTGAGATATTTATCGACTGTCGCTTCTTCGTAAGACACCTTGTAAACCTTGGTCCCTTTGTCTGCTTTTTCTTCCGTTTTGTCATCGTCTGTATCCTCAGTTTTCGCTTCGGCGGTGTCATTGCCCTCGACACCAAGTGTGCTGTTGATATCTCTCCTGCGTCGGCCGAATGAAGGTTCCGATCGTCCCGTGTGACTGGGACAGTATGCCTGGAAATAGATTTAGAAATCACCAGCCGATAGCAGTCAGCAACCATGCGCTCAGCACGTGATCTATTGATAAAAGGTTAATCGATTTGACTTCGAAATGTCATACGTTTCTATTAAAATTGCACAAACAGCAGTTATATTATGATGCTGGTCACAAGTCACAAGTTCACAACAGATAACCAAAGATAACCCCGTTACACTGGATTGCTCGATTAGGTTTATTTTTACTGGCGATTGACGTAATGCATGTTTTGACCAATAAAAACAGCCTTGATGAAGCTTAATTGAGGATGAGGACTAACCGCTCCATCTACGTTTATTTTTACAATTTACTTACAGGCTGACAACCATCCCTACATGTTCGTACTGTTGCTTCGAAAACAAGGAAGTTAGACTCTGGTATCTTGAATGCGTTGAATCTGGCTTCGAGAGAATCGCCACTTCGGCCCTTATCCAGTTCTGGAAAGACATCTGGGTCTACTGGACAACTAAAAACAAAACAATCATTACCTACAGATATAGGAAAACATTTGCCAAACTTTGTTCACACAAAGGTACCATTTTATGACTTACCCAACACGATCAATTAGCTGCACAGATCTTCCCGAATACGGATCCCTAGCTATCACATTAGTTGCGAAGATATCAGTAGCGTAGTTGTATCCGTCTTGGGCTTCGAGCCTAAAGGTGAGAGGGTCGCCCACAGCGATGGTAGTTGTTGGCCTGCCTTGGTACAGGATCATAAGTCGAACCTTGGAGTTCAGAGAGCTTTCTTCAGGAAGGTACTCAATGGGGATTGGACTGCCCGACCTGTCAACCAAATCGTATCCCAAACTGCTGTTAGATTTGGAAATGGCTCTTTGATTTCTGGTTTTGACTTTGAATGGATTTTATGGTGGAAATAGGTACTTGGATACGTTTTATTAGCGTGATTTCGTAGAAATTTGGGAATCTTGTTTTAAAACCCATTCATAGTCACTCGTTCGTTAGTAGCTGTTAGTGAATAACAGCACGCAAAATCGAATCTAGTCTACAGCACCGTCTATTAGAAAATATCCGGATAAACATCGATAACATAAACCCAAAAATCGTTTTTGTAAAACCACAAAATGAATTCCCAATAACTCAAAAATACACCACAATTATATATCCAAACATAAACACAGCAAAACATTTTTGCAAGCCAGAACTTAACAGTTATTAGATGGTTTTGGAAGCGTTCCAAATGGGCCAACAGTAAAAGCCAACTAGGTAAAAGAGCTTTCGTAACTACATAAATCAGACAGTTAACTGGTTAAACAATTTTAGACATATTATTTCAAAAGTATCAGTTATCATTTCTCTCAAATAAACAACACTACAATCTCACCCAGCTCCGATGTAGTTGGATGTTACGACCGCCTCTGCTGGGCCTCTGAAGAGACAAGTAAGGTTGAAACGTTTATCCCTGGAGGTCTGAACGTTATCACTGAATTGTACCACTACTATGTTGGTCATGGTGTCTCCATACTGCAAATTACACAGACATCAGAAATTGATAAAAATACACCTATTATGCGACAAGGTTCTGTTTTGGGACCCCAATTATTCATAATTTATTTTATTTACCCGCTGAGTTCCACATTCAGGATAGCCATGAGCACCAGTAATGCGGAGAGCGTTGACCGCGCCACCATTTCCTCTAAAGAAACAGCGATCATAAAAGCCGTACGTATACATACGACCGTAAAAACCTTCAGGTAGGCGTAGCGTGAACTCCATTCCATCTTCATTGCAAACTTGGGAAACTGGAAAACCAATGTTTGTTTTAGTACTTGCAGACAAAAAAATGAGTTTTATTAAAATGTGTGTATTGTTTCTTTACCATCCAAGCAGTCATCAGCCATCCTTCCAAGTGCTCGCTCATAGAAGTCGTAGTCATTTGCTGTATTGTCAAAATGAGCTGGGTTAGCTGCGTCTAATTCTCTTGTATCACGATCGCTGAGCTCGCAATTGTCTCTGGGTTCACCTGCATAGCCTACATCCCTGAGAAACACAATGAATATATTGTAGATCTATTGGACACCTATCTAGCCTATTATTAGCTGATCCGCCTTGGCCTCGCAAGGGTTGATAACTTAATACACACAAGCCCTCCTGACAATTAGCCTGCCCTTCGAAATATTTCTATTTCTTTCCGAGATCAGCCCGATCAATCGGGGACTTTATAATTTTAGTGATTGAGGAAGTATCTTACCTATAATTGAACGACCGGCACATAAAGTCCCTAGCCTCTATACACTCCCTCTGGCAGTGTGCTAAAGAGTGTGCTGTCGTAAACCTGCGTACGTATCGTCTTTGCATGCGTTGTCTGCCAACTTGTCTGAAGCTATCTTCCTCGCATCTCGTCCCTTGCCATGGTCTATGGGCCTGAGGTGGCCTTCCGACTGGACCTATAGGCCCGCCTATAGGGCCTCCGATAGGACCGCCTAGGGGGCCTATTTGTCCACCGATTGTTCCTCCGATTGGGCTGTTGACTGGGCCTACTACAGGTCCACCCACAGGTCCTATGGGACCATCTGGTTCATAGCCTCCGTAGCCTCCACCTACCCCTAATTGGAGAAAAAGCATTTGTTTATAACGTGTTATGTCTTCGTCGATATGGTATGTCTTTCGGTCTCCAGTTGTCTTTCTTACCGATAGGTCTATCAAGCCCGCCTTGTGGATAACTTCCGCGGTATCCTCCAGGTCTTTCAACTGGTCTTCTTATTCCGAAAGTAGGCCTTGGTTCTGCTGCTGGGAACCTAGAGAAACATTTCTTATTGCCTTGTGTTTCTTCGAATTTAAGCATTATCTTTGTTACGTAAAAGCTTAAGTATAATATACCTGTCCACAGCAGGTCGAACTCCATCAACTGGAAACCGATTGGGCCCTGTGTAGTCCGGTCCATAGTACCCTCCACGTCCATAGCCTGCTACGAAATTCTCATGAGAACAATTTAACTTCACGTTAATTTCAGAATTCATCCAACGTTATAAAAATAGTAGTTAACAAAAATTCAACGTTCATCTTTAACGTAACGTCGTGAAGGAACTAGGTATTATTAGTTAGGTATTTTTAGAAGAATAAGCAATATTCAAAAGCTAAATTATTTGTTATATTGGGAGCAGTATTTAATAATAAGGCAAAAGGTAGATTGTCATTTGTCAGTCAGTACAACACACCTAGACTAAATAAACTATGATACAGTTACAAAAAATTCAATGTTAGGGCTCACCGGGATATGACGTTCCGGTCTGCGGATATGACGATCCCGTCGGCGGGTACTTGTCATACATATCTGGGTAACGGTCCCCGCCGAGCGGTACCGGGTCGCGGTTCACCCCGACGGGGTACCGACTATACGGATACCGACCCCAGTCACTTCCCGGGTATCGGTCCTGATCGAACCGATCAGGATAGCGGTTATAGCCAGGGCGAACTGGCGCCACTGGGTATGCCCCTCCGCGGATTGGATATCTGTCTGCTGGATACCGATCGACGGGTGTTGGATACCGATCGACAGGTGCTGGATACCGATCGGCGGGATATCTCTCCGGGTATACGTCTATAGGATATCTACTGACTGGATATCTCTCGTTAATAGGATAGCGTTCGTTAGTTGGGTATCTCCCTATGTCGTTAGGAACTGGTTCGTAAACTGGATACCGTCCACTATCGGGGTATCGTCCACTGTCTATGGGGTATCGATCCCTGTTGGGGTATCTATCTACTCCGGGCGGATAACGGTCGACGGCTGGTGGATATCGGTCTGCGGTTTGAGGGTATCCGACGCCAGGTGGGTATCGGTCAGCAGGATACCGGTCAGTGGGATAACGATCGACTGGATATCTTTCAGAAGGGTACCGATCAGGTCCAACTCCAGGTGGGTATCTGTCGTCCGGGTATCTATCTGAAGGGTATCGGTCGGGATAGTCGGATGCCGGGTAGCGATCGTCGGGATACCGGTCCGGTCGGCTAGGATACCGGTCGTCGTCTGGGTACCGATCGTCGTCGGGATAGCGGTCTGCGCCTGCAGGGTACCTGTCGCGATCTCGGTCCCTATCCCGATCGCGATCTCGATCACGATCGCCATTGTTACTACCACCTTGAAAATTACGATAATATTAATAACAATAATAATAGAAAATATTGAAGCTAAAGTTTTCTACATGCATGCAGAAAAACGTCATGCTTATCTAGACTACAAAGACAGCAAAAACAAAGTCAGCAAATATACCTACTTGTAAAGTAGCACAATAATAAATAAGAACTAAGGACACACATAATAATACAACTGAAAATATTTACAATTCTAACAATACTGTAAACAAACTGTAAACCTGTAACACATACAAATGACTAAGTAGTTACTACTTATTCATACACCAATGATGCAAAGAAATATAATGAACAATAGCAACAAGAAACATCTACAAACACGAGCTAAATATAAATCAGCTAAGAATGAAAGTTATTTAAATAAGAAATAATCTTTTTACTCTAATAATGGATAACCACTTTGCTTTATTATCATTGAGAATCGTCATGCTTACAATAATAATGTCTACCCACAAACTCTGAGAGTTCAAAACGATTGTTGAAATTATGTATAAAAATTCCATAAATAAACCTTTTTGTATGTATAATAAATCAAAAGGTACAAAGAATGGCCATACTACATGTTTAATTTTTTTTAATAAATATGTGAACAATAATAACACCCAACAGTCACATACAATATAGTCATCACTCCACATTAGGATTCCATGTGTCGTGGGTATCAGAAACTACGAGTGCTATCTTGGTACCAAAACACCCAGACCCGGAACAAATATTCGAAGATTTTGCAAAATTTGTTCCGCAGTGGGAATCTAACCCGCACCCATTGCGTCCTCAGATGGGCACGCTCACTGCGCCTCCGAGGTCGTCAAATATAAAGTACGTTTTAGCAGTACTTTGTACGTTTAACTAATCTGTGACAGTGCCTCAGCAGTATGCAGTTTATCCAAAACAGAACTAGATGTCGCTGGTAGAATATGCCCAATCCTGAATCGCGCTGACGAAAATACACAGCTCCGAATGAGGTGCACCAGTAATCTCTTATTTGCTATCGCTTCTCGGCCTTTTGGCTAAGATCAAAGTGTAGTATCTGTTCTTTTCAGCTTAATATCTGAAAGTTCCCTCACTGAGGGACCAGTATATTAAACTGATTTTTGTAAAGCGACGGGATGTTCGGAGCTCGCTCCACTCCCGTCACGGGTCGGCCCGGCATTGCAGTGCCGCCGGGATCGGCCCACAATAACTCTTGAATGAAACTGATAGTCGAAATGGATTATACTGTTCCTAGTTGTAGCGTTGTGACTAGTGACATAAATCAATTTCATTAAAGAATATTTATGACACATAAGTTTATTTATTTATGTTAGTAGAATTTTATCCTAACTAATATAATGATCAGCGAAGGATTCGGATCACAGAGTACTTTTGATTCGGATGGTATATTACTATGAAATAAGGTCCCTCTCTCAAAATGTCCCGTTCGCGAGGGCATAGGTACACGTCGCATCGTACATCCATTCCAATCAGAGTAGGTCATCGTCCCTTCGCCGTCATTATGTCACACACCTACTTGGTGAGACTGTCGAGACTGACAGTGAAATATAACGCTATCGGTTGGTACATACATATGCATGGCCATTCTTCTATATATAAATATTGTAATGAATTTGTTTTCAAAAATCGCTTTCCTGTTTCATCAAGTCCCCCTCCCTCAGTCTACCATGCACCGAACCTGTTGTAGTGGGGCGTCCCCACGGCTGCGACCCGCCGCTCGCTCCTCCCGCCTCGCTCTCACCACTTACTAGCTGATCTGGATTCCCAACCATTAAAATTGCTTTAGCCAAATCTTTATAGGAAACATTTCGAAATATCCTATAAATAACTCTGGCCCGACCTAAGAGTCCACATACATTATTAAAAGATCTGTATAGTGCCATGATAAATGTATTAAACAATAATAATCTTCGCTGACACTGCACCCGTACGGAACTGTTACGTGTCGGCTAGGCCTTTGCTGATGTGTGCGAATATAGGCCTTTACTCAGATCCGTAAACAATCTTATAGGAAGTTTCCTATCAGTTTCGCACCAAGCTTAACATCTCCAGTTATTTATATCCCAAACGTAAACATTATTATCTAATCAGACAATAACGGCGTACCTACGTGATCCATAAACGAAAACACTAACATTGTTATTTCGATGAACAACAATATGACATGACCTAGTAGGTATTCCAATACTTATCTAGACAAGACTACCATTTTCACCTCGATAGATAAGATTTTATAAAACACTCAATAGTGAGGGACAATACCAAGCTTTTCAAGGATTTTCTCAATTTTCTTATGGTTTAATTCCAAATGTGGATGGACGATGAAAGCAAAGACTAGGTAAAAGAAGCTATATGGTGTGCATCCCGATATAGAATAGAATACGTTTATTTGACTTACACGCAAAAAACACAGAACGGACATAGGAACATACAAGGAGTAAAAACACGAATTACAGCAAAGAACAAACCTACTGGACATCTACCCACCTACAGGTAGGCAGGCATCCACCTCACCAGTAGGAGCGAACCAGTCTCGGTCTGTGTCAGGTGCAGCCAAACAGGCGCTGACTCAGCTTATTGCTGCTTTACATCAAAGTGCCATGCATGATATACTTATTTCATTCAGCCACAAAAATAGCCCAAGATAATATATATAATAAACGTTCTTTTTCTGTTTGTCGTGCCTTGTTAACCAATTGGCCACTTGTGTCAATATTCTTTATTGAGCAATCACATTACTGGCTGGGGATCGGTATCAGTCCATTATCAGTCGTATATTTCCACTGAGTCCGTGTGGGTCGCGTGATGATATTAATTAAATAATAAGCTGCCACTATCTTTTTACTACAATGTACAATGTAGCCTACATTAAATTGAAGACTAAATTGTAACTAAATTCTCAAAAAATTCTCTAGAATTTAGTCAAAAATTCTTGAGAATTCAAGAGCCTACATTTCCCTACCAGCTCATTATCTTATGAAGTGCATTGCTGGACAATGCCTCCCCCAAAGAGTGCCACATCCATCCACCGACTTCCCGGACTTATCGGTCCATCGGGGGGGCTTTCCAGCCTTCCAAAATTGCGTCAGCCGTGGTCGCCATTCGAGAACCTTTATTCTCCAACGGTTGTCGATTCCCCCCAACCTTAACAAATCAAATTAGGAATACAAGGTGATTCATAATAATATGTATACCCTCCCGAAAGGGGATTATTTTATCAACAAAAAGAATTATAACGGAAAAAAATCAAAACATTCACATTTTCCCCCCGAACTATTTCAAATCAGCTCTTTTTTGTACGAAAAGTTATACTACATCAAGATTACTAAGCACAAAAACAGCTGATTAACTGATTTGACTGAAAAACAGCTGATATTTGCGTAGTTTTTCCAATGAAAAATTTTGAATTTCTAAAATTCGTAGGACAAACTTTATTGCCAATGGAGTGTATAATAAGCCACTTTCAGAATATGATACATATTATGAATCACCTTGTAGAAATCAGTACTCACGCATTAGATTTTCATAATAATCGAAGTCGGGATCGTAAAGCAGTCGCATGCCATCCTTCTGATTGTATCTGCTCAGCCGGCATGTCCTGGCTCGGTCGCTGTACACAGCGGACCTACACAATGAGTTGCGTTTTGTCATGCAATATCGTTCAACGAACCCGTTAAACGATGCTATATTTGTTCGGTTATTTTTAATTGTTTACGAGACAAGTTTAAAATTACCTAAATATTAGTAAAGAAGTATTGTACCAAAGTTGACTAACACGATGATGAGCATAATTTTCACTAAAAACGGGATATTTACTATAACATTTTGTGATGTAAAAAAAATATATCAATGATGAGCATTTGCGAGATTTTGGTGTAGGGCGTCGATATAATTAATATTGAGAAACAAATTTTGAAGACTGGGTTCAAAATACACGGCAAAGTATTCACAAAATTATGAAAAATTCTATGACCTAAATGTGACCACTACTACTATAGATGATCTGAGCAGACCTTTACATCCTGTTAGAAACAGTACTACAGTTTTATCAAATAGCTAGAAAGAAGTCAATTTATATTATGCAAAGTTCCTGTCTAGACTCTATAATAGCCGTTAAAACATTGGATGCAGCCTAAAACCGCATTTCTCATCTCTACTTCCTATTCACAACAGTCTTATCAAGTGTTGTGAAATAAAATATCACTAATCATGCGATTCTTTTTAGGTCAGTGTAACATCAGCGAATCAATCATCATTACAGATATGGGAGAGTCCCATCATGACATCTTATTGCCATTCAAATGCAAGCCTAACAGCACTATTCAGAGCTCTAGAGGGGAGGGGTCGTCAACGCGTGCGTGATGCCTGTGGTATTGCATGCGCTCATAGGCTACGGTAACCGCTTACTATAAGGTGGGCCGTAAGCTTGTTTGCCGACTCTGTTGTATAAAAAAAAACTATTTACAGGAATATGAACCTCAAATCTTTGAGCCTGTCAACTTACGTCACCGCCTACACCAAATCGAAGTGTTGATGGTACGGGGTACGATGTTATTTGTTATGATGACTCTGGACGGTTTGGAAGACTAAATATTTGGTATCATTATGAATAACATCTTTCGTTTTTGGATTCTGCTTCCAGTCGTGTTTTTTCTTGGTCATCCTGCTTTAAATTTGTGACCAGGTTCAGGTATGGTGGCCCTGAAAAGGGCCTATGACCGTCGGTGAAAAAAACAGTGTGAGACCAACAGAAAATTTGTAGTACTTCATCACATCATCACTTCAGCCGTACGACGTCCACTGCTGAACATGGCCTCCCCACAAACAGAGCAAATTCGTTATCATGTGGGGGGATTTGCCATTTGCCCATACTCACCACGCTGGGCATGCGGGTTGGCGAGCGCAGTTAGAGCTATCTTTGTCAAAAGAAGGGACGCTGCTGCCCATCCCCTAGCTTTTTTCCCTTAGTCGCCTCTTACGACATCCGCGGATAGGTAGATATGGAGGGCTATTCTTCAGCCGGGGCCACCACGGCGACTTGTAGTATTTATTAGTTATTTGCAACTAATGTGACGTTTGTGTTGTGAATTAGCTAGGAAAGGACATACCTGCATTGAAAGCTGGTCTGCCTCAGACACTCATCCAAGCACTCGCTTAGCGACCTTCCTGTGATCTCAGAGTGGAACTCCCCCGTGATCCTGCTATTCCTATAGCGCTGGAAGGCGGTGTCCGGCCGCCGACCGGGAGAGAACAGATGTGACGTCACGCTGTTGTCCGGGTACTCCGTCCCACGAGCTGTCACCCGATGAGAGACTGATCATAATTGTGAGAAAATACTTATTTCAATACATTAGTCATGTTAACCAAAAAAAAGTTTAGAAAGAGACGGGTAAGTTGGAGTATAATTGGTTAAGGGCATAACCATGAGACGGTATGAAAGTCATGTAACAAGAAGAGTTAGATATGAGTAGATATCTACAAGGTGATAAGTCTAAGTGCGCTTAATCTACACCCAACCGACAATAAAGATTGTTAAAACATTTGAAAATTTGACATTTTCCATAGAAAAAACACAATGCTTAAATCTGCTTTTGGGGTCTAATCAGATCAAACTCAATTATTCAGCTGTTTTAGGTAGCAATCTGAAGTCAAACTTCTCGAACGTTTATGATAAAAAAAAAAAAACAGCGGGTTTGAAAAACTTCGGTAAAAAAGGTTTTTTTTTATATTTTTCGTTCTTGTTGGTTAAGTCCCTTACGGGATTTTATATCTACATGTTATGAATCACCTTGTTTATGAATGTGGATGGATAAAGGAGAGTGAAGTACCTGGGGTAATGATGGATGGACTGTGTGTTTGTGAATGATAAAAAGGTTAAGAAAAGAGTGAGTACCTACTGAAATGTCGGCTGACAGTAGATAGTGGAAGAAGAAATCAGATTTTGCCGATTCCACATATGGGGGATAAAGGCGAGCTAACTAGATAAGAGAGCCTAGTCAGAGTTTTGATGCGTAGTAGGTGTACACGAATTTTGACAAGTATAAATGAGTAAGTAAAGGCTCGTTTGATACCGAGTTTCAGGTGTGTTGCTGCACCTATCAAGCGTGCACTGTACACGGAGCAAAGCACAAAACTCGGACTGGGCCCACCGAGTAAAAAGGTAGGACTGATTTAGTGTTTGGTTATTTGCATCAACAGTAAGTTACACTCACGATTATCCAGGCACACGAGGTCGTAGAAATGATGAGTTGGTGATGCGCTAACTGTCACGTCGTCCTTTTGAGATACGGAATCCTCTTCAGACAGAACACATTGTCTGGTCACTGCGTCGTGCTCGATCGAACGACAGAAATACCTGAGAGACAAACACCTGGAAGTACTGGGAACAAATATTGCAACAAGTTCGAAAGATAACAAGTATTTACTTACTTTTCTGCCCGGACGCACATAGCTTGACATTCGTCAAGGGTCATATTGGAGAATACGTCAGCTTCAAAGGGTCCCCCAAGACGCTTGTTTTCCTCTTTGATGAATACTGCTAAACCGTCACAGCGACGCTCAGCTGAAATGAAGGATAAATGTTAGACTGTTGGAATGTTTATTTTTTTCAAGTTCAAGGTCGCTGAGTATAGAGCTTGCTTGGGATTTTTCTACGAGATCGAATCAGGAATGAGAAAATCCGTAGACAAACCAAAGTTACCGACATAGCTCAGAGGATAAGCAAGTTGAAGTGGCCGTGGGTGGCGCACTTAGCTCTGATAACCGACGGCCGTTGGGGCAGAAAGGTTCTATAGTGGAGACCACGTAACCCACTAGATGGAAAGACGACCTAAAAAAGGATGATGGGTGCCGTTGGGTGCAGGCCGCTTAAGATCAGTCGCGTTCGAAATCTATGTAGGAGCCCTATTTTCGGTAGAGTATATTGATGATGAGTTTTTAGATAGTATTGCTTATTACCGTTGAGACAAGTGTTCTCCAAGTAGTCAGCGTTATGATCATCCTCAAGCATTTCCGGATGAGTTCTTCTGGTAAACCTACTCAAGGAACAAGTCCTCAGAGCAGAGTCATACGTCGCAGAACGGCATACGAAGCTGAACTCTCCCAAGCATTTGTCCTCACATTCAGTTCGGTTCGCCACCATGATCTCCTTCAGATCTGAAGGTGGAAGCTTTAGACGCTTGCGGGCGTGACGTTCGAAAACATACCGACGGGAAGGGCACTCGCGCTCCGGACGATTCGCTAAAAACAAACCATTGTTATAAGAATGTTGCAAGAAGTTTATAAACAACTCATAGATGTTGATGATACTTACAAGACAAACAGATTTCGTTGAAGTGCACACTGTTTGGGACAATCATGAGAGTTCCAATTCCCTCGGGAGTAGCCTGTTCTCTTGTCAAATAGCATGTTGATTCCTCGTATTCTGGCTCAGGGCTGAATGCGGCTATTCTAGCCCCTGGCTGGAAGTCTATAGAGTTGCAAGTCCTGACAAGGCTGTTACCGGATCGGTCACGCAAGCACAAGTCCTGGCATTTCTCCAAAACGCGGAACGGTGGCGCTGTCTCACGAACCTTGAATGATAAGTTATAATTTATTAAGTACTTGCGTACGCCCGCGGCTTTGCTCGCGTGGTATTTCGATAAAAAGGGCAGTTTTGAAAAACCCTAAAGTCCGTATTTCATTAATTGACTTTATGAGTAGGTATTTGTACCAGGATTCAGATAAATCTCTCGATGCGTTAAGATTCTCCCATACAAACTTTGACATCTCATTGCACCCTTTTAAGGCTGCGTTTCCACCAGAGATGTGCGATGGAAATGTGTCGTGCGAGGATGCGTTGCGAAGCTGTGAAATGTGTCGACGGGGGTGCGGTGTATTGGGAGCGGAGTAACGTCTATGGACTGGCTGGTACAGTATGCGCAAACCTCGCAACACATCCTTCTCAACACACATTCCTCGCAACACATCCCTCGCACATATACTTCGCTTGTTTTGTATACGCAAAAATCTAGCTCCGCTGAGCCGTTTCCACCAGAGCTGTGCTGAGGCGAGGTAAATGAAGCGATTCTATTGGTTCTTTACAAACACATCCCTCGCTACGCAACCTCGCACATCTCTGGTGGAAACGCAGCCTAAGGTATTTTGAAAATCTAAAAATACAGTTTTTCCTTATTTTTTATCTTTCATTATTTTTAGTTAGTTTCAAATCTGTAGGTTCAAGGAATACGATTTTTCATACAAACGCTTTAACCCTTTTTCACCCTCTTAGGAGTTGATATTTTGGAAATCCCTCCTTAGTACTAGCATATAATTACAGCTTTATAGTTTCAGCGGTTTGGGCTGTGCGTTGATCGCACGTTGAGGCCTTGTTATTTTATACTACATACAGATAAATGCTCTCAAACGGTGAAGTAAAACATCATGAGGAAATCGGCATGCCCTAGAACCTCAAAAATTCTAAGACACGTCCACGAAATCAGCCTCTAAGAGGCGCACTTTAATCCTTTCACTACACTGATTCTTTCACCGACCGTCATAGGCCGCCATACCTCAACCAGGTCACTGACCTAATACAGGATGACCATGAAAGAATCAGTGACCGACCAGCAAGCAATACCTAAGTTATGAAGGCGTGATTTCATATGTAACGTGATGAGATTTAAGTACGCATTGTTTGACAATAAAATCAACAGACTTTATTTAGCGACACCTTGGAATGGAAGCCAACATTTGTTAAGGTACTTACGTATGATAATTGATTTGTTTTGCCCCAGTCTAACTATCAACAAGCATAGGTATTGTATGAAGAACTGGGTATAAGAGATAGAGGTGCTTTTGGAGCATGGAAAACTACGAAAAACAGAGTCATGTTGTGATAAGTACTTACAACATCATCATCAAATCCATGCAGTTGCTGGTTTGGTAATCGCTCGTACATAACTCGACCCATTCCTTGGTTGCAGGTCGTCTGAGCTGCAAGGAAAATTATGGCTTAGGGTATCTTACGTGCAAAACTGTATTATAATTTAATAAGTTTTAATTTTGTTTTTTTTTGTTGCCATACATATACAGGTGAGTTTTTTTTCAGGGCCACTTAGGCGAAATCGGAAACCGTGGGAGTAATCAAATTTCAGCTTTTTTTAATGCAGATCTTATTCTTTCAAAAGCGAGCCCGTAACTCCTAAGATGACTTTTCGATTAGGTACTCTCACGGTTTCCGATTTCGCCTGAGTGGCCCTGAAAAAAAAACTCACCCTGTACATGGAGCTCCATATTCGCCAATGCGGTATTGTGGTATTTTAGCTGTATTGAGCAGTTGTTTGTTACCAACATTCTGATTCGCTTCTTGGTCCTTCGAGTCAATCTTTTCTCTTCTTCGAGAAGATTAAGGTTTTAATATGCCTGACAAGCAGTTTTAATCGGGCGCTGGTGGAGTGGTGGTGGTGGTCAGACCCCACCTTCCGATTCAAAGTTTGTGGGTTCCAATCTCGATAGTGCACCAATAGATTTTCTGAAATCCATTGGTTCAGATGTCCTTAATGAAAGATGACCAAGAAAAAACCAGTGTCACGAAAGCATCAAGGAACTGTTTGACTTTGAGTGCAAGACTTGGGTCTTACCATTGGCCATCGTGAGCATGGTGAGGGCAGTGAAGGCGTGCATCACGCTCGCCCCCCGTGGCTTCATCTTCCAACGCTGGTGTCGCCTCGCTGACGGTCACCGACCACGCATGTGGCCTTGTCGCTGTTCAACCTGTATACAAATTGTTTATTCTTCATCTATACGAACTTTCTTTAACTTACTTACGTTTTTGCGATTAGCCAAGTTCTTTCGTATCACTAATGAGACAGACCTGAAGTTTTGACCTGCAGAATTCCCCTACTTCATAAATGTTTCTAAATCATTGAAGTCCTTCATGGCAATAACTGATGATGATCAACGATGCCCGGTTCGTTGCACTAGCTGAATGAGATGAGACAATCGGGAGCAAGGTTGCAATAAGTACTTAAGTATTACTACGCAATACGTGGTGCTTAAACGACCTTCAGAAGGAAATTATAGTTGCCATTATGTACATGTTCTGCTAGTTTATGTACTTGCATTGACTTTATCTAACCATGTATGCAATTACGTTTTAGTATTCTCGCCTAGATGCCTACATACAGCCATCGAGATACGCACATAGGTACATGGGCCAGGTCAAGACTCTTCACTCAGTTCTTGACTCAAGAGTACCTACCCTTAATCGACGAACAAGCATAGTAATGTGATTGAATGAATGAAGCAAGAGGTATGTCGTGATCGTAGCGAGTGGAAAACCATCTCTGCCTACCCCTCCGGGAAAACGGGCGTGACTTTATGCATGTACCTTTACTTACTGCATAGAGCCATAAAGGGAATTTTGTCATAAAGTAGGTACCTAGGTTTTTTGATGTCAGGTCTTCAGAAACAACTAGGTATAGAATTTGGATAGAGTTGGTTGTGGGCTCCAAAAAATGAGTATTGGGCGCCAAAAATGTTGCCGAAAATTCATTTTCAAACTTGTATTCGAAGGTTGCGGAAAGTCGGTGGATGGAGAAGGCTCATGGAACTCTTTGGGGGAGGCCTATGTCCAGCAGTGGACTTCTACAGGCTGATGATGATGATGATGATGAAACTTGTATTGGTTACCATGTTTGTGAAGGTTTTTAATGGACCAAATGATAGAAAACTGAATCTTGGTAGGTACCTGCTAATCAAATCCATGTTATTTTAACCCTGCGATTAATTTTTCTATTCATGGTGACGTTTTGGTTCGCAATCGTTGTGACTATCGGAGCAGAAAGCTATGTATTCTACTAAATACAATGAGCACAATATACTAAGTGCCGCAGTAGGTACGGTGTAACAGTACTGTTGGGCTAGTTATCGATTTATATTGAAACGGATCCACATGACATCGACACCGTTAGTTTGCGCAGACGCGTGAAATTATTGCAATTGTTGGTCATAAAAATATATCAGATGGAGGTATGATCATAATATTTATCATGGTTGTTTAAAGGCAGAACCATCGATAACATTTTCTAATTCTATACAAGGTTATTAGTAATATGTATGCTAGCTATCCCTAAAGGGGCTTATTCTAAACAAAATTCTTAGGCAAAACGTCTTTTTCAATTCAATTCAATATACATTCAGATCGCATGGAAAAACTGAAACGTGTTATTTACAAACTTTTAAAGTAGGTAATCGAGTTGGAGCATATTTGTCATCTAAATTGAAGTTATCCGACTTTATTAATAAAACTTATTACAGATTTTTTCACTTAGGTAATTCAGTTTTTAAATTTGCTAAATAGCACATCGCTTTCGGGACCTTTATATATTATGTAGAATCGTACACATTCCCCTTTAAAGGATTCACTAACCCTAGTGAGCCTTATCGTGGGAACAGCGAGTTTATCTTTATTAGGTACCTAATCAGAATTATTCTGCGTCCAAGTAGGTAATTGCGTACCTGAGTCAACTACCTACCGTTGATCTACATGACAAAGCTACCTATGAAAATTTGGCGTTTCCAAAAAGTGGCGATGAAAAGCGGAAGTGCACATCCGGCCTTTTGTGGCCGTCCGATGTCCTCGCCAGACAATTCCATAATGACGTATTTCACTTTTGATACAGTTATCTGTGCCGTGGTATCACTGTTTGCAGATTTGGGAGATGTGAATTAGGTGATTGGAATTTATTTGACATACCTACCTAAACCTAACCCTCTGTGCTTCTAACTAATATATTATTGAAGGTGTTTTTTTAAGATCACCTAGTATTTTACGTTCTTGTTTTAATTCATAATATCTACCCAGGATAACAAACGCATTTATAGGTATAATTCATGATAATTTTAAAAAATTATAGATATGCAAGCCAAGGAGAAGAGGTTCCATGAACTTGTAAATAAAATCTTAAAACAGCTATTCCTCATCATTAAAACAATTATTACCTATTTGAATCTGAGTATCTAGAATCTAAAGTTATAAAACATTTAGTCCTAATTTGTTAAGCTCCATTAGATTAACTAAACAACAAAACCCAATCGACCTAGTGAAAGTTTTTTGTGCCTTCAGCAATGCGGATGAAAATAGCCATTTGTAACGGGACTTTTCACAATGCCCAATCACCCGTGACAAGATGGTGTGAAAATGGAAACATTCGCATTTATACCATAGACAACAAATAGTTTTCCATTGTAGGGCTTGGGATGGGCAAGGGAGGGCCCCGTGGGAAAGCCTCTTGCAACGGCTGCACCCAATTTGATGGGAATTCGGCGGTTGTATAGATTGTCTTGCATAATTTCAATTAGGATGACAATGGTGGATGACAATAGGTCCTGGAAAGGTACGGATTTTTTTAGGAAGATCTACAGCAGTTTCCAGCCTGCAGTAGGTAGATCTTCCGCTATAAAAATCTATCTGGAGATCATGTTCAGTAGTGTAATTTCTACGGCTGAAACGATGATGATGATGATTTTTCACTTGAATAAGGAAATTTCTGTAGACTTTAGAATTGATCAGAAATTCTAGAGACGTAAAGGTAGGTTCAGTTGCAGAATAAAATATTGATTTGAATGTTTGGGATAAGATCTTCCGTAAATCGAGGCATTGTCAGTGTAGGCTATGATGTTTACTTTAGTTTTTCTATAGATCTCATTTCTAATTCGATATCGTAAAAGAAACCAAGCATTGGGTCCATAGCTCTCCATAGCTCGTGGAGCGACCTTGAGCTTTGGGCCCGCATAGAGTCGCCTCTAAAGGTACAATCACTAGTAAGAAACATAATTATTGAAAGATACATAAGTAAGACACAATAAGAAAGAATACATTAGATACATATGTATTGGACATAAGAAGTTATTCTCGTCTTGAGGCCCTGAGGTACTAAATACTATACAAGGTGATTCATAACATGTATGTATACCTTCCCGAAAAGGGGTTATTCTATCAACAAAAAGAAATAACTTAGCGAAAAAAACATACATATAATACATGAAACATTAATATTTTATAAAAATATATTTTTAATATATATACTTAATATATTTTTTTGGTATTTTTATAATTTCCACAACTAATCACTAAGCATACGCAAATATTGATGTCTTTCAACAAGTGACTATAATTTAGTATCGTAGCAAGATGCTTAGCCAACATGCAAGTCGGTAAGCCAATTTCCTTTCCGGTAGGTAGGCGTTTTGTTCCTAAGAAAAGTGAAATTAAGTTCGATGACATACGATTCAAAATTACCATAAACATTACTTATTAGAGGCACTATTGCACTGTCTAAAGGAGAGAGGTAGGCAAAAAACATCAGTTTCTCGCGGTGAACCTATATTCTAGGCCAAACCATACTCACTGTTTAAAATTAACTCTGTAATTTTACAATTTCAGCGAAACCGGTCAAGCCGTTACGGCGTGATTGAATAGCAAACAAGCATCTAACTTCCTCACAATCTTTCGCATTTTGTAGTTCATATTCTGTACCGGGATAACCGAGCCACAGATCAGACCAACGACGACCGTTACGCAAGCCACGTTATTTTGTTATATTAGTAGATATATTGTATTAAATTATTAGTAACTATCTAAATTTATAAACAGTAAGTTTGAAAGTAGCGCCAGTGACGGAAAAGTTGAGAAGTAATAGGTTAGCATGGTATGGGCATGTCATGAGGAGGGATGAAAGTCATGCAACGAGAAGAGCGTTAGGTATGAATGTGGATGGATATAAGACTAGAGGAAGGCCGAAGAAAAGATGGATGGATTGTATTAAAGATGACATGAGTAAGAAAGATGTGAGTGAGGAGATGACGGCTAACAGAAGAGAGTGGAAGAAGAAAACATGTTGTGCCGACCCCACATAATGTGGGACAAGGGCAGGAAGAAGAAGAAGATCTTTTGTAGCATAATTCTTAAAAGTCTTAACTGTTATTTTTAGGTACCTCTAGAAGGTCGTGACGTGACTATTATGGTCTCCGCTGAAAACCAGCGCTGGGTGCACACATCAGTGTGTATCCAGCACAATGCTGAGCGAAGACCTTATTTTCCACGAGCTCTGCTGCGCACAATATCTTTATCATTTAGTATGTAATTTTTATTTTTTTATTTTATGTGTAGTAGTCTTAAGGAAAATAAATCTTTCATTCATTCATTCATATTATTATAGTCGTTATTAGTTTTTAGCTTGTTTTACAATAATTTTATCAGTGCCCGCCTTTTTCCCTTTTTCCCTCTTTACTCTTCTAATCTTTGCTTGGCCTAGCATGGCCTATCTAGCTATTCTACCAGTGAATGTAAAGGGGGCATAAAGAGGCGGCAGCCCAGTGTTTTTCTGCCTGATTTACAATAATGCTGATACCTACCGTTTACATTCTTAGATAGGTATAGCAATAGGCCAAACAGCATTACATTCAAATGCCCCATGCAAGATGACCAAGAAAGAACCAGTGATACGACAAAGAATACCCAAAAAGAGGCCTCTTCTTTACAGAAGAAAATTGTAGCATAAGTAAATTGGTACCATTTCAAACACATAAATAAATAAATAAATAATCCAGACATATCACACACGGTCAACTGATCCCAAACTAGGCATAGCCTGTACTATGGGTACCAGAGACTGATATACATAATAGATATATATTTAACACCCAGACACAGAACAAACATCTGTGTTAGTCACAAATGTTTGTCCAGTGCGGGAATCGAACCCGCGACCTCTAGCGCAGAAGGTAGAGTCACTACCAACTGAGCTATGAGGCCATCGCATGCATGTATCCACTGCGTAGTGCATGATGCACTGTGCATCACAGAATTGCATAATGTCATACAACGCTGCACCGCAGCGCCGATATCATTCTAATCTAAATGCTATTCGAATTAAAAACAACGGGTTTCTTCCAATTAGGCTCTATGAGTAACCCTCATGCTTTATTTGCGTAGTTTTTAGGTAGGAAACTATTAGTGCTGAATAATTTTGTCGATAAGATATTTCGTAGGAATTACTTATAATAAGATCTAAATCATTTCTATGAACCAAACAATGAATTTTCAGTTCATTCAGTTCTTAAGTCAGCAAAAAACAAAATGTAACACCAAAAACATTAATTTATAGTTTAAGTTTTTTAATTCGGATTATTATGTTTATGTATGCAACTAAGTATCAAAGGAAGGCCCAAAGGGCGTATAAAACACAAACCAACAACATCTATGCCTAACAGACAATGAAAATCGCAGCTACGCTTTCCCTCCAACTTGCTGCTACGAGGCTACGAAAGGCGGCGCGACTTACCAAACGAGCTTCCTACCAAGGATCCGCGTAGCACCTCCGTGCACTTCAGTCTCTTTCACAGTACAACAAAGCACCCCACACACCAGATCAAGGATCACAGCACCAACGCACTGGACATCCAAAACCGAATTGTGGTCATTTCTACTCCATAATTCAGTTAAATCACATTTAGGGGGGGACGACAATAGGAGAGCATTGATGTGAGCGAATCACACCATCGACACGCATCGCTAATTTTCCATAGTTCCGTCGGTGGCCGAACGAATATCATGCACAGTAAGCAACAAAAATAACATCGACCCACTTTGAACCTTGTCCACCCGGTTACACGGGAGATTACAACAATGATAAGCAAATTATGCCTAGGTCTACGTTGCTGACTGTACGCAGTAGTCCATTTTACACTACAAAGTCAGTGCTACTGACCTGCCATGGATAAAAAGTGATTGCAGGTTCGTTATTTGGTTAATCAGTACGGATACGTTTAACTATAACCAATCAATCAAACTAGAACAGTTAATAATTTATAAAGATCCCGAAAATACGCAAAGAACTTCTCGAAGGAATCATGGACATTTTGTAAAGTTTCACATTTACCAGAAACTGCATATAGCCATTTTAAGTTACGTTATCTCTCTAATACCAAACACATTTTCATGCAAACGAAAACGATGTGACCTCAAACTTTCCGGAACCCACACAATAGCTTCAGCTACGTCACCGCAGGCTTCCAAAATGGCGGAAGATTTTCCCGCCTTCCGCCTCAAGGCGGAAGGCGGGAAAATCTTCCGCCATTCCAGGGAAAATCTAAAATTTTGATGATGTCATCATCAAAATGGCGGATCGTAGACTGATAAAAATCGGTAATGAATTAATTGTAAAATATTTGTTTCACGTGCCCTTGGACGTGGTCATCACTCATCATCGCTGATCCTAAATGGCGATTAAAGGTCGACTGTCGGTTCAGAGAATTTGCAAAATGACTGCGTGGTGATGAATAATGGAGAGCGGATTTGCAGCCGTGTAAAGCTTATCTTGACAATCTTGAAAAGGGCGTTTACTTGTCTAGAAGTGACAATAACATTTTGTGGGATTCCTGATCAGGTTATCTTGACTACCGGCGAGGTATCACAGTATAAGTAGGTATTTCTTGTTGAGCCGTGTCTTGTAACATAAAATTTTTCTTCAACATACCTACATCTATCAGCAGTCATGTCAGTATTCACTACTTTCTTACTCATGTCGTCTGTCACATGATCCATGTGTAAATAACACAATCTCACAAGCTCTTTTAAAGATTTCACAATGATAATGATGACTTTACGAAGTCCATCAGGGCGCTGAGGTAGGTACTTGGCGGAACTGAATTTTGTCATAATATTGTCTTTTTAGTTCCGAATTACCGCGTGACTTCTATTCTAATTCTTTAAAAGGACGAAGCATTTGCATTAGCTGGTGTACTAAACTTATAATACAGACAGAGTTGACTGACGATAACGAAATAACCATTCTAATTACTAAGTCATCCATCATACATTCTCCGTCTCTTTTTTCAATTCAAATTCAATAACTACAGGTTAGTTCCATTCAAAATAAATATTTTTTATAAATCCAATAACTAGTTAGTACCTAACCTACTTAGTACACGATTACACAATAAAAGTTTTAAATATAGCACTATCAGTAGGAGCGTGTTGACTGAACACAATGTATTAAGTAATAAATAAGTAATTAATAAATATTTGAGCGAGTTGGTTACATCAAAGTCAGAAGTACCTACCTACTACACACTGTGTAGTACACAGGCCTGCAACCACACTGGACTCCCTGTGTCCCTCATTTTAACAACGATAGCTCTAACTGCGCTCGCCAACCCGCATGCCCAGCGTGGTGAGTATGGGCAAATCCCCCCATATGTTAGGAATTCGCTCTGTCTGTGGGGGAGGCCATGTTCAGCAGTGGACGTCGTACGGCTGAAATGATGATGATGATGATGAACTCAACCTTGAACCCAAGTAAAAGTTCTTGTGTCTAGAATCTTAACGAACAACTATTTACCAAGGAACTACAGCTTTAACCCAAAGATAAAGAGTTGTGAATTGAATGCATTCTATAAACAAGCAACAAAAAACACGTCTGCGTCATTATGTAAGAACGTGATCTCACGTTATAAACAACTAGCCTCCACTCGCGGCTTCGCTCGCATGGTACCCTGATAAAAAGTAGCCTTTAATTATTCCAGGCTATTGACTACTTAACATGCCAAAAGAGACGTTTCATCAATATATGGAGCCTGGGCCTGCACTGTGTACACTACTCTAAAATATGGCTAAGCAATAAAGTAAACGTATTTAATTGGTTATTTTATTTAAATTGACTTCGTTCTAAGGTACATTAAGATTTTTTTCGACAAAGAGAGCAACACACAGCGCTACAAAAATATGGCGGATGGACGTGCGTGAAATGTCATTTTGACAACCTACATTTATCTGACAAAACAAAAACATCAAATCAAACAACATGACATGAAAAATATGTCAATGTCATGTCAATCGCCAATTATAAACCAACATGGCGGCCTTCAAATAGTGTTCACATAGTAAAAAACTTACCAGAAGAACTATTCTTGTACCATCGCATTTGTCTTCAAATTAATGAAATTGTATTTTTCTTGTAATCTCCTTTTTTTTCTAATTTGTCTATGTAGTGTACATGGACCAGGCCCAGAATGAAATGGCTCCTTTCATTCCAATCTGTTAAGTGGTTACGGCGTGAGAGAGTTACAAACATCTTCACATACATCTTTAGAAACTTGCGCATTTATGATATTCGTTGGATTATTTCAATTGCATTCTGCCAGCTAAATATAAAACCTGTTCTATATGATACGAGGGCACAATAAATTACAAAGACTAGGTAACACCTTAACAAAAGGTACCTTCGACATAAATTATTTCAGTATTGACTATTGCAGCTGTAAATTATATTGGTTATAATGAGGTGTAGGTACGTACCATATTTAAAATTATACCTAAACCTGCCAAAGTTACAAAGATACCTACATCAAAAGCATTATACTTAACATAAAGACGGCACAGACTAAGTAGTGCCGTTTCAAAATGATCTTAACGTTTCCTGAATAAATAAAGTCAATTTGAGTTTGACTTCTTTGAGCTATATTGCACGCTCTCAATTCTCAAAATGGTCTATAACAACGAGATAAGTATAAGGATCATTTGAAACGAATTTCAGGTGATATATCGTATGACGTTTGAACACGGATTTACGCTGTGCAGCTTGTTGCGAAAACAAAAGTCGTGAAGCACATCTACGTCTAAGGTAAGTACGTCAAATAATACGGACATCTGCATGACTTCAGACTTCCCGTCCACACGTCTAATGTGCACCAACAAAAGTCAGTACCTTGTGGACAGCCTATAATGATATATCGTCGTCTGTCTTCTTTCAAATGTTTTTATTGTATGTAAGTACTCGGACAGGTTTTACAGGTTCATTTTATCGTGGCTGACATTAGTCAAGGTTATTTTAAGCATTCATATCTTGTTTTGTTTTCCGCTGCTCTACATACTGTTGGTATTAGGTACCTAACTAGTTAGTTACACACAGTAATCCTATACAATCAAAGTTCTGACTTTTGTATAAGTTTGAAGAAGTATTTACCAACGATAACAAAAAGCACACAGAAACTAATGATACTATCATAACTTGAATTTTAACCACAAAATATAGATTAGTATATATAGTAATTAGTTTATAGGTATAATATAGATTCTACGGCTAAGTCAACCAGATAGGAAAGGCTAAAGCACTTTCCAGGAAGGCATTGAGATGCGTTTTTATTTTCTTCTACAGAGCAATTTTAAAAGAGTGGAAAGATTTCCGATCGGTTAGGTCAGTTTTTCTCAAACAGCTCTAAAACAAGAGATCTAATCATCAGTGGTTTTCTTTTTCTGAAATGGTTTTAGCGCTGGTTCAAACCAGCGTCAAACGTTCAAACCAAACGTCAGCTTTTCTCAAGAAATGCTGAAGTTTCCCAACCTGAAATCCTCACAATTTCGCTCTCACACACACACACACTTTTGAAATTTTGAAACTGGTTTACAGATTTGTAGGAACATAGTAAAAATCGCATAATCAAATAAAATCATGATAAAAATCTCACACTGGACGCGTAATAAGTACCTACTTGCATTAATTTATTACTTACCTAGAATAATAATTATCTATTCACCTTGAACTTCATAGCTTATCACGCAATCTTCGCGTGCATTTGCACTCCGAAACTGATTACACATTCCGATTATTTCCGATAGGCGAGTCGTGTGTCTAACTAATGGTAGGTAAGTACAATGCCTAGATTGCCTAGCTTAGTGCTGTTTACACTACGTTATCGTTGTTACACAATCGGGTAAGGAAATATCGGTAATTTGCTTTCGGTAAACCTTCCTGTACCTGCTGTATATCTGTATGTGTATGCTGTATGCAGTACCTACTACTTACCATATAACATATAACTAAACAATAAATAAGTAGTGAGAGTTAACATTGAAACTGGCTCAGAATGTTCTAGTATTCCAAAGGTTTCACTCTTCATTGCTTATTGCAGGTAATGTTGCGAAAATCTATTTACCAAAGCCGAAGTTTCAATGTTGTTCGAGAACAACTGTTGTGAAACATTTATTATTACAGGTGGAAAAGAAAGCGCGTCGGCCCTTGATTTTACATTTATAAGTTGTTTTGAATAGGTATGCCCTTCTCGATATATTCATCATTATTTTATTATTTATTTTTGGCTCAACTGTTTCTTGTGTATTTTGTAAATATTAACTTGTATTAGTTTTAAGTTTCTTTGTGTAAATAAAGTATATTATAGGTTTTCAACAAAAATGTATGTATTAAAGTAACATTCATTATTTTATAAATGTATCCACCAATTTTTGATATGTTACAAACTTATTTGCGTTTGAATTTCTATACTTTTGTGTGTTGATAGATTAGATCTACAACTACATGACTAGATCCTATACACTCAACGTTTTTGATACGCGCTTGAGTAGTTTGCGTTTTTTTACAGCGCCTTTTTATCGATAGGTACCATTAAAAAAAGCGCTGTCCGCAATATATACTTACTAATATAATATATATATAGGTACCTACTCACTATATACCTATATATATACTAACGTGATACATCTTTTTTTTTTTTTTTTTAATATTCCGGACATATCACACACGGTCAACTGATCCCAAACTAGGCATAGCCTGTACTATGGGTACCAGAGATATACATAATAGATATATATTTAACACTCAGACACAGAACAAGCATCTGTGTTAGTCACAAATGCTTGTCCAGAGCGGGAATCGAACCCGCGACCTCTAGCGCAGAAGGCAGAGTTACTACCAACTGAGCTATGAGGCCAGTCAACATCAGATGCGCGTGGGCATCACTTCACATTATTACGGGAAAGAGGTGGAGAAAAGCGTCCGTATCTTTTTTTTTTTTTTTTTTTATACAACAGGGGTGGCAAACAAGCTTACGGCCCACCTGATGGTAAGCGGTTACCGTAGCCTATGAGCGCTTGCAATACCAGAGGCATCACGCACGCGTTGCCGACCCCGAACCCCCTTACCCCCTAAAGAGCTCTGGCAACCTTACTCACCGCAGGAACACAACACTATTTGAAACAAATAATGTTATTTGGCTGCGATCTTCTGTAAGGCGGAGGTACCTCCCCAGGCGGGCTGCTCCAATTCAGAACGAGAAAATCTCGCTGTGCCCTACCTCCTCTTCAAATCTATAGCCCGACGCTCTCATTTGTAGCAATGCAAACGCTAGGCTACATAATATTATGAATGTTGGAAAATTGAACCGTTACATGAAAAGTCGTCCTAAGTACACCACCCAACATGACTTTCTGTAGACTATTTGTCAATGTTATTAACCTGAACCTATCAAATCCGATCCGACCTTCAAAATTTACTTTGTCTACTAGTTTTCCCTCTTTGTGTTTGCAACAATGTTTGCGCAAGTTTTCCAAATCCTAGTTTTTATTGACAATCATGTGTCAGAATAACATTTTCCACAATGCCATAATAAATATTATAATTCGTGATTCCTGACTTTAATTTCGCCGTCTGCACCTTTCCACCCTAATAGACTTAGGCGGTCGGTACTTCCACTGATTTGCACAGCACAATTCATCCCGGCTCTCTGCTCAACATTGAAAGTGTATACCACCACGCTGGGCACGCAGGTTGGCGAGCGCAGCTATCGTTGTTAAAATAGGGGACGCTGCTGCCCATCCCCTGGCTTTTTTTCCTTAGTCTCCTCTTACGACATCCACGGGTAGGTATAGGTAGATATGGAGGAGCATATTCATCAACCTTGGCCACAACAGCCAAACAATGCACAATACACAATATTTTCTTAAACAAACGAAAATAAATCTTCAAAAAAATTGCTCATCACTCATTATCTGGCACGCTGCTCTCTGTGAAGCACAAGTTTATTGTTTATTATTATTCTTAAATTCTGTGTAGGTACCTATTATAAATATATACGATATAGTATCTGTATGTGTTTATATAAATGTCACTATATATATTATATATATTTATCTTGATTAGAAATTTATTCTGTTTATAGTTACCTAGTTAGTAACTTCCTAAATAATTTTCTTCAAAATTTAATATACACCATCTTGCCCCTTCTCTAATCTTTTCAGTCCAGTCCATCCTAAGGTTGCCTCGCAGAGATCGCTCTTAGGTATCGCGCTTAGATCGATAAAGCCGCCCATTGTATTGCCGTGTAAATTTGTAATTGTGATCTCATGTATTACCTATTTCCGTGTGGTGATCAATAAAGTGTTATCTATCTATCTAATAAAGTTTAGGTAATCCCCAGGTCACCTATATTGCACAATTTGCACATATAAATCGCTAATGATACCTACCTGTCTGATAGCACTCATGCTTATCACTTTTCATTCAACTGTCACTAATAATACCCATGAACAAAATTGTTTATCCATGATCATTAAACGTGGAAAACTCGTGATAATATCATAAGTGCAAATGTAACGATACCTACTGAATGTTAGATAAGAGGTAAGTATATTTGCGTGCACCACATAGACGTCAATCTTACTAGTAGTTTTATCGTCTGATGCAGTTTTGTTATTGTAGATAGTACTCGTAATACATTGTCATAGCAATTAAGTTATGTACTAACTTCTTGTTTATGGTATTGTATAAGTAATAAAAAACTATTGGTATCCTATTTCGTTTTCTCAATAGCTTCTGATCGATCACTCGTTGGCAAGTTCACTCGACATCTGCGTCTGCGTAGTTGTCATACTGGGGGGACCGTAAGCCCACCACGCTGGCCCAGTGTGGTTTAGCCCGAACAAATAGAAAGGAGTTTTTTTTTTATAATTAAATAAATAAATATTCCGGACATATCACACACGGTCAACTGATCCCAAACTAGGCATAGCCTGTACTATGGGTATCAGAGACTGATATACAATAGATAAATATTTAACACCCAGACACAGAACAAACATCTGTGTTAGTCACAAATGTTTGTCCAGTGCGGGAATCGAACCCGCGACCTCTAGCGCAGAAGGCAGAGTTACTTCCAACTGAGCTATGAGGCCAGTCAATAATAAATAAATAATAATATATTTATTTATTTTTCCACCTGTACATTGAAATAGATACATGATCATAAACTAGGTCTTACAACTAAGCATTTATTGTAAGTAGGTGCATGCTTACTTAGTATAAAAATTTATTGTTTTTACAGTTTATTTAGGTACATATGGATACATATGGACACTCCCTCACTCAAACACCACATAACTATTTACACACAACAAATGCTACATCATCAGAGCAGTGACACGCGGCAACAAAGACTAGGCGGTGAGGATAGAAACCGACCCCTGAGATACAGTTTATAACTAGTTTGGGGGCTGGAATACATCCAACCCGCACATCTCTGTTGTCGACGAATTTAGGTTTAAGTTATTTAAACGGTTGTCTGGCAGAAATCGCAAACCGCGATAAGACCGCCGATTGTAGGACCTTATCTTAGACTTATAAGCCATTTTGTATAAACTGTGTTTTCTTTTTTTAAAGGTCCTCAATAAAGTTTTATTTCATTTCATTTATTTCATTTCATAACAGTTGAGTGGTTTCTCAGGTTAAAGATAGTTCACTATCTTCCACCCTAGGAATACATCCTGTGTTGTGGTCTTCCAAAGTCTTCCAAAACTTCCTTTTGAGGTTTTCCCACTAACCTACAACATGAAGGGCTTCAAGAAAGATACAAAAATATTTGTCCAGGGCATGCAACGCATTAGCAGGTGCTGCAGATGTCAATAAGCGACGGTAACCGCTTACCTGATGGTGGGCCGTGAGCCTGTTTGCCTCCGTATACCTATACATAACATAAAAACCCCATTTTTTTTAAGCGTACCTATTATTTCTCATGTACTGAGAACACGTTTTGAAAATGCATCGCTGATTCTAAAGCTTCTAAGATTAAGAATTTGAGTCGAAACTTGCGGACCCAGTAGGTAAGCCTAAAGCCATGTTCAAACGGCCTGCGATATGATCTGAAATTTATTTCAAAATGATCATTATCTCTACTGAATAGTGTCAATTTTGATGTTGACTTAGGAGCTTGCAATATCGTTGAGCTATATGGTACGCCCTAAAATGTCAAACTCAAAAGTTAGTTTCACCAGTAGACATAGCATTGGAGGAGGTAGGGCATAGCGAGATTTTCTCGTTCTAAATTGGAGCAGCCCGCCTGGGGAAGTACCTCCGCCTTACAGAAGATCGCAGCCAAATAACATTATTTGTTTCAAATAGTGTTGCGGTGAGTAAGGTTGCCAGAGCTCTTAAGGGGGAAGGGGGTTTGGGGTTGGCAACGCGTGCGTGATGCCTCTGGTATTGCAAGCGCTCATAGGCTACGGTAACCGCTTACCAACAGGTGGGCCGTATGCTTGTTTGCCACCTCAGTTGTATAAAAAAAAAAACATAAAGTTCATTTTTTCATACATTTTAATCATGTATTAGATGAGGTATCGCACGCCGTTTGAACACGGCTTAAGCATAGTGGGAAACTTGTAGAACGATGGAAGGTATTGGGAAAAAAATGAGAAATTTAATTTGAGTCATTCCTCCATTTTGCTTCCACGTATTCCCAAAATGAACACAACGAACCTTGATTGACTCCAATCATTTCTGTGAAGTAAAACTGCGCTTGTAGAATATAAATTTGTAGCATTGACCTGACTTCATTGAGCTGCCCTTAAACCGACTTCGCAAAAAACTGGTCCTGCTATGCAGTTATTATTGACTGGCTTTGGCGCAGGGCTTTCCTTATCGACTGTGTAACTTTCGATTCCTCTTTCTCTTTTACTTCTACTATCATTTAAAACTTTTGTTCTACCTTACTTGGAAGAGAAGTTAAAGTGTTTTTGATCTCATAATAAAAAATATTTGTACCTCTATTAACTTACATTTATGGCTTGCAAAAAAACTTGCTAATAGCAAAAATATGGGTAGGTAAAAATAAAATCAAGCCGTGTTTGCTCAGTGGGTGGAACACCGACCGATCCGTAGGTTGTGGGTTCGGATCGAGCACTGTCGTTCATGAGTTTTTACCATGTTCTGAAAATGTACGCATTAACAAAATTATAATCAAACTACATTTTTACGGGTTTAAATGTGGTAAGTAGGTATCGACTTACTGGTTCACCTAGAGATTTTAAAGCTAATCTGTGGCAGAGCTTCTGTTTTCGCATTACGTGATCGAAAGCTGGGTCACGGCACAGAAGAGGTAATAGTATCTCCACATCGTGAAGTCCAGCTGGGTGGAGTCGAACTAGTACAGACTTAGTTATATTCCGTGGTACGTAGTGACGTCACGGGATCATACCGGGAAGCAAGAAATTGTCAGACGAAGATCTTTATTACGTATGCAAAAGTAAAAAGACCAATGTTCGTTACTGAATTTTTGGATGTGGGATGATAGTTATGATGTTTTATATAACAATCGGCCAAATTATGAAACAATATAACACAGTGTTTGTAGTAGCTACTATAACGACGTGAGTCACTAAAACCATGTGAAAAATGCACCTGATCATATAAATAGTTTCTTTATAATAGCAGAATAACAATAACCGTTGTATTATGAATACCTTCCTACCTATTATGCATTTAATGTTTCATCGAGCTAGACTTTCCTAGAATCAAGTTAGAACCTAGACAAAAGAGAAAGAAAAGAATATAAGAGGCAAATAAATTCATAATTTTGACCAACATAATCTAAAGTACCCGTGTGAATGGCAAGAAGCGGTACATAGTAACGCATCACTAGCCAAGCTACACCACGCCATGGCCTACGTGACGAGATCCGCGTGTCGTATCAGCCGGGAGGGGAGGCCGGCCGGTTTGTTTTGTTGCGTGCGCATCCGTAGTGATGAGTGCTGTCGATAAAAATATGGTGATTTTATCGATAGCTCATTCGGTGCTTGAGATATTGATAACATTAATCTTATGGCCGTGAAAACAGATTTTAAATTAGATTTAAGACGTTTCAAAAAGATTTTGTGTCTTCAATGAATTAATGAATTATCAAAAACCTTTCAAGAAATAGCCTAGTTTCGTCTATATGGAATGAACTGTCCAGTAGAATTGAATTCGTGGTATTTAATTTCTTATAAGACAACGGAAGGAAGAAGTAAGCGCCACAGTGAACGGTAGGTAATACATTATTTGCATTTCAAATTATACGGTAAGTAAAATGAACAACTCCTACCTAACTTAATAACTTAACTTTATCGAATTCTTATTTAATGCGTTTTTCTGAATGGAATTTTTTTCATGGAAATTGATTTCTTAACATAGGAACCTAACCTCCATATTAAACATTAGCAGCTCAATTACTAACAAAAATGAAACCTGGTATTAGACCAAGGTGTATCTTAGAAGACTTTTATAATCACAATTGCAAATTTTCACCACTAATTCACCTAGATCTATAACAACAATTTCACATGACATAATTGGGTCACCTATTGATAAAATACCTATCAAATGTCACACACATGAACAGCATGATTAAGCTTATCGCCCGATTCGTTCCGAAGAGTTCAACGAACACGATAAGGTCGTCGATATCGATAAAACAAACGTAAACATAAGAGACAGCATTATTGTGGCTCAGTAAGAAGGCGAAGCAAAACACAACAAAGAATCAGTCGGTCATATACATTCGTTGCGAACAGACGACAAACACTCGTTTTAAGAACGCTATCAATTCATTGAATTAAATAATTGTTTTCAAGGGATAAAATAGTTGAAAGTTTTAATAAGAAGATTTAATATCAAGAATTCGAAGATGTATTCCTCAAAGAAGGGTTTGGAGAGGATCCTGAATATCTACAAGAATGAGATCCGCCGGCACATTAGCAAAACGACCAGCGTCACGAATTCCGATGCCATGGCCCCAAGGCTGGACCAGCCCTCGTCTAAGATGCCACAAGCTGAAGAAGGACTGCCGAAGAAACTGCTCAAGTTGCAGAAATATCATAGGTCAGTGAACCCGATTGAACTGTTGTTTGCTTATTACGAGAGAGATAAAAGTCATGCATTTTCTAGATATGTACTTATTGGATATAACATTAGGTTAATGAGTAAATAATTCAACGTTCGTAGTAGAGTGTGACTAGTTGTTAGCTTTTACATCACTTTCAATATAAGTAGGTACATAACATAGTACCTAAGTATTCTTAAAACTCTCTCTTAGGTATTATTATGAATTGTTTCCTCATAATATTATAGGTACTGATTCATCCGGTTTTGGTCTGACAGTAACTGTGTAAATATTTAACGAGAAAACCAGTTGGCTGAGAAGCACTTATCATCAATCTGGTTGGCAAGGCAACAAGCATTAGTAATACATTATTACGTACAAATGCAACAAAACACAGTGCAAATCACAAAGGACATGGATGAAAAAGAAATCCTTGTAGGACTTCAAAAGTACCGTTGTTTTGCCGTTCACCCTCTCATTCAATACAATCAAAAAGCTTAGGTACACAAAGAAATATAAAGCTCGGTACCTGAGCATTTAATGTCATTCTTCTCAGTATTTTTTTTAGAGGAAATATCAACAAAATGGACTATCAACAAAAATAAATAATTAAGCGAAAAAAAGTTTTTGGTATTTTTTCACCTTTATAACTAATTAGATACTAAATATACGAGAAGTTCTAAATCAGCTGATTGAATTTAAACTGATTTGACCCAAAAACAACAGCAAATTTTTGCATACTTTGTGTTTTTTCAATGTAAAATGTCGAATTTCCAAAAGTCGTTTAACAAACTTTATTATCTCATTTGATGTAGAATAAGCCCCTTTCAGGATAGCATACTTAACACGTCATATCACCTTGTACAGATCTTACTAATACTTTTGATATGTATGAAGTCTGAAATGTATGAAGAATTTTGGCTGACCATTGAAAACATCTAGAGATATAATCTAAGCTTCCTTAGTTTTTTGATCTAGATCATATAATTTAAATTATCATTATTTTTATGAGTTTTCCTGAACTGCATTTACAATTAGGTACTTGCATGCACGGCAAGTGTTGATTGTTTTGTGGTTTCTCTACATAGATACCTGTCGACCCTCACGCCGCAGGAGCTGCCGATGGCTACCCGTGGACTGGCCGTGTCCAAGGACCAGTCCAGGGAGTTCATGGCTTGCTTCCCGGACATCGTGAGGGAGCTCACGGAGACCGGCAAGCACATCGATGTGCCCGAAGCCAGCAAATGGTTGGCCAAGGTACGTTGAGTGCTAGTCGAACTTGGTATCTTTGTGTAGCTTTATTGCCATACTACCTACATAGAAATTGTAATAGGCACTCGCACCACAAAAATACTCCTGATAAACTAAAACCAGACAAACAAGAATCTAGCAGAGAGCTGTACAAAAAAAAAGGTCTTGGATATTTTTTTGTGATACACTAATGACATCCATTTGGGGCCGTTGCTTGTGCGAAATTAATCAGGTTGGCTGCAGTTTGTATATTTATATAAGTAGGTACAAAAGGTATAAAAGGCAAGTGTTGTAGTTTTTTTTATAAAAATGTACCGTAGAATAATGAGGCGTAGCGTTTCAAATTGTACACCAGTCATTGATATTATTTTTTAACAAATCGAACGCAGGTTTATTATGAATCAGCGTGTTTTTAAAGAAAGAAAGCAAATTTGTTTATTTGACCCACAACGCAGGTAGGTACAGTAGTAAGTGGGTACATAGAAAAATACTTTATTAAAAAAGTAGGTAGTTAGGTGGCTAAGTGGTAGGCTAAGTAGTATGCGTTGTGTTTTTCTGTTTATATCAAATGCTTATAACTTTAGCAACAATTCGCGACCGCTTGGATATCAGAACACAGACTGTCCTGTGTTTACTGTTGTTGAATGATATCTCGTGGTCAGGTACTTATTCAGGATCAAGGAAATTATTATTTGAGCTATGATAACATAACAGGATGTTATCGTTTGGATCGTCGCAAACTATTTTGAGAGCACGTTGACATTCCTATATTCTTAGAGGAACACAATTCTAAATATGGGTTAGGTATACGCTTTACGCAATGGGTCGCGATGCGGTTTAGATTGATTCTAAATTGAGATTTCTAATACAAACACTAGTGGTAATGTTATTTAAATGAGTATGGTCTGTGTAAACGTCTTCTTAGAAAACTAGTAACATCTATTTGTGGCACGGACTTCGGACTTATACTATTAAAATTAAACACTGCAGCTAAGCTATGCCTTCTTTACTTAGTTCTCTTGTTACTTGCGCAATAAATAAGTTAGATTTAGTTTTACGGATATTTAAATATGACATATGATTTTGGGCATTCTATTTATCAAGCTAAATCAAACAGCTTCCAAAATTGCTGTATTATGATAACATTAGTACAAAACACGTTACAAAAATATAGAGCGCTAATTTTATGCGCGTCCATTTTAGCATTGCTTTTTATGGGCACCGGTATCCATACCGGTTATACATCTCAGCTCAGTGTAATAATATTGTTATTCTTCTGTGGTTTAGAACTTATTATGATGCAGAAAGGCGTCCTAGCTTTAGGTTTTTGTATTAAGCAAAACAGAGTACCGAGATACATACGAGATACAGACATACGATACGAGAGTACAGATAGTAAATTAGTCAAATTTTAGTATGTGAGACTTTAACCAGGGTTAAATTATTGTCCTGTTTTTGTAAAATTTAGGCGATAGAGAAACAAAATTAGGAAAACCGCAACCTAAACACCAAAATTTATTAAAATTAGTCACCGCTAACATGATTTAAAATTCAGATCGTAAAGGTGAAAGACAAACAATCGAATTAATGTGAACTAGCAAATCATCTGACACGGACACGATTTGAACACATGTTCAAATGCGTGCTCACAAATGCAAGGCTGCTCATGCTATGGAATAAAATTGGATGATATCATGCTTACGATAACAATATCCATACTTCCATACTAATATTACAAATGCGAAAGTAACTATGTTTGTTTGTTACCTCATCACGATTAAACGACTGAACGGATCGTAATTAAAGATGTCAAGGAGATAGATTAAATCCTAGGGACAAATGCTATGTTATGTCTCAAAAATAACCTTAATGGGGGTGAAATAGGGGTTGAAAGTTTGTATGGGTAATCCATAATTCTTCAAGTTAGGGATCTGAAAACTCATATTTAGGCTTTTGGTAAGAAATAAAGAAATACGTGTTTCAGGAATTTTCGCAAAATCATCCCTAAAGGGGTTGAAAATTATTATGAACTAGCTTCCGCCCGCGGCTTCGCTTGCGTGCTACCTACATTAAAAGTAGCCTATATGCTATTCAATGTAAAAGGCCGTTACGGGGCGTGATTAAATAACAAACATCCTCAAACTTTCGCATTTATATTATTAGTAGGATAGGGTAGTAGGATGCGTGAGAAGTCGCGTGTAACAGCTAGTTGTAAACAATGTTTAATGCAATGTAACCTACTTGTTCCAGTTGTTGCAATACAATGTGCCGAATGGAAAGAAGAATCGCGGGTTGGCGACAGTGCTCGCGTACAAAATGGTGGAGAACAAAGCGAATCTCACGCCGGAGAATATCCACTCAGCGAACATAATGGGGTGGTGTGTCGAAATGGTAAGTGTTTTAATAAGTTCTTATGAGTGACACTTAGTTCTCAAAGTCAAAGTTAAAAGGTGTTAATTTCAATAAAATCACTAGGACTACTTTGAAACGTCTTAGAAACTAGGTGAAGCCACGCCTGTTCCTTCCGACCAAACCTATCTTAGGTTTGTTGTCTTTTTTACAAAATGGAATGTAGAGCTTCAGTGTGATGCCGATCGAACAAGGTGAGGCTCAAAAGAAAACTAATCAGGTATTAAATAAAAGCTTATAAAATGTGAAAAGAAGGAGTTCATATGTCTCCTTGGTACTGTAGTCAACAGTTCCATACACTCTTAAAATCGTGTGCTTGGCACTGTTAGGGATTAAAATACACTGGAAGGATTTGGTATCAGGTAGACAAATAGACAATACCTTTTCGCTAAGTTCTACAATTCAGATTGTACGAAAATGAAAGACAAGAGATTTTAGGACCTAATGAATTTATAATGGGTTTTTAAATGGTGTGTATAAAAACAGTAAACTTCATCAAATGTTGACCTTGAATAATACTCCGCACTCTGTATGATAAAAAATCAACTTATCGCATTTAATTTCCATAATTATGGCCACTGTGGTCCGTTTTTATGATGTTTTGAATGTCAATGCTAATTTGATTACCTATACCGGAGACTATTTTTCACAAATTATCAATTATTATGGTTTGATGTTGTTGTTATCGAAATTTCTGAATCAAACACGATTTGGATGCTAAATTAGAAAACCAGTTCGTAGGACCGCAAGATTTGCAAGGCCCTTTTCCAGACGACCATACTTCAACTTGGTCACTGTCCTAACTCCCCCTGCGTTTCTCATCGTTATCCAAAAACAAACCAATGAAAAGACGACGTACGAACTTATGTCTCTGAAAGACAATCATCATCATCATCAGCCTGATGAAGTCCACTGCTGAACATAGGCCTCCCCCAAAGAGTGCCATGACGAACGGTCTTGAGGCTTCTCCATCCACCGACTTCCCGCAACCTTCACAATGTCTTCAGTCCATCGGGTGGGGGACCTTCCAACACGTCGCGGACCACGAACCGGAGTTCGTGGTCGCCATTCGAAGACCTTTTTTCCCCAACGGTTGTCGAAAGACAATACATTATGAATGACTAGCTGATGCCCGCGACTTCGTCTGCGCAGGATTAGTATTTCGAGTAGCTAGTAGTCATATTTTGGACAATTCACACAATATCTTTATAAATTATACCCTATATGTTATTCTGATGTATAAGCTATGTTATTGTGAAGTTTCAAAATCCATTCAATAGTTTTTACGTGAAAGACTAACAAACATCCATCCATCCATCCATACTTACAAACTTTCGCGTTTATAATATTAGTAGGATTAACCTTGAGCCAGAGGAAGATTTTATTGCGCTTTGAACCACTCATAACCACACATATCATTTGCTTCCAGTTCCACACCCACCAGCTCCTTCTAAGCGATATAATGGAGGGTCGAGAGATGCGGCGCGGGGTACCTTGCTGGTACAAGCGCCCTGACGTCGGCCTAGACGGCGTGTACGACGCTACCCTCATCCAGTCAGCCATGTATACGACGCTCAAGAAACACTTCAATACCAAGCCATACTACAAGCATGTGCTTGAGACTTTCAATGTGGTGAGTTTCGTTCTAAATTTCAAATACCTAACGCCCGATCCGAATACTGAAACGTCTCGATCAAATTGATGTTTGAGTACCTATACGATTCTGAACGATAACGGCGTCTCAAATTATTGAGACCATCTCAAATCGATAAGTGACGTTTCAGTATTCGGGCGTAAGTAGCTAAGACAACTCGGTGACTGAGTTCATAGGCCTCTCAAAGTAATTTCTTCTATATCCATGTACGCAGATATCTATCATAGACAAAACGACACTGCAGAAGCGATTTACGCATCCTTAAGGCAGATCTAGTGATTACGTGCCCGGTTTAACACGGATTTTTGTTTATTACAACTACAATATAAAATGATGAAGTAATGTTTGTAAGATGCATGGCATGAGTAATACGCCGAATAAAATTGCATGAATAGAGCCCTTGTGTTTTCTAAGCAATAAGCGCAAATTGAAGTATCTATTGTTGATTATTATGTATAGACGTTTTAGAATAATTTGCTAGTGATGTTTTACCACAAATAAAAACAAACAATGGTAAAACCACGAATGTTTTATGTGATGATCACGTAGTGATCTATATATTATACTTTAGCTATATAAGAGTTTTGAGTTGTTTTAAAACGATGTCGATTATTTGTATGTTGGGGAGTAAAATATTAATGAGGTTTTTTATCGACGGAAGTGTTTACTTTGAAGAGAAGCTTTGAGTCTTTTTGGTGTCACAGTAATTTGGATTCGTCGTATCGTCTTGAACTTCTTTTGTTTTCGAAGATACTGCCAATAAAAATGTAGGTATTGTGCATGCGCATTGTGAATGAATTATTTTGATACAAACTTGATCCAAGCATAATAAATAACACAAAATATAGAGAACCATACGGTATTATGTAGAGTATTAAAATAATTCTATACACTTGAGACCTTGGAGTGACTTTAGTTTGTTTAAAATAATCTGCCAACATCGATCGGTCAGAATGGTCGGTCAAAGTCAAAAGGTGTTAATTTCAATAAAATTATAAGGATCGCATTGAAACATCGTAAAAAAATATCATTCAGCCAAACTTGATGTGAAATGTTTGAAAACAAGCCGTAAAATCGTCTCGCTTGTTTATTTTTGACAGAATTTGCATTTGTTGTTGATTGAGCACACATTCAATCAAAATCAAGATCGATTCGAATCTATCACTAATTTAACTTGCAGGAAGTTAATCTACCTAGGTTGGTATAATGTCTGACGCAAGTCAATAAAATGCACAATATCAGCGATACCGTAAAACAATAACAACTTAATAAACTGATCTACTCAATCACATTTTATCATGACTCAATTGCAATATAAGTAAACGATCCGAGTAGCACGTGGACAGGCTAGCCCGGTGTAGCTGGCAGTGGTCGTAAGAGACCCACAGCATAAAAATCCGATCGAAAAAAAAAAAAAAAAAAAAACACGTGGACAGCATCGTGATAGTACGAAAATATGAGATATTAAGATGATAAACCGGCTGTATTATTAAACATTATTCCAACCAAAAAAACTGCTTTTGGAGTGACATTTTGATAAAAAATTGGTAGGTAACTATAAAGATTATCGTGCTTTGGAAGGAACCATGATATTTTGATGAAGAATCTCTATGTTGTCGATACCAAATTGCAATGTTTTGAGTAAATTAATAGATGGCTTTCTTACAAATACAAAACAAAGATAGTAGCTACAAGTTTAATGTTCGAGGACTCAACGGTGTTTGTTATATGCCATAAAATCACTCATTACCAGTCATTAAGATTCTAATTTCTTCAACAGATGCTGCTAAAATGCTCAATGGGCCACTACGTCGAGAAGCAAATGCTGAAGACGGACAAACCCGACCTTTCCAAGTTCACGATGGAGAAATACGAAGCGATCACGAAGTACAAGACGTCCTACTACACCTTCCAACTGCCAGTTAGCGTAGCGCTGCTGATGGCTGGGGTCGACGACCCCGAGACTCATAGACAAGCGAAGACTATCCTGCTTGAGATGGGAGAGTTCTTCCAAATTCAAGTGAGTAAAACAATCTCTTTCAACTTGGTCAGGCAGGATTGTATGGTGCGCTTAAATGCGCCCAACCTTGTGGAATACAGGAGCATTAATTTGGATGCTGGAAATTCTTTGACCTGGGCAGTGGCGGATTTGCCCTAAGGCCCAGTAGGCCCGGGCCTAGGGCGGCCAGATATAAAGGGCGGCAAATCGAGACCAAAAATTTGTAGAAATTGTCGTTGTGCTCATCATCTCGGAATATATTTACAAATTAGTAGCTATTCTAATTGATTATATTTCTGATTTCGATTTAGATAAAGTTGGCAATAAAGTAAATTCATTATGTACCTAGTCTATATGATGGGTGCTGAGAAAGGGGCGGCACATGGCCTGAGGCCTAGATTGGCCAAGACTGCAAATCCGCCACTAGACCTGGGAGTTTAAAAAAACTGATTCCTCATGCTAATTTTTAAGAAACATAATCGACAAGCCTTATCCCTAAAGTTGCTGAAGCCACACATGGCAATTGTAAATACTAATCAGGATGTGTTGTAAAGATAAGTCATAATACTTACCTGCCTATCTAATCAATGCCGAAACGGCAGAAAACTAAGCCTACGATAAAAATCAAAGATAGCAGTAATCTTTACTGTCGCTAAGTCTATTAAGATGTACAGTCGCCTCCATTATGATAGGTAAAATCTACATACATTTCATAATTTTCAAAATGATGTCACAATACAGCTAATATAAATGGCACAGGTTTATGATTAGGTACATCATTTTTTTGTTCTTGCTGTGTGCCTACATCTTTTAGTATTGTGCCATCCATTGTTTGCATGATCTGCAATTTTTTGTTACGGGTCTGGCTGGGTGTTTTGTACCATAGTACTCGTAGTTTCTGATAACCAAGACACAGGGAAACCTACTGTGGGGTCAGTGACACTCGGGTGTTATTAGTATATTATGTAAAATTATGAATAATGTTTGTGCTTCTTTCAAAATAATAACGAAGTCTCACGACGAAATAATCGTAGAATGCTATTCTGATATCACCCCAGGGTCAACTGTAGGTCGATAATGTAATGTTTTTATAACATTGAACTGTCAATAATCCGTTTTTTCAGGATGATTTCCTCGATTGCTTCGGCGACCCAGCGGTCACGGGCAAAAATGGCACCGATATCCAAGACGGAAAGTGCACGTGGCTCGCGGTTGTCGCCCTGCAACGAGCAAACTCCGCCCAGAAGCAACTCATGGAGGAAACCTACGGAAGAAACGACCCTGAATCTGTCGCCAAAATCAAGGATCTCTACGAGGAACTGCAACTACCACACACCTACTCAGTATTCGAGGAAGCTACATACGATCTGATCAGAACGCAGATTCAGCAAGTCACGAGGGGGCTGCCTCACGATTTGTTCTTCAAAATCTTGGACAACATCTTCAGGCGAAGCATTTAGATGCAGGTTACAATAGTATATAGATTGAAATAGATCTCAATAGCAGGTTGTTGCAGGTATCTATGGTAAAAGGAACTCCTGATTCCGGTAGCGATGATAGCGGAGAACTGATTGTTACTGACTCTTATAAAAATTTTCGAAGTTTTGAGTAATCAGAGGGCATGTTGAAACGGAGTGGCTCACCCGATTGACCAATGTAAAGGTAAACATTGTAAATGTGGTCCTTCGGACCTTTTGGGGGGCAGACCAGCAGTGGACGAAGCTGATGATCAGAATGATCTATTGAAAAAAAAGATTTTCCAGCTAAACCATTCAAAAATATTTCAAGCCTTACTTGAAATCTTCACTAATCCTCATTAGAAAAAATATTTTGTGCGAGCAGCTAGGTACATAGACTACATAGGTACTTATAATTAGGTATATTGCGGGTGTGTTTTTAATATACTAATCAATTTATTTACCAAATAAAATAAGTAACTTACCGCACATAATTGCATTTAGTAAACATTCGAATATTTAGCTACTGTACTAGATTGTTAGTAGGTAAGATACTAACTATAACTTTAGAAATATTTATATTTAAGGCTGCGTCACTGCGTGCGAGGTGCAACTGGTCGTATTGCTAGTTGCCGCGTCGTAGTGTGTTTAAGCCTAATATTATCTAACCGTTTAGCTGGGTTCTTAATTCTTCGAGTAGATGTATTTGTGAAATTTATCTAATCCTTTGGGCTTTTCTCGCAAGATGGCGATTGGTTAATGTATGGGATGCACCCTAATTATAAACAAATAAGTACCACACTTGTTTTTTCTTAATACTTATATAGGAGGTAACAATTTAGTTAATACAAAAACGACTTGATTAGAAACGCCCTAAATAAAATTAATTTGCAACTGATTCTAATGCACTAGATATCTGCGTGTTTGACCATTTTATGGTCTAAAAATAGGTGTAAATAGAGATGTAGCTTTTACTAATAGTGATGTATGATTATTTACTAAGGTTTTATAACTGTATTGAAAATCGGTTGATTTGAAAATGAAATAAAAATATTATAAAAATACTGTATTATTTATATATTATTTCTTAAGCCCTTAAACAAAATACAAAGATGTCATTAATATGCTTAAATAAGTAACACACATTACGAAAATACACATGCACATGGCGAATTCCATTTTTTTTATAGTTTTAATGGTACCTCTGCAAAGATTCCAACAACCAGTGAATAACTTTGGTACCTATATAGTATAGGATCAAGTATCTACTTGGAACGAATACCTACCAATAAATTCCTCATCGGTACCTTTACTTCTTCCTCTGATACGTAATGCCCAACAGCCTACGAAACAGTCTTCTCAATTCGTCCGTTGGCAATCCTCGTATCCTTTCCAGAATATCATCATAATACTTTCTCTCTACGTCTTTATACAACTCCGGTAATTTCAGATCATAAAAAAGCTGCTTACAGCGCTCGACGTGAGCCGGCTCCTTGCTTCCATAGCAGACGTTGAAGACGATCCGTTGTGATGCGTTGCAGCGCTTTAAAGCGTTAACAGCGAGCCAGGAACACTTGCCTTCTTGGATGTCGGTGCCGAACTTACCAGTTAGCGTTTCGTCACCGAAGCAGTCGATGTAGTCATCCTGAAAACAAAAATAAAACTCGTGCAATTTTATTCAGTCAATTTAGGAGTAACTCAAGGATCCATGTTTGGTCTCTTTATATTTTAAGTGTAGTACTTGGTAGTTTAAGTGCACTACATAAAAGGATATAGCACATGTTCAAACTAAGGCTATGCGACACACAAACCTGCAGGCTATGCAAGGAGGCGGACGAAACGCCTCTACACCTGCTAGGTGAGTGCGGAGCACTTATGCTCAAACGTAGCATCCATTTGGGAGAGCACATCCTCAGCCCAATGGAGCTAAAGCAACTCACCCCAAAGAAAATCCTTCAGTTTCTAACAGCTGCTGGGCTTTGCGGTGAACTTTAAAGGCCCTGTAAAGGGGCTCCACAAATAAAGTGGCGATCACAATAGGCCAGTTGTGGCCGCAGTGACACCATAGCCACAAAAAGTAAATAAAAAAAATTATATATATATATATATATACAGTGGTGGTCATCTAATTAGAAACACCTAGTCACCTGACATTTTTATAAAGTAACTAACATTATTATAGCATTTAAAAGGAGGTAATTTTTTTTTCACTACTTTACAATGTACTTTAATATCTCTAGTTTAATTACAAGCAATAATATTTGACAACCAAGACGACAATAAAAATAAATATCAGTGAAACAAAAAGTATCAATATCGTTAGGACTGGCAGAATGGACAACTAATTAGAAACATTGTATGACTTGGTTCGCAATTTGATTTTTTAAACTGAAATACAGTTCTCACAATTGTCAATCACATTGTAAATATTGCCGCCATTTCTAACTCATTACGAAAAGTTACTATTTATTGTTGTTTTATTAAAAATGGGTAAAAATAAGAGCTGTGATGCAGCAACGAAAAAAATTATAGTGAATTTTCATTTAAAACAAAAATGGAGTTACAGAAAGATCGCCGATTATTTGGAATGTTCCGTAAAGATGATATTTAACGCCCTCGCACATTTCAAACTACACGGAACATCAGATAACGTGCCAAGAAAACTTCGGCCCAGGAAGACTACAGTTCAAGAAGACAGGCTATGCTTCGATTAGCTAAGGCGGACCCCTTTAAAGGATCCAATGTTATAAGAAAAAGGTATTTTCAGAAGACGATCCTCGACACGTGTCCACTAAACTAGTTCGTAGACGGTTGGTTGAAAGAAAATTGTTAGGAAGGATCGCTAGAAAAGTACCACTACTAACCAGGCAACATAGAGAAAATCGTCTAGCATTCGCTCGCAAATATGGCAGTTGGACTATTCATCAATGGAAAAAAGTTTTGTTTTCAGATGAAACTTAAATTAATTTGATTAATTCCGATGGAAAACGATATGTACGACGACCAATAAACGAGGCTTTGAATAACAAGTACACTAAAAAGACAGTTAAGCACGGTGGTGGAAATGTAATGGTGTGGGGATGTTTCTCAGGGTACGGGATTGGTCCCGTGAGACAGATTGAAGGGCAAATGGATCAATATCAATACAAAAAGATCTTGGAAGAGACAATGATTCCATATTCCGAGGAAAATTTGCCAGTAACTTGGATATTTCAGCATGACAACGACCCAAAGCACACAGCACGCAGCGTTAAAGCGTTTCTTACAGAACAATGCGTGACAGTATTAGAGTGGCCTGCCAATAGTCCGGATTTAAATCCCATAGAAAATTTGTGGCACACTATAAAGACCAACCTGTTGCAGAAACACGTTACTAATATTCATGGACTTAACAGTGCATTTGAAGACGCTTGGAGAAGTATTCCTGTAGAAACTTGTTATAAATTGATTGAATCAATGCCGCGTCGCTGCAAAGCTGTTATTGATAATAAAGGCTACCCTACCAAATACTAATTGTCTAAGGATGTAGTATTTTTAGTATTTTTCAAAACTATTGGGGTTTTGTTCAAATTAAAAATGATTTAAGTAATGATTTTTTTGGTGTTTCTAATTAGTTGTCCGGTTTGTATCTCGTTTTTTATTTTGTTATTAATATAACTTTCAGTTTTAGAAAAACAACCGTTGTTTTCTGTTATTAAAATGCTATAACAATGCAATATAATATCCGATACATCGATTTTAATACGCAGGAACACTCAATGATACGTTAAAAATTAGTTCGAAAGGGAATTTGCAATAAAAATATAAACCCAGGTAGGTGTTTCTAATTAGATGACCACCACTGTATATACGCTCTTACCGACTAAACATTTAAATTTAGTAGTAGCTGCCAACTACAACAAACAACATAAACTATATTGCCTTAATTACCAACTACACCGACATCTAATTTGATTGTAATCTTTTTTATGGTAATAAATACATTTAATTACTATTATTATATGCTTATGCGGAATAGAACATAAATAAATATTAACAAATCGTGCAAGTCTCAAGTGGTACGCTTACCAACGAACAGCATTTAAGCTTTATAAATATACTTAGATAAAGAGTGCCTCAAGGGCTTATGTTGGGTCCCCTTCTGTTCAAGCAACTCACAATCAAGCAAACTTCATGCAATTAATTATATAAATACCTACTAGGTTAAAAGAAGTTAGACCCTCACCTATTCCCTGAGTTCATAAATGACAATACTATGTAAATACTAACCTGGATTTGGAACAGCAATCCAATCTCCAGTGACACATCTTGCATTAACTTCTTGGTTTCTTCATGGACTTTATAATCAGCGAGAAGCAATCCTAATGTTGTTGGAAGATCGTAGGTGTAGTATGCTGTTTTGTACTTGATGATTTTTTTATGCGTTTCAGGCGTAAAGAGGCTGTAGTCATTTTTTTTATGTTCTGTGGTTTTGTAGTCTAGGAACTGACCGAATGTTGAATACAGCATTGTCTGAAACATATTTTGATGCTTTGCTTGTAGTGTCGTATACAAGGTGATTCATAACATGTATACCATCCCGAAAGGGGGTTATTCTATCCACGAAAAATATTTTTTTTTGCTATTTTAATTAAATTTTTTGTTTTTTTTTCATAAACTTTCTCAAATTAGCTGTTTTTGGTATTTTTATTATCTAAAACTAAGCGTACAACAGCTGATTTATTGAGTTTGACCTGATTTGACCCCAAAACAACTGATTTTCGCATAGAAAAATGACGAATTTCCAAAAGTCGTAGAAAACTTTAGTGCCAATTGGTTGTAGAAGAATAAGCCCCTTTCGGGGTGGAATACATATTATGAATCACCTTGTATAGGTATATAGGTAGGTTCGGTATCTGTTAGAGCATAACTTTCGAACCATACAGATTTGCTGTTAAGATTATGAGTTAAATCGCCTAGGAGTTGTATCCGATCGGTTCGGAGCCAACCTCTAGCGTACCTATAGAACAGTTACCTGATTGACAGCATCCAACATCTGCGTATAATTCTTCCAATGACCAAAATTCTCCTTCAGCACATAGAACATGCAGTTATAGAGCATAACAGAGTCGTTGGATGCGCAGCCGGTGCCGACATCAGGGAGTAAGTACCAACACGGCTTGCCTCTACGTGTGGTTGACCCATCCATTATGTCGTCTACTATGCACATGAAGGATTGGAACTGAAATAAAGTGCCCAGGTAGGTACATTAGTCGCCCAATTTCAGAGTAACTTACCTACATAAAATGAAATAGGCTCACGACTTTAATCCCCAAAAATAGTAGACATCCTCTCAGATCTCCAGGCGATCAGATCCTAATATCTAAGGGGGGTAGTCAGAGGCATGTCCGAACATTGGCACATGCCCACATTTTGCAGGAGTGAGTATTCAATATGTGACAAGTTGCAGGCCCATCGCCGATTTTAGGAATACTTACTGGTTTCCTCACGACGTTTTCCTTCACCGTTCTAAGCACGTAGGTACCTACCTATTATTGAGCACTTAAAAATCCTAAAAACTAAAATCGCTAAGTTAATGTTATTGGGCCTGGAAATCTATGCGCAAGTCTATGCTCAGCAGTGGACGTCCTATGGCTGAAATAATCATGATGCACAAAAGAAACTTACCATTTCATAGCACCATCCAAGGGTGCGCGCCAGTTTCAATGACTCCTCGGTGAGCTTCTTGGGGTTTTCCAGCATCTCATACGCCATCACTACCGTGAGCCCCCGAGCGCCCTTGCCACCGGTCATGTTGTAAGTAAGCAGCTGCAAGTAGAGAGTGCAGTAGGTGGTACAGTGGTAGTGGTAAGTACCTTCCGATATGTCGAAATAACAAGGAGGGAGATAATTGCTGTGAAATTAAGTTAGTTTAGGACAATGCAACAACAGAATCCCATGACTGCTATTATTATCTACTAAAATACATATCGCTTTCGATAGTAGGAATACAACTACAACTACATACTTAATATCGATAATTTTTACGGAATAGGTAGGTAATATGGATGGTATTCATACTATTGAATGTATAGTCCATACTAGGTATAGATAATTATGTACTATCGGTAGTATAGGAGGTAGGTAATCGATAGTACTACATAGCCACGTATCAAACAAATGTACAAAATCATATCAATCAAAAGTATCGATATGCCCATCGATTTTATTGACTTTCGTGTACTATCGATAGACTATCTTTTACTATTATTATTCTTTGTCACGATCAGTCCCTACAGAGATAGATAACACCCATCTCTTTAATAAGCACATGTTCAAACTAAGGCTATGCGACACACAAACCTGCAGGCTATGCAAGGAGGCGGACGAAACGCCTCTACACCTGCTAGGTGAGTGCGGAGCACTTATGCTCAAACGTAGCAGCAAAGCACATCCTCAGCCAAATGGAGCTAAAGCAACTCACCCCAAAGAAAATCCTTCAGTTTTTAAAAACTGTTAACAGCAGCTGGGCTTTGCGGTGAACTTTAAAGGCCCTGTAAAGGGGCTCCACAAATAAAGTGGCGATCACAATAGGCCAGTTGTGACACAATAGCCGCAAAAAGTAAAAAAAAAAAAAAAAAACACCCTTCTGTCAAAATAAACAGTGAGTGGTCCAAGCTTAGATACATGTTATAATACCCTTTTGATCCATTCTTCCAGTCCAGGAACTTCAGCTACCTTTGGATTTGCTAAAGCACAGTCAATGACACCGGGAAGAGCGTTATGAAATAATTTCCTGTCTTCATTTCCGATTTCCTTTTGGGTAAAGATTGAATGATGTCGGGGAAGATCGAACGCCGCCGCCGCCGGCGCCGATAGCCTGAAAAATACAAGAGAGAAGTTAATTAACTTACATAGGTACCTATTTTTAGGGAAAGATTTTTCTTCTAGGTAGGTTGCCCAACATTTTCTCAGGCGATATAATAGGTTATAGGTAGGTACCTACCTTGTTTGTTTTAACACATTGCTTAAAATTATAAAACTCTTATTCAAATTCATTTCTAATTTATTTCAAAACTAACTGTGTCTATTCTCAAAACCAACAAAGAGTTACGAAGTGAGGTAGCCCGTCTTATAAATATTGACAGAGTAAAATATTCTTTACAATTTGATCTGATGAGATCTAACGTTGTACGGGTCAAAGAAGCTATCTTATAAAGATCTTAGTTGAAAGTGTTAGGACGCTAGAAAAAATACTAGAGCATAGAAGTGAAACACCTATGGTATTTAGCAGGCAAATCCATGAGTCGTTATTGTCACCCAAATGTCAGGAAGAAGTGTAGCTGCTGCTGTAGGTACCTACCTACATAATTTTTCAGCAAGCAGAATGACGACAGAGTTTCACTCCTCTAGGCTAGTATTATATTTAATCAATGCATCAGATAACTCTATCCTGAAACTGTTTAAATGGCATGTGATATGCCATCTAACTATAATTCAAAAATAACCTCATGTCTTCTTCTGAACAAAGTCAGTTGAGTTTGACTTGTATGTAGGGGCTTGTGGTATCGTTTAGCTATATTGGCTGGCATGTACGGTTTTATCAATCGTGTAGTGGTAATTGGTATACCTACATCAATAGTCCCTACAAGAACGTTAAGACGTTTAAGTATCCTAAATCATACTTATTACACAGATAACATAATACTATACTAGTTAATAGCAACACTTATTTTGTGCCTTGTACAGCATCATTTTTCTCAGCCCTTGGCCCTCATAAGATGACATAGCCAGCACGAAAGCGACAAAAAAAAAAGCAATGACAGACCAATGTCTACGCAGACGAATGTCAAATAATGTCAAGTCAATAGATCAATCTTTATTTATTCAAAAGTTCGTCGACTTCGTCGAGCTATGTTGTGTTGTGTTCAACGAAAGGTTTTTTCGTTTTATTTCATTAGAGCCTGAATGTATTACTGCATCATCGTGTTTTTCATTATAGTAATCGGTATCACAAACCCATAAACATAGCCTTAGTTATTACCATTGAATGAAAGTGTAATCTCATTGATACCTACCTACTTAAAATTTGTAGCTCAAGAATTCGGCTGGAGAAAGTTTTTCTAAGGCACGGCAAAACTGAATATGAATACAAATAAATCAATTATTCGTCTAGCAAAAATAGCCAGACAGATTTATGGATCCCAAAGTCACTATGCAAGGTTAGTAACTACACTACTATAATAAATAATTCTGCTTCATTTATTTTCACGAAATCTGTGCACTTATTGTTATTGAAGGTGGAAGTTTATTGAGTATGCATTGGTATATAGTAACATAATAAACCACTATTACATATCCCACTGTAGGCGAAACTGGTGTTGTAGTTCATCCATGTACAATATTTTTTTTGTTTATACAACTATTGTGGCAATCAAGCATTTGGCCCACCAGTTAGTAAGCTACTGTGGCCTATGGTCGCTTGCAATACTAGACAGAGCAACAGCAAATATAAGTTTGTCAATTTCTAAACTTGGAATTTTGATTTTATGAGCACATGCACGGATTTTCCGACTGGTAAATCCATTAGAGCGGACGGGATTCGAACCTGCGACCAATGGTACGGAAGCCTCAGGTCGCCAGTTCTCGCACTTGACCGTCTTTATTTTTCTCTTTAATCTAATTTTTCTGCTGGTATGCCTGACCATGTCAGCTCCCTTGAGGCCCCTTTTACTATTCCCCTTGGAGAGATTTTGCAGTTCTTTTACATAATATGCCATTTTGATTTTAGGGCCATCCAGCGATATCCTGCTAGTTGCATGTCAACCAATGTCTCCATATCACAAATAGCGAAGGAAAAGGAAACATTCCAGGATGTTCTACCTGGTATTATAGGTTCACTGGTAACAAGTCCTAAGTTTTCTCAAGTCCCTGAAGTCGGCAGCTGGGTGAAGCAGGTACCTAGAATTTCTAAAAACGTTAAAAGAAAATAAGTAGACAAACAACTGTCCCAAGCGTTGCAGACATCCTCTCAGATCTAAAGGCAATCAGATCCTAAAATATATCTATCAGACTCGGAACAATTATTATAAATAAATAAATACACCGGACATATCACACACGGTCAACTGATCCCAAACTAGGCATAGCCTGTACTATGGGTACCAGAGACTGATATACATAATAGATAAATATTTAACACCCAGACACAGAACAAACATCTGTGTTAATCACACAAATGTTAGTCCAGTGCGGGAATCGAACCCGCAACCTCTAGCGCATAAGGCAGAGTTACTACCAACTGAGCTATGAGTGCAGATAAAAATTTGTCCTGCAGCCCTTGCATGTATGAAATATATTTTATGCTTTGGTGCATTGTAGGTACTGGATTATAATCTTATCGGTGGAAAGAAATCACGAGGTTTAGCAACAGTTTTTGCTTATGAAACCATTGAAAAACCAGAGAACATCACCGAAGAATCTCTGAGACTGGCTCGTACTATGGGATGGTGCGTGGAGATGGTAAGATGATATTGGTGTTGATTCTGCTTCTATTTTGTAATATACCTAGTTGTTAATATAATGCAAGTTAATAATAACAATTATTTTCAAAATACAAAAATATTTAGAGTTGTTTACCTAAAAAAACATATAGGCTGCTTTTTTATGTAGGTACCACGTGAGCGAGCGCAAGTTCGTCATTCTTATAAATTTTAAGAGGAGCAATAGGTCATTGTTTTTCATTAATCTTAATTTTATATTCTCAGTTAGACTATGAATAGTATGTCCATAGACTTAGCTACCAACTTCTATGAGTATGTCACAGTAACATCTGAGGCATACTAATTGCTCAATACCTTAAACAGAATATATATCTATATAGCTTATTGATGTCATGTTGATGCTCAGTGAGTTATTTATTCAAATAAAACCATGTAGATAATGCTAAGTGTACATTGCTCATAAATCCGCATCATAACTTACATTATGCTTGCTTAAAAAAGCTTTGTTTACTACAGAGAGATGAAGTAGTATGTGTTATAGTATGTAACTACATATTTTATTTTCCGTTTTCTTGGTCACAAAATGGCTCTAACGGAAGACCAGCGCAGGTGGTATACATCCAAATACATAAAACTGCTGCGTGAATGCCTAAACTAGAAATTCTAGGAAAGTAGGGTAGTTTTCTATTTTAGTGTAGGTAGGGGTGCACTTAGAAAGGAATTCCCGGAACTCAACCACTAAGGGGGTGCAGCAACGTTTTAAATTTGTATAAAAATAACTTTACGCGAACAAACTCGCGCGGGTTTCCACTAGTAGGTACATGTATTGACAGACGACTCAAGACAAGGCCCATTACTGTTATGGCACAGAATAAATAAAAGTACAAGTAATGGCCAGATAGACTGCGTGAGTTCGTCGAACCAACGACGTATAGCCACGGATCATCTACGGCGACGTTAACCCACTTTAGAATAACCTAACAGAGATCGTTGACCGCTGATAGAGACCTCTGACAATAATTGATCGAGCGAGCCAAGCAAACGAAGCTGGGCATGTGGGTCCTGCTTGATGTTAATAGGGAACGCTGCTCCCCATCCCCTAGCTTTGTTTCCCTTAGACACCTCTGACGACATCCACGGGTAGAAAGGGGCCAATTCTTCAGCCGGGGCCACCAAGACTAGTGCTAAAATGTCACCAATAGGGGAAAATTATGCTACTTCTTTTTTTTTTGTCTACAGCTACAAGCATACTTCCTAGTAGTAGATGACATGATGGATGGCTCAAGTACAAGGCGAGGCATGCCCTGTTGGTACAGACTGCCCAATGTAGGGCTTGGTGCGATCAACGACTCTATACTGATCCATTGCTCGATATACGAAACTTTGCAGGCCAACTTTAGCAAGACGCCATTGTACGTTGATATCGTGGAACTGTTTAATGAGGTAAAAAAGTCGAAAACTTCATCTTACTTAAATCCTCTCGAGTGCCAACCTCAAAAGCCCTCTCCCCGCGCGTGTGGCAGACCCCTCATGGCGGGCCCCCCGCTGGGTGGGAGTTGATGCATTCTTTATTTATTTAGGAAGATAAACAGTCATACATTACACTTATTTTAAGGGGTCGGCAACGCGTGCGTGATTCCTCTGGTATTGCAAGCGTACATAGGCTACGGTAACCACTTACCAACAGGTGGGCCGTATGCTTGTTTGCTACCTTAGTTGTATAAAAAAAAATATATATATATAGGTAAATAGTAAGAGGCATAAGGAATGAGTAAATGTATGTATGACCCACAACATCATCCACAGATTAGTAGAAACAAATGTGCGTTTTAAAGGAATGTAAATAACTACTAGAACTCCATAAATCCCTCCCCTATTCTTTCCCAGATTTCTCGATTATTTTGTAGGATTGTTTATATACCACTGAGTTAGCAAACAATCATACGGCCCACCTGTTGGTAAGCGGTTACTGTAGCCTATGAGCGCTTGCAATACCAGAGGCATCACGCACGCGTTGCAAACCCCTCCCCCCTAAAGAGCTCTGGCAACCTTACTCACCGCAGGAACACAACACTATTTGAAACAAATAATGTTATTTAGCTGCGATCTTCTGTAAGGCGATGGTATCTCCCCAGGCGGGCTGCTCCAATTTAGAACGAGAAAATCTCGCTGTGCCCCACCTCCTCCAAAAATACCTTACCTTATCACCATCTAGGTAAACCTATTTGGATGAGATGTCCATTAAACAGATATGGACATCGGCTTGACCTTCGCATCTGATAGTTTAATTTGCTGACCATACCTCAGTACATAAGTTCAAAGTTGAAAAGTGGTTAGCCTTGAGTCTTGCCTTCACATACTAAAGTACCAACTTATTCATGGGGCCTATGACCGTCGGCGAAAGAATCAGTGTAGTGAAAGAATTAAAGAACGTCTTTTAGGGGCTCGTTTCGTACATGTTGCATGTCTTCGAATTTGTAGGTTCGACATGCCGGTTTTCTAACGATATTTTCATTCACCGTTTGAGAGCACGAATGGAAAATGCATTGGTGCACGACCGGGATTCGTACCCACACCTGTGGATCAGAAGGCCACTACCACCACTTCAAAGAGCGCTAGCAGCCATTAGCGGCTGATATACATTTTCATGTAATTTTTTTCTTATAATTTTTCTCCTCTTCCAGGCTATATTATTCACAAGCATGGGCCAACATCTGGACTACACTATGGCGCATAGAAACAAGAGTGACTACAGTCTGTTCACGATAGATCGTTACTACTCTATCGTGAAACACAAGACTTCGTACTACACCTTCAAGTTGCCGATATCTCTCGGCTATTTAATGGCGAATAATACTGATAAACACACACATAAGAAGGTGGAAGAAGTTTGCTTAGAGTTGGGAAAGCTGTTTCAAATACAGGTGAGCCATCATCATCAGCCTGTGGAAGTGCGCTGCTGGACATATGCCTCCCCCAAAGAGTGCCACGATGAACGGTCTTGAGCCTCCTCCATTCACCAACTTCCCGCAATTTTTACTTACGGGCGGCTTCGCTCGCCGTTTAGCCGTGTTAAGGTAACAGGCAGACAGAGTAATTCGCATTTATTAAAACTACTAGGGGCTGCCCGCGGTTTCGCTCGCACGGTGCCCGGATAAAAAGTAACCCTTCTACGAACTCAGGGCTTAAGCTATCTTCATACCACATCCAAAGCCGTTTAGTCGTCAAAAGCTACAAACATACAAATACAGAGTTACTTTAGCATTTATATTATTATGATAAAAGAGCGTTAAATGCTAGTTAAGTCTTGTATGGATCTCACTGACCTCGTCTTTTATATCTGACTGATCTTATGACACTGAAAATATCGTCGCTGTAGTTGGAAAACTAAATAACTAACACAATTTTTGCCAAATCGACTTTATTGCATTTTCATAAAGTCCAATTCAAGCTGCATCTTTCTGTGTCACTGAAATTTTGATATCATATGTCTTTGCTTGCTAAATACTGGTGAGAGAGGTGAAGAGAAAGTATGCCCTATGTCGCTGACATGAAGCTACAGAATTCAATGACTCATGATGTTCATCTTCAATGTTTGAGAAAATTTTCATGAACGTGTAAAAATCAACGTTCCTTGTGCGTGTGACCGGAACTTGAAATTCTGCCCCGTTAAAACGCTCAAAATTTCATAGTTATTTATTTTTATAGTGATAACTTGGTGATAACGCAAGGGGAGGCTTATTGAGTAACGTAGGCTACTTTTTCTTCGGGTACCACGCGATCGAAATAATCCTACTTCCTATAAATATTATAAATGAGGATGTTTTGATGTTTAGATTTTTGGATAAATACCTATCCAAAAATCTAAACATCAAAACATCCTCATTTATAATATTTGTAGGAAGTAGGATTGTTGTTGTTCAATCATGCGAAAACGGCTCAACCGATTTCGCTGAAACTTAGAATAAATAGAGTTCTTTACATGTTTAATTGAATGTAGAGTCCTTTTCATGAAAGAAGTCCCGCGGAAATCGCCGGAAGTAAAAAGATACAATGGTAAAATTCCGTTGTACGAAGATTACCTACAGCGCCCCCTCTAAGGGACTTCTTTCGTGAAAAGGACTCTGGGCTACTCTTTATGTAGGTACCACGCGAGCGAAGCCGTGGGCGGAAGCTAGTACACATCATCATCATTTCATCCTTCCGACGTCCGCTGCTGAACATGGCCTCCCCCACAGACCGAGCAAATTCCTTATCATTCCTTATGTTCCTTATGGGGGGATTTGCCCATACTCACCACGCTGGGCATGCGGGTTGGCGAGCGCAGTTAGAGCTATCGTTGTTAAAATAAGGGACGCTGCTGCCCATCCCCTAGCTTTTTTCCCTTAGTCGCCTCTTACGACATCCGCGGATAGGTAGATATGGAGGGCCCTATTCTTCACCGGGGCCACCAAGGCCAGTACACATGTTGAACTCTAATTGCCTCCACAGGATGACTACCTCGATTGTTACGGCGACGAGTCAGTGACGGGTAAAGTAGGCACCGACATCCAAGAAGGGAAATGCTCTTGGCTCGCTGTCAACGCGCTCAAACACTGCAACGAAACGCAACACGCAATCTTCATAGAAAATTACGCTGAAAAGGACCCGGCCAATGTTGATAGAATCAAACGGTTGTATGAAGAGTTGCGACTACCCGAGCTGTATAAGAACGAAGAGAGGTTGATTTACGAAGGGATATTGCAGCGAGTGAACGCGCTTCCGGGTAGCAACGCGAGTCTGTTTTTGAAGTTGCTGGAAATGATGTATAAAAGAAAACAGTAGCGGCAGAATTGGTGACCCCGTGGTGTGGTAGGCGAGCTGATGTCCGTTTAGGCCTCAACGCACCTTCCAGCAAATCAGAGGCAATATCGGGGCCAGTGCAGTGAACATGTTAACTTTTCTCGGTCGAAATAGAAAAGTGAGAACTCACTGACTTTGCAGACTAGGGCCTCAGGGTGTAACAAAATATCTACAGTGGAAACTCCAAATAATTTTCAAACCACCCAAAATTGCGAGAATTAAGGTCACAGATCTAGAAAGTTGGTATAGGTTTGACGATCGCGGGCGATTGCCCGTCTGTGACGCTAGGGTTGCGGGTTAGATTTCCGCGCGGGACAAATGTTTGCATGATCTGCAAATATTTGTTTCTGGTCTGGGTGTTGTGATACCATGGTACTCGTAGTTTCTGATACCCACGACACAGGAAATCCTAGAGTGGGTCAGGACTATGTAAGTGACTATGTTGGGTGTTATTTATTTCGTTTATTTAAGTTGTTTTCGTACAGGGTTATTGTGAAAGGCCACAACTAGGCAATCGGCGTTGCCAATCACCAATTACAGATTTTTTTGTGCTCTAATTATTGTTCCTCAGAAGATGTAACAAATGCCTCTCACTTTCTTGACCGGCGAGGTCAAGCTATCCAGCCTGTAGACAAATCGCTATTGATAACGATAAACTTCACGAGACCTTGGCGTCTGTTGCGCCAGCGTCGTAGCGTTTTTGCAGGTATGATTATTTATCAAATTACCCATCGAAATCGATTCCACTTGAGGTCACAGAAAAGTCATCCCACTTAATATGTGTTATAAATGTGAGAGTTGTGTGTCAAGATGTAAGTGAAAATATTTGTTAATCTTTCACGCCACAACCACTGAACGGATTGGAATGCAATTTGGCATGAATGTAGTAAATATCCTTGAATAAAATAATATAGGCTACGTAGTTTTTATCTGGGTAGCACGCGAGCGAACCCGCGGGCGGAAGCTAGATCTAAAAATCCGTTCTTTACCAAATCCAATACCGTATTTATAGGTCTATGTTTATGTTTGTCATTGTAGTCTTCCGTGTAAAAGCGTGTGTTGAGAATGACATTTGAGGACGTACGATATCGTAAGCTCCTTCAAAGTCAAACTCAAAATTGACTTTATCCAGTGGAGATAAGGATCATTTTGAAATACATTTTAGATGACATATCGCACTTCGTTTGAACACGGCGTAATTGTAAGGGTTATTTCATAAAGGGCATTTCATTAGGTACTTGTTATTGTTTACCATAATACAATCTATCTTGAATAATAATATAGGTTGTAATGTAATTAAGAATTACATAGGTACTCATTTTAATTAATTCATACTGAACTAATTATATTAATACACTATATTTCATGGGTGCTCAATAGGTACAAACAAACCTGGCCTCATAACTCAGTTGGTAGTAACTCTGCCTTCTGCGCTAGAGGTCGCGGGTTCTATTCCCGCACTGGACAAACATTTGTGACTAACACAGATGTTTGTTCCGTTTTTGGGTGTTAAATGTGTATCTATTATGTATATCAGTCTCTGGTACCCATAGTACAGGTTATGCCTAGTTTGGGATCAGTTGACCGTGTGTGATATGACTGGAATATTTATTTTATTTTTATTTAAACCTACAATCACTAATTAATTTTGGTATATTTTAATTTGTTTACGAAATTGTTTTTTTTTTATATTAGATGGCAACTCATTGTTTTAAGTTTATCAGTTACTAGCTTCCTTCCTTGTGTAACAGTGAATAAAAGAGGCGGATATACTTTTATTAAGCCGATAATTAAGGTTAACGGGTGATTATAAGGGGTTTAGTAAATTATTTTGAAAGAACTTTTCTGTATTGCGTTGTTTGTGTAAACTTAAACCAGAGCTGTTTATTATCTATAAACAAGGCGTTTCATAATAATGTATCTTATCGGGAAGGGGCTTATTCTAAACCTAATTGACTAGTTTGTTCTACGACTTTCGGAAATTAGAAATTTTTCATTGATTAAAAACTATGCATTAATCAGCTGTTTTGGGATCAAACAAATCAGTTCAAACTCAGTTATTCAGCCATTTTAGGTACATTGATGTGGCACTACGTTTATTAATTAGCTAAAAAGATGAAAAAAAATGTTTTTTTGCTCATGTTTTTTCTTTTTGTATATAGAATAAGCCCCGGAATATTTTTCGGAATATTATTCTAGTGACGAAACACATTGTACAGGTGGGGAAAAAATAATGGAACCTCTTCTTTTGTAGTTAGGTTTCGTGTTGAGTTTTTGCATAATCTTACGATTGGGTTAGGTAAGTTACTCTGGAAATATTATCCGGAATGCAGTTTGTATTAATTATGTTTTTGACAAATGTAATATAAAAAAAAATATGTTCTTTTCTTTATGTTATTGTTTCCTAAGAATAAAACTAACTACAAAAGCAAATACTTTCCTTTGATGCTTCAGTATTTTGCCCCACCCATGTAAACCACATAAGCCAGACCACTCCCGCTCCTCTGAATAAAGGGGCACGAGGAGCGGTCTGACTTTATATGGTTCATCTTCAAGGCATTCAATTATAGCTCAACTTTTATTTTGTTCACTCTAGTCTTAGTATACCTTTGTTTACTGTAAGGAACTATTTAGCCTTGAATTACTGAGATTTAAGTTATACCATTCGAATAACAATTATTATTTATTATTTTCGTCTAGCTTAGCCTACATTATAAGGTAGAGTTTTAAACAAAAACTATTTACACAAAAAGTATATAAAGACTGTTGATTTGGTTAATTGTAAAGGTGATTATGTTTTTATGATTGATTGTAACATTTTGGGGACATTTTATAAAAGTGTAATAAAGGTCAAATATTGGTAAAGTTTGTTTCACTTAAAACCTTTTATTGAGACTCATTATTACTACATTTATTTACAGACAAATTCGAGTTTGCTTGCTTGTGTATTAGGTCGGTGACCAGGTTGTGGTATGGTGTTGGTGCCTGAAAAGAGCCTATGACGGTCGGTGAAAGAACCAGTATAGTGAAAGGATAAAGTGCGCCTCTTAGAGGCTCCTTTCGTGCTTTTGAACAAATGCACAGGAAGCATGTGAGCCATCTCAAACGATTTATTAGATTAATTGTTCCAGATCACTAATAGTCGGAAGCGTCCCAAGGACTCAATAAAGATTAACGGTTTGACTCATAAAAAAAACTTACTCTCGCATAGAGTAGACTTGAAGTCTTGTTAAAATCTTCATCAGAGGGAAATTTAATTGGTGCATAAACGTAGGTAGTTTAGCGCTCTAAAGAGTGCGCTAGCCTTATGTCCGCGCACAGCACTAGGACGAGAGAGGGGTACGCGCGGGGAAGCGGGGGCGGAGGAGGACGGCCGGCGCTTGACCCACGCGCTCAGGAGACCGCCATTGTTCGGCACGCACGGAAGATGTAGTGTTCGATTTTCGTATAAGTAAACCTTTTAAATACCATCCAGAACTGTAAAATTTACATTAAAAGTGATACCAGACTATTTTCGTTTTGTTTATTGAACAAAAAGTGGCGACCGTGACAGGACACTTCTCTAAAAATCGATATTGATTTCCTAACCGGTGCGCGGACACCTTACACTTACCTTACTATCTCGATGCTAAGTTAGAGAAGATAGGATCCAACTATAGCGGTGCTCTATCTTGACAACAGTCACAAAAAGCCAGTTTTCAATACAGATTTTTATGTATATGAATGAATTCCGTTGCGAATTTTTGGTACAATATCTACAATGCTCACTTCAGAGGATTCATAATATGATTCGTGTAAAATTCATTCGTTTTGACTAATTGCTATTTGACACATTTGCAAGTCTCTCTAGAATGTATGAATACACGCTTCTATAGCATTTGAATCGTGCCTACGCGAAACATTTTATCAATCCTCAAAATTGACCATTTCCACCATTTCCACCAGGTTCCTGGCGATTGAAAGACGGGTGTGTGGTTCTATCATCATATATTCCAAAAATATAATGTTATCCATATGTAACTGTTTACAATAGGTTACATGGGCTAAGACACTGTCCTTATTACGGTAGATACATAAAAAGTTTAGTTGCTACGTTCCATTTTGCTACGAAATTTTACTAGCCTTTACTGTCTTTTGAATTTAGTAAATTTTGACCAACTGTATTTAAGGTTATTCATAATATGTATACTATCCCGAAAGTGGGCTTATTCAGCCAACAGAAAAAGAGTATTAATTAGCGAAAATATATATCAACATTTTGTTTCAGATTTTTTCCCTCGAACTTTTTCAAAGCAAAAAGCTGTTTTAGTAATTTCTCAAAGAAAAATGACGAGTTTCTAAATGTTAACTGGGTGGAGAATAAGCCACTTTCAAGATAGCATACGTATTTTGAATCGCCTTTGAATTAGGATTAGCATTTTAAACTAAATAAGATTTGATACTTTCGTCGTGGCGCACGGAACATTGCATAGCTAGCGAGGCAGTGGGTTTCAAGCCTCGTCCTAAATATGCATGTCATTAATTTACGTCTTAGTATCAGTAATAAATTTCAATTGTCTACAGCAAAATGGGTCGCAAATTATAATTGTGCTAATATAATTTTGACTAGCAAGCACCAATTGACTATATACATACATCATACACAATAAACCTTACAAAAAATATTTACATTTTACTGGCTAATAAAATTTAGCCAATCACATGCAGTTACACGAAAATATTTACCTCATAACGATACATAATTCATAAACTCGGGTAATTATGGTGTCGGCGCTGACGGAAGGAGTGGCAGCGAAGCGAAGCGATTCGCTCAACAATTGAAACGCAACTTTCAAATACAGCTGAAATCACTTTTACACATTTGTTACCGAATCAGTAGCTTTTGTCGCCGATCCGTCCGTCGTCAGATACCATTTAGTATGTAGGTTGCAAGGAAAGCTTACTTTTTATACATATTTCATTAAACAAAATCCTCTATTTCTGCCCTGGCTACTGAAACTAGATCAATATTATTCTCAAACACTATGCCGAATCAGTAGCTTCGTCGCCGATCCGTCCGTCGATACCATTTTGTATGTAGGTTGCAAGGAAAGCTTACTTTTTATACCTACACATTTCATTAAAAAAATCCTCTATTTCTGCCCTGGCTACTGAAACTAGATAAATATTATTCTCAAACTCTATGGTTTGTCTCTAAATGTCAGTATGTTATTTTTTTTACGTAGTACCTAGTTTGAACCCTTTCATCTATATATTATGTATGTACTGAATTCCATAAAACTATAAAGAAATATTGTTACATGTTAATACATTAATACAATTTACTGCTACCTAAGAGGTTGCATGCAAAACAAATTTTAGTGATTTACATACAGAGAATAGAAAAGTTGTGGTCATCAAACGAAAAATATGTACATAAGAAGGCTATAAATTCGGTGGTACTAACATTATATAAACGATATACACTAAGTTTAAAAGAAAGTTTAGAATAACAGGTAATTATTTAAGTGTAAATCAAACATTTTCAGAGCACATTCATTCAAAAAAATTGAATCAAAACCGCTACATATTTGCGTTTCTTTTTAAATTAATACTTACATAAATTGTTATGTATGTGTTTTTCTGTGCCTTACGTCTAACTAACTAATATATTAAAATATCGCGCTAAAACCGCGTCCTACCCAAGACAAAATGTTTTCAACTTTTTACAAATGTGTTTTGTCCAATCAGTCCTCTCCTGTACAAGTTACCCAGCAGTAAACCCGGAAAAAGGACTTGTGTTGAGAATATGCGTAGTGGATACTAGTCTAGTCTACTGAAGTTGATCAAACAATCGTAAGAAGACTATCTATACGAGATAGTCTTCTTATAAATAGTCGTAAATGTGTCGCTCATCTGACTTCTCAGGCAAAGTGGGCGAGTGACCGACTGCGAAGCGGGTTCTATTCCCGCTGTAGCACATGTGTACATCATCAATAGAAGTCCACTGATGGACATACGGACTACACAAAGAGTGCCGCGACAGTGACTACCAATGACTACCCGCGTTTTTCAAAATGTCCATGGGCCGGAGGGACCATGATCTATAAATATTTTTTACGGGTCTGGGCGTATTTCGTAACCCATGAAACAGAATCCTAGTAAACAATCAGAACTTTGTATATCATCATTTCAGCCGTAGGACGTGCACTGAATATAGATCTCTCCCATAGATATTCAGAGACCAACTGCTCCGAGCAACCTTTATTAATTCGGTCTTCTGCTCCAGTGGCCGTCTGTTCTCCGAGCTATGTGCCCCGCCCACTGCCATTTCAACTTGTTTAACCTCTAGGCTATGTCAGTGACTTTAAATTGTGACGGATTTCCTCATTTTTAATTTTATCTCGACTATATAAATGACTTTTGGGTCTATATAAATGGGTATTTCTTAACAATTTTAGAGCTGCTTTCTGCGATGCCAAATCCTTATCTCACTGCCTATACCAACGCAACAATGTTTCACCTGATTAATTCATCTCAAGCGGGGTCGTTCTGAGGGCTACCACTACACCTGCTTTCGAGTAATGGTAACTGGGTGGCTACCATCAGACGCTGGTGCGCCTCGGATCCGGTCAGTACGGCTATGGTGATGCCTGCTTGGTAGGCGGCTGGGATTCTGATGTGGTGGGTGCGTGGGTTCGAGTCCTGCCGCCACGGGAGACGAGATTCGCGGAGCACGTTCGTGACTTGACCTGTGGACGAAAATGTATAATCTATATAAATAAAAATCAATTGCCACATGTATGACGGAGCATCACTTGAGAACGGCTCGACCGATTTGGCTAATATAATAAATGCGCAAGTTGGTTAGGATATTTGTGGTTCAATCAAACCGTAAGGGCTCAACCACACCAACCGTATCCTAGCGCTAAATAAGACCAACCTTCGCATTATTGTCAGAGCCTTAACTGGACACTGTTGTCTTAATAAGCACATGTTCAAACTAAGGCTATGCGACACACAAACCTGCAGGCTATGCAAGGAGGCGGATGAAACGCCTCTACACCTGCTAGGTGAGTGCGGAGCACTTATGCTCAAACGTAGCATCCATTTGGGAAAGCACATCCTCAGCCCAATGGAGCTAAAGCAACTCACCCCAAAGAAAATCCTTCAGTTTTTAACAGCTGCTGGGCTTTGCGGTGAACTTTGAAGGCCCTGTAAAGGGGCTCCACAAATAAAGTGGCGATCACAATAGGCCAGTTGTGGCCGCAGTGACACAATAGCCGCAAAAAGGTAAAAAAAAAAAAAAAAAAAAAAAAAAAGGGCCCAACCGATTTCGATGAAACTTGAAATAGATAGATTTGTATATCTAGAATTGCATACAGGTTACTTTTTTATCCAGGTATCACGCGAGCGAAGTCGCGGGCGGAAGCTAGTCTTAGGGAAAATTTATTTTCAAGTACTCACCGAAAACATTGAATGTATGAAACCTCGCATCGGGAACATACATGAGCGGCGTCAGATCCGTGTCCTCAGTGAACCTCGACACCACATCCCGCGACTTCACCAACAGCACAGATGGCGACACCAGTCTCGTCCATACAACGTTCTCGCGCACGCATTCCACCGGGTTGCAGAGGTAGATGCCTTGAGCTGATACACCGAACACCATTTGGTGGTGCCACGAGTCTGGTAGCACCGCGTCGAAGCCGTTCTGAAGGTTCAGAGTGAGGATTGGTACGGCACCTGGAATTATGAGTAAAAAGTTTCTAGCATAATATGTCTAAAATGTCGGCATGTGCACGAAAGGAGCCTCTAAGAGGCGCACTTTAATTCACTAAACTGATTCTTTCCCGACGGTCAAAGGCTCTTTTCAGGGCCACCATACCTCAACTTGGTCACTGACCTAATAGCTAATACAGACCAAGAAAGAATCAGTGACACGACAAGCAATCAAGCAAGAGAGCCATGTTGGCCTAGCGGTGCCTCGACTTTCCGTAGGATGCGGATCCGAAACCCGGTTTAAAAAAAAGCACTAATAGTTGAAAAATGTTTGATGTTTGAAAAATTTGTCCGCAGTAACACACAAAACCAGTATTCTTCTAAGCAGCGATAGGCTTGAAACCTGTCACGCATGGAATACTCACTACTGAAAAGCGTCGTTATGTGCTGGTTGTAATGTTTGGACGTAGCTCTGACTACCGCTCGTAGACATCTTCAAGCATCTGAGACCCTGGTGATCTTTTGAACTATATTTTATTTTTATGTCATGCGGACGGAGGCAAACAGTCTTACGGCGCACCTGATGGTAAACGGTAACTACCTTAAATCTAGTAGAAATAATTAATTAGAAGATAATACAAGGTTATTCATAATATGTATGCCATCCCAAAAGGGGCTTATTCTACAACCAATTGGCAATAAACTTTGTTCTACGACTTTTAGAAATTCGACATTTTGCATTGAAAAAACTATATGCAAAAATCAGCTGTTTTGGGGTCAAATCAGGTCAAACTCAATGAATCAGTTGTTTTAAAAAGTCAGCAAAGATGATAAAAATACCAAAAACAGCTAACTGGAGAAAGTTTGTAAAAAAAAAAATGTAAAATGTAAATATGTAAATAAAAATCGATGTTTTTATTTCCTTTTGTTTATAGAATAACCCCCTATCGGGATGGTATACATGTTATGAATCACCTTGTATAGGCAAGGAACTACGCCTTTTTTATAAGTTTGGAAGGCTTACCTAAAGATATCCAATCAGCGAGGAAATGCGACAGCGACATGGCGCGCTCGGGGTAGGTAGGGAAGAACCTCGCAGTGACAAGTCCGCCCGACGCAATCTGTATGCCGTTGATTATATCCGCCTCGGTACAACCGGCGACCGCGCGCGACAATAAATAACTGCAAAATATAATATTTTGTATTAAAGCCAAGCTTCAAAGTTCAAACCTATCCCAAGGGGTAGCTCCGCCCATACATGCCGCCATAATTGATTATGCAAATAAAAAAAACTTTTTTACGTGATCCTACTAATATTATTAATCCTATTTCCTTCCTTCTAACAATATAAATGCGAAAGTTTGTGTGTTCTTTACCTAGCATATAGGTTACTTTTTATTTAGGTACCACACGAGCGAAGCCGCGAGCCGTAAATAGTTATAGTATAAATGTTTATGGACATCATCTTCAGCCTGAGGACCACTGCTGGACATTTAACTTCCTCAAAGAGTGCCAGACGGTCTTGAGTCTTCTCCATCTACCCAGTGGACTGATGGCATTGTGAGGTTGCCTTCACAACTTGATTTTGGCCTGTGATACATACAACATAATTGAGCTAATATTTCTTGATTATATTTCTAAATACCTTGGTATTGGAGAGTTATTCGCTCGTAATCTTGTGCCGACCGAAGTGTTTATCCTATCTATGTCAACAGGCACGCCCAAGGCATTCTGAAAAAAATAATAACATTTATTTATTCCACCTTGCCGTTCATAAATTCAACTTTCCATTTCCATTCCAATAAGAATCAACTTACATAAACATATACCCTACCAGAATCTTAAAAAAACTTTAGATGCACAAATTTTCACAACTTCACAATATTATCGTCTATCGTCACGACAGACAACAGACTACTTTTCACTCCTGAACAATATCCCCGTATGACATGATTTTTCGTACATTTCCTAGCTACCTATAATTTTTTTTGTTTTATACTACTCTTAGGTGGCAAACAAGCATACGACCCACCTGATAGGGTGTCGTGTGCCGTGACGATAGCTGATAATATCGTGAAGGTGTGGAAACTAGGGTTTGGTCCCGGGAATTCCCGGTCCCGAAATACCCGGGAATTCCCGGTTTTTTTGCCAATTTAGGAACCGGGAAATCATAAATCGTTTCCCGGTTCTTTCGGGAAATTTCGGGAAAAATATTTTACGTCTAGGCGAAAGGTTTAAACTGTCATAGCTTAATATTAACCAACCGCACATACTTTTGCATGTCGCAGGTTCTGATCAAAAGGATAGAATAAAGCTATATCACTGTTGATCTGTTTAATAATTTAAGCATATAAGGTAAGGATATTGTTGATTTTTATGCAAGAAAAACAATGTAAAATTTCATAAAAAAATTGCATTTATGTTCGTTTCAAAGTATTTTTCTATATTTTAAAAATTTTCTTTAAATAAAAACATAAAATAAAAACATTTCAATTGATACTTATTTATTTTTCATTCATTTCCCCTCTTTTTATACCTACTCAATCGAACATAAATGCAGTTTTTTTTATGAAATTTGACATTATTTTTCTTGCATAAAAATCAACAATATCCTTACCTTACATGCTTAAATTATTAAACAGATCAACAGTGATATAGCTTTATTCTATCCTTTTGATCAGAACCTGCGACATGCAAAAGTATGTGTGGTTGGTTAATATTAAGCTATGACAGTTTAACTTTAAACCTTTCGCCTAGACGTAAAATATTTTTCCCGAAATTTCCCGAAATACCCGGGAATTCCCGGTTCCCTATGTGAAGCTTCCCGGTATTCCCGGTTCCTTAAAAACTACCCGATTCTGCAATCCCTAGTGGAAACACATCCATTTTGAGGATTGGATCCTAGTATTCTGACTGCAGGACTTACAAAAACGTTGACGACAGCGGTGGCCCCACATGCAGAAGCGCCTATTTGAGTGACTTGACGTTCACATGCCGCTTCCTCAGACCAGATCATACTTCTAGGCGGCTCTACGCAAGACGTGCTGGCTGTACTCGTACTTGGCAGCGCTTCTGATGACGCCTGGAATAATAAAAACCAATCATTTGAGTGATTTGTATTTATTAGTTATCCACATTATAAGTCATACCACTTGCGAGTTTGCGAGGCGCAGGGCCTCATTGGACAATTCATCAACTTCATCATCATAATTTCAGCCGTAATATGTCCAATGGTGAATGGCCTCCCATATAGATTTCCAGCGCGACCAACCTTGTAAGGCCTGCCCATCCCCTAGCTTTTCTCCCTAAGTCGACTCTTACGACATCCACGGGTAGAAATGGAGGGGCCACAACAGGAAATGGGTCAAATCGGTTCTCAGATTTTTCCCATGCAGAAATCATTAAATCATCATCATCTTCCTGCCCTTATCCCACATCATGTGGGGTCGGCACAACATGTATTCTTCTTCCATTTCCCTCTATCAGTCATCATCTCAGCACTCACTCCTTTCTTCACCATATCCGCTTTCACACAGTCCATCCATCTTTTCTTTGGCCTACCTCTACTCCTACATCCATCCACATTCATACCTAGCACTCTTCTTGTCACATGACATTCTTCCCTCCTCATGACATGCCCATAAAATTATCAGAAATCATTAAATAAAATCTCTTAAATACTTACATCATTATGATGAGAAGTCTGTCCATCTTTGTGAGAGTGCTTGTCAGTGAGCAGTGCCTTGGCCTTGGAAGTGTGGTATACAGCTGCTGGCACAAGTATATCAAAGTCTACATGACTGAATGTCTCTTTCAGCTGTGACAATGAGTCTGGTTGCAGGCTGTCTGTTGCTAAATTTAACAAAATAAATAGTCAGTTCAATTCATCAAATACAAATTCTGCCTGAGATTTTCTAATAGCGTCAATCACCCTTGTTTAATAATTTTGGGAAGCAATTTTTTCATCAAACTTACTCAATTTCTCATTTAAAACCTCTTTTTTTAGAACTCATGTCCTATACTTTAGCAATCATTCATACATAACAAAACAGGGAAAACATATTCAGGAAACAAATAAGGTATTCTTATAAGCAGCAATTGCTTGCAACTTGGCCATTATGATGCTACACTTTAACTTTTCTAGTTCTTTTTTATTATTAATGTTATGGGGATAACAATAAAATGTTTCTTCCGTAAGGGAAGCAAAGTTACCTTGTTGAAATTTATATTTAGGTGCAGTAAAGTAGTATAGTATTTGTAAACTTACTAGGTAGCCTCTGTATCAGTTCTCCACCAAAAAGATGATAAGAGACAGGTCCCACCCAATGAGACATTGTCCTCCGAACCAAGATGGGATGCCCTCTAGCATTCACATGAGTGATGTATGGTCCATACACTATCCGAGGGACATGCTCTGATGGCGCAGCCTGGCTTGTGCTGGTAACCCCTCTTGATGTACTAGGCTTGCTAACACTTGAGCTAGTTCCACGACTCGTCGATGGCTTGTTGAAGGTTGAATCACTGTGGGAAACTCCGGCAGCTACATGATTAAGCTTAGAACAAGTATCAGCTTTGTCTTTGTCTGGAGTAGGACCCCTCACAGGCTCAGGTTCCTCGGGCATTTCCATAGCAACATCCAAGTCAGCATTAGGAGCAGATTCTTCACCACTATCACCCTCGTTGGAGGGTCCTGGGTCAAAATCCATTTCCAGAAACTCCATGTCGGGACTTGAAGCTCTCGAACCACCTTCTCTAGCATTCCCAGCTGCCTGGGGAGCAGCATAGTTTGGCAGTGCCAAGCGGTCAGCTGGCAGGCCCATGTCAAGGCTGAAAAATGAGCTTGGCAGATCTGCCAAATGCTCTCCACCCCTGTATGTGTAAATACAACCATCCTCTGACCCTAGGGAGTAGTCTGATAGACTAGAACTGTCATCATCCATATTAGGCCTGTTTAGCTTGAGACTTGAAGGTCTCTTCCTGCTCTCTCTGACATTGTTTCTATCATCTGTTCCTTCTCTCATAGTTTGCAGCTTGATGTGGCCCAAGCCATCTTTATCCACCTCTAGCTTGTATATTGAAAGTGGCGTACCCAAACCATTGTTGGTGTTAAGACAAGACTTACTGCTGCCAGCGATTGCGGAATCATCGGGTCCGATCGAGTTTAATTTGGCAACTGAATGACTGGAGCTTTCGGCAGCACTATGGCTGTCCGGAACTGTTTCGCTCGATCTGCCAGGCCTTGCATCAGGACAAAGAGGCTGCGGCTCTCTTTGCCGATTAGATGTGTTTTCCCTTTGAATATGAGGCCAAGCAAGAAAACGAACGTTCATATCTCCCTGCCCAGCTTGCACCTGACTGGGTGTGCCCTGTGAATGCCTACTTAAATCGTTGTCACGCTCGGCATTAGCAGAATTCGTCATAGGTATGGGTTCTTTATTGGGATCCATATCGAAAAGTTATCGCTGTCCAAGAGTCGGCATTGAATTGAACAAGAACTTTGTCTAGTTACATACGAAAAGTAGTTACACTTTAAGAGAGTGTCAAGAACACAAGCAAGCGTCTAAGTTTTTAGAAACAAAATCTGATCAATCAATCAAATAAAACAAGAAACTTTACTGTACATACACATTTCTAATTTCTATAAAACAAGCCACCATGGTCACATCCAAAGACGTCGTAGACAGAACGAAAATTACCGAAATCAACGAAATGTCCGAATGAAAGAAAATCGTATAATTTGATTGACATTTGTCACATTGACATTGATTTTGACTTTTTAGTCGAATTTGACAGTAGTTCCTAAACTTCCCAAGAGCAGAGTATTAGCCCCTTCGTCCATGACGCTACGCAAAAGTGACGGAACTCATTAGAAACTAGAGTTGCGGACTGATTGGAAACTCTGACTCGTCCATGGCGCTACTGGAATTTCCTGAAACTCAGTCACTCAGTACACGATTTTATGTAAACAAAGTTTTGAAAACGAAAATAATTAACATAACTAGTGATAATTCGAGCGATGACACGGAATTATTACTTAGCCCCTTCGTCCATGACGCTATGCAAAAGTGACGGAACTCATTAGAAACTAGAGTTGCGGACTGATTGGAAACTCTGACTCGTCCACGGCGCTACTGGAATTTCCTGAAACTCAGTCACTCAGTACACGATTTTATGTAAACAAAGTTTTAAAAACGAAAATAATTAACATAACTAGTGATAATTCGAGCGATGACACGGAATTATTACTTCTCCAGTCACATAGAGTCGCGCCGTGGACGAAGGGGCTTAGACCCTTTGTCCACGGCGCGACTCAAAAGGAACGCGACTGAAACTGTAGTCACTTATGAGTAGCCTGACTGCGATAGCACTAGTATTTCAATGCGCGTCCGTCCACGGCGCTACTCAAAAGGAACGCATTTGTAACTAGTCTCCTGGCGACTCGACATGCTGGTCGCCAGGCGACTGGTTTCGAGAAACTGTTGAAAAATGAACGAATAAGAAGTAATTTTATGTGATTCTGACGTCTATGTGACTGGAGAAGTAATAATTCCATGTCATCGCTCGAATTATCACTAGTCATGTTAATTATTTTCGTTTGCAAAACTTTGTTTACATAAAATCGTGTACTGAGTGACTGAGTTTCAGGAAATTCCAGTAGCGTCGTGGACGAGTCAGAGCTTCCAATCAGTCCGCAACTCTAGTTTCTAATGAGTTCCGTCACATTTGCGTAGCGTCATGGACGAAGGGGCTTAGATTCACCAAGTGTGAGTTAAAACCACACGCAGTGCGCCGCGCGCAGTGAGGGCGGCGAGGGTGCCGCGATGGATGATTTTTTTCACAGACAAGATTATAGCCTGGAGTAGCACGTACCTTTTTATCCTCCTATGATTGTGATTAAAATAATCCGCTTTTTTATATTTTTTCTTGTCTGTGGTGTTTTCACTCGGCTGTCCCGACCGTAGACAGAGTATAACACACAGAACATTATTACAGAACGGCCGGCAGTTCTAGACCGGTCTGAAGTTGCGCTTTCGGAAATTGTGCGCAGGCGAGACAAAAATAGTTTAAACATTTGAATACGGCCGTACTGTACTCCCGAGAACATGTCTACGGTCCCGAAACGACTTTCGGTCACGTCAAACCATAGACTAAAGAGCTCTATCAAAGAGAATATAGCCATTAATAGAAACGTCAAACGAACAATGACAAATTGATTCAGCAAGCCAGCCAGCTGTGAGCTGTGGTTTTTACTAAAAATTGCGTCTCAGGATTATTAATCAATTTCTCGTGTAAATCAATTTATTTATTGATATTTATCGTTATTAACAGTACTTGCAAGTCTGTAGTGAAAATGGCGTACGCCTACTTATTCAAATACATAATCATCGGTGACACAGGTATCGATTTTATTTCCTGATACACTATTTGGTACTTTTTTATCAACGACGCCTGATCATTTGCATGGTCTTTGTTTGTAATAGATCCTAACTGGAGGAGAATCGTACGTGGTTATCTATTCGACTTCTATCGATTATTAGATTTGTTTGTGTTAGGGCGTGAACAATAGCTTGTATGTTGTATCCGCCTACGCTCTTTTCTTCTACGTCAAGGGAAAGTGCGCATAAAAGATTATTGAATAGGTAATACTGAGCCGTAGGTACCATACCATTAAAACAAGTCAACAATAGCTACAAGCGTAGAACAAGCAAGAGTTTAGTGTAAAGGTTTTTGTTTGTTGTTATTTAATTTGCACATAAACTACTGTCTTATATTATGTTGCTTTGCTAAAATAGGTGTCGGAAAATCATGCCTGCTACTTCAGTTCACCGACAAGAGGTTCCAGCCTGTCCATGATCTCACAATCGGAGTGGAGTTTGGTGCTCGGATGATCACCATCGATGGAAAGCAGATCAAACTGCAGATATGGGACACTGCTGGCCAGGAGGCATTCAGGTGAATGAACAAAAATACAATTACCTACTTGTTCTCCCTTTGTATTTGGCTGAAGGTAGCTCCAGCTCACATCACTGGTAAGTATGTGTTCTTAGTAAAATGTTAGACCACCTGCTTATGTGTGATATATTTGATAATAATTATTATCATAATAATATTTTATATATTTAATAGTTAGTTTTTTGGTTCTCTCTTTTTTTATTTAGGGACTATTTGTTACTACAACTATTTTTAGTTAGTTAGATTAGTTCCAAAACCTTAAAATGGGTCATTCCACCTGTACATGAAATTCCACATGTATATGAAAACAATGACTTGTTTTGAATTTATAAATGCTTTACTACTGTCTATAATTAGGTTACCAACACACTAAGTACATCCCAGCTGTCCATTCCAAACAATAGTTCATATTGTGATTCACTGGGTTTACTAACATTTGCATGTGGCTCTACTCATTAGGACCTTCAAAAGCATACACAAAATGATTCTACTAAAACAGAATTTATCTAAATTGACTAAAGTAGAAGTTTTAATTGTTTTTGCTACTAGTATTGTAAATGCAAAAGTTTATGATGTTTTTTGGATGTTTTTAGTTCAATAACGCACTAAAGGCTCAGCCAATTTCGATGAAACTTGGAATATATAAAGTTCATAACCTTAAATAGCATATAGGCTACTTTTTTTCTATGTACCGAGCAAAGCTGCATAATGTTAAACTATGTGCTCTATTAGAACAAAGAACTTAAACTCTTTGTTTTACTTACCTATTTGTTTACTAGGAAGTTTTAATTCTTTTATTTAAGGTCAGCTGCTTATCAAACAATAATAATTCTTTGTGTTGTTAAGTTGTTGTTGATGAGGTTATTGATTTATAAGCTATCTTAAAATGGCAAAAATATAGTAAATACTAGCTTGTTTGTTACTCAGATAGTCATGCATTTCCAGGTCATATATCACAGTCACACTTCTACATAATAGTTTTCTTTACAGAGCATGATTAAAACCACTAACACATTCATCATCATCATTTCAGCGGTTCGACGTCCACTGCTGAACATGGCCTCCCCCACAGACAGATCGAATTCCTTATCATGTGGGGGGATTTGCCCATACTCACCACGCTGGGCATGCGGGTTGGCGAGCGCAGTTAGAGCTATCGTTGTTAAAATAGGAGACGCTGCTGCCCATCCCCTAGCTTTTTTCCTTTAGTCGCCTCTTACGACATCCGCGGATAGGTAGATATGGAGGGGCCTATTCTTCAGCCGGGGCCACCACGGCCACTAACACATTAAATTCACAATATTATTGTAAATGCGAAAGTGACTCTATCCTCTGACTAAATAGCTGTATCCAAATAGATAATTATTATGCGCCATTTGTATGGGAACCGCTGTCGTCGCCGGTTTTGTACCAACTTTTTTCGACCATTACTCATGCAGTCTATACGCACAAGCATTCGTTATCCAACGGAGTATTCTCGTTTAGGTACCAGTAACATAATATTTACAAACTTGCGTTCTAGTACGCCATTATGTAAGACCTCTGGGGCTGGCGACTACCGGCTGGCTGAGACTCAAGATGTACTAGTTCGTTTCCCGCAGGTTCTGGGGGGTTTCTGATACCCATGCCCATGATAGAGTGAGTCTTGTTATGTGACTGTTGGTTGTTTATTTATGCATTTTCCAGATCAATCACTCGATCATACTACAGAGGCGCGGCCGGCGCACTTTTAGTGTACGATATTACACGGCGCGACACGTTCAACCACTTGACGACCTGGCTGGAAGACGCGCGCCAGCATTCCAATTCTAATATGGTCATCATGCTGATTGGGAATAAGAGGTACCTTTAATCATATTGGATATAGCTCGTAGAACTGGCAACCCTTGGGAAATAAAGGTTCTCGAATGGCGACCACGAACCAAGCGGCGCAGTGTTAGAAGGTCCCCAATCCGATGGACCGGTGACATTGTGAAGGTTGCGTGGATGGAGAAGGCTAACAGTGGACCTACATGCTTTTGATGATGATCATAGTGGACTTGGGTTCTGAATCTCCTTCTGAATGTATACCTCCCACTAGGCCACCACGGCTCTCAAGTGAAATAGAAATCAACACACTATAGGTAAAAGTAATAGTCTCTTAATATTGTCCCTTGTCTGCATAAACACTAGTCATCATGGAATAGTGGGGGCCTAGGAAATCAGTGTGGTTTCCACACTGGTTTCCTAGGCCACTTCCAATTATAAAATCAAACAAAAATCTGAAACATCTGATTTGACGAGGATTAATTTATGTGCTTTTGTAATCTTTCAGTGATCTCGAATCACGCCGCGAAGTTAAGAAGGAGGAAGGAGAGGCGTTCGCGCGCGAACACGGCCTGGTCTTCATGGAGACGTCAGCCAAAACCGCGGCCAATGTAGAGGAAGCCTTCATCAACACCGCCAAGGAAATCTACGAGAAGATCCAGGAGGGAGTCTTTGATATCAACAATGAGGTAAGGATGTTATGAATAATAAGGGGGGAGTCTTTGACTCGGGGATTGTATACGAAACTGGCATTCAAGAAGCCAGGGCGCCATGCGCCGAGAGTACGCTCAAAGTACCCGCTGATTATATGGAAATCTATAACACCCAATGGTTAAAAAAAACCGTAGCGTAGGAGCTTCACCTAATTTCTAAGACGTTTCAAAGAGATCCTAGTTTATTATTGGAATAAACGCCTTTTGACTTTGACTTCGATATCGACTTGAACGGCTCGTCAATCAATCAGAAGAGTACAATATTAAACAATGCCGAGACGTCGCGTCGTCGCCTAGGCCCCGTCCGAAAACGAGCGCCGCACCGTACCTACCCAGGTCAGGTGCAGCTTTACGCTGAGACGGGACCCGTTTGCCCCACATATCGCATACACAACCTACCACCTACCTACTATATGTACCTACCTCACTTGATCTGTGCCCACATAGGTACCTAAGCTTTTATGTTTTGTTTTTATGTTTAGTATGCGTTGTGGAGCAAATAAACATGTTTTCATTCTTTCTTTCTTTTCGAGAGAAGGATTTTTTTTTTCGATTTTTCCTCTGTGTTTTAATAAGACCCTTTCGAGTTAACACACTAGTTCCAGAACACGTATTAAAGAGACAAAGTTTTACTCATGCATTTGTTCCAGGCGAACGGCATCAAGATCGGTCCCCAGCATTCAACAGCGGGCGGCGCGGCGGGCCAGGGCGGCGCGGGCGCAGGCGCCGCCGCCGGCGGCTGCTGTTAGGTGCTGCCTTGCACACACTGAAGCGGACAGGCCATAGTGCGCAGAGGTAACAATTATAGCTGGGGCACACTTATCACCCCGGCACCGGATCTGCATTGCCTCAACTCATGCGGTTCAGAATTATTTGTAGTATGAAATTCCATTCTGCAACGCACACTTATCAGCATCATCGTTACGACATCGCCTCGCCTCGGGACATGTTAGAAGACGGCATTTGTTTTCATGGCGAGGCGATCGGCGATACCAATACGATGCCGCGATCGATCCGGCCGATACGTGTGCTTCTTCTTGTCGTGTCACTGATTCTTTCTTGGTCATTCTGTATTAGGTCAGTGACCAGATTGGGGTATGGTGGCCCTGAAAAGAGCCTATGAAGGTGGATGAAAGAATCAGTGTAGTGAAAGGATTAAAATGCGCCTCTTAGAGGCTCCTTTCGTGCACATGTCTTCGAATTTTTAGGTTCTAGGACATACCGGTTTCCTCACGATGTTTTCCTTCACCGTTTGAGAGTACTAGCAAAGCGCACATAAATTTACAAATCCATCCATAATTTTGCCTAAACCATCAAATCAGCTCACTGTTATCATAATTTTTGTTGAATTGTCATCTGAGCTTGACAGGTATGCAAAGTTTCAATTCATTCAACAATGTGTAAAAATTTGCTTGCAAGATAAATACCATTACAAACATAGATATTGATAAAGGGAAGTTTGTCAGGGAAACAAAGATAATAATCTTTTATATAATATTTCGTTATTTTCAGGAGGGATAGCAGATGTGTGCAACGAAAAATGGTACGAAACTATGCTGGAATATTGGGATTATTTTATAATGCTACATTATTAGCTTCGCTCTGGACTCATACTATAACGCCACTCGGGCACTTTTAACTCAGTAGAAGTTTAAAATGTTTGATCAAAGTCAATGGACTTGTAGCCTAACTTTTTGGTTGGTTTACTCCAAATTTTACTTCAATTTGTTAGTTCCTTTACAAAAACTTGCTCGCGCAGTAAGTATCATTAATTACTGTAGATAGACATGCGTATTGGGAATGTTCACTATATTCTGATCACCCATTACATAGAACTTAGTTGTATGTTTGACTATAGATATCCTTCATAAATATTTGAGCTTTTTTTGTGTAAATTATGTAGCAATTTTATTTAGCCAAATGTATTATTCTCATTATTCAGGCATTTATTTTAAAAGTACATTGATGTTAGTACCTATGAGTATAACCTTATTTAAACATAATTTTATAGTCGAGGTAATGTTATTGGTATCAACATAATGATTGTTGCATAAAAATACATATGGTTTGCTAGACCACAGTTTGAAAGAAATACAATTTAGTTACATTATTTTAGTTTTATAAATTTTATTGAGAGTTAAGTAATTTTTTTTATTTATGTGCCCACTTAAATCACGTATGGACTATCTGTACTGTGATGTAAATCTGTGTTATTAAAAATTGTATGTATTATTGTTATAATTTAATGTTTCATTTATATAATTTCTAACTTAAGATGCCTTGCATTAGTGATCAAAAAGACACGTAATTATTGTGTAAATAACATCTAAAGGACTTTGGTACTTCCATCATTTTAGACTCTATCAAAAATTTATAAAATTGACGTACTTATACAATTAAACTAAAACTGAGGTGGGGGCCTAGGTATAAGTACTGCACAAGATATCTTGAAACAATTCTATAGTTGCGATGGTTTGAGATGATCATAAAAAGGACTGCTTGCAAGGTGTGACGGAGAATGATAAACATAGGTTATGTACTTTAAGTTTAGCACATTGTAATGATATGATAAAAATATTTTGTAAGGTTACAATATGCAAACACATTTGTAAGGTGTATGTATTTCATGAGAGTAAATGTTGAAAAACCCATGTTTGTTTTCATTCTCACACAAAATAAATGTCTTAAATTCACAAAATACTACAGAAAGATTACTGAATGGACTTAATAAACTCTGCAAGTTCCTAAAGATGGGCGTCATTTAAAATTTATTTTTATATGATTTTTACATTTTTTTTGCTATTATAAGTGACTTGCGACATCTTTGAGCTCTATCGCGGACATCCATACAATTAAAACTCAAATTGACTTTATTTAGTCATCGTTTAGTCATCATGACGAACGGTCTTGAGCATTTTCCATCTACCTAATTCCCGCAACTTTAATTATTATACGAAACATATTTTAGACGACATATCGCACGCCGTTTGAACAAGGCTTCATAAATATAAAGAAAAAAATACTTCTAAAAAAAATTGTTGAAAGTCACCTATGTGAAGTTAGCAAGTAGGTATAAAATTTTTAATTTTTTGTAGTTCCATTCGATTGTACCCGGTTTGTACCCGTTTGTACCGTTTTTTATTTTGTTTGTACCCTAAAGGGGTAGGAGATATGGGGGTTCGAAAATTTGGTCAGCCACAACCTTAGATATAAAACTTTTTTAACTATGCCAACTTAAAGAGTATCGTTTGTACCGGTTTGTACCAGTACCCTTTTTTGAATACCGGTTCATGATTTTTTTTTTTCAAAGTCTTGTTTCTGTGCGAGTTATTGATGTACAAACGAAAAACTCAACGGTACAATCACCGTGCTGATGGGTACAAACGATACGAACGAAATCCTGAACGGTACAAACGGGTACAAACGAATTATAACACGCGAAGTGAATTTTTTGAAAAGTCGTTTTTTGGTAGAAAAGTTGAGGTACAAACGAAAAACTCAACGGTACAATCACCGCCGTGATGGGTACAAACGATACGAACGAAATCCTGAACGGTACAAACGGGTACAAACGAATTATAACACGCGAAGTGAATTTTTTGAAAAGTAGTTTTCTGGTAGTAGTGTTGAGGTACAAACGAAAAACTCAACGGTACAATCACCGTGCTCATGGGTACAAACGATACGAACGAAATCCTGAACGGTACAAACGGGTACAAACGAATTATAACACGCGAAGTGAATTTTTTGAAAAGTCGTTTTCTGGTAAAAGTGTTGAGGTACAAACAAAAAACTCAACGGTACAATCACCGCGCTGATGGGTACAAACGATACGAACGAAATCCTGAACGGTACAAACGGGTACAAACGAATTATAACACGCGAAGTGAATTTTTTGAAAAGTCGTTTTCTGGTAGAAGTGTTGAGGTACAAACGAAAAACTCAACGGTACAATCACCGTGGTGATGGGTACAAACGATACGAACGAAATCCTGAACGGTACAAACGGGTACAAACGAATTATAACACGCGAAGTGAATTTTTTGAAAAGTCGTTTTCTGGTAAAAGTGTTGAGGTACAAACGAAAAACTCAACGGTACAATCACCGCGCTGATGGGTACAAACGATACGAACGAAATCCTGAACGGTACAAACGGGTACAAACGAATTATAACACGCGAAGTGAATTTTTTGAAAAGTCGTTTTCTGGTAAAAGTGTTGAGGTACAAACAAAAAACTCAACGGTACAATCACCGCGCTGATGGGTACAAACGATACGAACGAAATCCTGAACGGTACAAACGAATTATAACACGCGAAGTGAATTTTTTGAAAAGTCGTTTTCTGGTAGAAGTGTTGAGGTACAAACGAAAAACTCAACGGTACAATCACCGTGGTGATGGGTACAAACGATACGAACGAAATCCTGAACGGTACAAACGGGTACAAACGAATTATAACACGCGAAGTGAATTTTTTGAAAAGTCGTTTTCTGGTAGAAAAGTTGAGGTACAAACGAAAAACTCAACGGTACAATCACCGTGCTGATGAGTACAAACGATACGAACGAAATCCTGAACGGTACAAACGGGTACAAACGAATTATAACACGCGAAGTGAATTTTTTGAAAATTAGTTTTTTGTTAGATTGATTGAGGTACAAACGAAAAACTCAACGGTACAATCACCGTGCTCATGGGTACAAACGATATGAACGAAATCCTGAACGGTACAAACGGGTACAAACGAATTATAACACGCGAAGTGATTTTTTTGAAAAGTCATTTTCTGGTAGAAGTGTTGAGGTACAAACGAAAAACTCAACGGTACTATCACCGTGCTCATGGGTACAAACGATACGAACGAAATCCTGAACGGTACAAACGGGTACAAACGAATTATAACACGCGAAGTGATTTTTCTGAAAAGTCATTTTCTGGTAGAAGTGTTGAGGTACAAACGAAAAACTCAACGGTACAATCACCGCGCTGATGGGTACAAACGATACGAACGAAATCCTGAACGGTACAAACGGGTACAAACGAATTATAACACGCGAAGTGAATTTTTTTAAAAGTCGTTTTTTGGTAGAAAAGTTGAGGTACAAACAAAAAACTCAACGGTACAATCACCGTGCTGATGAGTACAAACGATACGAACGAAATCCTGAACGATACAAACGGGTACAAACGAATTATAACACGCGAAGTGAATTTTTTGAAAATTAGTTTTTGTTAGATTTATTGAGGTACAAACGAAAAACTCAACGGTACAATCACTGTGCTGATGGGTACAAACGATACGAACGAAATCCTGAACGGTACAAACGGGTACAAACGAATTATAACACGCGAAGTGATTTTTTTGAAAAGTCATTTTCTGGTAGAAGTGTTGAAGTACAAACGAAAAACTCAACGGTACAATCACCGTGCTCATGGGTACAAACGATACGAACGAAATCCTGAACGGTACAAACGGGTACAAACGAATTATAATACGCGAAGTCAATTTTTTGAAAAGTCGTTTTCTGGTAAAAGTGTTGAGGTACAAACGAAAAACTCAACGGTACAATCACCGTGCTCATGGGTACAAACGATACGAACGAAATCCTGAACGGTACAAACGGGTACAAACGAATTATAACACGCGAAGTGAATTTTTTGAAAAGTCGTTTTCTGGTAGAAGTGTTGAGGTACAAACGAAAAACTCAACAGTACAATCACCGTGCTCATGGGTACAAACGATACGAGCCAGATTGTACCGTTGAGTTTTTCGTTTGTACCTCAATAAATCTAACAAAAAACTAATTTTCAGAAAATTCACTTCGCGTGTTATAATTCGTTTGTACCCGTTTGTACCGTTCAGGATTTCGTTCGTATCGTTTGTACTCATCAGCGCGGTGATTGTACCGTTGAGTTTTTTGTTTGTACCTCAACTTTTCTACCAAAAAACTACTTTTCAAAAAATTCACTTCGCGTGTTATAATTCGTTTGTACCCGTTTGTACCGTTCAGGATTTCGTTCGTATCGTTTGTACCCATCAGCGCGGTGATTGTACCGTTGAGTTTTTCGTTTGTACCTCAACAATTCTACCAGAAAACGACTTTTCAAAAAATTCACTTCGCGTGTTATAATTCGTTTGTACCCGTTTATACCGTTCAGGATTTCGTTCGTTTCGTTTGTACCCATCACCACGGTGATTGAACCGTTGAGTTTTTCGTTTGTACCTCAACACTTCTACCAGAAAACGACTTTTCAAAAAATTGACTTCGCGTATTATAATTCGTTTGTACCCGTTTGTACCGTTCAGGATTTCGTTCGTATCGTTTGTACCCATGAGCACGGTGATTGTACCGTTGAGTTTTTCGTTTGTACTTCAACACTTCTACCAGAAAATGACTTTTCAAAAAAATCACTTCGCGTGTTATAATTCGTTTGTACCCGTTTGTACCGTTCAGGATTTCGTTCGTATCGTTTGTACCCATCAGCGCGGTGATTGTACCGTTGAGTTTTTCGTTTGTACCTCAACTTTTCTACCAAAAAACGACTTTTCAAAAAATTCACTTCGCGTGTTATAATTCGTTTGTACCCGTTTGTACCGTTCAGGATTTCGTTCGTATCGTTTGTACCCATCAGCGCGGTGATTGTACCGTTGAGTTTTTTGTTTGTACCTCAACACTTCTACCAGAAAACGTCTTTTCAAAAAATTCACTTCGCGTGTTATAATTCGTTTGTACCCGTTTGTACCGTTCAGGATTTCGTTCGTATCGTTTGTACCCATGAGCACGGTGATTGTACCGTTGAGTTTTTCGTTTGTACCTCAATAAATCTAACAAATAACTAATTTTCAAAAAATTCACTTCGCGTGTTATAATTCGTTTGTACCCGTTTGTACCGTTCAGGATTTCGTTCGTATCGTTTGTACTCATCAGCACGGTAATTGTACCGTTGAGTTTTTCGTTTGTACCTCAACACTTTTACCAGAAAACGACTTTTCAAAAAATTCACTTCGCGTGTTATAATTCGTTTGTACCCGTTTGTACCGTTCAGGATTTCGTTCGTATCGTTTGTACCCATCACCACGGTGATTGTACCGTTGAGTTTTTCGTTTGTACCTCAACACTTCTACTAGAAAACGACTTTTCAAAAAATTCACTTCGCGTGTTATAATTCGTTTGTACCCGTTTGTACCGTTCAGGATTTCGTTCGTATCGTTTGTACCCATCACCACGGTGATTGTACCGTTGAGTTTTTCGTTTGTACCTCAACACTTCTACCAGAAAACGACTTTTCAAAAAATTGACTTCGCGTATTATAATTCGTTTGTACCCGTTTGTACCGTTCAAGATTTCGTTCGTATCGTTTGTACCCATGAGCACGGTGATTGTACCGTTGAATTTTTCGTTTGTACTTCAACACTTCTACCAGAAAATGACTTTTCAAAAAAATCACTTCGCGTGTTATAATTCGTTTGTACCCGTTTGTACCGTTCAGGATTTCGTTCGTATCGTTTGTACCCATCAGCGCGGTGATTGTACCGTTGAGTTTTTCGTTTGTACCTCAACTTTTCTACCAAAAAACGACTTTTCAAAAAATTCACTTCGCGTGTTATAATTCGTTTGTACCCGTTTGTACCGTTCAGGATTTCGTTCGTATCGTTTGTACCCATCAGCGCGGTGATTGTACCGTTGAGTTTTTTGTTTGTACCTCAACACTTCTACCAGAAAACGTCTTTTCAAAAAATTCACTTCGCGTGTTATAATTCGTTTGTACCCGTTTGTACCGTTCAGGATTTCGTTCGTATCGTTTGTACCCATGAGCACGGTGATTGTACCGTTGAGTTTTTCGTTTGTACCTCAATAAATCTAACAAATAAGTAATTTTCAAAAAATTCACTTCGCGTGTTATAATTCGTTTGTACCCGTTTGTACCGTTCAGGATTTCGTTCGTATCGTTTGTACTCATCAGCACGGTGATTGTACCGTTGAGTTTTTCGTTTGTACCTCAACACTTTTACCAGAAAACGACTTTTCAAAAAATTCACTTCGCGTGTTATAATTCGTTTGTACCCGTTTGTACCGTTCAGGATTTCGTTCGTATCGTTTGTACCCATCACCACGGTGATTGTACCGTTGAGTTTTTCGTTTGTACTTCAACACTTCTACCAGAAAACGACTTTTCAAAAAATTCACTTCGCGTGTTATAATTCGTTTGTACCCGTTTATACCGTTCAGGATTTCGTTCGTATCGTTTGTACCCATCACCACGGTGATTGTACCGTTGAGTTTTTCGTTTGTACCTCAACACTTCTACCAGAAAACGACTTTTCAAAAAATTTACTTCGCGTATTATAATTCGTTTGTACCCGTTTGTACCGTTCAAGATTTCGTTCGTATCGTTTGTACCCATGAGCACGGTGATTGTACCGTTGAATTTTTCGTTTGTACTTCAACACTTCTACCAGAAAATGACTTTTCAAAAAAATCACTTCGCGTGTTATAATTCGTTTGTACCCGTTTGTACCGTTCAGGATTTCGTTCGTATCGTTTGTACCCATCAGCGCGGTGATTGTACCGTTGAGTTTTTTGTTTGTACCTCAACACTTCTACCAGAAAACGTCTTTTCAAAAAATTCACTTCGCGTGTTATAATTCGTTTGTACCCGTTTGTACCGTTCAGGATTTCGTTCGTATCGTTTGTACCCATGAGCACGGTGATTGTACCGTTGAGTTTTTCGTTTGTACCTCAACACTTTTACCAGAAAACGACTTTTCAAAAAATTCACTTCGCGTGTTATAATTCGTTTGTACCCGTTTGTACCGTTCAGGATTTCGTTCGTATCGTTTGTACTCATCAGCACGGTAATTGTACCGTTGAGTTTTTCGTTTGTACCTCAACACTTTTACCAGAAAACGACTTTTCAAAAAATTCACTTCGCGTGTTATAATTCGTTTGTACCCGTTTGTACCGTTCAGGATTTCGTTCGTATCGTTTGTACCCATCACCACGGTGATTGTACCGTTGAGTTTTTCGTTTGTACCTCAACACTTCTACCAGAAAACGACTTTTCAAAAAATTCACTTCGCGTGTTATAATTCGTTTGTACCCGTTTGTACCGTTCAGGATTTCGTTCGTATCGTTTGTACCCATCACCACGGTGATTGTACCGTTGAGTTTTTCGTTTGTACTTCAACACTTCTACCAGAAAACGACTTTTCAAAAAATTCACTTCGCGTGTTATAATTCGTTTGTACCCGTTTATACCGTTCAGGATTTCGTTCGTATCGTTTGTACCCATCACCACGGTGATTGTACCGTTGAGTTTTTCGTTTGTACCTCAACACTTCTACCAGAAAACGACTTTTCAAAAAATTTACTTCGCGTATTATAATTCGTTTGTACCCGTTTGTACCGTACAAGATTTCGTTCGTATCGTTTGTACCCATGAGCACGGTGATTGTACCGTTGAATTTTTCGTTTGTACTTCAACACTTCTACCAGAAAATGACTTTTTAAAAAAAATCACTTCGCGTGTTATAATTCGTTTGTACCCGTTTGTACCGTTCAGGATTTCGTTCGTATCGTTTGTACCCATCAGCGCGGTGATTGTACCGTTGAGTTTTTTGTTTGTACCTCAACACTTCTACCAGAAAACGTCTTTTCAAAAAATTCACTTCGCGTGTTATAATTCGTTTGTACCCGTTTGTACCGTTCAGGATTTCGTTCGTATCGTTTGTACCCATGAGCACGGTGATTGTACCGTTGAGTTTTTCGTTTGTACCTCAACACTTTTACCAGAAAACGACTTTTCAAAAAATTCACTTCGCGTGTTATAATTCGTTTGTACCCGTTTGTACCGTTCAGGATTTCGTTCGTATCGTTTGTACTCATCAGCACGGTAATTGTACCGTTGAGTTTTTCGTTTGTACCTCAACACTTTTACCAGAAAACGACTTTTCAAAAAATTCACTTCGCGTGTTATAATTCGTTTGTACCCGTTTGTACCGTTCAGGATTTCGTTCGTATCGTTTGTACCCATCACCACGGTGATTGTACCGTTGAGTTTTTCGTTTGTACCTCAACACTTCTACCAGAAAACGACTTTTCAAAAAATTCACTTCGCGTGTTATAATTCGTTTGTACCCGTTTGTACCGTTCAGGATTTCGTTCGTATCGTTTGTACCCATCAGCACAGTGATTGTACCGTTGAGTTTTTCGTTTGTACCTCAATAAATCTAACAAAACACTAATTTTCAAAAATTCACTTCGCGTGTTATAATTCGTTTGTACCCGTTTGTACCGTTCAGGATTTCGTTCGTATCGTTTGTACCCATCAGCGCGGTGATTGTACCGTTGAGTTTTTCGTTTGTACCTCAACTTTTCTACCAAAAAACGACTTTTCAAAAAATTCACTTCGCGTGTTATAATTCGTTTGTACCCGTTTGTACCGTTCAGGATTTCGTTCGTATCGTTTGTACCCATCAGCGCGGTGATTGTACCGTTGAGTTTTTTGTTTGTACCTCAACACTTCTACCAGAAAACGTCTTTTCAAAAAATTCACTTCGCGTGTTATAATTCGTTTGTACCCGTTTGTACCGTTCAGGATTTCGTTCGTATCGTTTGTACCCATGAGCACGGTGATTGTACCGTTGAGTTTTTCGTTTGTACCTCAATAAATCTAACAAATAAGTAATTTTCAAAAAATTCACTTCGCGTGTTATAATTCGTTTGTACCCGTTTGTACCGTTCAGGATTTCGTTCGTATCGTTTGTACTCATCAGCACGGTGATTGTACCGTTGAGTTTTTCGTTTGTACCTCAACACTTTTACCAGAAAACGACTTTTCAAAAAATTCACTTCGCGTGTTATAATTCGTTTGTACCCGTTTGTACCGTTCAGGATTTCGTTCGTATCGTTTGTACCCATCACCACGGTGATTGTACCGTTGAGTTTTTCGTTTGTACTTCAACACTTCTACCAGAAAACGACTTTTCAAAAAATTCACTTCGCGTGTTATAATTCGTTTGTACCCGTTTATACCGTTCAGGATTTCGTTCGTATCGTTTGTACCCATCACCACGGTGATTGTACCGTTGAGTTTTTCGTTTGTACCTCAACACTTCTACCAGAAAACGACTTTTCAAAAAATTTACTTCGCGTATTATAATTCGTTTGTACCCGTTTGTACCGTTCAAGATTTCGTTCGTATCGTTTGTACCCATGAGCACGGTGATTGTACCGTTGAATTTTTCGTTTGTACTTCAACACTTCTACCAGAAAATGACTTTTCAAAAAAATCACTTCGCGTGTTATAATTCGTTTGTACCCGTTTGTACCGTTCAGGATTTCGTTCGTATCGTTTGTGCCCATCAGCACGGTGATTGTACCGTTGAGTTTTTCGTTTGTACCTCAACACTACTACCAGAAAACTACTTTTCAAAAAATTCACTTAGCGTGTTATAATTCGTTTGTACCCGTTTGTACCGTTCAGGATTTCGTTCGTATCGTTTGTACCCATCAGCACAGTGATTGTACCGTTGAGTTTTTCGTTTGTACCTCAACACTTTTACCAGAAAACGACTTTTCAAAAAATTCACTTCGCGTGTTATAATTCGTTTGTACCCGTTTGTACTGTTCAGGATTTCGTTCGTATCGTTTGTACCCATCACCGCGGTGATTGTACCGTTGAGTTTTTTGTTTGTACCTCAACACTTTTTCCAGAAAACAACTTTTCAAAAAATTCACTTCGCGTGTTATAATTCGTTTGTACCCGTTTGTACCGTTCAGGATTTCGTTCGTATCGTTTGTACCCATCAGCACAGTGATTGTACCGTTGAGTTTTTCGTTTGTACCTCAATAAATCTAACAAAACACTAATTTTCAAAAATTCACTTCGCGTGTTATAATTCGTTTGTACCCGTTTGTACCGTTCAGGATTTCGTTCGTATCGTTTGTACTCATCAGCACGGTGATTGTACCGTTGAGTTTTTCGTTTGTACCTCAACTTTTCTACTAAAAAACGACTTTTCAAAAAATTCACTTCGCGTGTTATAATTCGTTTGTACCCGTTTGTACTGTTCAGGATTTCGTTCGTATCGTTTGTACCCATCACCGCGGTGATTGTACCGTTGAGTTTTTTGTTTGTACCTCAACACTTTTTCCAGAAAACAACTTTTCAAAAAATTCACTTCGCGTGTTATAATTCGTTTGTACCCGTTTGTACCGTTCAGGATTTCGTTCGTATCGTTTGTACCCATCAGCACAGTGATTGTACCGTTGAGTTTTTCGTTTGTACCTCAATAAATCTAACAAAACACTAATTTTCAAAAATTCACTTCGCGTGTTATAATTCGTTTGTACCCGTTTGTACCGTTCAGGATTTCGTTCGTATCGTTTGTACCCATCAGCACGGTGATTGTACCGTTGAGTTTTTCGTTTGTACATCAATAACTCGCACAGAAACAAGACTTTGAAAAAAAAAAATCATGAACCGGTATTCAAAAAAAGGTACTGGTACAAACCGATACAAACGATACTCTTTAAGTTGGCATAGTTAAAAAAGTTTAATATCTAAGGTTGTGGCTGACCAAATTTTCGAACCCCCATATCTCCGACCCCTTTAGGGTACAAACAAAATAAAAAACGGTACAAACGGGTACAAACCGGGTACAATCGAATGGAAGTACAAAAAATTAAAAATTTTATACCTACTTGCTAACTTCACATAGGTTTGAAAGTCACATGTATTCTTTCATAATTGTATTTTTTTCATCATCAAGGACCTTGATAACATCCATATCATGTATACTTATTTCATTCAACACTGTGAATACACTGTTGATTATTTCAGGTGTCTTCATCTTCACCACACCATTGCTCTTTACTTCAGCTTTCGCGAGGTTCACTTCGCAGAGGTCAAATACAGTTATATCCAGCTCTATCATGTGAAATATCTGGTTTTGCAACATTTGGTAGGTCAATGTCACTAGTTCTGCGGGGTTTGCTACTTCATCTTTCAGTCTGAAAATAAAAAAAAAACATTTAAAAAGCAAGCAATTATGAATAAATCTTAAATAACTTTAAACAAGGTGATTAATAATATATTGTACACTATTCTGAATGGGGCTTATTCTACAAGCTATACCCAACTATCTGCTAGCAACAACTAGCAGCTATCTGACTGGCCTCATAGCTCAGTTGGTAGTAACTCTGCCTTCTGCGCTAGAGGTCGCGGGTTCGATTCCCGCACTGGACAAACATTTGTGACTAACACAGATGTTTGTTCTGTGTCTGGGTGTTAAATATATATCTATTATATATATATCAGTCTCTGGTACCCATAGTACAGGCTATGCCTAGTTTGGGATCAGTTGACCGTGTGTGACAATGTCCGGAATATAAAAAAAAAAAAAAAAACTGCCAGTATAGTTTGTTCTAAGAACTCGGAAACTTAAGAGCTTCAAGCAACCTTTATTAGGTTGCCTTTCCATCTAGTAGGGGACATCCTAAGTTAAGTTATCCTGACTTTTCCACCCTAAGTTAATCCACCTTTCTGATTAGATTTTGTAGAGAAATAAACATACCCATTCCAAATAATGGTGATATCACCAACTTCAAATGATAAGCTTAATTTATCCTTGTGATCCACTTGAGGAGTCTTAAAGACAAGAGTGAAGGGATCTGTGCTCCTGGATGAATCATTGTCTACAAAGTTGAAGCCAAATTGCAGAAGTTGATACTGGAAAATAAACACTACAATAAATCTTAGGCTTTTTTGTTAATTATTATTGTGTATGTATTATTTATTTATTTGTTTGATTATAGACGAGCAGCTTCCGCTGATGTGTCTATATCTCAGTGTCAAAATTGAAAGTCTATTGTCATGTCTGGTTCACTTATTCATCACTTGTTCATTAGTACTGTAGCTGTACATCTCAATTTCCTATATTATTAGATACTAATATCCACCTCAGTTTCATTCACATGATGTTATTCTCATACAAACTTCAAACGCTGCACTCCTTCAGGTTTGAGTTTCCGGAATTCCTTAGTGCACTAGACTTTAGCAGGAAGTTACCCTCCATATTTCATACTTCTAGGACTTGTGGTTTAGGCTCTGCATTGATTTTCTGTCAGTCAGTCAGTAATAAGAGTTACATTGTACATTGATTTTGCTATCTAGGAGGTATTTACCTAGTCAGGCAGAGGCTTGTACTGAATAATGGAGGGTACTGACCTGCGTAAAAGAAAACTGTCTTATATTACAGTCAAAGAGACTCTGCAGAGTTGCCTTCACAGATGCGCCGATCCTCTGCTCTCCCCGTTCCAACATGTAAGGCAGGTAGGTGGCCCGGTCCAGGGTCTTGCTGACCCCCCAAGATAGGAGTACCGCTAGGTATGCTATCTTGGTTTTTGAGTTGTCTTGTGTGGATGATGTTACTGTTATCTGAAATTTAAAAATAAAAATAAAATAAAAATAGCCTTTATTTCCCTCTAGTTACATAGAATACAAAGATATATATATTCTGATATAAGTATTAGATCATTCATTAATCACAAAATATTAATCAACTTAAATGTACGTAATAATTAACATGCATTTCTTATTATAATAATTATTATTTTTCATTTTTATTCATTATTTTTATTCATTAATTTGCAATTCATTGATATTATCTATGTAGGTATTTACATTTTATAATCTGAAATTTAAAGGAAAAGAAAATTATGCCACAATACAAAAAATCCTGACCCCACATTAGGATTCCATGTCGTGGGTATCAGAACTACTAGTACCATGGTACCACAACACCCAGACCCGGAGTACTTACAGATCATGCAAACATTTGTCCTGCAGTGTTTGCACTCACCCATTATGTTGAAAATGGCACAAGTTGATGGTTAGGTACATTAATTTCTAGTTATTGCTACACACTTCTTAGTTTTTGTACTGTGGCATCATTTTGAAATGTATACATCTTAGTGCAGGCGACTGTACCTAACTGATGAGAGTTTCTTACCATCAAACCACTGGTGTCTTCATCACTATACCTCAAATAAGGCTGCTCGTCAAATTTAACTTTATATGTAGCTGATGAAGCTTGCACAACACCAACAATTCCTTGCCTCACTTTTGCGGCATAGAGCTTCAGCTTAACTGGTTGGTACCGCATATTGAATAGTGGCGTAACTTTGCTGATGCGCCATAAACCCTCATTGTAAATAACTGGAACAAAAATACGAGAATGTTGTGGTTTCTATCCTCTGAAGCTGGGCTGGCTGGGGTAGGGTTAGCATAGGGGGACAATGCACAAAACACCCCACAGCGGGAAGTCAGTGCAGGTCTAACCACCACCAATTAGAATTATCCTCTGAAGACCCGCCAATTTCATAATAGAAAATCTATTGTCTGGAATCTTGGCGTTTGATGATTAGAGCTTAGAAAATTATAAATGAAGATGATGAATGAACATAACAGCACAAGGCAATGGTTTTTAAGCCATCCTACTAATATTATAAATGCGAAAGTTTGTGAGAATGTTTGTTGTTCAATCACGCCGTAACGGCTCAACCAATTTCGTTGAAACTTGGAATAGGTAAAGTTCTATACCTAGAATAGCATATAGGCTACCTTTTATGTAGATACCACGCGAGCGAAGCCGCGGGCGGAAGCTAGTTCTACGATATTATAAAGGATTTATGAGCATACCTGCAAGGGGATCACCACTAGGAACTGGTTTATTTACACTCGCGTTTGTATCGTGTTTCCACGACGTATCCTGATGCACTAACGACATTGTAAGCTGTTTACGTTCAGCTTTTGTCAATTATAATTCTTAAGTGTACATACAATACATGAATTACACAAACAACATCTGGAATGCACTGTCTGTTTACTAAAAACCTAACTAAATTCAAAACAAACACAATTCACAATCACTGACCAATAGGATGCTAACGAATATTTACAATCCTGCCTCATTTCTTGTGATATGATAAGTGACCCAAACAATTCAATTTAATTTCTTATTTTTGGATTTTTTGGCTACTAGGGGTGGAAGTACTTGGATGGAAGCAATAAAAAGTTTTGAACCAGTTTTGAAGAGTTGGAAACTTGGAACCAAAATTACTCTTTGCTTGGAACTTTGGAAGTACTTTGTTAGTTGTTGTGAAGTGACCGTTGGTGTGTTCCAGATGTTTTAATTTGAATCTATGCTTTACTTACATATTTGACAGTTGTTGACAGAAGACAAATCAAAATAAGTATTCTTTATTTTTTGCACTTTTAACACTACCTACAAACAAACAACCAAACAACCTTTCCATTTCCATTTTTTAGCCACTTGGAAGTTGTGTAATTTTGTCTTTTTTATTTTATTTTCTCGTGCTTTGTTTAGTTGTAATCTCGATGCTATATAATAGCTATAATACATAGCTATTAAAGCTTAGGACCTTTGCACGAGTGTAAGCAATTAGAACGGGAGTGTATATGAGATTTTCTTTTTTGAATAAAAATTCGGTTTTGAAGTTTGGAAGAAAACCGCCATCAATTTCTTCGGAACAAACTTGACGTTCATATTTACCTGAGTGAGACTGGCTTTGAATACATCGAACACAGAATCTGTAATCTGAGTTTGATTAATGACTGAATTTGACTGTAAAAACCGCAGACGCCATAAAATGAAAGAAAGAAAGCGCAAAGAACAAACAACCTTAAATGCGTTAGCATCCTATTGGTCTGAGTTCTGATTCGTTAGCATCCTATTGGTCTGTACCCTTTCGCAACGTAAACAGACGTCTGTCAGAGTACTCTGTTTCACAATAAATAACTTGTTTGTTTGCTTCGAGTTCACTCCGTAGTACTCCTTAGTAGTCTGTGGTTCACTCACAGACTACTAAACTAAGAATACTAATTCGACGAATTGGACTTTGCTTCTTTGATAATTGTTTGATTGACGACGCATATCGTAAATAAAACATTATTTTATCGTTCTGTGGTTTTAGTTCGCTTGTAGCGGTCACGAAGTATGGATCAGCTGCGTTTCGATGGTCGTGTCGCGGTAGTGACCGGGGCAGGGGGTGGTCTTGGGAAGGCCTACGCTCTCCTATTGGGTTCCAGAGGAGCTAAGGTGGTGGTCAACGATCTCGGTGGTGCCCGGGACGGCGCTGGCAAGTCCAACTTTGCTGATGCCGTTGTCAAAGAGATAAAAGACAAAGGTAGGTCTGGACTTTGTCCCTGTTGTTCAGTTTACCGTCGGCAAAGGCGGTAACCCGTTTTTCTGAATTGAGGAAATGTAGGGAAAAACTGGGCAATAACATGACTTCTTAATGCTAATCAAATGCAAGGAGCACTATTTTACACTATTACCTACCTACTTGCCAGTCTATAAGTACATACTTTTATTCCAAAACAAATTATTATATATATCTTATCACTATCTGAAATTTTTGGGTGGTTTTAGGTGTATTGTTAATTACAGACCTTCACTTTCAAATGGTGAAGGACAACATTGTGGGGATACAGGCCGACATTCCTAGGACCTAAGAAGTTAGAAAACATTTAAGCGAAAGAAGATGTGACATGTTAAGAGCCTTCACAAGTCTTCACACCTCATTTTTCCTTTTCATGGCTACCAAGCCTCAACAAGTTTGTTGATCTAATGCTAGATGAGCATGAGTAATCTCACAACTACATAATGTTGGATAAATTCTGAGAATCTGTATTGCTTAAAATTGTTTTTTTTTGGTATTTGTAATGTGTGAGTGTCATCCTTGTATGCTAATTAAATAAAGCGTTGTATAATCCTAAGGTGGTGTAGCGGTCGCCGATTACAATTCTGTGGTCGAGGGAGAGAAGATAATCAAAACTGCTATAGATAACTTCGGACGGATTGATATCCTTATCAATAATGCTGGCATTCTTCGTGATAAGAGTTTTGCGAAAATGACTGACCAGGTTTGTTTTCCTTTTCCTCTTCTCTTATTTTGGATAGTCTGGAGATTTTCTCTCATTATTTACTCGTTTCTTTTGATCTTGTTGGACCATGAGTAGGAGCGTTACCACTAGTCCAGAACCAAGCAAACAGGTTCAATGATTATGATGATATACCTAATCAAAGTTCGGTAGGTGGCTTAGGAACCTTGTGTAAGGACAGGCCGACTGACAATGAAGTCTCACCATAAGGGACCTATACGTTTTGGCAATTGAACATTTATAAGTTTCGAATCTAATGTCCGCCATTGTATTACAAGTTTTCCAATACAATTTCACTGGTTTTTCACAATATTTTACGATTTTTCCACATTCGCCACTGTTATGAACTTACTTGGTTATTCAGGACAGATTATAGGGGTAGTTGTAGAATATGTTGACAGCATTTTCTGCAGATACATGCCTATTCATTGATAAATGTCAATGAACTGTCACTATTACACACACTGATTAAGTAATACACCACATTAGTCATCTTATCTACAGGGCTATTTTCAAACATCGGAAAGATTTCCGATCTGAAACGTCAGCTTGTCTCAAACCAGCACTTCTATCTGTATCTGGCGGGAGAGGCACGTCCAAACATTACATGCCCACATCTTGTAGTAGTTGGTAGTAGCTAGCATTCTATTTGTGACAGGTTGAAAGAATACTAACATGTTTCCTCACCATATTTCTATTCACCGTTTTGGTCATGTGATAATGCAACACATTTGTTTTTAAAATAATACCAAAATCCATTGGTGCATGAATTCAAACCCATCTTCGGATCGAAAGTCGAGGCACCTTTCACTAGGCCAACACTTTTACATTATGTATAAGATACTAGAGTACCTACCTGCTCATCATCATCATCAGTAGAAATAGACTCCTGGACATAGGCCTCCCCTGAGGAGTGCTAGGAATAACGGTCTTGAGCCTTCTCCATGCAGCGTCTTCCCGCAACCTTCATTGTCGTCGGTCCATCGTACCTACTATGTAGCAATAATTTTATATTGTTTATCAGGACTGGGATCTCATCCAAGCTGTTCACCTCAAAGGTGCGTTCAAAACAACTCAAGCCGCATGGGATATCTTCAAGAAACAGAAGTTTGGACGCATCATCATGACTTCCAGCAATGCTGGAGTGATTGGCAACTTTGGCCAGGCTAACTACAGGTTTGTACAATTTTGAACCTTATCTATATCATGAAGCCCGCAAAGATTTATCGGTTTCAAATAGAATCTGATTGCAATAAAGTTATGTTATTGCCCCACAGAATTAAAAGTAATAAATAAAAGCCAAATAAGGGCATAATCTTCTTATTTTAATTGACTTAATTAAAAAAATGCGATTTAATCTTTATGTCATCATTTTGGCGAGCGTGTTTACCTGAAACCAACGTCATTATCTCCTACATCATTATTTTTTTTGTTAAAAATCAATTTATTGCAATTCGTTGTCTGAGGTTTTACGCATTTTACAAATAACCCTGTATGTATAATTATAACGTTCAAATTCCTTTCTAGCGCTGCAAAACTCGGTCTGGTAGGACTAGCCGGCACGTTGGCCCTGGAAGGCGAGAAGTACAACATCAAAGTGAACTCCATCGTTCCTACTGCGGCTTCCAGGCTGACTGAGGACATCCTGCCTCCTGATATGTTCCAGGCAATGAAACCTGAGCTTATTGCACCTGTTGTTGTAAGTACTTATTTTTAGCAAACTAGCTAACCCGCTCGCAACTTCGTCCCCTTGTTCAAGTTTGTTCCTACTTTGATTCTTGTCACTTCGTACACTTGAGATCTTGATTAACCGACCCTGTGTTACGTGTGTACGGAAGCCACAAGGCGCGAGCCTTACTCGCACTTGGCCGTCTTTATTTCAAAAAGGACTTTATCCCAAAAATTAACTGTAATACCTCGGTGAATACTATTGATTATTATGTCGTAAAGCCACAGACTAAATTAGCGTGCCATGACCCGATTGATTGAGATAATGATGATAGATCACTTTCAAAAACTTCAAGGGAACTATTGGCGCGAACCCGAAAAATCACGATACACGCAATCATTTAATTTCACTTCACTTGTGCGCTTTACTCAAATTATATTACCTAACGTAAAACAACACCATAATTACACAATATTATTCATTTGAACACTAGATTTGTAAAATAAAATGAGTGCACATCATCACTTTGCAAGTTTCCGCCAAAAAGTCACCATGTATGTAATTTTGGAGGAGGTAGGGCACAACGAGATTTTCTCGCTCTAAATTGGAGCAGCACGCCTCGGATGTACCTCCGCCTTACAGAAGATCGCAGCCAAATAACATTATTTGTTTCATTATGTATTATGTTCCTGCGGTGAGTAAGGTTGCCAGAGCTCTTTAGAGGGGAGGGGTTCGGCAGGCAACGCATTAGCAATGCTCCAGGTGTTGCTGATGGCAATAGCCGACGGTAATCACTTACCATCAGGAGGGCCGTAAGCCTGTTTGCCTCCATATAACAAAAAAAAACTTTTTTATTTTAGGCATACATGGCGCACGAATCATTCCCAGATTCGGGAGTGGTGATCGATTCTACTCTTGGTTTCGCCACGAAGACGCACTTTGTTAGAGGGCAAGGCACTCCATTGAGGTGCGTATCAAAATCCCCTGTTACTGTCACCTATGTGTCCAATATAGAACCTCTGTGACTATTGTCTGACATGTATCTTGGTGTCTTGGTATCTACAACTCCATCTCTATCTAGAATAGAATATATTGTACTTTTATTGTACCCAAAAGAAAAATAGGTACACAAACCAGGAAAAAACTATTAAAAAAAGTGTGACAATGGGTGGCTATATCGCTCAAAGTGATCTCTACAAGGCAACCTTTGTCTATGTCTCTCTCTTTTTATTTATGTATATAGAAGATATCTCTGTACAAATCAGCTTTTTCTAGGAAATATGCAATTGTTGTGGCGCTAGTGAGGGGTAACCTTTAAGCAACGATCAGCGCGTCACCTGATGGGTGACTACTAGTGGCATTAAGAAATTAGCTACTGGGCTGTGGAGAACTCACTTCACCCACTTCTGGCTAAAGGCCTCCCTATGTTTGTGCCATCACCTGAGCCACGCGTTTCTGTATGTTCTCTTACCATCTCGCCGCTGGACGTTGGGTACCGGTGAGGGTTAAGGTTGCATGGAAGAAATCGCTTTCAGCGATAAGGCCGCCCATCGTACTACATTAAGTTTGTTGTAGATTTAATATGTAAACCTTGTGTACAATAAAGTGTTAATTTATCTATCTATCATATTAAGTTCTTATTAAGGTCCATACAGTGGTGCAATTGTGTAAGCGTAATGGCAATGAAGATCGTAACTTTGAGGGTAATTTTAACCATCTTAGCAACATTCAAAACGTTCCAAACTTGACAAGGGAAACCTTCAAGCCCTAAGCTTCTTCCTTTTCATTTTGAAAAACTACAGATGTAGCTAAAATTTATAAAATCATCCTTATAATTAATTCATTACCATTCTGTTTACACAATAGCCTGGTAGGTTGCTTGCATATTCAATTATTTTTTGCAGGAAAAAGCCTTCAGACCCTGTAACCATCGAATCTGTAAAGGAAAACTGGTCGAAGGTCGTCGACATGAAGAATGCCAAACATGTCAACAGGATCGCTGAAGTCACATTGGATTTAGTTGAAAAGTTGACGGTAGGTCCTTGAACCAAAAGGCGCAGTTAAAAAAGGCCCTCCACATTATGGACCGATGATATTTTTTTTATTGGCCCTATCTGTACCGCCATCTAGAAATGGCACTATGTAGGTCGTCCTTCCTCTAACAGGATCAGAAACTTTATTTTCTTGTTTTATAGGATATGAAGACACGAGTTCTATATTATTGTTCAAAAACAGTATCCCGTAGGATATAAGCCCTTTATGGGGACCAATAATATTGCTAGTCGGTGGATGAAGGCGGTTCAAGACCGCTCAGCATGCTATTCTATTTGTGGCTGCTATGTCCAGCAGTGGACTGGATGATAATCAGATAAAACTTGCTACGTTTGGCAAGTTTTATGGGTCCCGCTTGTGGTCTGGTCCTTCGAGCCGGATCCATTGTCTGTTAGTTACTTTTAAGTGCGGAGAAATAATGTTGAATTTGTTTTTTATAAACCCACAAACAAGATTAAAATATGCAAATGTTTTCAGGACTTCGAGGAGCGTAGCAAATTAGACGCTGGTCGCGAATCGTACTGGACGACATACGACTACACTTCTAAGGATTTAGTGATCTATGCCCTTGGTGGTAAGCTCATTTTTTTTTGTATTGTTCTGCAGAACCTTTTTCTGAGCTTTCAAAGTCATGGGGAAAATTGGATGAATTTGAAGTTATCTAGCATGCAATAGATAATTGAACTGATAACAACTTCGAACAATTCGTGAACTCATAAAACATTAGACTGATAAGAAAATATGATTATGGATATTATAATGGTTCATGGTACAAAGCAAAGTTATTACTAGAACACGTTTTTTTGATGATGTTTGGATGATAATATACGGTTATAACATAAATAAACAATTATGTAAAAAACCGACTGCTAAAAACCTGACATAAGGTAAACAATTTTGAATTTTGGAATTTTGACTTTGGAATTTTGCTTTTCACAGCTGAAGAAAATTCATGATTCATAAACATAACAAATTATTAAATTATTAGGAGAGCGGATCACCTTGTCTAACACTCTTTTTTTTTAAAACATTTAAAAGGTGAAAATTTATGCATAACATCCTAAAGCTGGAATTAGGTTATTATTTCGGTGACGCGCCAGAAGTGTCTTACATCAAAACCATACATTTAGTATGATTAGAATGACGTGTCGGGACGCGTTGTGTCTTCAGCATATAAAATGCATGGATCCGATACAGATCTGTTGATCTGAACAAGTTCTGATTTAGTTGTTGTCCTTGAGTGCATCGTACTTGCATGTTATTTTTTAATGTACCCACATCTTTTATTTTTTTGCCATATTTTTAGTAACTTTATGCATTAATTTGATTGTTTTCTAACCTATTAATTAGAAAATTTTACTTTGTAGCGCTCACTATTTTAATGCGTAAATACTTGTGTAGTATAATAATAAGGTTTCTCAGTAAGTGATTTTAGATTTAAATCTTTTGAGAAATAAATGATCTTAAACCGTATCTGGCGCATCACGACACATCACACCTCAATAAAGTAATTCGGCGGGTGTTTACGCACTGCGTCCGAATTCGGCCGATGAATTGTGCGTACGTAGGTATATATCACTATAACTAAGTATATAAACTATATAAGTAAGTTATTTCTAATTTTAATTTTCACGCCTCACCATCTTTTTGCACGCCCAGGATGACTGGTAGAAAATGCTTTTGCATTAAGTCCTCCTTACACTAAGTTTAAGTGTGGAAAATGTCAGTAAAAGTTATTGTAAAATAATGTAGAGTCAGTGACATAAGCCTCTGAATTAACACCGAATTCGAACGCAGTGCGGAAATCCCTAAGGTTGTTTACACATTGCATCCTAAAACACCCAGATAGATAGATAAATTGTTTATTTGACACACACACAATACAGCACAGACAGAGATAAAAGCAAACAGAAGAAACAACAGCAGATAACAATCACACAAAATAAAATAAAGCTTAGTAGGTAGGTAGGTAAACAGTAAAAAAAGGCTAATACAAGTAGCAATACAACATACACAAGAGAGACAGCTGAGCCATCTAAATACCGTTACAAGCGATCTATAGATAGCTCAACTGGTCCAGATCACATCACAACAGTAGACACATTTACAAGAGAGAAAAGCAGGTAGATAATTGAGAGAAAAATTAACCCACCACATTATTTACAGTTGGTGCATCAGTAGTGAACCCAAGCGATCTGAAATACCTGTATGAAAGCCATGAGAACTTCGTGGCTCTGCCCACCTACTTCATTCTGCCGGGCATGTGCATGGAATCGCCTATCGTTGCCCAATCCATGCCACCGGGCAAGCACGCCGATTTCACCAACGTAAGTACTTTATTAGCGAGTTGAAGTGGCAGTAGGCAGCCATATTGCCCTTCCCAGAACCAACAAACGTTGGGGAATAAATCGGCCACGAACCGAAAGACGCGGTGTTGGAAGGCACATGGACCGATGGCATTGTGAAAGTTGCGGGAAGTTGGTTGATGGAAAAGGCTCAAGACCGTTCGTCGTTGCACTCTTTGGGGAGAATGTCCATCAGAGGACCACTTCAGGCTGATGATGATGATAATGAAGATAACCATAGTATTTACGTTCGTTGTCATGTTAGAATAAATAAATAATTTGAAATACACCATTGCCAAAAAATAATTCATATAAACCAAAATGAAACACAACAAAATGCTATCCTAACTAATATAATAATAACAAAAGTCTGTTGATTTGTTTGTCCTTTTTTCACGCAGCAACTGACCGACGCTAGTACTTTTTATCTGGGTAGCACGCGAGCGAAGCCGCGGGCGAAAGGTAGTTTGATAATTTTATGCATGTCTTAGTCATGCTGTACAACAATGGGCGAACTTTCGACCTAATAACGTTTGATAATGAACTGCTTAGTAGCACTATTATAATGTATCTTTTGTGACTAGCTAGCGCATAAACAACGCATCAGTGATAATAAACTTATGCCACTGCAAAATGAATGAGTGGATAAAGATAGAATTTAATTATACATACATTGTCTCACGCGGAAATCCGTGTAAGAACCAAAGTCATAGTTAACGTAGTTCTCAAAATTAGCAAGTTGAAGAACCAACAACAGTTAAAGAAAAAAGGTTCTCGAATGGCGACCACGAACCGGACGCCGCCGACGCAATGTCGTGTCACATCGTAAGGAAATCAGCGAGTAAATGTTTCCAAATGATTGGACATGTCTCTGACTACACATTACACATCTTTAAGGATCTGATCGACTGGAGATCTTGGAGGATGTCTACCATTCTTGAAGACAAAAGTCGTTTAATTTGTTATTTTAAAATTTAGAGCCTGTGTAATCGTGAGCCTATATTTTTAAAGCCTGGCTAGTCAGTCATGTACGTTATTCACAAAATAATGAGAAAATATGTATGTTTCTTCTAGATTCTTCACGGAGAGCAATACATAGAATTTGTTGGCGACTTCCCTGGTACCGAAGGTACATTCACGACGCGATGCTACGTCGCCGATGTTCTCGACAAGGGATCTAGTGCAGTGGCTGTTGTCAACAGTAAGTTATTGAGGCTTACTTTAGTCAAATTTGATGTAAAATATTTGTAAACAAACCGGCCATATTTTAACCAAAAATTCTCTTTGTTGGTGTTTTTTTTTGACAGAATTGATATCAATTTATGTTGAAGAAGTGATAAACAAATGCTTATACTGTCCAATAATCAACACCAAGTATGTGGATTTTAGGCGGTTTGTTTACATATATTTCACATTTAATTCGGTTGAAGTATATTTGGCGTGGTGTGGCCGTGGTGGCCCCGGCTGAAGAATAGGCCCCACCATATCTATAGGGAAAATGCTAAGAGAGGCAGCAGCGGCCCCTGTTTTAACAATGATAGATCTGACTGCGCTCGCAAACGTACTTCCCGTTTTTATTATACGACTATGTTTGCAACACAGGCATAGATTAGATAAATTATGTTACCTAGTTCATAATCCTTCCCTATCTTAGGCATAATTTAGATTAGTTATTTTTGTCTTCAATTATGTAATACTTCAATACCTAGAAACCTGAAATTTTAAACAGGTTTCTTTTATTAGGTACCTCAAAAATAGTATATAAAAATAGGATAAAGCATTTTATGTTCATTTCATGCACTGGCTACCTGGACAGTCAAAGTAAAAAGTGTTTTGAAACTCAGAGCAACTAAAATAATATGTTTCCTCATAAGAATAGGGGGCAATACTAAACACGGATCCATCTTGTCTATCCTTAGGTGAAATCTACTCCAACAAACAGCTGGTGTTCCGTACGCAGCAGCACATTTTCGTGCTCGGACAAGGCGGCTTCGGCGGTCCACGCAACAGCCAGCACTCTGTCAACGTGGAGGCGGCGCCGAAGCGAGCGCCCGACGCTGTGGTCGAACAGAAGACTGCTGAGGACCAGGCCGCTCTTTACAGGTAACCTCTATGCTACTCATGCTTGCCTGATACTTTGTGTCAACGTGGAGGCGGCGCCGAAGCGAGCGCCCGACGCTGTGGTACAGAAGACTGCTGAGGACCAGGCCGCTCTTTACAGGTAACCTCTTTGCTACTCATGCTTACCTGGTACTTTGTGTCAACGTGGAGGCGGCGCCGAAGCGAGTGCGACAGAAGACCGCTGAGGACCAGGCCGATCTTTACAGGTAACCTCTTTGCTACTCATGCTTACCTGGTACTTTGTGTCAACGTGGAGGCGGCGCCGAAGCGAGTGCCCGACGCTGTGGTCGAACAGAAGACCGCTGAGGACCAGGCCGCTCTTTACAGGTAACCTCTTTGCTACTCATGCTTGCCTGGTACTTTGTGTCAACGTGGAGGCGGAGCCGAAGCGACCGCCCGACGCTTTGGTCGAACAGAAGACCGCTGAGGACCAGGCCGCTCTTTACAGGTAACCTCTTTGCTACTCATGCTTGCCTGGTACTTTGTGTCAATGTGGAGTAGGCGCCGAAGCGAGCGCTCGACGCTGTGCTCAAACAGAAGACTGCTGAGGACTAGGCCGCTCTTTACAGATAACCTCTTTGCTAGCTTGCCTGGTACTTTGTGTCAACGTGGAGGCGGCGCCGAAGCGAGCGCCCTACGCTGTGGTCGAACAGAAGACTGCTGAGGACCAGGCCGCTCTTTACAGGTAACCTCTTTGCTACTCATGCTTGCCTGGTACTTTGTGTCAACGTGGAGGCGGCGCCAAAGCGAGTGCCCGACTCTGTGGTCGAACGGAAGACCGCTGAGGACCAGGCCGCTCTTTACAGGTAACCTCTTTGCTGCTCATGCTTGCCTGGTACTTTGTGTCAATGTGGAGGCGGCGCCGAAGCGAGCGCTCGACGCTGTGCTCGAATAGAAGACTGCTGAGGACTAGGCCGCTCTTTACAGATAACCTCTTTGCTAGCTTGCCTGGTACTTTGCGTCTATGAGGAGCTGCCGCCGGAAGATTTTCGGCACAAGTGTTATTCGTTTAATGTCGTAGTTGGTATTGCATTGCCAGTTTCAAGGCATTGAAGCGAGTTCGAAAATTTTTGGTATCATTTAAATTTATTGTTTTCCAATGTTTTCATATTGGGATTAATAAAAGCAGAGGACTATTACACTCTTAATAGTTCTATGGCTCTTTCAAAACAGACGTTCAAGTTTTGGTCTCTTGCAGGTTGTCTGGAGATCTGAACCCCCTACACATTGATCCCACGGTCGCAACTATCAGCGGACATCCCAGGCCGATTCTACATGGATTGGCTTTCCTCGGATTCTCCTCCAGACACGTCTTGGCAAAGTAAGTATAAAGAACTTTAAAAAAAATTAAGTACTCTTAGAAAAGTTACTTTTTATACTACTTATGTGGCAAAGAAGCATACTGCCCCCTAGTTCTTAAGTGGTCCCACAACACCCAGACTCAGAAAAAAAAAATTGCAGTTCAAAATCCCGCCTTGGGGAACGAACCCACTCCTCTGAGGTCTCATCCGAACACTTGTTCGCTACGCCACATCATCATAATATCAGTAACAATCAAATCGTAATCGGTCCAACTTTTGACAATAGTGAATTGAGTTAACGATAATATAGTAGAAATATTGTCTTTGATAGAGTTGATTGGCTGCGTTATCCCAATACGGGTTATAGAAAAGTCCCATGTTGTTGTTATCTATTGTTGTTGATAATTTAAAACTTGATATTATCCAACAGGTATGGCGGTAAAGACCCCAACAACGTGAAGGCAATAAAGGCGAGATTCGCGAAGCCAGTGCTGCCCGGTCAGACCCTGGTCACAGAAATGTGGCTGACTGGCAAACGCGTGCACTTCCAAACGAAGGTCAAGGAGACAGGCACTGTTGTTATTGCAGGTATGTGATTTCAAACTTGAAAGCGAAACTTCATTCATTCATTACTTTTTTCATTTTATGGCACCTGCTGTTTTTACAGTCAATCTTGCCAGTGTCAAAGTAAATAGTGTCAAGTTTGCTCGAGAAGAAAATGGTGGCGGCTTTCTTCAAAACTTGAAACCGCATTTTTAGTCAAAAAATAAAATCATTTATTACACTCCCTTTCTATTTGCATTCACTCGTGCTGGGGTCCTAAGCTTTAATGTTTAAAATACCACCGAGATTATACACTAAAACTCAACAAAACACGAGAACAAGAAAATAAAACGGCAAAGCTAAAAAACTTTCAAAAGTGGCTAAAAACAAGCCGAAACTTCATTCAAAAACGCGCACGTCTCAGACGTCCAAGAAGAGACGAGTCACTCTAACATAAACGCGTCTCTCTCCTCTCTCTTTTTAACGTGGATGACTCCCCGTCCAACGTCAAAAATAAAAGACAGATCGCTGGATCGACAAATAGCGTGGATTTAATGAAACAGCAAGTTATGTCAGGATCGTAACAAGTGGAAAGCCGTGGTCTCTGCCTACCCCTCTGGGAAATAGGTGTGATTTGTAATTAATTAAAATTGTGTGGTGTGTTTATAAAAATAAAATAAAATAAAATTTTATGTATGTATGTATCAATGAAAAATGTTGGTAGTTCTAAAAGTCGTAGAACAAACTTATCATCGCTCTAGATACAATTCTGCCTTGCAAAAAATACACTACTTTCGATACCATGTATATTTTTATATTATAAAGCAACGGCCCGGCAATTGGCCTGCCCTAATAATTAATACCCAACCCAAATAACACCCAACAGTCACATACATAGTGCTGACCACAGTGACCACACACTGGGATTCCCTATGTCGTGGGTATCATACGAGTACCATGATATCACAACAGCCAGACGCGGAACAAATATTTGCAGATCATGTAAACATTTGTCCCGCAGCGGGAATCGAACCCTTGCATCTCTGACGGACACTAGCCCGCTGCGTCACCGAGGTCGTCGATACATCTGCAATTAATTTACTCATTGATCATTCCCAGGAGCCTACGTCGACTTCAAGAACATAGTATCCGGCGAGTCAGCCTCACCGGCCGCCGCACCGGCGCCATCTGCCGGCGCTTTGAAGAGCGACGGACTATTCGCCAAGATCACTGAAGAGGTCAAGAATAACCCTGCCAAGGCGAAGGGCGTCGGTGGCGTGTTCCTTTACAACATCACTGAGAACGGCAAGACTGTGAAGCAATGGAGTAAGTGGCTATTGAAATTAAGATTTATTAGTAATCAGTGCTTTGAAGAGCAAGGCGAGACTTATCTTCAGCAATGTATGTCTAAAAGTACTCAACAGTTCCCTTTCCTGTGGACTACCTTCACATCTTCTGTCCACAAAGGTTATCTGGAAGATAATGCTTGTTAGCATTAAGAATTTTCTATCTATCTATCTGACACGGTCAAGTGGCTTTTCATCATTCCGCTTGCTCAAGCTGCTTGATATAAGCATACCTTTATGCCTAGTATCATAGACTAGACATTCTATGTTTGTTCTTTAAGTTAGTCCTTAAAATTATTTACACCGAACTTTGGCCGATTTCCGAAGTCTGTTATTTTTTAGAATCCGGCCATCGGCAATATTTACATTCTGCCCATCTCGGTTAGATTCAGACTAGTGTGTTGTAAATTCTAACCAATATCTTTATTTCCAGCTTTGGACCTGAAGACTCCGGAAGTTTACAATGCAAGCCCCAAGTCGGGCAAAGCAGATACAACTATGACCGTATCTGACACAGATTTGATTGATATTGCCTCCGGCTCACTCAACCCTCAAGTTGCCTATTTGAAGGGAAAACTCAAGATTGCTGGCAACATCATGCTCGCTCAGAAACTTGGACCCTTGTTGAAGTCCGAAGCTAAATTGTGAAGTGTATTTTATGAGATTGTTATATACCTGTATTTTATTGGGCATGGTTGAAGAGTTTATTTTATGCATTTGTTAAATATTTTATTAATGGCAGCACCAGAAGGGTCGGTTGCTTAAAATGTTGTTCTGTGATAAATGCAATAACCTTGGTGATGTAGAAGTTGATGTTCCAGTGTTGCCACAAATGTTTATTCCATAATTTTAAGGTATAACTATAATATTTCTACAAGGGTGATGGAATAAACACCATTTTTATAAAGCAAATTGTTTATTTTACTGCAGGAGTTACTTTTCCTTCCATGAATAGATTTGTTTCTTTGACTTCATTCTCCCAAGCCATTTTCATTTGTGGTTGTGATGTTAAGTCGATGAACTTGGTAGCTTGTATTTCAGGCAGGCCTTTGGTTTTAATGGCTACTCCTATGATGCAGCAATATGTTCCTGGGGATTAAGATTAATAACTACAAACTCATAATTGTCAATCAGGAAAAGTTTTATAAATGAAAGCAAAAGGAAGTAAGCATAGGTGTTAGCTTATGTAGGTATCTCCAGTAGCATCACATAATGGTGAAAGCCTCTACACTCCTCACTGCAATCATAGGCAATATTAGGGCTAGAGTTGCCAACTGGACAAAAGCAAACTGTCCAAGTTTAGAAAGAGAAGGAAAATCTTGTTGGCAACGTATTGGTATCGATTCTGTTGGTGCATTCTCCTAAATTGATTTAAATAAATTGACAGCTTGCAAATTATCGCCAGCCCTGTTATTTCGATCTATTAGAAAGGGTCGGCATCATTATTGGAGCTGTCAAATTAGTTTAGTAATGCAACAAAAGAATGGACACCATTGCCTGATTTGCAGGGAGATGTATAGCTACTTATTTACATATACCTCCTATATCCGTGTCCTTATTATTAGGTATGCAGTCAGTACATAACCTATCAGACGGCTACAACTACTACTATCACAACACAAAATGAACCAAGCCATGAAAACGAGGCACTAAGCATCAAATGTAATGAATCTTACCTTTTCGGAGCGAGTTTTTATCGATAATTCCATCAGCGGATTCACATTTCGTTATCTTCGAACGTCCCGAAGTATCGGCGATAATCAGAATGTCTGTTCCGACGGTTTGTTCAATGGTCCCTTGGACCCAGACATCTAGCGGAGGATATTTGTTGACCAAATCTTTAATCAAATACTTTCTTGGGCATACGGCCATTATGTAAAGAAGTATTATTTAGACCTTGGTAGTATTTAGGTAAAGTGTGAAAGCAATCTGGGTGTCCGGTGCTTGAGGATATTAGTGTTATGTGGTCCGATGTGATGTGGATACTGTCTAGGCAGCAACGTGAATCTTTTGAATCCCTGGGTTAACCAAAAAAGAATCCGCACAGTCAATGGTATACTAGGGCTGTATGTATCCCTCCATTGGAGGGATCGGATCGACCATAGCATAGATTATGGATGGTACCTACGCCGACGCTCCGGTTTGGTTGGTACGACAAGTAAAATCTGCTACGCTCCAAAATGGCTCCAATAAATTGTCTTTGATTTTTACCAAAGACAATGTAGAAGTCTTTTTTGTGTATGACAATAAAGGCTTTAGCAGACAGTAGCGCATTTTACTCTTTTTACACTTTTGCAGACGCGTTTTAATGCGCGCTAAACGCAAATATGTATCAAAGAATTAGAGCTGACACACTATTATTTGAATAGCAAATGCAAATGCAAATGGACATCATGCTAGGGCTCAAGGTATCGCTTAAGTTAAGCGATAGATGAAAATCTTGGTGAAATTGGGAAATAAAATAATTTTATGATACCTTTTCGTTCGACCATAGAGTAAATTTATTAAACTAGCTAGTCCAATAAAATGTATAGTGCGCATTTCGGGGGGGGGGGGAGCGATTTCATTATACCTACATGGAAGCAGCGCCTCTTGCAACATAGCGACTAAACACTAACCGTGTTTTGTTTTTAACTTCTAGATAAAATTATTAGGAAAAACTATGTACCTATGAACTTTCTATCTTACATAATATAACTTGGTAGCACTTTACTTACCTACTTGTATAGGTCTGTCTACTTGTTACCTATGACTTTTATGAATTAAACTTAAATTATAGGCATTTTTAGCCAGGACCTACGTACAAAGTGTAGATAGGTACTTAACTTAATAATCAAAAGTTTAAAAGTGCAGGGAGAAAAGCTATTTAAAGCTTGGAAAATTGTAAGGGGATTTAGGGACGGATTAAAGAATTTGTAGATTTTTTAGATTTGGTAGTTTTGAGAGTGAAGTGCTCTAATCTATTACATGGTGAAAGAACCAACAAAACTAACATATTGTGTCTATAATAAAATCAATGCAACGAGCAGCCCAGTTTATTTTAGCAAAATCCAATTTTTAGTAGGTACTTACCTACCTATGTAATATATCCAACGCCAACGGGACGATGATCGTCCAAGACGAGAAGACAAGACAGGACAGACAGCCATCACAGAATAAGTTGAAGTTACTTACACCAAACTTAACACAAGAGAAAGGTAGGTGGCAGCGGGACGAGGAAGATTATGAAGAAGCTGTCATCTGCGGCTCGAACTCTACTCACAAAACAACTCACTCAACAACAAGCTAAACTAAAATGAATGCCTCAATCGGTTCGGAGCGCGCGCGCTGGAACCACGCACCGACGGCTTTCGCGCGGGAAAACTTTTTAACTCTCGTCTTTTAAAAACAAATCATCTAAATACATAATCCTAAATGAAGCGCGACGTGAATAATTACTGCAGTGATGTTTTATAGTGACGTTGTCGTTCAGTGATATTTTTATGTGGGAAAACGTTAAAAGTTAATAAAAACAGGAGTTCTAAAGTTACCGTCCTTTGAGCCATGTGACAGAGCAGAAAAGCAAGATTTGTAAGTGCATTCATGTTACCTTTTCTACCTACTATGATATAGCATTAGCCGTGTTCAAACGGCATGCGATATTTCATCTAAAGTATGTTTAACATTTATTTTAAAACTAGCTTCCGTCTGCGTGGTACTACTTAGATAAAAAGTAGCCATTATGCTATTCTAGTTAAAGAACTCTTTATATTCCAAGTTTCATCGAAATCGGCTGAGCTGTTACGGCGTATTTGAACCACAAACGTCCTCACATTTATTATATTAGTAGGATATTATTAGGAAGAAGGATAATCCATATCCATAGGTACCTATTTGAGGGCGTGCGATATAGCTCAAAGATATCGTGATGATATTCTGACTGAAACGAATTTCAGGTAACATATCGCACATCGTATCGGATTTAGAGATTTCGAATCCACTGTTATACGTACATTTTAGAGTTACCTCCCCTTTGTACCGAATAACGCCTCGATCCACAATTTTGATGAAACCGGCATGATATTTGAAATGGACATTCTGAATTTACGTAGAGAAGTTCGACATCAAGATTGGTACCTAAAAAAGCTGAACTGACTTTGAACTGGTTTGACCTGAAAACAGCTGACTCTTGCAATAATACTGAGCTTTGCAAATTTTGCAATATGCTATTCGATACAAGACGTTATTAACAAAGAACGTCATTAAATACGAAGAGTAATGGGTAGCTCGTGATGCGCCAATAACAAGCTTCACAAATGTTAATCCGCAAGTAAACATTTGCATACTCGTGATATGGCATAGAAATAGCTGTATTGATTGATACAGCGTAAAGATTCTAGCACTGTAACTTAGCAAAAGATATCCGGTAAACTCTAAGCTAAAGATAATGCTGTAGAATTCTCTCTACATCAAAACATTTGTACTTTGAAATATGTTGAAGCTCATCAGGTATTATTAATAATAAGGTTTCCCGCCGATTGCTTGTGGAAAAGATGAATATTTTGGAAGTCCAAGCTTCGGAAAACCTTTCCTTAAACAGGTTCTCAGGCAGGACCAGTGGCGGATTACCAGCAGGCTCTGTAGGCTTGAGAAAATTTGGCCCTTTTTTAATATTCCCTAAATAAGGTATTCCGATGTCTTGCAGAAAGAAGATGTTTCCCTCTTCCCTTTCATTGTACATTCCACGGTACCGCAAACTTCTATATTCTATGTCAAAACAAAAATAAGGGCGGAAGAAACATAATGTGGGAAATGTGTAAATCCGCCACTGGGCAGGACTTTGACGCATGTCAGTGACAGCTCACAGGATCTAAACTGATAGCGTAACCGTCGTAATCTCCAGATTCTCGAAGGGGTTACCGAGGTGTCCCGTGGTTGGTTGATAAAAATGGTATAAGTCTCGCTCAGATAAGGGAGGAAGCTCTTCTATCAATCAATCCCACATCCATAGATACTACATCGAGCAGCATTGTCGCTGTCTTTCCCATGTCCTTAGCTGTAGTCGAGACGTGGATTGAACTAATGAGATGGTCCATTAACGGGATGACGTAAATTTATAACAAACAATATGACATGCAGACGGATATGTACCGAACATGCATTGTTTTGGATAAATCTTTCGGCGGAAGAAGTAGTTATAAAACAATACAAGCAGAAAGCTAGGTTATACATAGTTATGGGTGAATGTTCAAGCCACAGACAAAACCCGTTTACGTTTCAAAAAGAGTAGGTATACAAAGATATTAAATTTAAATATTCAATTTAATAGGTAATAACAATTATAAAAATATTAGGTAACAGCATTACTCCGTTAAAACTTTTTCTATTCAATATTCTCCGACAATCCCATTTTTTTTCAGATTGTCTTAATTGACTCAATTGTCTTTTTTGCATCTCCTGCTGCCAACACAATAATCTTTATTTTGACTATCTGGCAACGCTGTTAAACTATGCAACCAAATAGTTTGGTTATCAGTTAAGTATTGACCAAAGAGCTTAACATATTGCTAGCCTTTCTATTTCTACAACCTTTTAGTTTTTAACTTAAATAGTCAAGAGAATTAGTAAACAAAAGCAGATATACAGAGCTAGCGCTCAGTATAGCAGCTTTTTTCTACGTCCCTATTCAAAATCTTTCTTGAAACCTTGACGTGCTCTATCTTTCTGTGACGTTCATGTTTGACGCAGTGGAGCTCTACTAAATCATACTTGCTTTATGAATCGGCAAATTCACTAGACAACTGCAGAATAATTCATAGATAACAGGTAATGTGCGTACGCAGTCAAAGTGATGTAAGCTCTACCCAGCCAGAAGGACGCACGTACAGACTATAAAACGCGCACGGCTTTGATTGATTTATGGCACCACGTTGTCCATATTGATGTTGTTTTCGTTGTTACGAATACTTTTGTAAAGGCTCACTTAATAGTCGCTTGGAATGCTGACTGGAATAGAATTACAAGAATACTAATGTAGTTGCATAGGTAGAGTTGATTAGCTGGTGAAGGATGAATGAGATGTTTTTCAGGGTATCAAAATGAGTTCTTCTAGCTTTATGATCATAAACCTATCTAAATCTTAAACATTCTCTAAATTACCAACTAAAATAACAACATTCTTCTTCTCTGAAAAAATGTAGAGACGATGCAAATGGAAATAACAGCCTCGTAATGAACATTTACCACGTCGACATGATGAGAGACCATTACAAAAACACAATACCGAAAGCCGCAGCGATTCTCGGCTTCAAAAAGCTATTTTATGTAATGGCTGAAACATTTTGCGATTTCCCAGAACGAGATCTCGAGCGGAACATTATGGTAATAACCTTAGGTATTCTTGTAGATGGAGGATGACAGTTGCTGGAATTCATTAGAATCATGTCGATCTGAATACCTAACGTCCTTTTCATTAATAAAATCCTTAAGGGGTGGGGAGGGGGGGGGGGGGGGGGTTCGTATTTTACCATACCGCAGGACTTCTGTCGTGAAAAGTAGGTATTCATAGTAGTTTCATATGTGTGTAATGATGAATGAATGAATGAATTATAATTCTTTATTGTACCCACACCTTAAAAACGAATTACAGTTGATTAAAGACTAAAGTATGATGTCCCTTATCTATGCTCATATAATAATTACTAGTAGAAACCAACGTATCTTCGTTCGCGTGAAGATATTTTGACACAAACTTCAACCCCCACTGCACCCCTTCAGTAGTAATGTAAAGACAGGCATTCCCGAAACATAGTCCGTGTTTCGGGAATGCCTGTCTTTACCCCTTTAGACTAGAACTGGCTATCGTCCAAATTTCACACTCCTAGGACTTCTGGTTTAGGCTGTGCGTTGATTGTTAGTCAGTCAGACATTAACGTAAGAGTTTTATATATAACTATTGGTGATATTATCTTAGCTGTGAATGAGCTGCCTTCAAGAATATTGTGTTACATTACCTACACTGTTACCTACAACAACAGTTGCATCCTTTCTCTCATGTTTGGATTAGCTTTTGATTTGATAGCCTCTCTCAGCTCTTTGATAATAATTTATCGCAGTTAATAATAGACTGGCTTTCCGACAGCGATACTCGATAATAACCAGAGGATAAATAAATTGCATATTTTACGAGGTGTCACATAAACGGGTTGGCGTTTATCGAACGTTATATCGAGCTTGGTCAAACCTTACTCCGTTTCGGTGTTTTGGTTTTAGTCACGCCTCCCTGTACCCGGTTCGATTTCTTTTTGATATTTACAGCCGATAAAAAATGCACGAAAAAATAATTGAGATGTGGTTCTTGCAGCTGCAGACCACATGTCTTAATTTGTCTCTGGCGACCTTTTCGGTGATTTATTACGTGGGACTAGGCGGACGTTTTCTTGGCTTGTGTAAAATGAATGCCACCTACCTACTTTTGAAGTACATGTCAAAAGTAGGTAGGTAGGTAGTTAATTTGAGCCTGTCTGTCCCTTTTTGCTAAAATCAGTCTTTCGCAGAAAATTATACTGACTTATTTAAGACTAAGATTAAGACTAAGAAGAAGATTAAGAGTCCAGAGATCTAGCTCTGGACTCTCTACTCTAGATGGTTTTACAAGAATGATAGTCGATTTAGGTGACAGTATCTACTAATCTTTATTCTGTGCTTTAGGCCAATATTTAGCTAAGGATTGTTGAGAAAGAAGTTTTTTGCGTGATGGGATCAGGGGTTATTCTTATTTCTAACATAGCAACTAATATGTTCCATTTGAACGCGCAACTAGACAATTACACACTAAAATGTACCTTGCCTCTACCTGATCCTTTTCAAGTGTTACCCCCAATTTCTCCGCTACCGTTTGTTGTTCTGTTTTTTGTACTCTTTCTTTGGATGTTGAGTTTGAGTAAGATTGGGTTTTTACCTGAGCGAGCTTTGGTGTTTTTTGGGTTTTGTCTAAAGATTGCGCAATTCCCATTACTGTGAAAAACCTTCCTACTGATCAATTACATTAAAATCAAATAGTAAAAATGTCTAGGTATTGATATAATTTTATTATAAGTAATGAGAGTTTTTGTATGCTCACGTGTATCACCAGTGCGTTTCTATAGAATGTGAAAAATCTTATAACTCTTTTAAGTGATTGGATATTCGTGTGATCTATCTAACGTAACTTAGAACAGCCCGCATGCTTTCGAGTCTCAACAGAGCAGTGTTTATTAAAAAATGCCCTTTCTGACAACTCTCTAACGTTTTACTAAATTTATGTGCTCACACAAATTAATAGAAATCGCTTTAAGGTTTATAATATAGATTTACTATCATCTACTACGAAGGCCGTGGTGGCCCCGGCGGAAGAATAGGCCCCTCCATATCTAGGTACCTATCCGCGGATGCCGTAAGAGGCGACTAAAGGAAAAAATCTAGGGGATGGGCAGCAGCGTCCCTCATTTTAAAAACGATAGCTCTAACTGCTCTCGCCAACCCGCATGCCCAGCGTGGTGAGTATGGGCAAATCCCCCCACATGATAAGGAATTTGCTCTGTCTGTGGGGGAGGCCATGTTTAGCAGTGAACGTTGTACGGCTAAAATGATGAATGATGATCTACTACGATCAGAATGGTCATACTCCTACCGAGTAAAGCAAAGCATCGTTTATTTCCTACCGTTGCTGCAGTTGCAGTTACAATGATAACTGGAAAGTATAAGATTACCGCAGGTTCTCTGAAATCGAGTAGCAAGAATAACACGTTACTATCTAGAGACATATTATGAATATCATCTAGGTAAGTAAGTAGAATCGAAGGTACGAACGTAGGTTCCTAGAAATATTTTTCATTTCTGTTAGTCTGCTATTTGAAATCTTTATTGTGAGAAGCCAGGGATGGTGTAGATACCACAATCGACATATAATGTAATGTAATCATGAATGAACTCATTACAAGAAAACAAGTGATTTAGATACGTTATCTGCAGGATAGCACCTTCAGTTATTTGAACTGAACGACCACAGTAACCTGAGCCTTCATACCGTTGTGCGGAGACGGTATTAGAATAATTTTTACTACATAACTGTAGAGAAGATTTCCTAGAAACTGTGATGTTTTCTGTGACATGGGTGGTTCCTTAGTAACTACTGGAGCATCTGTCGCTCGGGTATCATGTTGTAATAGTTTAACGGTAAGATATTAGAAGTTATCGTAAAATTAGCGAGTTGTAAATGCATGTAAGTAGGCAGTTCTTGTGTTTTGTAATGAGGTTATCGCTTCGCCTTGTTTGATTAGCTCCGTAACACCGTACCTAGCGGCCTTGTAATCGTTAAATGATTTTGTTATACTAATAAAGTACTTATATTTATAATCTAGAAAAAAACTCGATCACAAAATAACTGCAAGTGTTAAAAAACATACTTTACGAAGTTTCGTAACAACTTAACATTATCACAATATAAAAAACCATTAATACTTACATTAATCTCGTAATGATTTTAGAGGGTTGTGATAATAAGAAAATACATCTAAGTAAAATAAATTTAAAAAGTACCTTTAGAGTTTTTTGTCTCCAGAGTCCAGAAGAACCTGAGTTTTAGAAAGTGGTTTAATACGCTCGTTTATATTCGAACAAACCATGCCGTAGGCCCACTCTCTACGTACCCATAAAAAGAGGAACCGTAAATCAAGAGTGCTCGGGATTTTCATTTTTATAGAAACCAGTGTAACAGAGATAGTACTAGAAACTATCTAAGTGCCATGCAATGTAGAAAGCCAGTCTAATGGGAAAGATAATTATGTGATAAGAAATTCACTTAAGTTATTACTTAGTTAAGTCATGCTTCAAACGGCTTGCGATATATCATTTTATATTTATTTCAAAATGATCCTAACATCATAATGTTCACTAAAAACGGGATATTTACCACGATTTGTGAGTATTTGTTTAAATTTTAAATATATTTTAGATGTCATATAGCACACCGTTGGAACACGTCTCAGATAAGTATAGGTAAAGGTACCTACAATACATAGATTATAAATTCTTAGACAAGATCGTAAGCGCGATGTAGAGTTCTTGTTTTTGTATCTTTCTTCTAGCATAGCTAAACATTTTACCCACTACAATACTTTAGTTATGTAGAGCAGTTCTAGATTAGCTCCTGTACCATCATCTCTTCGTTTTTGGTAGAGCAGTTCTATATTAGCCCCTAGAACCATCAACTCTGCGTTTTTTTTGGCAGTGACGTAAGTTTATGCTTCAAATTCGTAGAAACGCTTTAATAAAACGTAGTGCTAGAGCCCTAGGAGTCTTTCTTAAACGTTAAAATCCAAAAAAAAAAGAGAGAACCGCTCTCGTTTCAAACACTTTTGGTTCGTTTCACTCATCTGTTTGCCCAACCATTTGGCGCCTAATGACACGCAATAATGAGTTGCGCGGGAGTCGTGTTTGCTTCCGTGGTTAGAGGAGAGCTGTTCGACACGCTAAAATGACAGCTTTGAAGGCAAATATTCTTAGAAGCTTTGAAATAGTAGCTATATCTCTTTGGAAGTCGCTTGTTTCTTGAAGGAAATAAGCACTAGGTATGTACTGTAGATTTTTGATGTGAACGCGTTTTATTGAATGTGAGTGAATTGTGCTATTCTTATTGTGGAACAGTTTTTAGCTTTTATTGCGTCATTTGATTCAAAGTTGTTTTGTAGTTATGGCTAAATAAATATGAGCCTTGGTAGGCCTGTATTAGGTCAGTGACCAGGTTGAGGTATAGTGGCCCTGAAAAGGGCCTATGACTGTCGATGAAAGAATCAGTGTAGCGAAAGGATTAATGTGCGCAAAGTGACTCTTTTCGTCCACATGCCACGTCATGTCTTCGAATTTTCTCCGTGCCGGTTTCCTTACGATGTTTTCGTAAACCGTTTGAGAGCACTACCTAGTATAGCCCACATAAATTTTCCGAATTGCCAGGATTTTAACCCACGATCGGAATTCAGTGGATCGGAAGGCGGGGTACCACTACTACCACTCCACCAGCATAGCCGAGTTTTAATAGGTAAATAATGTAGTGCACCTCATACTGCTGTTAAATATGGGTGTCACATCCTCGCCGTTGTTAGTTGTATATGAGGTTGTATATTTCAACTTCCCATCGATAATATGAAGCCCATAATTATTGAGCACCTTCGATTATCATAACGGTGATGCCCTTCACATAATTTACCGTTCTAATTGACGTCTCATTCCAATTTCCAATCGAACAAGTCGACAATCAGCATTCATTGCTACATCCATTTCAAAACTAACGGTTTCCATTTCAAAATCTCAAAAGACACTTCACAGTCCGTCACGTTGTGAGCTCTGTGTGAGTAATAATTGTTGCTTTTCACACTTACCCACTAAACAGTTCGAAGTCACAAGAATTTGAGCGTTTTGATGTGTTTTGGAACTAAAAACTTGGGGAGTTTAGAAAGTTTTTAGCATTCTTTTTAAATGTTTTGCTTGTGCAATTTTTATTAATACTTATCTACCTACATACCTATTGTTTTAAAGACATCTTGACATCAAAATAACCTATTAACAATAGCTATGTAGTCTTCAATCCTATTTATTGCTTGAGTCGGTTCATTCATACATACCTATGTATTAAGAGGCAAGGCATTTCAGAAAACTTTTAAGTATTCGCGATTTAATAGGTCATGTCATTTTAATTTCTAGAACATGTTTATAATAATACATATGTTCTTATAGTTCAAATAATCCCAACTTTGTATTGTACAAATCTTGTAAGCCCCTTCGTCCACGGCGCGACTCAAAAGGAACGCGACTGAAACTGTAGTCACTTATGAGTAGCCTGACTGCGATAGCACTAGTATTTCAATGCGCATCCGTCCACGACGCTACTCAAAAGGAACGCGTTTGTAACTAGTCTCCTGGCGACTCGACATGCTGGTCGCCAGGCGACTGGTTTCGAGAAACTGTGTGAAAAATGAACTAATAAACAGTAATTATAAGTGATTCTGACGTCTATGTGACTGGAGAAGTAATAATTCCATGTCATCGCTCGAATTATCACTAATTTTTTTCGTTTTCAAAACTTTGTTTACATAAAATCGTGTACTGAGTGACTGAGATTCAGGAAATTCCAGTAGCGTCATGGACGAGTCAAGAGTTTCCAATCAGTCCGCAACTCTAGTTTCTAATGAGTTCCGTCACTTTTGCGTAGCGTCATGGACGAAGGGGCTAACTTATCTTTTCAACATCAGATCGATGGCTGCCTCTTCTAAGAAGCAGAGTTTCTCTAGTTTGTGGTTAATAAACAAGAGTTGATCATGTATTTAATGTCTTCTTTTTATCTTTAAAGCGGTAGCTAGCTATAATAAAAATATGAGCTACTTGAAAGTCCGCGGCCATGCATAGAATTAAAATCTAGAATAAATATTATCTCAGTTCAACGTGTTTACAAATCAATACAATCGAATTATCTATGCCAACAGTTACTCACGCGCAAGTATCCTTATTATTATGTAAATAAGGTTTACGTTGGCACTGAGGATTCAATTGTTATTGTAATGTAACACTTGGCACAGGGCACGAAGTGGACATCTTCAGTTGTCACTTTATTTTCTTTTTGCAGCGGAGACTCGTCGGCCGTCGACCTTACTTTCGTATCTCTATGTTGTAGGGCTGTCAGGAATCATGTAGGATATTTTATTATATTTGATATGATATTTGATGTTTCTGTTTTATATACGTATACTTTAATTCTTTCATGGCTATGTTTGACTTTGAGATGCTTTACCTATAGGTAGTAGTTTTATTCTAAATTTAGTTCTATTACATAATTACTACTCCTTATGTATTGACCAGATTGAACGAATGAAAATTGTTTCGATAAACTTTTTGTCAGTTTTGATGAGCAGAATTTATGTGTAGCATCACGTTGAGCGTCAGTGGAATTTAAATAAAATGAAGGATGAGTGGGATTTATTAATTTGTATAGATGGATAGCCTCATATTTGATCAGGTCAAATACATACTCTCTCGCTCTCATCGATGTTACAAATCAATTCAAGTTTATTTACAAAGTCCCAGCCCTAAATCTGTTACGGTACCGTAAACGTGTAAGTTAGTAGCTAGTGACGAGTGGACGTGAGGCGATTTTGTTTGTTTAAACCGCGGTCTTCCGAGAACGGTGCTTGTCAGAACCCCCATAATAAGATCATCTCGCTTCCACATAAGCTGTTATTGTTTAAACTAACCTTGACATGATCGTGACCGAGGGGAATCTAGGTTTGGTAGAAATGCTTCTCGGAAATAATTTGAAAGGAACTAGGAATATTTTGGAAGTCGAGGAATCTAGGAATAGTTTAGGAATCAAGCTTGTTGAGATCTTCTATTGAAGTGGTAGCTTCGATAGAAGATCTCTATTTTCGAATGAAAAAGTGCAAGTCATTTTTAGATTTTCACATCGAATTAGGTATTTAATAGTTACTGTTATTGGCAAATTTCAGCAGCCTAGTATTGTTAAGCACTTTTGCTTTTCGTTTGCTAACGTTAGTACCCAGTTGTGCAATAAACCTAATTTCTTTCTCCTCTTTCCAGGTGATGTGGTTACTGGCCGCATTGCTGGCTGTATCCGCAGTGTCGGTGACGTCAACGCCATGCGTACAAGCGCGCACCCGTTGCGCGTATCGCACGGGCTGCGGGGCCGCGCTCAATAACTACATGATGATGTGTGAACCTGTCCTGTCTGAACCTGCTCAGCACTGCCCGAAGGAGTGCAGCCATGCGCTGATCGCTCTGACTTCCACGGAGGAGGGACAGGAGCTTATGAATGTGAGTATATCAGATTGCCACAATCTGTGTCATACCAGATTCTAAGGTTGTGCCAGCCGGCTCGTTTTGTAAGTCGAGATAATTTTAGTCGAATTCAGAATTCTAAAACAAATCTGATATTTCAAAGAAATTTTTCAACATGATATTTTAATGTTACAATCATTTATGTTTCGAAACAATTGCAAAACTCTACGGTGGATATTAGATTAGATATTGCCAATAATACAACAAGTCGAAAGAACGGGTTGAGGATAAAATTAACTAGTTGAGTTCGTAATTTTGTAGATACCTGGCATAAATATTTCCATAGTTTAGCATGAAAATTCAATGAGCATAATTTACGACTATTTGACTAGGTAGGTAGTTAATAAACTTTTACGACGCAATGTAAATTAACCGTGCTTTATTATTTATGAGATGAGCGTTGCCTTCCGTCTTCGTACAACTCTTCTTAGGGACCATCAAAAATGGCACGTAGCGTTAGCTCATTATTTGCTGTGACTGACTTCGTATCTTACAAAACCAAGGCTGGTTCAGAAGTAGATGCTAACTTACGAAGTCAGCAATTTGAGACTCTAGTCTCTCACTCAACAGTACTCTAAAGTATTATGCTTTAAAGAAGATTCGCAGCCTTTTGTGCACAAAAGGAGCCTCTAAGAGGCGCACTTTAATCTTTTCACTGCACTGATTCTTTCACCGACTGACGGTCATATGCCCTTTTCAGCGCCACCATACCAAAATCTGGTCACTGACCTAATTACGGATGACTAAGAAAGAAAAGACAAGCCAGCCTTTTGGCCCACGTTCTGCGTTTGGTCATTTTAACTCTGTTTTCTACTTGTTGCCGAAAAAAGTGAATGCCATGCGGCTTTATGTATTTATATTCTGATTCGACGGTAAAATATGTTTAAATAGTACCTACCTACAGCTTCTCAATAATAATGGTATATTATATCTTCAATTGATCGTTTGACACAAAAGTAGGTAGCCACTTTAAAGCAATTGCATTACCAAAGCGCTTGTCCATTCATGAAATTGATGTCATCTCAATCGAGCGAGGGTTATCCGGGGTCAGAGTCATAACCGCCACTTATAATTCAAAGTTACACAAGTGAAGCGGATTGCGGTTGAGTAATGTTAAAGTGCATAATAAAAATCAATAATACATTGAACCGCAAATAATTAGGACCATAGCACGAAACGTTCATCAGAGCAAAGGGTTTGACCCCGGAGGAGGAAATAAAGACGCAAAGATATACGACTGCCTACCTCTACCCAGCGCTTAAACGAAACTATGCGAAAATAATCTATCAATATGTTTGATTGGTGTCCCTTTTGTAGTTTTAAAAAAACCTCTGACGTATGTCTTGGTTGGCTTGTATACTTAATCATCGTGAGAAAGAATTCAATGTGGCTAACAGAGGTTCTCTTAATAAACAACATGTCTATTTCAGAGAAGTTCTGTAAGACAAAGCTTCATGCCTTGTCACAAAATCATTGGCCCTACGAACAATGCCATAAAAATCAAATGCAAATACACTTCCATTATATCTCCGTGCACTTTTATCACCGTTTCAACTGCATCGAGTTCGGAATGTCGCAATTACTCCTCATCCCAGCTGTTTACAGCTCATGCTACCCAATTGATCAGGATGGCCAATAAAGAAAGAGCCCTCGATTTGTAACAATTTATTCGTGGGAGGGTTCTCATTTAGTGGTGATGTAGTATAGGTGTGTATGTACGCAATAAAATCTAATTTAGACGTCGGGATTTGTCCGACAGCGAGCAGGACAGTGGGGTCGCGGTTGACGACCTCGAGATCTGAAGAAAAGAAAAAGCATTTTGCGTCTCGGATGAGCATGGGGATTCAGAATAATAAAGAAACCTTAAGTAAGACACCATCAAAAGAAGATGTAAATTTGATAAAGTTGAAAAGTGTGTTCTATAAATTCCAGAAAATATCATAGAGGGTTATTATGTAACTTCCTTTATAGAGTGGTGTGGACATTATGATAGATATTTCTGCAAAAGGTACAGCCCAAGTCGCAGATTACATAATAAAGTCGCGGACACCTCATAACTCGACAAATATTGAAGCTAGGTTAAAATAAAAATATACACGGATAGCCTATTTATTAATATAGATCTGGAAAATGCAAACACAAAAATTATAAAATAGTATAACAAAGTTGTATTTATGGGTGGAATCAACTGACAAAGAAAATACTACTAAACCGTTACTTTTAAAAATGGAATTAGTAATTAGGCCGTATTAGCTAAATCTAGATTTTTTCTTCTTTTTTATAGTATCTAAATCATTTATGCTTTCATGAAACCCTTTTTTTTTCGTATGAGTCCTTTGATGATTGTTAATCTTTGAAACCCATTTAAAAGCCATAGTTTTTCCGTCTATAGTTGAAAATACACCCGTATATTTCAATAATAAGATCGATTAAATCACAATCATCATAAACTTTTCATTATAATGGTACTAGTAGTAGAACCTATATTACTAAGCACTCATACCTACTTGTATATATGTTTTAGTATCGATAGAACATAATTAATTCGATCGCGTTCGTGAATGAAATTGCTTAGATAAGAAAATATTGTTTTTCTATGTTATTACAAAAACTACAAGTGTATAGAAGTGGATAAGTTCAGAAAATCAAGGGTCTACTATTCACCAACATCATCATCAAAGGCGCTATGACATGAGCTCAAAAGGAGCCTCAAAGAGGCGCAGTTTAATCCTTTCACTACACTAAATCTTTCACTGCCGGTCGTGCGTAGGCCCTTTTCAGGGCCACCATACCTCAACCTGGTGACTGACCTAATAGAGGATGACCAAGAAAGAATCAGTGACACGACAAGGAAGGTAGGATGTTGTCTTTTGATTTATTTTATGAGTACTCCTGTATGCTATATACGAGTACATGCGATATGGGATGTGTGTAACATATAGGGGAGTGAGGATCTCGGACGCGGGTATCGCAATTGTGTCAACAAAAACCTTGGATTGCGATGTTTGGACCCCCCTGGTAGAGCAGGTGTCGCTTCAACGAATAATATTGCATACTTAGTGATGCATTAATTATTTCATATTGTAGATTTGCATACAAGTTATCACTGAACTGGGACATTTTGCTGATAAGTAATTTAATTCGTGCCAATTTAGCTTATCGACAAAACCAACTTTTTATTTTCCGGACCAATATTGGTTACTATTGGCAGCCCCCGACTTTGTTCACGTGATGTGATTTTCCTACAAACTTCAACCCCGCTGCACCCCTTTAGGGGTTGAGTTTGAGGAATGCCTTTCGTACCCATACACTACAACTAGAAGCTATCCTCCAAATTTCACACTCCTAGGACTTCTGGTCTAGTCTGTGCTTTGTTTGTCAGTCAGTCACTCAGAACGGTTTTTATTGTATTGATTTTGAAGCCCGAGTGTCTTTGTATTTTATGGCCCTAGGTTCTACGACATGCCGGTTCCTGCCGGTGCCTATAGCGCACACAAATTTTCCGATTTGAAAATCCATTGGTACACAACCAGGATTCGAACCCACGACCTTTGGATCGGAGATTGGGATATCACCACTCGACCAGTGCTTTATCATGCTTTAGATCCTAAATTAGTGTCACTAGTACCATTGGTGGTACTAAGGATATAAAGTTGTGTCACTTGTGCCATCCATGGTATCTAGTCTATGGTACTACTGACATAACGGCTGACGTTGGAAACTCTGCAGCACGGATGCTGATGAATTACTTATTAATATGGCTTAGAATTTTCCACCAGTCTTCTTGCCACAGCTGGCGAATATAACATAGACATTAGGCATGCTGTAGATAGGACCGGTTCAACCCTTAATTATTACATCGAACACGTACTAGTACCAAAATCTCAGACAAAAGACAAACGAAACGAAAGCGCTGAATAAATAAACGTGAATGGCAAAAGTTATCTGTGCTGTCCGAAAAGTCAAAAATTTGTGCTGAGCCTATATTTTCGGTCGTTTTTTCCGATTGTAATTTATGAGGTAAAGAAACCTGATAATTTTCACTACAATGGAATTTCATCGCGGTTTCTTTCTGTATAAAAGTTCCTCAATCAACACGCGAACATTTTAACATTCTTAGCGATATGTACGAGCTTAAAGGGGAAATATTAATAACTAGCTTCCGCCCGCGGCTTCGCTCGCGTGGTACCTACATAAAAAGTAACCTATATGCCATTCCAGACTATAATCTATCTCTGTACCAAATTTCATCCAAATCCGTTCCGCCGTTTAGCCGTGATTGAACCACAAACATCCAAACTTTAAACAACCAAACATCCTCACAAACTTTCGCATTTATAATATTAGTAGGATAGGATTACCTACATACTAGGTACGATTTAAGGCCATTTGTCTAAGGCAGGTTGGGCATTGGGCAATATGTATCGAGCCGAGACGGCAAAGAAGCGGCCGAGCAGCCTTGAGATTTGACGTCTTGATCGGGACCTACCGCAGCGCCGACTCCTGCGCAGGTGTTGCACACAAAAAACTGAGCGTAAGACGGCTGCGTCTTCATTAAGCTGTGAAGGCCGCAAATTGACCTTAGAATGAAAACTATAGCGAATTGGCTTAGGTAAAAATAGTAGACCAATTTTCACAGCAATAAATGCTTTACTTTTTAAGACACCATCTATAGTTTTTTGGGGTTCGGAAAAGCGGGAAGAAGGAGTTGGGTGACCTTTGCTTGCTTATCGTGCCACTGGCTCTTTTTTGGTGATCCTATATTAAAGTCAACGACCAGCTTGAGGTGTGGTGGCTCTGAAAAGGGTTCATGTCAGATGTCGTCGAATTTTAAGGTTTTAGGACATGCCGGTTTCCTTCACCGTTCTAGAGTACTAGCACTACACAGCGCACATACTTTTTCGGAATGGTCTATTTTTGGATCTGTAGACGGGGTCCCTACCACTACTCTAGTGTTGATGTCACACTTGTTACTCACCTACCTATTAACATGCAATTATGTTATTAATTTTGTTGCAAACCAGGCAACAAGCCATAATATGTTCGTCTGCTCCCAAAAAGCCATCTAGTTAATCTTTTAATCCGAACTTTTAAACCAGTCGCATATATTGAGATTTCAAAATGCGTGTTTTGATACAGAACCGGTATGTTTTGTCGTAAAATTATTTTACGAGGGAAAATGTTGTTATTATTCGTATGGGCCGCGGTAATTTACGACTTTTCCTCAAAATTTATGGCCACGGCTTAATATTAGACTTGTATGTAGTTTCAATTTTGGTGGTCGTCGATATTCTCATTTCTGTTTTTACATCACTAAAAGTAGTTATATTATTTATACAGAAATAAAATAAAAACTTATTTTACAAGATACACAAGAAACAGTTGAGCTATCTAAAGACCGTTGCAAATGGTCTTCTTCTATCTATAGATTCTATAAAAGTTTATTCATAAATATGTATGATATCCTGAAAGGATCTTATTCTACACCAAATTAAATAAAATAAATAAATAAATATTCCGGACATATTCACACGGTCAACTGATCCCAAACTAGGCATAGCCTGTACTATGGGGTACCAGAGACTGATATACATAATAGATATATATTTAACACCCAGACACAGAACAAACATCTGCGTTAGTCACAAATGTTTGTCCAGTGCGGGAATCAAACCTGCGACCTCTAGCGCAGAAGGCAGAGTTACTACTAACTGAGCTATGAGGCCTGTAAATGGCAATATAGTTTGATCTACGACTTAAGCTTGAAAGTCATTTCCTTCATACATAGTCCATACCTACAGCCAAATCACGTGAGCCACTGTAATATTATAGCAACTGCTTCAATGCTTTATAAGTGGACCTAAACAGAACCCAAGGTCTTGTTAAGACTGGCCTCATAGCTCAGTTGATAGTAACTCTGCCTTCTGCGCTAGAGGACGCGGGTTCGATTTCCGCACTGGAAAAACATTTGTTCAGTGTCTGGGTGTTAAATATTTATATATTATGTATATCAGTCTCTGGTATCCATAGTTCTGGCTATGCCTAGTTTGGGATCAGTTGGCCTTGTGTGATATGTCCGGAATATTAAATATTTAATAATTTTGTTATTAAAATTGCTTTTCAATTGTTACAGTGTGAATGCGAAGACGAGTTATGCGTGGAGACAAAATCCCGAATCGATATCTGCCGGCCCCTGGTCCTGAGAGGAGCCGAGAACGCCACATCATCCTGTACGCTGTCCCAACTCATATGCATAGCCAACGCTCAGTGTGGCACAGCGTTGTCCTTCTATCACCAATTCTGCCGTTCCATGTTTCGCGGCAGAAAGTGTTCAAACAAATGCCTCAACTCCATAGAGATATTAAGGAAGCAGGAGAAAGCTGCTGCGTTGACCGTCTGCCAATGCGACGGGAACGAAGACTACAACTGCCCCCAGATGCAAAGAAATCTTGAAAGGCTTTGCTTTCATAAGAAAGGGCACGGTAGGGGCCACGAGAGAGGCCATGAAAAGCATAAGAAAGTGCCAAATAATGTGACCCATGATGCTGCGAGTGCCGCGGTGGTGTCAGGGTTCCTTTTAAGTTGTGCGGTGCTTTTGACATTCAACACGTGATGATAAATGAGGCGCAAGACCTTCAGTCGTTCATTATCGTAAAGACTTTCTGTAAATAATAAATGTAAGAAGCAATCTGCGATAATTTATACTCGCCGAAGAAAAACAGGGCGCACTCTTGTTTCTTAATTTTAAAGAAATTAATCATTTCTTCCGTTTTTACTACAAAATCTTATATCTTACAGAATGTTGTAGGTTATACTGCTCAGCCCTTATTGGCATCTACTTGGACCACCATAAGAATTGCAAAAGCCTGAAGAAATGCCCAAGTAATGGCTGGTACTGATTCATCATTATCATTCATTATATTTCGACCAAAATCTGACTTCTGTGTACCGTTTGTTTCTGTTTATTTACCGTTTGTTTTTTTTCCTTCCATCATCGGATGGCTGCCGCTTTTACGGAAAAAGTAGCAGTAAGGGCTTGTATGAGTAATGAGACTGCGTGTGGTAATATTTCGCTTCCTTCAGCCACTAATCATTGTCTATGTTTTAAATCTATTCGGATGGCTCAGAGCCGCCCACGGGCCTGCGCAGGCGTCGCTATAAATATGCCGGCGCCGGTGGTCCGGTGACAAATACCCGCCTGTTCCCGATGTGGCGCCACGGCGATTGATCTAGTGACTGTTCCGGTAAAGGATTACTGGGATAGCGGCAGACGTTATTTGATGGTCGGAGGACGACGGGTACCGTATTTTTCAAAATGCTATGTGAAAGAATTTTTTGCGTCCGTTCCTTTACCGCCATGATATTAAATAGCGGATATTAAACTTTCGACAGTACCTTGGAAACCCGCCTTCGAAGTCACTCACTGAGTTCCACCGTATCCTTACGTCGGTGTCGGTAGATCCTGCTTTCTAGACTTTAAACCTTCATCTATCGTAATGTCTCTCCTTCGTCTATTACTAACCCTGGTATTCTGTGTCGTAGCTCATTTTGTCCTCAACTCATACTGAGTGAGCTTGAAATTTTCTTCAGTAGTAACGACTAAAGATACGCATGTATTGACATACGTCAAATGCGATCTTTAGTATACCTATCTTTTATACCTAGTGGCTGTTTTAGTTTTACGGCCGACGTAAAAGTTTAAAAAGCAAGTGCCAATAGCAGAACGGCTATCTTAAAATCCCAACCATTTCGTCTTCATCTATCTAATTTAAGAGTAGTGTCCCAGATGGAGTCAGGAAGTAGCGCTAATGATACACTGATTCCGGTAAATGCGACACTAATCGCCGCCACTCACGTGGGGTTAGCGTTTTATAAAGCGTTTGGTAGGAATCCATTTTTAGATCTTTTTGTACCTAATAGGTCTGTTGATAAAAGGATGTCTATGTGCTCTACACGGGTCATTTTAATGTTATAAATTGTTTGTATTGGTCGTGTGTGACGATGCAGAAACAGAACACTTTTAGGGAAAGACAAGAAGATCTCGGCCGCGTTGTACCAGACGTCAATTTGTTCTATTTGATTGCCAATTACGTTACTGCTTCACAGGAAGTTAAAACTTTAGGTAACTGATTCACTACACTGAGTGAAACTAATCGCCGCACCGTCTGACGTAGGGTTAATGTTTTACAAAGCATTTGGGATGCAAGATGCCACTGATGCTACAAAACGCCGTTTTTCACTAAATTGAAGCTTTATAAAGTTAGTTATGTGAAGCTAGTGATACAGACATGCAAAGGCGACGCTAATCGCTGCCAGTGATGGAAACGAACGTTTTGGATGCCTTTGTCGAGTTTATTACATCCAGGAAATTCCCTGATGCTTGAGTCTTTAATGTTCGTGAGTTAGTCGCTTGTCACCGTGAAACGTGAAAAGTAAATACACTTACCGGCAGAAAATGGGGCCCAAACGCTAATCGCGAACGTGAGTGAGTAACTCACGGCCATAACGGACTCGCGCTACTGAAAATCTTTCTCATACTATATGATAATACTTTATGTTATCGTTGAACGTTCACATTATTTATTGTTCTCTCTCAACTCAAATCTTTTGGTATTGTTATAGTATTCTGTTATCTGTGGTATTGCTAAGGCCTACTCAAATTTTGTTGCCGCTGGGAGAAGCTTATTTAAATAAGTGTGAAGTTTCGCAACTAGTATCGCGCGATATTCGCTTGAGTAGGCGGTATTCAGTACAGGCCTTTATAAGTAGACAAAACCTTTTTTCACGGCTGCACAGATTTAAGTATTTTTCACATCTGATAAAGAGAGAGGAGATCGAGATTCAGATCAAGGTTATGTTATTTTGGGATGACGAATGATCTAAAAAATATGCATCAATTTGAAACGCGCAGTTTTAACTATTTACAATACTTTTTGGCTTCCTGTATCAAATTTTATAAGACTGATACTGCTGGCTGGATGAATTAGTATGCCGTTATTCTCTGCCATGTAGGTATCAAGAAATATTTAAGGGTGGTATATGGTTGAAATCACAAAATCACACTGAGATGCGCGCAATTTAATGTTTGGAAGACCTCTAACAGCCTGCAATCATCGCCTCTGGTTGAACCTAAAATGATACTGCGTCGCCTTCTGACTTCTATCCCTATTTTCTCAGTCTCAAAGTAGTTTGGTGTGTACCTAGCTTACTTTCAAAAGTATCATTATTTTGTTCCCCAGTTTAACTTGTACGACAAAACCGGTCGAGCCAGCTTGTTTAAGTTCTTGCAAAACTAATGCGGAGCATTTTGTCTTACTACAAGTATTTGTCTGTTATTTTAGTTTTGGCGTTGTTTGATTTGGGTCATAGCCAGTATTGCAGCGATTGTTTTTGTTTTGAATTACTAATCGTAAAGGGAGTTCTGTTTATTATTTTGGGGCTTCTAATTCTAATATTTGTAGCCGTTTCGTGGTCGTTCAGTCGTATATACATATTTTATCTAGAAGGTACCAGTCAGTTTATTCAGTCATAAACCATCAACCATAAATTGACCGAAGACTGGTTTAATGCTCAACGTTCCATCGTCTTCAGCCGAAAACAATTTGCAAATTGCAAAACATTATTGTCTAGAACTGACGATTTTTTTATGTCATTATCGATAGGCTCGTATCTTAGATCGCTCGGAGGGACTATTTGTGATTTTAAAAAATAATGTAGATAAGATTGCAATGAAAATAATGTCAATTTGAGGGGAGTGTCAAAGTAAAAATAATGCCAGGTACGTTTACAGATATATATTTTGGCGCTCTGAAACCCACGGATCCATTTGGTACCGATCAAACCAGTGTTCTCTGTGTTTTACACACATGAAATCGAGTTGCGAGCTTTTATTCTCTTTGTCGTGTTGTTCGATCAGCGGCCGATCTTGGATGGTAACTTTGTATGCACATCGGATGCGATCTGTACTAATGTTCTGTCGCCAGCCTCATGCACCGATGCATTATGCATTGCATGAGGGTATTAGGTATGCGTGGAATCATGTTCGAGTTGTAAATCACATGCTTGGGAGAATGCGGCTGGATTGGTGGGAAATCTAGTACTAATAATATGTCCCTGCAAGTATTTGTCTCCGCTCAGTTGAATTGGTTCGTAAGCTGCGGTTGTTAATAGCTAAAAATATTACTGCTACTTCCTACTACGTACAAAGCATAGAGACTTGGTAGAGCTTTCGGTTCGAAGTAATAAAACTCGAGGCAACATCTTTCTTTATACGTATACCATACCTATTGTACCATTTGATTTCAAATTCTTTTACTGCTTAATTATTAGTTATCTGATTTCTGTTTTGCCATACCATTATTTTTCTTTTTCAATTAATTCACGAAGAATGTGAATAATTAATTGATAAAGGAAATAATAATTATTTATTTAAAAATTTATTGTTTACCTCATGTCATGTTTGATTTACGTGTGTGTATCTGTGTGTATTTGTGAATGTGTGCATCAGTTATGGTTGTTTTACTGGGTATCTAGTATTTGTGTGTGTGTGAAATTATTTGAGTGTTTGTGTAGTTAAGTTATTAGTATAGGTAGTTGGTTCTTCATACAAAAACCTCATAGAAATTCCTGAAAAACGCACAGAATGTTTGTATTAGAAATAGATTTTATTTTTAAATAGGTTAAGATAAACATTGCTTAAATTTTAGTAAAACTCATTAACCACAGTTTACCAAAGTGAGATTATTAGAAATACGAAAAACTGTAAATAGTTCACTTTAAGACCAATTTACATTGAAAGAGTTTCTCGCATTCCTATCACGCGCAAACAATAAACAAACTCTGTATTACAGTTATGTCAAACACTCATACAATACAATACTTATTTTCTTGTTGAGAATCGCTCTCCGAGGCGAGAAACTCTCTCACTTTAAACGAGGCTTTAGCTCGATTGTAGTAGATTAGTAGGTAGATGCCTATAATAATATATTCGTTTTAAGAAAATTACATTATTACGTACAAAGTATTTTAGAATTATAATTTAATAATTATTTATTTTATATTCGGTACATAAGTATTTAATCTTAGAATTGTTGCATTTGTTTCGTTTTTGTGAAATAATTTTAAGGATTTTAGTTGTATTTATTTATTTCATGAAATTGCAATAAATTTTCTGTTTTCTAAAATTTTATCGTTTTTTTTAGTAGATCCTAATTAATAGATCCAAATAAAAAAATAGACTAAATGGTAGATAGGTGTAGGAGAGCACTGGTGGAGAGGTGGTAGTGACCCCGCCTCCCAATCCACAGGTTGTGGGTTCGAATCCCGGTCGTTCACCAAATGGATTTTCCGTTCGGAAAATGTATGTGCGCTATACTGGTGCTATCAAACGGTGATATAAAAAATCGTGACCGTGAAACCAGCATGTCCGAGAACCTAAAAATTCGAAGACATACGTGACATATGCACGAAAGGAGCCTCTAAGAGGCACACTCTAATCCTGTCACTACACTGATTCTTTCACCGACAGCCTTTTCAGGATCACCATACCTCAACCTGGTCACTGACCTAACAAAGGATACACTGAAACGCACAAACACACTATCGCATCAAAAATAAAAGTTAGGATTAGGATTATCTGTAGATGCCTGTTGCCCACGTAAACATATTTTTTATTACGTAATACTATTTGTAGGACTGAATCTTTTTGTTTTTGCACAAGTGGATACTCCAACTTCCCAGTTCCTACGGATTACAGCTAGTAACACAAAAATAGTCACGTACAGCCGATAAATCTACAACGTAGAAGTACGTATTGTACCTGCCATACATAGGTACTTCAAACCCCAACAAAATTTAAACGCCTATGAGCTGCCAATATTTGTATAGCAGAAAAGCGGCATCGCAGCTAATTTCACCCTCCTATGATGTAGCATCCGTTCCCACGGTTTTAGTATTTTCGCCATAATCACGTACAGTCACTCTTCATCAATAGCATAATCCACTCTGACTCCTTGAATGAAGAACTCTCACGGATTGGCACTTGTAGTTGAAGCTTTACATCCTGAGTGAAGGGATTCAGGATGGGGATGCTTCAAACCATTTATAGAACGGTGTGAATCGAAATTTGCTTAAGGGAGATACGCGTCCCTATGGATGTGTGGCACTCCACACATAATGGACACTATATGGACGAGAGAATGGACAAAATAAGGAATAAGTACATCAGAGGAAGTTTAAAAGTAGCGCCAGAGATGGAAAAGTTGAGCAGTAATAGGCTAGCATGGTATGGGCATATCATGAGGAGTGATGAAAGTCATGTATGACGAGACAACGAGAAGAGCGTTAGGTATGAATGTGGATGGATATAAGAGTAGAGGAAAGCCAAATGAAAAGGTGCATGGACTGTATTAAAGGTGACATGAGTGAAAAAGAAGTGAGTGCGGAATAACGGCTAACAAAAGAGAGTGGAAGAAGAAAACATGTGCCGACAAAGATCCTGATCACTTGGAGATCTAAGAGATTGTCTACTATCCTTAGAGATTTTTTTTGTTGAAACATCTCGCATTATTCAGCTCTCTCCTCAGTGCTCCTAGGCGTTGGAAAATAAAATAGAAAACTAAAGTTGCTTGCTGTGTTCTCACAATGTACGGTCGTCTTATTGTCTAATCAGGGCACGGGCTAAATTCGCAAGCATTGTTGTGAGCCCGCAGCGCGACCCCAGGGCCCCGCGGGTGGTCCCAATTACTGCTTACATAACCCTAATTACCTCTTCAAGTAATGCATTAGACAAAAAGCCAAGAATTGCTCCGTTCCGAAAGAATCCGCTCTATGTAATATTTATAATGATGAGATACCGCTGGGGAATTCGTAAATTGGCTCCGAGGAGTGGTCTCGGCCTGTGATGTATGATGATGATTGTGTAACATGGAATAACTCTTTAAACCTTTAATGATATCCAAAATTAGGTAGCTAATCACTACTTTAAAATCGTAAAGCCATAAATCTAGCCAGGTAATTTAACCCTAGGTTTCTTTCATGCTGTACCCATAAAGATTTATAGTGTACCCACGCACAATTACTTGACGTAATTCAGTAGCATTCATTTGTTTTAGAGCCCCAGGTTCTGAGACCACCGGCTAGGGTATGATTTTCCACGCCTTTCTTTGCGAATCATCTAGCTAGGCTAGGCTATGCTATAAAAATCATAGCCTAGCTAGAAAACATTGTGTGCAAGAAATCTCAAGAAAATTCGTTTCGAATTACTACCCTCCCTTAGAGAAGGGGGTGTTATGGGTGTGTGTGGGAGGAAAACCCGAAGAATTTCGTTGGACGAGGAGTTGACTCGGTGGCGCCCTGATCAGTGCATAATGTGTGTTTGTTCGTTTGTCCTTCTCTCACGCTGCGGATCGACGTGATTTTTTTTGCTTGATTTTTTATTATTATTATTATTTTAATCTTTATTGCACACAAAGAAAACAATGTACAAAAGGTGGGCTTAATGCCAAGGCATTATCTACCAGCCAGCCTGGTTGGGTAGAAACAGGAGGTTGGCGTGCGACAGATTGTTTAACTTAACTAAAAACTATACTATGTATAACCATACACTATATTTAAATATATATATATATATATATATATATAATACACTGCAATATATTAACAGATTTTTAATTACACAATCTAAGTTTTATCCTGGTCTACGCAAGCGAAGCCACGGAAAAAAGCTAGTAATTCATTATTATAATTTTAAATGATTTATCACGTAAAAAAATATTTTATTATATTTTTCTATTTAAATATACATAAGTAGGTACCTACTAGTTGATAATTCAAGTACTTACCAAATTACTCAGTGAACCTACTAACGTTAAAGTATTAGTTTCTTACGAAGCAAAGACCGCGACACACTCTAATACACGGTGCTCTGAATTAAGCTTGTTAACCCGAAAAGCTTAAAAATATTAATCCAGAGCACTTAGCTAACTCACTTAGCTTTAAGCCAAAAGGTGTTTTTACAATAAAATCACAAGGATCACTATGAAACGTCTTACAAAACATTCAGTTATGTATGCCTAAGTATTCTAAGTAAAAAGTGCTGTTCGCTGTCGACTCAGAGAACCTACCAGGGTAACATATGGCAGTAGGTAATAAAGTAAAGCCTGCCTACAGGGACCACCGGGCTGAGACATGATGCTCCACGCCTCTCGCCATCACGACATGCCCGTTTAACGTTAGCTCTAAATGCACGGAACCCAACTCTTTGATCTGAGCTAAATGGAAATGTCTTGGATCTAAATGGAGATTTCAGCCACTGGACTATTGATGATTGGATTTCTATAATTAAACCTATGGACAGCGTTTATTGAGACATTGACGTACCGTCGCATTATCTGCGGTCGCGTCTTTAGGATGAAGCTTGCTGTACATTTCTAAATTTGATCAAATGATCATTGTTACCGTAAAATTATGTTATAAGTGCACTTTTAATTATCATCATCAACAACCTGTAGAAGTCCACTGCTGGACATAGGCCTCCCCCAAAGAGTTCCACGACGAACGGTCTTGAGCCCTTTCCATCCACCGACTTCCCGCAACCTTTACAATGTCATCGGTCCATCGGGTGGGGGGCCTTCCAACACTGCGTCGCCCGGTTCGTGGTCGCCATTCGACTTTTAATTATGTACCTTTTTAATTATGGATGTAATAAAAATGATTACTTAGGCATAATGGGATAGTATTTTAAAACATTTGTTTTTACTGATTACCTATTAAACATAGCGGATGACGTTTTTATCTATTTTATATTAAAAAAAAAAAAATATTCAAAATATTGTTTATTGTTCCAAACAAGGTGTTGTGTTACATGGTTTGGGACTCTTCTTTTAAGTTGCAATAACCTGTGTTAGAAGAGTCCCCTCTTTTCTGTGGTCCGCATAGGAACACTTAGGCTCGTATTCAGAGACACGACTCAAGCATAGATTTAATCACAGATCAGCTGAACTCTATTTAAGTATTGAATCTCTTCTCAAACATTGCTTTTATTCAAGAACGGTACTTAAACTACTCTCAGCTGAATCGAGTTTTAAATCTGTACTCATGTGATTCAGCCTGTTCTCGTTTACATTTTGATTTATTGATTTATATTCGATCCGTTTTACGCATAAATTTTAATAGCCAGGCTGGGAATATGATAGAGCTTCCAATAAAGTGAAGTATAATTATTATCAAATTACGTGTAACGGAACGCTGTTTAAAGAAAATGTCAAAGTCAAACATTTTGGCGGGAACCAGTGCTTATATTATCTATGGCGGGAACTTGCGAAGTGATGTTGTGCTCTCAATTTATTTTACAAAACTTGTGTAATTATGAATAGTTTTGGTGGTTGGATTAATTTGAAAAATAATACCCCGAACAAGGATTCCCTGTGTCGTGGGTATCACATAAACCACGAGTACCATGGTACCACAACACCCAGACCCAGAACAAGTATGAAGATCATGTAAACATTGTCCCGCAGGATGATAATATTGGGAATCGTGATTTTGTGAATTCTTATTAAATAGTAGGAAATAAAAGATTGTCTGTAACACATTTAATTTTTTTTAAATAAAATACCTAGTAAACTTGGTCTATATTGTTATATTATATTTAAATACCTACTTTATTATTTGTATTAAAAATGCGAGAATAACTCGTGTCTATCTGTTACGCTATATATCACGGCTCTGGTCGTGTGTGATGGGATATTGCTCAATATCGTGGTCTTCCGGCGTTTCCTCGTTAGCCAGTATATAAATGTGAAGTAGATCTCCATTACCAGCTGAAATTACAAAGTAACATTGTAATTACTTAGTTGTAGGTGTACCTATGTAAGGTGAGGTAGGTTGGTAAACATACCTGAAACGATGCAGTAGCGTAATATCGCAAACACACCAAAACTTGCAGTTCATCGTTACGGGTAGCCCTCTGCTGATAGGGCGCTGGCGCTGGTTTATATTTTTCACGACACCTCTGGAGAATCTAGTTCTTTTGCATAAACTCACTACTTCCAATGCGAAGGGATCGTCAGCGTCCCATATTACGCATTGGATTTTGAACTGATTTGATTTCGTTGTTTCATTGAAAATAGATAACTCTTTATTCGTATACCACATTAAACTTAACAAAATATCCATATTATCTTCAAATATTTACTTCTTTATTGCTTTTTTTTGCACCAAATACAACAAAATCTATATTTAAGTGTGGTCCGGAGCACGCTTGAGTGTAGATCTAATTTTCCTTTGAATAATGTCAAATCAAATCTAGATTTAAGTACCGATTTCGACTGATTGACGTTTCAGAATAAGCATTTACTCAGGTGAACTGTGATCATTGAATCTATACTTAAATACTGTTCAAGAATTAGAATCTCGACTCAAATCGAGATTTAAGTACAGATCAATGCTTGAGTCGTGTCTCTGAATACGAGCCTTAAACAATGCCACTCAGTAGTACTAGAATTAAATATCTGTTGACAATAAAAAAATATAAAAAAAGTGTTAAAATTTTATAGTGGTTAAAAAACCGAATTTCATGTTTTATATCCTACTGTGACTTGCCCTAGAAAGCTTATCGATCCATGAACTATTGAGCTCAAATTTTAAGGGGCGCGTTGATGTCTTTTGTACGTAAAAACAGCACAATCCTCAAAAATATGTGTATAAAGCTCCCAGTCGGGATGATTTCTTCCAACATCTTAAACAATCATCGTCATATATCAGCTAATTTACACAAAACCTTAATAAAGTACCTATACACTTAAACCTTCCTCTTGAATAATTCCAGCAATTTGTGAAAAACCTAGAAAAGAATATTCGTGATGTACGTAGACAAAAAGTAGCCTATATGCTATTCTAGGTACAGAATTCGGTCTATCGAAATTTCATCGAAACCGATTGAGCCGCTGCGGCGTGATTGAATCACAAACATCTTAACAATATAATAGTAGGAAGTAGGAAAGAGAAAGTCAAAGGTTTTTATTTCAATAAAATCATTAGGATCACTTTGAAATGTCTTAGAAACTAGGTGAAGGTATGCCTGTTCCTCGCGACCAAGCCTAGAAGAATCAGGCAACAAACACGGCTTGGGGCCTGAGATAGTGATAATGCCCTACATGGGAATTCACAAGGTATACGGTAACATATGGTAGTACCGTTAGCAGCTATTAACTGAAGAGTCTATTATGGCTGGGTTAGAGGGTACGTCGTGTGTCGGCACTGTGGCGTCCTAATTTGGGATAGTGTTTACTAAGAATAATGATATGATGTTCAAATGATGCCATTTTTTGTTTATGACTCCAATCCATCTCAATTGATCTAAATTCTCATACGCTCATTGTCCATCTTTATCTAACGGTAAAGCATTCGTTTCTTATAAAGCTGGTACCGCAATATACTGTGTGCCGAACTATGCAAGTAAACGCGAAAGTCCCTTTGGAAATTTATCTTATTTCAAAGTCTAAGTCAAAACCAATAGGTAAATATCAATCAAATTACTAGGATCACTTTGAAACGTATAAGAAATTTTCAGGTATGCCTTAGTTTTCTAAGCAAAAAGTGCTTTTCTACGTCGACTCCAGCGTCCATAGATTGTTATTGAAATCAATAACTACCAAACGACCAATAGTGCCGACGTACCAACCGACCAACCCTACCGTTGACTTGCGGTTAATGGGCAAAAACAAATCATAAAAATTCGGTCCAAATGTTTTGGATGAGGTAGGGCACAGCGAGATTTTATCGTTCTAATTATTTGTTTCAAATAGTGTTGTGTTTCTGCGGTGAGTAGGTAAGTTTGCTATAACTCTATAGGGGGGAGGGGGTTCGGGGTCGGCAACGCGTGCGTGATGCCTCTGGCTATTGCAAGCGCTCATAGGCTACGGTAACCGCTTACCAAAAGGTGGGCCGTATGCTTGTTTGCCACCTCTGTCGTATAAAAAAAAATGACCGTCAAAATACGGTTATCACTTCTTGGATAATTGGCTTTAACATGTCCAAGAGACGTGGGTGGCAAGTCACCACGCCTGCAGTACTGATGGTGCTTTCGGCAGTAATTATACCTCAAATAGATGTTACACAATCATTTGATACACCGTGTGTGGTACGTAATGATCATTGCTAGATGTGCGTGGGGCACGATGTCAGTTAAATCTTGAATTGTTTTTGATGGTGCTTCTGACACGCATGCTCATGGGATTAGAATTAGTTCCATATTTGATGACAAAATTATATCCTCATTCAGAGGTCTGTGAAAACTTTTGGAGCTTTAAACGACAATTTAGTAGGTAAGCTTTAACTATCTACTAAACTTCAATTCCCACTTCAGAGTGGCAATGCTCGCGCAGCTTTTGTGGCCAATATTGGACCTGTTCAGTGGCGGATACAAGATTTTGTTTAAGAGCGGGCTTGACCAGAGGCCCTAGTGTGAGTTCTCGTGACTTTCTCAGTTTTCACTTTTCGACCGCGAAAACTGAATAGATTACTGGTTCTCGTAGGCGCCCCTATTCGTGACTTCATACAAATAAAGACGGTCAAGTGTGAGAACTCGCGCCCTGAGGCTTCCGTACCATTGGTCGGAAGCCTCATCGGTTCGAATCCTCAATTTCAGACATTTCCCTTTACTTGTGTTACAAAAGCTCCTAGCATTCCAAATTTCAGAATTGTGTGGTAACTGGAAGTACCCTAGAGGTTTTTGTTTTTTGCCATTTCCATACAAAAATTACATTCATTGCCATATCTTTTTAATGCATTAAGCTAGAGCTTTGATTTTTATACGGCACCATAAGTCCATAGACCTTAATAGGTGGTATAAATTTCAGTTGATACCTTTAGCCGTTTCTGACAGACAGACAGAAAGACAGACGGACAATAAAGTGATCCTATAAGGGTTCCGCTTTTCCAATAAGGTACGAGGTAGGTAAAAGTGAAAAGTGAGAACTCACACTCGTGCCACAGCTGAGTGTAGGATTTATCAAGGTAAATACTAAGAAAACATTACATTTTATTTTGTTTTTTTTTAATGCATATATTGTTACATAATATCAGCAGGAACTGCACTACTATAATACCTCATATTACTAGCTGTACAGCCAGCATGAACTACAAGAATACCTTATAGTTACTAGCACTACACTTCAATTTGTAAAGGGGCTCCACAAATAAAGTGGCGATCACAATAGGCCAGTTGTGGCCGCAGTGACACCATAGCCACAAAAAAGTGAAAAAGTAAAAAAAAAGTACTAGCACTAAGTACTTACCTACCGACATGTTTTCGGATTGACGAGGCTTCATGCTGAGCTGTCTGATAGGTAATCTTAACTCGACTCAGCAAGATGTCAGCGGATGCTGCGTTGACTCGTGCATTAGTTGCTGTCAGTGACCTGTCATGTTAGATAGGTAGCCAAGATAGTTGTAAAAGAGCTGAAAATGTGTTTAAGCTTTGGTTTCCTACAAAATACTTTCGCCATAGATATGGCGGTTGGAATACATACTGAATAGAAAAATACGGAGTTAGAGCAAAGTTATAGCAGCCATGACAATCGGTTACGTTATCGGTGACGACCTCGTTGGTGTAGCGGGCTAATGGCCGTCTGAGACGCAAGGGGTGCTGGTCCGATTCCCGCTGTGGGACAAATGCTTGCATGATCTTCAAATATCTGTTCCTCAATTTACGAGTGGCAACAGCTTGACAATGATGCAAGTGCTTAAATAGAAACTATAAAAAATTGTAGAGTAGAAAGGAATGGATTCTACAAACATCTCCAAAATAATATTCTTTATTTACAGAAAGAAAATTAAAACTATTACAAGTTAATATTTACAAAATACACAAGAAACCGTTGAGCTATCTAAAGACAAACGTTACAAACGATCTATAGGTAGCTCAATTGATCCAGATCACTACCAGTCGGAAGCGTCCCCAAGACGCTGGCGGAATAACCACGCTGGATGGCAATGCCAATTCGTTGGGCCAAATAGGAGCAAGCTCTTCAAAATTATTAAAAACCGACGGCTTCTTGCTACCGGGCGTCGCCTTAGTCGTATCCTTAATCCGCATTAAGCATTGTATCGCTTCCTGCTTGTTCAGTCTTCTACATTGGCGGCTCTTAAGTTTAAGCTTAGTAAAGAATTAAGTACCTGTTACTTATTTCAAACTGAAACTACTCAGGAACTGTTGTTGGTCATTATAACTTATCCTTATTGTAAGGATGCTTCACAAAAGCCTCTTATACCAAACAAGAAAGTAAAATGCTATACAAACCCTGAAAGACAGGTAGCATCATTAGAAAACGGTCCGTATCTAGTTTTTATTACTACAAACGTCCAAAACGTCCATCAACTCACCGAATTTCGAGTTTCAATAAAAACCGTGAGTTTTATCACCTCATTCCAAGGAAACTATAATTGCTTTTTTTTATAGAAACTGCTCGTAAAATCCGTAAATACACGCTGAAGGCATCCCGTGCCATTAATTTTTGGATTTATAGTTATAGCAATTATTTCCGTGGATCTATTGATTGAGACATCATGAGAGCCGCATGGGCTGATGTAAATCATTGGTTTTTATAAAGGCATCATCGCCTCTGTCACTGGTGAGTCGGCGGCGACATCAAAAGGGAGCTCGACTTTGTCGGGCCGCATGCGCGCGCGCCGCTGATGGCTTCATTAAAAAGTACGGTTTGATCTATGATTTGAATGTAGAGTTTGATTGGTCGAAGATTATTTTGACGTTTAGGTAATGGCTTGAACGGGTGAATTATACTTTTTTTATTATTGTTTTAAGATTTTATGCCCAATAAAAATTATTACAACATCTCCTGTTTTAATCGTTTTGGGAAATGAAGTTGAAATTATGGACATGCACGTATTTGGTAATATAATCCGGCATTCTGATATAATATTCCTCGGCAGACACCATGGTGCAAATCCCCACATTGTTGACACATTGATTTATTACCGTCGTGTCGTGATGTTCTGAGAAGCTACAGGCTTGGGATACCTACGATCAACATTGTAAATGAATAAAAAAAACAGTGTTTCAACGAGGTGCAATTCTGTCACAAAAAGAGCAAAATGGTCTTAAGCCGTGTTCAAACGGCGTGCGATCGGTCATCTAAAATACGTTTTTTCATTTCAAAATGACCCTTAGGTACATCTGCTAATTAAAGTTAATTTTGAGTTAGAGATTTACGGGAGTGCGGTATAGCTCAAATAAAAGGCAAACTCAAAATTGACCTTATTTAGTAGACGAACGGATCATTTTGAAATAGATATTAAATTACATATAGCACGCCGTTTGAAAACCGACTGAAAAATCTGTGATTTGGATGGATAGTAACAGAAAAAGTATCCATTCACTAAGATACATGTTAAGAAACTCAGCTTTCTATAAATCTACAGCAGTTACTTGAACGTTCTATATCACGTAATTAGAAATTCAAATAGAATTTCCAATTCATGTTCTGTATGTTTGTTTTATTTTGTTTTGAGCGGGGCCATGTGCGTGCGCCTAGTCATTAAGATCTTGAGTAACTTACTGGGTACCGTATTACTTTGTAGTGCACAGACCTCACGCTAAATATTACTAAAGAAGCTTCTATGTGGGCAATTGTTTCTCGGCAACACAATTGCGCAATTTTTGTAGTAGCAGAACTCCTAATGAAAGATTAATGCGGGGGAGGGGTAAAATGTATTCTTGCTAGCTTCCTCCCGCGGCTTCGCTCGCGAGGTACCTACTTAAAAATACCCTATATGCTATTCTAGGTAACGAACATTATCTATTCCAAGTTTCAACAAAATCGGGTGAGCTGTTACGGCGTGATTGAACAACAAACAACCAAATATCCTCACAAACTTTCGCATTTATAAAATAAGTAACATTAGTAGGATAGTAGGATGCTCGCATTGCAGTCTGAAGCACGCCGGTGAACTTACAGGAACTTATGACTTTATCTTAGTACTGATGCATGCTTAGGTACTGTAGTGTATGCTTTACGCAACACTGGCTGGTTCCTCAGCAGGACAACACGCTTATCAATATCTCATAGTGACTTCCCGCGCGCCTTCTCGTACCGGCTTGACCACAGACTGACTGGCTCCCAGAGAGTATGTATCCATCTTTCCATCACAGGTGTCATCTGTTATCTGTCACTGTCAGTTGTCCCCCGGAGACAACATAAGTTAAGGAATGCAGGTTCCTTAAATACTAGTCACTACAGGTACCTCGCAGGCAATGCATTAATTACAGACAGAGGTAAACACTTTACACCAGGTGGCCCATGTACTTATGAGCCTAGTCACTTTATCAAAATATTAAAAATAAATAAGTAGGGCTATCAAGTACCTTACCTATGCTAAAAATGCATCAACTTTTTCTTCAATTAACTAATAATCTAATTGTTAAATTATTGCTCCTAAATAATGCATGTCGTTTCATAATTTATTATTTGGTGCTCGTGTTGTTGTTACGTCAAAACAGTGTTGCCCGAGATGGAGCAATTTAATCGCCTGTGTAGAAGCATCTTAAGTAATAATTCTCGGAATACGAACATCCTTTGTAGAAAAAGCGGAGGCTGAGCTAGCTCGCGGCCGTCTCGCCGCGGCCGGCCGTCGATAGAGTCATTATGCTCCATTATTCAACACCGTTTCTCAATTAAAGAGCCTTCACATTGCTGAGATTTCCAACAGCCAGAAAATCTCGAACAGTCCTATTTCACTCTAGCTCTAGTTCTAAGCTCGTTGCAGTGATCAACGAGCCATACAATGACCCTCAGAATACAGATTCTGAGACAATGAATACGCCATACCCGTAACCCTCATAAAAAATACTTTGTAAAGATTACTATGAGACTAAAGGTTGTCAGAGGCATATCACCCTGGGGTGATGATCAACCCCAGATCAACATTGAATCAGCTCGAGCCATTCAGTAGTTGTTTGGGGCGATGTGATGCCGCATGACGATCTGAAAGAAAGGAATAAAAATAAAAAAATATTTTATTCCTAACCACAATTTAGGGTTAGTAGAGTTGAGTTAGTTTTTTTTTTTTATTGGAATTGGTTAGGCCTTTGACCACCATCTCACTTTTGCAAGTGAGATGTGGCCAAAGATGGAGCACGCTTTACCAGAAGGAACTTATTCACTCTAGATTTGAAGACTCCTAGATTGTACTCATCCGGGAAAACAGACGCTGGCAGATCGTTCCACTCTTTGCCAGTGCTTATAATAAAGGTGGAGCAGAAACAGGGCTCATATGTGTGCGCCAACCTTATGCATGGCCGTTCTGTCAACGCAGCGTTACGGCTATCTATGGTTTAGCATTGCTGATTATTCATTACTTTGAAATCTGCACATGATTTTTAACATGAACTTTATATAGTACATATAACAACAGTCACCCAAAAAATCAAAAACTTTGAGCAGCTCTGACCTGTGGGCTGATTAACTCGTCGGGATCGGCGCAGGCGCAGGTGGTGCGGGGAGGAGAGGCTGTACTGGTCCATAATATATATCATTTTCTTACTTTTTGTGACTTTTTCCTTTCCCTTGACTGCACTAACTATTAATTAATCTGTGAAAGGTATCTTCAAGACACGCAAGCGGTACTTTTGTTTGGATGTAGTTTTGTTTTTTTTCTGTAGTCGACAATTGAGCGATTAAACCTAAAGGAAGTTATGTTGTTCGTAATTTGGGTGAATTGGGAATCATAATCCTTTTTAGAAAGGTTTTCTCTTGAATTCTTAATCATTGATATACCTACTTATTATGTTTTCTTCAACATACACGCAGAATAATACTGGCATTATTTTTATCACGGTGCAGTGAAATAAGATTGAGACAAATTAAAAATTACGACGACTGTTAATACGACTGGCCTCATAGCTCAGTTGGTAGTAGCTCTGCCTTCTGCGCTAGAGGTCGCGGGTTCGATCCCCGCACTGGACAAACATTTGTGATAAATACAGATGTTTGTTCTGTGTCTGGGTGTTAAATATTTATATTTATCTATTATATATATCAGTCTCTGGTACCCATATTACAGACTATGCCTAGTTTGGGATCAGTTGACCATGTGTGATATGTCCGGAATATTTATTTATTTATTTATTTAATACCAGGGTTCGCCTGATGTCGAGTGTTTTTAATTATTAATAGGAATGCTATCCGCATACATATTATTCAGCTTGTAGAATGTACCACAGAATAAAAATACTGAATTGACAGAACTGTCGGAATCAGGCGCAGCTTCAAGTCTCATACCATAAAAGTTTGAAACGTGAACGTGACGAGCTTTTTCATGAATAGCACCTAATTAATAAAGCAATTTGAAACGGCTCAAACTGAATACAATGGCCGCGATCCCTTCAACGTTCCATTTAGTTAATTAAAATACAATTGGGTAGTTACTTTTGAATAGGCCACTAGCTTCATCCTGTTGCTCCACCCACAGTAATCGCACCTTGATTCGTTCCTCGTTTATAATTGGGATATCTAGGAGAGCGGACGTCGAGGCGTGCAGGGTAGGAACGCTCCGTACCCAATGGACCGACGACATTGTGAAGTCGGTAGGTAGAGAAGGCTCAAGACCTGTCGTCGTGGTATCTACTCTTGACTTAGGTCAAGTAGTTGACTTCTTTAGATAATTTTGACCAAGGGTTTATCCTTTCTCAAAATTGTCTAGTTGCAGTATGGTATCTAGTTCCAAACAGCTCTGTTTTATCGCGTTTTTGGATACCTACTTATGCTGCATCACAAATAGGTTCATTGTAATATAATCGCCATTGGTCGATGACCAAAAGTTCGCTATGCAAGTCTCATACCATGAAATAGAAACGTAGGTATTGCATTTTACGTTCTTATAGCACAGAATAAATAAAAGTACATTATTGTCAGCAGTGTAGGTACTTACCTCCTCCTCACCTAACACTGCTATCAAACTTACGTTATGTTCATTGCAATTGCATTTCAGTGACAGGCCTCATAGCTTGGTAGTAACTCTGCCTTCTGCGCTAGGAGGTAGTGGTTTCGATTCCCGCACTGGACAAACATTTGTGTGATGAATACAGATGTTTGTTCTGTGTCTGGGTGTTAAATATATATCTATTATGTGTATCAGTCTCTGGTACCCATAGCACAGGCTATGCCTAGTTTGGGATCAGCTGACCGTGTCCTGTGACTGATAGGTCCGGAATATTTTAAAATAATAATAATAATAATGATTTAAAAAAAACTGCTGTCTGATTGTGGGACCCATAACTTTCCTACTTTGTCAGAGGAATACTAGGGTTAAAAGTGGTGTAGTATCGCCGAAGATTTTGAGTCATGAAATAGGTAAATCTCATAAGTCTGCTATAAAACGGCATTAAAGGACGGTTAGCCCTTTATACTTGAACTACGCGTGGGCACATAGCAACTATTAACATAATCTGCGGCGTGGGTGGACAACCCACGGACACGTGTGCCGGATGTGTGACGAGGGATTTGTCCCGAGAACTGAGGAAATCCGTTGGGATTAAGCGGTTGGAATAGGGAATAGTGCTGACGGGCAAAGATAGCGTTGAAACTTAATGACCTGAATGTATCTTGTTTTTTTTTTGCTGTCTGGGCATCTTAACTTAAACCCTATCAAGCCGTGTTCAAACGGTGTGCGATATGTCATGTAATATCTGTTTCAAATTTATTTCAAAATGACCCTTATGTCTACTGAAGAAAGTAAATTATGAGTTTGACATTTGAAGGCGTACAATGTAGCTCAATGATATCACAAGCCCCTAAAAGTCAAATTCAAAATTGACTTTATTCGGTAGGGATAAGGATCAATTTAAAATGACATATCGCAAGCCGTCTGAACACGGCTTTACATTGAGGGTGCAACAGAATTCTCGGTCTGGTGGACGCTTTAACCAGCCTCCATACATTAAATGACCTTATACCCTAGGTTAGTTAGGTAGGTTTTCGAGGAGTCAGAACTTATATAAGTTGTAGTAAAAGGTCAGACGGGATGTCCTTGATTTCCTGGAAACTTAGCAGACACGATGCATTTAGAAAGTAGTGAAGTCAGTTGGAGTCACAATATTTAAGTTTATTTAAGTTTTGACGACCTCGGTGGCGCAGCGGGCGAGAGTCAGACTGAGATGCAAGGGTATAGTTCCCACTGCGGGACAAATGTTTGCATGATCTGCAAATATTTGTTCCGGGTCTGGGTGTTGTGGTACCATGGTACTAGTAGTTTCTGATACCCACGACACAGGTAATCCTAGTGTGGGGTAAGGACTATGTATGAGGTGTTATATGGTGGACTATATTGGTACGTACGTAGCGGAGACATCAACTATTTCCTTTTGACACAGGTAAAGTTGAAAATTAGGTCATCGCTATGATGATGACCCCACGTCTTTTAAGGATATAAAGACATAGATACCTTATCTTCATAATCTCTGGCTTCTTAGAAACAGTTTTAATAATACCTTTTTTTATTCAAAACTCAACTTTGATATTTACGGCAAGCTTGTGATAATAATTAAGTAATTTATATCAGATCCAGTTCTGTAAGAATTTGCCGCAGATTAAACACGAATGGCGTCGACGAACACAAAAACAGGCGCGAGCGCCTGTGTAACAACTTCATCGGCGATAACGAGCATCGAACCTGTTCCATGCGGTATCGCAGATCACACCTTGGTGTGTCACTGGACATCATCTCGTAAGCGAAAATGAGCTTTAAATTTATAACTATTAGATTCAAATAGCAATGCGAACAAATTTTAAAACTTTTTTAATTTCTTTTAATATAGATTGCTCGTAATACTTAGATAGAGTCATAATTATTAGACAAAATCATTAGTGTGATTTGTCTTGGAAGTCTTGTTGATTTGTTTTTCAGACAGTATTACTGATCATACCTTCATTTACTTGTAATTTCAGGTCATCTTGCAAGGAAAAATCAGCTTTAATTCTCTTGTTTAAGATTCAGGCGATCGATGCAAGATAGTGCCGTAGAGAAGAGGCTTTCCCGCCAGCTACAATTTTTTTTTTTTTATTTTTTTTTTATTTATTTTAAGAAATTTTAAAACATGTTTGATGCACTCTTAAAAAGCCCATATGGGCTTGTCTAAAGCGCGTACAGTTCTCCTTAGTAATTAAACATGCATGACTAAAGTAGGCTTAATCTAGGTATATAACAAAAACATATTAAACGACACAGGGAAGTATCCATGTTCTGTAGACAGTTTTCATGTCTTCTGCCAAATAAAATTGAACTGTCGTATAGTGTGTACAGGTTCCATATTGACTCCCTTCCGAAAGGTAAAGGTAACGGTGTCCACAGTTGCGGCTCTTAAGAAAGCTTATAGCATCGGCTATGGACTTGTGACACAAATGTAGAACTAGTTGAATTAAATAATGTCAATTTAAAATAATGCTGTGTACCTGGTTTATTAAATTAAGTCTAAAAGCATATCCAAAAGGTTTAAATCCATATGCGTCTAATAGTTTTCAACTAAAAATAACTTTATTGTTTATGTATCTCGATATAGGTTTAACTTTATATACTTAAGTTTCTGTCCTTTAAGCTGCTAATATAGGTAACATCCGTGCCGTAAAAGTGCTTATTTAGAAAGTTCTCTCATTGCCTACCATTTGAGGCGATAAATGAAGGCGAAAATATTTTATGTCCGTCGTAAACGACAATTTTAAATGCCATGAACATTGCCTTACTAATGGAATTCAAGTTAAACCCATCCTTATGACTCTAGCTTTACGGTTATAACTTGCTTATGTTTAGGCGTATAATTTTTAAAAATCTCGTTCCGCAGGTAGCCGTAAATGTAGCTTGTTTTTTTGTTTTAAAGATTACGAAGGAGTTTTTAATTGAGTCGTACTCGTACTTGAAAATAAATAGTTTATGACTGGGACCTATTACTCACGGGGTTTCTCTGAGACCGGTTTGTACATAAAAGGCTTCGAATAGGCTGGGTAATTGGTATTGAAGAAAGGCGTAGGTGGGAACTAGTATTTAAAAAAAATCAGGCACACGCTTTGGTTTACAAGTGTAGGTAAGTAGTGTATTTTTATAGTACCTATTCAACATTTAGTTACAGAAAGAAAATTATAGCTAGTACAAGTATTTACAAACATTATACAAAATACACACGCAGCGTACGAATGATCTATAGATAGCTCAAATAATACAGATCACCAATCGGAAGCGCCACAAAAACGCTAACAAAACACGCTTTCGCACGGCAATGCTGTTCCGTTGGGCCAAATAGGAGCCAGCTCTTAGGTCACGGGGCTTCGACTTGATGCCCTGATATTGATATTGTCTTTAGAAATGAAATACATGGCAGTATAAAGCGGTCTCTCACAGCTGTGGACCTCATAAGAAAGCTCAAAGTCAGGGAATAAATGGCGAAGGGGATTTGTGGAACTTTTGTCCAAAAATATCCTTTGCTTATTCATTGAGAGCCGGAAGGAGGTTTCTGGACAAAAAGTACAAGAATCCCCATCGCAGGGCATCCTCGCAGGGGATTTCTGGAATAATCTAATCAAAGAGCTATAAAATAAAATAAAATTTATTTATTTATTTAGAATACAATATAACATCATAACAGGTTTTTTCTTTATCCCTAAGGCGATGCCATATGTTATTAGTAGGTACATTATAATAAACAGGTACAATTAGATAGGTAAAATAAATTAAAAACAATCCGCAGACAAACCAAATTTGCTGCCATGAAGCTGGGCATCCTAGCGAAGGTTCGGCGTATTGCAGCGCAGGCCGAACCCCTCTAGATGGAAAGATGAAGATGACCTATAGAATTTTATAAATAAGCGATAAAGTGCTACAGAGCGCGTTGATGTCTTTTTCTCAGCACTTTATCAGTGTGAAATAATTGAGATGTAATTAATAATCATCATCAGCATCGGTACGGGGAAGTGGGCAAAGGCCTACTGGACCTCGGGTACTCAAGATCCTTAAAGAGGTCAAAGGTAGTCAGATGTAGTACCACAAAGGGTAGTAAGACCTGATTTCCGAGACGTGTGAGTTTCATATCTCCCAGTGTGAGTATGTATCCATCTCTCCATCTCAGGTGTCAGCTGTCACTGTCAGTTGTCCACTACGAAACAGGATGTTCTAAGGAATTCAGGCTTCATAAATAGGTAGTAGTTTAGAAGTTTCTCTATAATACTAGTCACTACACTCATGACGTTTTCCGCCGTGTAAAAACAATTTCTTCATTATCTACTTGTATTACTATTTTTCTTTTTCACTATGACACAGTCACGACTTTGACTGAGGTGTGTCGATGGTACCTACTTTAGCGAATGTTTTCATGAATAAAGTCATATCCTGTCGGAGAAGAGCCATTGTATTCATTTTATCCGAGAGGCTTTGCCCTGCTAGTTGTTTGGATGTTGTACAGCAGGTTGACAACATTTGGTTCTTTAATAAAAATAGTAAAACATGCATATTTTTATTATATATCTACCTAGGAAAATAAAGATGTGCATCGGATTATGCAAAGTATTTTAGAAAATAGCTGCACGGCAAAACGGTTTTATGAACTTTGATTTACCAATAAAGTTGTAAGGAGCAATCTTCATGTCAAACTTGTACTTAGGTACATTTAATATTACATAGTTGAGGATTGCTGATAAGACTAAACACAGTTGATTTATTAATTTTTTCTTGGATACAGCCCATGTTTTTTTTGATATTTTTTCCCTTTCTTTGACTTCCTTTTCTTTTTTTCTTTTTTCAAGGTGATTCGTAAATGTATATCATCCCGAAAGGGGTTATTTGTAAATCCTTTCATCTTCTTCAGCCGTAGCTGTAGACTAAGATGAACATGGCTATTAGATCCACTATAATTATAGAGGCCTTTAGCATATAGTACCTACCTATAAATAATTAAAGCATGTAATAAAATTATACCTTAGATGAGCGGAGATAATAAATAAATACCTATGTGTTAAGCTTGTAGATTAAGTGATTATATTGGGTGATTTTAGCCATCTCTCCGCATATCCTTGTTGGGTACCTACTGGGCTCCTCCGAAGCCGCAGTAGACTTAACATGTAAAGGCCATCCAACGCAGCTGTAGGATGCGAATACATTTTAAAGGAGATAGGTACGAAGAAAGGGGTTTCAAAAGAAAATGTTGAACACCCCTGGGCCCGCTCCTCTCGCATCCAGCTGCGATATCTTCATTTGGCGGCCGGCAGGTGTCACGTGGCTCAACATCTTCCTTCTCTCTCTAACCCACTGTAAATCCTACCTCCATCTCATTCGCTTTCGTTCGGAAAGCTTAGTAACGTTTGTAACTTTTTTTATTTCTTTTTTGTTGAAGGCTTTATTTATTTGTTTCGAGTTCTTCCAGTTACAACTAAATGTGTTTGTATGTATGAGCACTTAGCCTTGAATAACAAAACAACCAGGCACTTAAGAGGAGAGAGTTTATAGGAAAAGAACAGTACATTCTTAGGTATTATGTTTTACATATGCAATTTACCTATCACAATTTTTGAAGAATAAAATAATAACGTTACCATAACGTTACATACCTAGGTACCTATACCTAGTTAGAATATGATAAAACAAATTAAAAAAAAATAGGTAGGTATATAAAAAACTCAAGTTACATAACATACTTACGTAGTCGCACTAAAAAAGTGAGGTACATACATTTTTAAATAAAGTTAAATACAGATTAGCGACTCTGAGAAAAACAAAGAGACACTTGTGGAAAACGGGAGCTGACATCGATTATTTCGTTCAGGATCATTCCCAAAACATTATTTCGTACAATTTTAAGCTCTATCCTTATTGTTATTTAGATCTAGCGGTACGTTTTGAGTGGTAGAGCTATTGTGGTACAAACGCAGGCTTAGTTTACACAATGCTGAGTAAATATTTGTAAAGTTTAGATTGCAGAGTCAACGGTGATGTTATCTCAGTGATGTAGATCCCAGTAGATCCTTCGTTTCGGATTATTATTCAGGACCGGAAGTTCAAACGAGTGTCTCCTACGAATTTATTTATTTTTTAATTTACATACCTAGCTTAAGCATCTGTACCGTCTTCATTTACAAAATGTTATCTTTTTCTTTATTCGAGAAGAGTATGTTGTGATGATCAATCATATTCAAAATGATTTATCTTCGAGTACCCTACATATCTATAAGCTAAAAACTACGTAATGAATTAGTTGCATATTTAAGGTGGTTTTTACGATTGGCCACAAAATTAAATCATTCATCTATCAACAAAACAATATCTATTTTACTTGAACGCAGATACTGTTAAAGCTGGAATTCTATTTGTTTTTTAATTTTATGGTAATGCGAAACTACCTTCCTACTATAACTAAGTTTTTAGTGATTTTGTCCGCCAAAAGAGAGGAATTTATTGGATGCCAGTATTATTGAAACATAGGTAGGTAGGTATTCAACCTACACAGCTTAGGTATATAAGAGAAACCAAGGATTAGAAAAACCTGACTGTTAATAAAAAATATTAGTTCTAGGTGATCCATCAAGAAGTGTCAGTATGGGGAAGTCTGAAACTACAGATAAAGAAATCAGGTTCGAAAGAATCAACCATGTCATCGATTTTACAGAAAAACTGAATCCATAGATTTAGTGTCTAATAAGTCTAGGTGTCTCAGCGATCGACGACCCAATGATTTCCAAAAAATGTTATTTTGGTGTGTGCTATCTAGAATGTTGTTGAATAATGGCTGCTGCGAGAGCAGCGTCAAAATACTTGAGCCGAACGAAAACCAGCCCCACTTATCAAGTAAAAATATACAATCAACACTTAGTTTTTTGAAACCCCATCAAATAGCATATAGAGATACCAGCAGGAAATAAAAAACGTGAGAATAATATAAATTAAGAGGTCGTACTGGGCCCGATAATTGAGACGTCAATTTTTTTAAAGCATCGCCTCGGTCCTTTTGAATATTTATAACATCGAGAGGACCGTAATTTTGAGTTCACTTCTCGTTATCTTCACGGTTCTATCTAACTTGGTATAGCTCTGTATCTATTTATTTAGACTCGTATCGGCGATTTTGATGTTATTATAATATGCTGCGTGTACCTACTTACATAGTTGCCCGAAGCTTTGTATTCGGCTTAAAGAGGGTGAATTAATGCAAAAAATAACATCTCTACATTATCGGGCAATGTCTTATCCTTTACTAGCTTCCGCCTGCGGCTTCGCTCGCGTGGATCCTACATAAAAAGTAGCCTATAGGTATGCTATTCTAGGTAAAAATCTCTATATATTCCAATTTCAACGAAATCGGTTGAGCCGTTACGGCATGATTGAACATTAAACATCCTCACAAACTTTCGCATTTATAGGAAGTACGAGTATAGGATAGTAGGATTCAAAAAATCCAAGAAAATTTTAATGTTGTCTGTTTTTTAAGTAGGTAGGTGCATAAATGAGTAACGATGTACCTACCATAAGAAAAGTTGAAGAGTTTTTAGAAAGAGTGAGAAAAAGTTAGTGGGTAAAACTAGGTTCAGAATAGTTTGATAACACATTACCCACACGATGATGGTGGAAGTGGAAGGTTAGAATTTAGCCGTTATAATCGTGGCATAACTAGGTAGATAGGTATGTACCTACCTAAGTTCCAATATACCTACAAAGGAACTTTTTCATCTATCATTCAGCATTTTGCTGAATAAGTGACGTTTATTACAAAAAATCCTTTCTTTCCTCCTGGACAATTAAGACGTCAATCATGGTCTCTGTGTGTATTTTTTTTATTTGAGGCTTTTGTTCGTGTTCTCATGCTGCTCTTTGACGCAGTTGTAAATGCTGGCTGGCTTTGTGTCGCAAATGGGCCGTAAAATGATGGTTGCTTCTAAATTTAAAAACGATCGTTCTAATAATCTGACCTTGCTATAAAATAAGTTAGCAGGTAGGTAGGTACCTATATACCTACTAACTACATAAGTACATGAATCCGGGTAATAGATACGGATCGTAAAATTCATCAAAAAATATGATTTTAGGGCCTCAATAACTCATTAATACGGTGATAGTCATTGTAGTTCTAAAAGAAAGAGTTCTTTACCTACTACCTAATTGTTTCGAATGATTCAAAATTGGCAAATGATTATTTAATGTTATGATTTGATTAATGTATAGACATGATTTCCTTTAGATTTCCTTAGTTTTAATGTATTTTTTCAAAATTCCGCATGTTTCACTCACTATCTACCCATATTATCTGGATACGAAAAATGTATGGATATTACAAGCTTACTCAGTAGCGCCATCTAGTTAAAAATAATATGACAGTATTTTAAAGCCATCTATGTTCCTTTTACAACAACAGTGGACGAATAAAGCTATTTTAATTGCGGCCCTCTTTGCTATGTTCTGTGGTCTGGCCAGCCCATAGATTATGGAGCCGCTGCTGGCCGAGCTCCATAGCTATACGCTGGCGAGCCAACGCAGGGGTTCTTGTGGCAAGAAAACATTGTAGTCGGAAACCCCACTATTATATTTTTATTTATTTACTGTTAATTTTTGATTGTTTTCCTATGCATCCAAATATATACCTTCCCCATGTCTTGTACTTCTGCTGCAGCTGGTCCGACTCTAAATACCTAGCGTAGCGGCTCGCAAGATTTGGTAGCTTCTCCGTGGTTATGTTTGTCTAAGTTGTCAGCTGTCATCCATCATTGTTGGTGATTTGTCATCACTCATCGGATTGTCAGTGGATTGTCAAAACAATCTTGCTTGACAGATGTTTTTATTTCGTCTCGCGAAAAATATTTTATTTTTCGTAGAAATTATTAAATAGCGAATCTTGAGCAATAATTTAAGGCAACTCGTAAGTTGTTAGGGTTTTATCAGACTAAGGAAAGGGTATTTTTGTAGAACGAATCAACAAGTGAATAAATGGACACTGGTACGTATCTCTTTACTTTTATGTATTCATTGGCCTAATATTTTGATGGCCACTAGATGCTACGAAGATCCCATGGTCGAAACGCGCCTGTGGTGTTTGTTGCCCCTTTGTATTATTACGGCTAAATATAGGAATAACTTTCTTTACTTTCATTCTCCATGATAATTATCTAGGGTCATTACACTTGATTACTTAGCGATGGAAAACAATTTAATATTCAGAATTAGTATTTCTAACAAAACCACAGATGTGATAATTGGGGACTTTGCTACCTGTGTCCTCTAAGCTTGACATTTTAAAGGTTACAGCAACAAGATGATATCTTACTTCAACTTTCACTTTCAGGTGACTATTATGCTGTAGCATAGATTAGTAAACAAGCACAGACAAGAAATAGACATGAGTGCAGCGGGACCTCCAGTAATGAACAACTTACCGCCCGGAATCAATCCGGACAATAACCTGCTGCCCGGAGGCCCCTTGATCAACCCAGCACTGCCCAGAACACGGAACAATAACCCCAATCCGTTATTCAATGTGAGAGAGAGGTTATTCCATGCATTGTTTTTTAAGTTCGCTGTGGCCTATGCGCGTACATTTCCTCGGCCTGTGAGAAGATTTTTCGAGTTCCTTGTACTCTTGAAAGCACTTATTGCTTTTTTTGTACTCGCTTATATACACATAGCATTTTCAAGATCTCCGACAACATGTTTGAATCAAGTGAAAGATTCTTGGCCTAGAGATGGGATATTGCGGGTGGAGATACTCCGGAACGCTGATCAGGACTACTCATTAGAACAGAGTTATGCAAGAGAGCAGAAGTTGAAGAAGGAAAAAGTTGAGCATAACACTCTTCTAGGAATGATAACTACTGAAGGGTAAGCTTAAAATCTTTTTTTCACACCAATTACCTATTCAAGAAATGAACTCAAACATGTACTGACTAGCTTTCGCCCAAGGCTTCGCTTGCGTGGTTCCTACAAAGATAAAATAGCCTAGCTGCTTCTGTCGTGATTGAGTAACGAACATCCATCCATCCATCCAAACTTTTGTTTTGTACCCCATTAGGAGTAGTCTTGAACTCTGTTAGAATTTTTCAACATATTGTTGATAATGCAAATAACCTTGGATAAATTTAAATAGTAATTATACAATATGTGTTCAATATGATTCAGCGAAATAGTTCTTTTTAGGGTTCTGTAAAACAGAACCCTTAGAGGATCACTTTTTTGTCCATCTGTCTGTCTGTTGGTCTGTCTGTCACGACCTTTTTTCTCAGAAACAGCTAAAGTTATCAACTTGAAAATTATACCAATTATTAGGGTCTGTGGGCTTATAGTGCCATATAAAAATAAAGTTTCTAGCACAATGCATTAAAAAAATAAGGCATTGAATGTCTTATTTTTATGGAAATGCCAAAAATAATAAACCTTATTCATATTATTCATTGTACCTATATAAAATGTTTTTTTATCTTGATGAGCTTTTTATTTTGTTTTCAAACTACAAAAACAGGACAGAGCATTCAGATATTTCAAGAGCAAAAATAAATTAACACTAAACCTTGGCCATGAATCTTTAATTATTAAACACTTATTTGTTTCATAATCCCCACTGGTGGTTAGACCTGGGGGGGGATTATGAAATAACCTTGAAATAGGCTGGTTTTACTTAAGGACTAGTAATTTACTCTCTATTTTAACTTGCGGTTATGAAAATATGACTGTTAATATTGTTAATATTATTAAATAGGTGCATACAGACAGGCAGGACAGAATAGGAATAGTAAGATTTATTCTAAACATAAAAGACTACCTAGTCTATCTAGGCTACCTAGTCATAATAACTATTTTACCTACCTGGTTATAGTTATAATGACCTTGGTTGTGGGGTGAACAATTATTGATTCATGTCCCTGCTAAACAATTAAAAGGTTTTAAAAGGATAAGATGCGGTCTACTCTTGGTTTAGAATTGCTCAGGATCGTGGTTAATGGCACTAACTTAGGGATGCCTATAGGGATGTCTTTTAAAGTCCACTTTTTCAACCATCACCAGGTTCTCCAGGTTATCTGGCTGTGTCAAAAATAACTGAGAACACGCTAGTAACATTTGGTGAACAGACTAGTCTTGATGTTCAATTGGTTGATTATTGACTTGTTTGTTTTTTTTGCTGTTCAAGGGATGCGCAGCATTAGTAGTCATATTGTTTATTCGCCTTCGGAAGACTGGGGACACTTTGTTTTGTTATTTACATAAACTTTAGTGGCTGAACATAGGCCTTGTCAGTTAGTAATGAGTAATAATGTTTGCTAATAAATTATTTGCCATTATCCCCCGGGATTACGTCTTGAATCTTTTTATCTTTTTCCTGGCCACCGCTCGAATTAGAACCATTATTAAATATGGAAAGTAACAGTGTTCTAACAAATCGCTTTGAAAACACAAAGTATTTGCCATGTGAATGGTGGAAATCAAGTAAATGGGGCACTACATGCCTTTATGAGCAGTCGGAAAATGTCCAAAAAGGCACGACTGGCTGTGCATGGAGAAGTGTTAATGCCGACACTATTGTTTGGAAGTGAAAGTTGGGTATGGCAGAAAAAGAATCAAAGTAGGATAAATGCAGTGGAAATGAGAGCTTTGCGAAGTATTTGTGGAGTAACTTTGAAAGATAGAGTGAGGAACAGTGTGATAAGAGAGCGTTGTGGGGTGAAAGAAGACGTAGTGATGAGGATTGAGAAAGGTATGCTGAGATGGTTTGGTCATGTAGAGAGGATGAACGAAATAAGATTGACGAAACAGGTGTATAAGGCGAGTGTGAATGGGACCGTTGGAAGGGGAAGACCTAGGCGTACGTTTAGTGACCAAATCGGTGACGTTTTGGAAAAAGGCCAGGTCATGAGTACCCTAAAACGACGAGCATGTATGAGGAATGTGATGAGAGTGAATGAAGGAAAAGGTATGTCAGGATCGTAGCAAGTGGAAAACCGTGGTCTCTGCCTACCCCTCTGGGAAACAGTCGTGATTTTATGTATGTATGTATTTGCCATGTTTTGGTGAGCTTGCTCACTACGTTCTTGGCTGTTTGTGAATGGGCGGCGAATTTCTCTTTCACACTTTCCTTAGTCGCCTCGCTTACAAACTCGAGGGTTGACAGTTATTCAGTCCATGATAGTTGGCCCGATCGATGACCATGATTTTGGCCTTGGACTTATTAATGGAGAGTCCCTTTCCGTACAAGCTTCAATTCCCTTCTAAATTCAAGATTGTGAATTTATTAATTGTAACCACAAGGAGCATTTTGAACCATCTTAACACTAGGGATTGGGTTAAATTTAGGACTATTTTTAGCTCCCCTTGAATTAATTAAATACATTCAAATGTTACACATCTTTATTCCATCTATTATTATCTAGGTATCTCCTCTCATCCAAATACATTTGTTTCCAGCTTCGTCAACATAGAGTCATCGACAAGTGACGACACAGACATTGAAGAGGACGAGTACATCCGTGACGGTACAGACTATGGCAACATCACGCGCGTCCACGAGCAGCTGCAAGAGTTATTACCTGAACACCTCGTGGAGACTACACATGTGGACAAGGAGGAGCCGGTGGATGTGAACGTGACGATTGTGAGCGACGCCGATGTGCCGGCCTCGTCTATTTGGGATGGCATTATAGGCTTGGTGGATGATAGTGAGGCTAGCTCGAAGCTGGCTGATGTAAGTGCTGACATAAATTATAATAATAATAATAAATAACACCCAACAATCACATACATAGTCCTGACCCCACACTTGGATTACCTGTGTCAGTGTGTACAGTTGGTGCCTATCAGAATTTCAATTTCAAATAAACGTTTGGGCCTTATCGCTAAAAGCGATCTTTTTTAATGTTAATGCTATAGGTCTGATGGCTACGTCATTATAGAATCTAATTTACTTTTTCAGGAGGCTCTTGATGAGGATGGTGCAGCAACAAATGAATCCATGAAAGGTAAGATTTCGCGAAATTATTTTATTCACCCAAAATTTTTGATACCTATACATACTGAAAAAAAAATAGATTTCATTTTTTAATGCATCGTGTGTTCATAATTATTTTCTCAAAAGAAGAGAGGAGTAGAAAAAAAAGAACAAAAGAATGATTAAATGATTTCGACCAGAACCTCACATAATAAAAACAGTTGGTGTGTTTGTCTGTTATTCGTTCAACCGAGGAAACTGGACCTCTATGAATGATATCTGAAGTAGATATAGTAAGACATAATGACATGAGTAAGAAGGGAGGGAGCGCTGTCTGAGGTGATGGCTGATAAAGGGAAATGGAAGAAGACCATAATGTTGTGCTGACCTTAATAGAATATGGCCCCGTACCATCTTTACGATTTTGTTGTGGCGGTGGTGCTTGCTTGCTTGTCGTGTCACCGTTTCTTTCTTGGTCACCTGTATTAGGTCAGTGACCCGGTTAAGGTATGGTGGTCCTGAAAAGAGCTTATGACCGTCGGTGAAAGAATCATTGAAGTGAAAGGACTAAATTGCACCTCTTAGAGTCTTTCTTGACTGGCCTCATAGCTCAGTTAGTAGTAACTCTGCCTTCTGCGCTAGAGGTCGCGTGTTTGATCCCCGCACTGGACAAACATTTGTGTGATAAACACAGATGTTCGTTCTGTGTCTGGGTGTTAAATATGTATCTATTATATATATCAGTCTCTGGTACCCATAGTACAGGCTATGCCTAGTTTGGGATCAGTTGACCGTGTGAATATGTCCGGAATATTTATTTATTTATTTCGTATAGTGCTACTTTTCGAAATACGCAGGTGGACTTTATGGCGGCAGCTATGCTAGTAATCGAATGGGTTTTGGCTAGAACTTGAATGATGGTGCAGCGGCACATACAACTTGAAACTATTTTCTAAACAGGTGTCAATCTTTCAGACGAAGAGTACATCCTCGAATATTCGCTCGAATATGGCTTTCTGCGTCTCTCGCCCAGCGCTAGGATCCGCCTGAAGATTCCCGTGAAAATTGTCACATTAGACCCGACGACGGACGAATGCTTTGGAGACCCGTTCTCGAGATTCGTACTAGATGAGTTCCTAGGATATGATGACCTGCTGATGGCTTCTATAAAGACGCTGGCCCAGAATGAAGATAATAAAGGTTATTTGAGGTGAGTGTCCGAATCTTATCTTTTCTCTGCAAAATTTGGGCTTGTTGACTGGCCTCATAGCTCAGTTAGTAGTAACTCTGCCTTCTGCGCTAGAGGTCGCGGGTTCGATCCCCGCACTGGACAAACATTAGTGTGATGAACACAGATGTTTGTTCTGTGTCTGGGTGTTAAATTTATTTATTATATATGTATATCAGTCTCTGGTACCCATAGTACAGGCTATGCCTAGTTTGGGATCAGTTGACCGTGTGAATATGTCCGGAATATTTATTTATTTATTTATTTATTTTATTTGTACCAAATGTTCGCAGATGCCTGACTACCCCTCTTGACATCTTCCAGGATCTAATCGCCTTCTAATAAAAATAGCCAAGTCAAATCTAGAGCTTGAGAGAACTTGGCACCCATTTAGATCTCAATTCTTTTGTCGGAGAAGCCGACAACCACGCATATTCTTAATATTTAACTTGGCTCTAACAATAAAAACCGCATTATTGAATGCACTTTTGACAACAAATCATTATCTTATTTGATTCCATTTGTTTCAGAAACGTTATCACCGGAGAACATTACCGTTTCGTGTCGATGCAGACCGCCCGCAGTTCCTACATTGGTGCTTTCTTCATCATGATCGTGTTTGTGAGTACATATTATTTCCTCTCTTAAATTGTTAATTGATTTTCCGCATTTTCCGCTGTTAGTACGAAACTAGAACAGTAAAGATTTACCCAATAAAAACAATAAGTGTTATTTAAAAGCTACAGGTTGCAAAATAGTTTTCAAAAATAATCTTGGAGTAATATTAGGCTAGAACCTGAAATAGACGAGCTACTGTTGAGCTATCACATTACTGCCATCTAGCGGCGGGTAGCAGTAAAACTGCACATAAAGGGCGAATTTTTTTTTTGAATATTGCATTAAAACCCTCGATACAGGCAAACATTCCTTCCTCTTTGACTGTAGTATTTGAAGTTCTGTTCTCCAATAACAGATGGCGACTGATTTGCTAGTGGTTCCCTCAGGATAATGCGTGCATCCCTTGGCTGTTACCAGAGTCTAAAGTTTGGTATTCATATGGCAGAGGACGCTGTAACGAAAGCTTTAAAATAATAGGTCGCAGCGTAGGCACTTCTTTTCCTTGCTATTAATTAATTTTTCAACAAGCGCGGAATCTAAGTGCCTTATATACAAGTATGCTAAGAACTAACTTGAGTTTACAGAGGAGTAGTTCCTAATAGTTTACATTTTTTGTTTCTATATCCAATAGAACCCCAAAAAAATGTTCTGGTAAGCTCTTGTCAGCCTTTTATATTTGTGAAGAAGAGGACCTTACTTCGAGCTACAATATTATTAGTTCTATGGCTCTTCCATGGGCTCGTCTTATTGCCATTCAAATGCAAGCGTGCCAGCGCTTTTTTACACGAATTTAAACCCTAAATCTTTGAGATGGTCAACTTACGTTACTGCCCTAAAAATATCGCAAACCTGATGGGGCCGGGCCTTTACTCGAAAAAATTATATTATTCTACATTTTTCGAAGAGCAACGATTCGCAACGACTATTCATTTATTGGAACCTGGTTTAAATTGATACACATAACCCTTTAATTTCCTCTCAATCAATATATATAAAACCACTAGCTAGAGTCCGCGCGCGGCTTCGCACGCGAGGTAGAGCGGGCTTGAAGTTTGCATGAAATTAACATCACGCGAACGAATTCGTAGGGTTTCTTCTAGTCCAACCCTATACATATCGATCGAAAACATACCTCACCAAACATATCAATTAATAGGTATCTGGAACCTTCCCTTCTCGCACTAAAATCTGTGCTCCGCCCCAAGTTACAGTTATTGCTCTTTTACAGCCCTTTCAAACTTTATTACGGTACCAAATTCCACTGGCCTGCGACTTGTGTTTGTTTCACAAAACTCCTGAGGTGAACTGCCACTTTCATTTAGTGCTCATGAGCTTTCTGCGAGCACAGCTGATAAGACAGTGGAATAATTGCCTCTGGAATAATATCGAGATGAATTGGTCATTTGCGATTTATTTGCATTTTTAATTTTATTTTTAAAATTAGGGAAACATAAAATACCTTTTTCAAAGACGCTGCGGGTAAATTTTTGCTAAGATGTATAGAATAAGCATAGGTAATCCATCATCATCAGCTGATGAAGTCCGCTGCTGAACATAGGCGTTCCCTAAAGAGTGACACAATATTAGTCTTAAACCTTCTACATACGCCGTTGTCGGCGCATCGGTGGGGGCCTTTCATCACTGCGTATAATACCAGTTCGTGGTCGCCATTCGAGAACCTTTATTACCCAATTGAGATGGAAAGATTGAGAGCTATGTCGATGACCTTGGTTCTTCTACGGATGTCCTCATCTCAATTTTATCACGTGTCAATGCCTGTGTTGATTACATTTTAAAAGTTGCGTCATGAGCAAAGCAGCATACAAACATACCAAGATGGCTTTAGCCGAGTCCCTACTTCGTGTTTGCAGTACTCGCATAATTATAGTTAGTAATTCCTCTAACAAGGTATCGAATACCCGAACAATGCACGTGCCAAGTACATTATGTTACGATTAATTCAATTCGCTCGTGTCAGCAGCTAGAGAAATTGCATTAATCAATTGTCAAACTATGTATAGATTTCACGTATTGTTTGAACGTATGTGATACTGCCGGCATACTGGTACACTTACCTACTAAAAATTACTAACAAATTGTGGACTTCAAAATTAAATCATCATCATCATTTCAGCCGTAGGACGTCCACTGCTGGACATTGCCTCCCCCACAGATTTCCAGAGCGAATTCTTATCATATGAGGGGATTTGCCCATACTCACCACGCTGGGCACGGAGGTTGGCGAGCGCAGTTTGAGCTTTATGGAAATGGGGGACGATCCTCTACCTATTTTCCATTAGTCGCCTCTTTCGACATCCACGGGTCGGTAGATATGGAGGATCCTATCCTTCAGCCGGGGCTACCGGCCACTACAAAATTAAATAAGTAGGTACTATAGAATGCAAAGATTAAGCCACAAGTTATAAAGTTTTTTGTTTGCAACTAAGCTTTTTGATCCCAGGGTTAATGGCAAATAAAAATGAATACTACGAATGTGCTGCGATTTTGGTCCGTTCTAACGATAGGTGCCAGGACAACAGAATTACATTATAATGAAAAAAGATAATGTGAATTTGACTTTACGCATGTTTCTTACAAGTAAACACAACCCAGAAAAAAAGTTATATATATTATTGAGTTGATGAATCAACTCAGTTGTGTGACACATCGTCTGTTCTGTCTGACGAATCTCAAAAAAGCAAAATATTTCCTGTACCCACCCATTTTATTCAACTCATAATGAATTTAATTCCCTTTTTGGTAGCGGATAACTTTATATTATTCAAAAATATTTATTAATTATATTCCAATAGTCTCTAATTTGAAACGGAATTATTTTCCGGTCTTTGAATTGGGTGTATTTTTGATGTGAATTTTAATTCGCTTTTAATAAGTTTGGTATCCGTAGGTTCGATTGGTTTTTGAATGGCGCTGTCCTTCTTTTAGAAGTATTTTCATTAGAATTAAGTATCTTTCAGAGTACCTACAAGTAGGTACGGTCGCGAACGGCGGGAACCCATTTCCTAGATATGTTCTGTGAACACCTATAATGCAATAAGGTCGAAAGCTCCAAATTAATAGTAATTATGCGTATGTCATACAATCATTCATTTTTTTTTTTTTTGTGTTTTCGTTACATTAACAAAATAATGATGGAGATATTAATATTAACCCCTCAGGGGTTGCCACGTTTTCACTTTTATCCGCGCAATGGTTCAATGCCACCAAGAGGAAGAACGACCGATGGGTGGAAAAAAAACGTTTGCTCTCTGTGGGTACACTTTTGTCTTGCTGAATCTTAAAGAAAAATGATATTGGTAGCTTCGCCAAACCCGGCCGTATTTAGTCTATGTTTATTTTTAAAATTGCTTAAAGCGCAATGTAAAAGTGGCAGCCGGACTTGCTCATACATTTCAGTCGTATTAGTGTGAAAATAATCATTTCGCCCCTCTCAGGCCTCGTCTCGTCGCGACGGGTTGGCATATCTGAGTGCAAAATCAAAGTCAAGGCTTTTATTTAAATAAAATCACTAGGATCACTTTGAAACGTCTTAAAAACTATGTGAAGCTATGCCTGTTCCTGTTTCTGCAGTTGCTCCTAGTAACGTCAGTGCACAACGCATTGTCAATTCCAACTTATATACCAAAATAGTAGCTCTTTGCTGGACGATATTGTAACCATAAATGGATCCCAAATGAAAGTTCCTGACTTTACATAAGTAATTATAAAAAGGTTCACAAATTAAATGTAGAGGAACGGAGCTCGTTCAGTATTTTTGTGTGTGAAAAGGTTACTATAAATACCTACATAGACTTCGAAATAACATTCATAGAAATAAGCTAAAACTTGTTCAGTTTTTTGCGCAATTACCCTGAAACTCTCGAGCCATACAAACAAAGGGGAACTTAAGCCAAAGTTATTACATTGTTAGTGCTTCATCAAGGTAAACCGAATCGCGCTACAATTCGAACTTGTCGAACAAAGACGAATTTCTCTGATAGCCGAAAGTGCTGATACACGGGTGATAATTGATCAACATTCGGCAATTTAAATACCAAAGCTGCGTAGAAACTGTAGGATCATTTAATGACGACCTCGGTGGCGCAGCGGGCGAAAGGGATGCGGGATGCAGGGATGATTCCCGCTGCGGTACAAATGTTTGCATGATCTGCAAATATTTTTTACAGGTCTGGGTGTTTTGGTACCATGGAACTCGTAGTGTCTGGGTGTATTTCATATTAGCTGTCTCTTTGACCTAATGTTACTTAAGAAAAGTTTGACATTTCTAGCTAAAACAGTAAATCATTGGGTCTGGTAAATAATTGCAGATTCACTACACTTGGGCGATTGCCAATAGAAAAAAAGTTGTAAAGTTGCTCGTGTATGACAGCCCTTTCACTCAAGTTTGATCGATCACTATGAGCCTATAATGGAGGCAAGAGCTGCCATATTAAACAACCTAAAAGAAATCTAACCCTATTCTAATAAAGAGTGATAATATGGTTATCTAACTACTTTAGCTTGGCGGGTGGGAGGCGAAGACACGATAGTAGCGGGTTCAACTCATTTGATTCCAGCACACTTGATGTGCACAAGAGAGTTTAAAGAGACTACCCATCGTACATACCATCCATCTTTCCGTATTAATATCATTTTATGAAGAATTGATTTGAAGCATTTTAACGTAGGTATTGTAAACATAAGTGTCTAGTCTGAGGCTTACAATTATTAACCGCTCTTTATTTACCTTGCCAAACTCTAGTCTATACGTAGTATAATCAACCTCTCTCATGCCACACGAAACCGACTGATATCATTACCAACTATACGTCTATAAAAAATACACAGTTTACGGTCGCGTCGCCAAAAAAAGCGACTGTAACTCAGAAAGAAAAGCTTTTTAATATTAACGTGCGGGTATACGATCGATGTGTCGGCCGCTCTTTAGTTTACTGCCACCGTAAAAACTAACAGCTAACGGTTGGGTGGATTACGTTCGGTTGGTTGCGTGCAGATGCAACACCGGCCTGGGCTGAACGCGTCTGGCGAAAATAGTTTACTTCTAGTACATGAACCATGGATAATCATCCTTTTATGGCTCGTCGGATGGTCACCGACTGTGGGGCCTATGTCTTTTTGCCATTCAGATGCAGACCTAAACTGAATTTTCAAATTTTAAACCATTTTGAATCATAAACCTTTGTGATTGTCAGCTTACGTCATCGCCTTAGCAAATCCTCAAATTTAATGTTTTTTTTCCTTTCATTTGGCTATGGCAAGATACCATAGCCAAATGAAAGGCCTTACCACTAAGTTTTACGTGTTTTTTTTGTTGTTCTTTTAATGTTCCTTCATTTTATTTTGTCGTCATGGTCAAGTCATCGTTAATTCAAGTACAGTTCTAGTAAGATATTGATTATAATATACTATTATAACAGATAGGCTAATTACACAATTTTAGCCAATCGAACACTAGTTTTGTAAAATAAATTGAGTGCTAAAAGAGAACTAAAAAAACATGGATCGTGCTGTACGAACAGTACAATTTTGCTGCCCCGAAATTATTATTATAATCCGATGTATTAGATTACTTTCATAGTGTTCTCACTGCTGTAACGTTTCTCGCTACCCTGTTTACAAAGCCAAGTAAAAGCTCTGCAACATTATCTCTGACATTGAAGCATAAAATCACTAAATAGCTACGGGGAGGTAAAACCACACAAGTAAAGCTACGGTTCTCGTCCTTCCTCTATCAATCTTTTCGCCACATCATTTGGTAACCCCCGCGCTCCACCGCGATTGAATTTCATTAACGAAACGCTTAGTGCAGATTAAATCCATTTAACTAACTGAGGATCGCAGCGCGTTCGCTCCTTATAAATGTTTTCTTATGTTATGCACCAGTTCTATACAAGGTTCGATTGAATTTTTGTTAGTAAAATAAAAAAATTCTAACAAATGATTTTTGTTATACCTACTCCTATGTAACACTGTTTGTTTTACTTAGTAATATATTTCTATTCGTGAGAACCTGTAATTGGCTCTCTAAAGCTAAACAAATATTCAATCAAATGTAACAAAGCTGTTGGTTCTCCAAAAAATAAATAAATAAAATAAATAAATAAATAATTCTAATATTGGTTTTAATTTTTATATTATATACTTTAACACTCACATTAACCTAACCCGTCTCGTAGAGAATTTTCATCTCACTTTGTAACTAGTACACATAGTCCATACTGTAGAAAATCGCATACAAAAAATTGTTTCAAAAAGTTTGGAATCCCATATCGGTTTTACGCAAATCGAATAGATAAACAAAATCAAACACGAAAAATGAAAACGCGAGTGCAAACGCAATAAACTTTGCGCTCCCAGTATTGACATTAAGCATATGACCGATGACGTAACTGATGGCATCCTACTAATATTATAAATGCGAAAGTTTGTGAGGATGTTTAGACGTTTGTTGTTAAATCACGCTGTAACGGCTCAACCGATTTTGTTGAGACTTGGAATAGATAAAGTTCTTTACCTTCTTATTTTCGTGTCATTGATTCTTTCTTGGTCATCCTGTATTAGGTCAGTGATCAGGTTGATATATGGTGTCGATGAAGGAATCTGTGTTGTGAAAGGCTTAAAGTATTCCTTTCGTGCACATATCACATGTCTTCGAATTCTTAGGTTCTAGGACATGCCGGTTTCCTCACGATGTTTTCCTTCACCTTTTAAGAGCACTAGCAAAGCGCACATACATTTTCGGAATGGAAAATCCATTGGTGCACGACGGGATTCGAACCCACGATCTGTGGATCGGAAGGCGGGACCCTCCTTTACCTAGAATAGCATATAGGCTACTTTTTATGTAAGCGCCACGCAAGCGAAGCTGCGGGCGGAAGCCAGCCTAGAATATATTTGATTTCCTATGTAGATATCTTGTAGAACTGCAGAGAAAATAAAGACCGCGAACTAACCGCCAATCCTACTTCTTGTTCCAGACCGTCTCCATTTCCATGCTGCTTCGCTACGCCCACCACCAGATCTTCGTGTTCATAGGTAAGCATCGTTTTATAATTTACCAGTGGAAGGCCTGTTACTTCTTTCGCATGGATATCTTTCTACAAACTTCAACGCCCGCGCTGATGCCATTACAAATCGGATGTCCTGCTTGTTAACGTTGTGGGTAAAATATATAGCAAAACAAGGTTTTAGGCGCCGAAAATGTCTCGAATTTGTATAAATTGCGAATTCCTTTAATGCATGCGTTAATGAAAATAACCCATTTACAGGTTTCTAG